>JAGQAX010000023.1:6848701-7557440 GCA_019142605.1 Cephalopholis sonnerati
ACTTCCGTCTTCTGTCTTGTGCTTTTCAGTTTTTGAGGGTGGGGGGTTCACTCATACACAATAATTCGGGAGAGGGAACATATTTCTGAAAAGTCTGCACTGCTTTTGATTACCACACATTTGGCACTCTAGTCACTTTACATTAACTTGAAATGAAATACAGTGTGCCTGTTCATGGTTATGAAAGAAAAGGTCACCCAGTCTGTGTTGTGGCTCGCTGACAGCTTTTAATCCACGGGTGGTTTTGGTCTTTTCATGAGATTTGTTGACTTGAGAAAAATGAAAGTTGGTTAGCTGTGTTTAACACTTTCTAAAACTCTTAGAGATCTTTTAGCGTCTTTAAATACTCTGTGTCCACCTGCTTCCACGGCTTACGGCCATACCACTCTGAATACGCCCGATCTCGTCCGATCTCGGAAGCTAAGCAGGGTCGGGCCGGGTCAGTACTTGGATGGGAGACCGCCTGGGAATACCCGGTGCTGTAAGCTTTTATTCTCGACATTCACCAGCAGAGCTCGCTGTTCCTTCCACAGCAGAGACAGGAATTTTAAAAGCAGCACCAGTGGAGAAATGCTGCATGTTTTTTATTTGGTCGTCTCAACTTCCGTCTTCTGTCTTGTGCTTTTCAGTTTTTGAGGGTGGGGGGTTCACTCATACACAATAATTCGGGAGAGGGAACATATTTCTGAAAAGTCTGCACTGCTTTTGATTACCACACATTTGGCACTCTAGTCACTTTACATTAACTTGAAATGAAATACAGTGTGCCTGTTCATGGTTATGAAAGAAAAGGTCACCCAGTCTGTGTTGTGGCTCGCTGACAGCTTTTAATCCACGGGTGGTTTTGGTCTTTTCATGAGATTTGTTGACTTGAGAAAAATGAAAGTTGGTTAGCTGTGTTTAACACTTTCTAAAACTCTTAGAGATCTTTTAGCGTCTTTAAATACTCTGTGTCCACCTGCTTCCACGGCTTACGGCCATACCACTCTGAATACGCCCGATCTCGTCCGATCTCGGAAGCTAAGCAGGGTCGGGCCGGGTCAGTACTTGGATGGGAGACCGCCTGGGAATACCCGGTGCTGTAAGCTTTTATTCTCGACATTCACCAGCAGAGCTCGCTGTTCCTTCCACAGCAGAGACAGGAATTTTAAAAGCAGCACCAGTGGAGAAATGCTGCATGTTTTTTATTTGGTCGTCTCAACTTCCGTCTTCTGTCTTGTGCTTTTCAGTTTTTGAGGGTGGGGGGTTCACTCATACACAATAATTCGGGAGAGGGAACATATTTCTGAAAAGTCTGCACTGCTTTTGATTACCACACATTTGGCACTCTAGTCACTTTACATTAACTTGAAATGAAATACAGTGTGCCTGTTCATGGTTATGAAAGAAAAGGTCACCCAGTCTGTGTTGTGGCTCGCTGACAGCTTTTAATCCACGGGTGGTTTTGGTCTTTTCATGAGATTTGTTGACTTGAGAAAAATGAAAGTTGGTTAGCTGTGTTTAACACTTTCTAAAACTCTTAGAGATCTTTTAGCGTCTTTAAATACTCTGTGTCCACCTGCTTCCACGGCTTACGGCCATACCACTCTGAATACGCCCGATCTCGTCCGATCTCGGAAGCTAAGCAGGGTCGGGCCGGGTCAGTACTTGGATGGGAGACCGCCTGGGAATACCCGGTGCTGTAAGCTTTTATTCTCGACATTCACCAGCAGAGCTCGCTGTTCCTTCCACAGCAGAGACAGGAATTTTAAAAGCAGCACCAGTGGAGAAATGCTGCATGTTTTTTATTTGGTCGTCTCAACTTCCGTCTTCTGTCTTGTGCTTTTCAGTTTTTGAGGGTGGGGGGTTCACTCATACACAATAATTCGGGAGAGGGAACATATTTCTGAAAAGTCTGCACTGCTTTTGATTACCACACATTTGGCACTCTAGTCACTTTACATTAACTTGAAATGAAATACAGTGTGCCTGTTCATGGTTATGAAAGAAAAGGTCACCCAGTCTGTGTTGTGGCTCGCTGACAGCTTTTAATCCACGGGTGGTTTTGGTCTTTTCATGAGATTTGTTGACTTGAGAAAAATGAAAGTTGGTTAGCTGTGTTTAACACTTTCTAAAACTCTTAGAGATCTTTTAGCGTCTTTAAATACTCTGTGTCCACCTGCTTCCACGGCTTACGGCCATACCACTCTGAATACGCCCGATCTCGTCCGATCTCGGAAGCTAAGCAGGGTCGGGCCGGGTCAGTACTTGGATGGGAGACCGCCTGGGAATACCCGGTGCTGTAAGCTTTTATTCTCGACATTCACCAGCAGAGCTCGCTGTTCCTTCCACAGCAGAGACAGGAATTTTAAAAGCAGCACCAGTGGAGAAATGCTGCATGTTTTTTATTTGGTCGTCTCAACTTCCGTCTTCTGTCTTGTGCTTTTCAGTTTTTGAGGGTGGGGGGTTCACTCATACACAATAATTCGGGAGAGGGAACATATTTCTGAAAAGTCTGCACTGCTTTTGATTACCACACATTTGGCACTCTAGTCACTTTACATTAACTTGAAATGAAATACAGTGTGCCTGTTCATGGTTATGAAAGAAAAGGTCACCCAGTCTGTGTTGTGGCTCGCTGACAGCTTTTAATCCACGGGTGGTTTTGGTCTTTTCATGAGATTTGTTGACTTGAGAAAAATGAAAGTTGGTTAGCTGTGTTTAACACTTTCTAAAACTCTTAGAGATCTTTTAGCGTCTTTAAATACTCTGTGTCCACCTGCTTCCACGGCTTACGGCCATACCACTCTGAATACGCCCGATCTCGTCCGATCTCGGAAGCTAAGCAGGGTCGGGCCGGGTCAGTACTTGGATGGGAGACCGCCTGGGAATACCCGGTGCTGTAAGCTTTTATTCTCGACATTCACCAGCAGAGCTCGCTGTTCCTTCCACAGCAGAGACAGGAATTTTAAAAGCAGCACCAGTGGAGAAATGCTGCATGTTTTTTATTTGGTCGTCTCAACTTCCGTCTTCTGTCTTGTGCTTTTCAGTTTTTGAGGGTGGGGGGTTCACTCATACACAATAATTCGGGAGAGGGAACATATTTCTGAAAAGTCTGCACTGCTTTTGATTACCACACATTTGGCACTCTAGTCACTTTACATTAACTTGAAATGAAATACAGTGTGCCTGTTCATGGTTATGAAAGAAAAGGTCACCCAGTCTGTGTTGTGGCTCGCTGACAGCTTTTAATCCACGGGTGGTTTTGGTCTTTTCATGAGATTTGTTGACTTGAGAAAAATGAAAGTTGGTTAGCTGTGTTTAACACTTTCTAAAACTCTTAGAGATCTTTTAGCGTCTTTAAATACTCTGTGTCCACCTGCTTCCACGGCTTACGGCCATACCACTCTGAATACGCCCGATCTCGTCCGATCTCGGAAGCTAAGCAGGGTCGGGCCGGGTCAGTACTTGGATGGGAGACCGCCTGGGAATACCCGGTGCTGTAAGCTTTTATTCTCGACATTCACCAGCAGAGCTCGCTGTTCCTTCCACAGCAGAGACAGGAATTTTAAAAGCAGCACCAGTGGAGAAATGCTGCATGTTTTTTATTTGGTCGTCTCAACTTCCGTCTTCTGTCTTGTGCTTTTCAGTTTTTGAGGGTGGGGGGTTCACTCATACACAATAATTCGGGAGAGGGAACATATTTCTGAAAAGTCTGCACTGCTTTTGATTACCACACATTTGGCACTCTAGTCACTTTACATTAACTTGAAATGAAATACAGTGTGCCTGTTCATGGTTATGAAAGAAAAGGTCACCCAGTCTGTGTTGTGGCTCGCTGACAGCTTTTAATCCACGGGTGGTTTTGGTCTTTTCATGAGATTTGTTGACTTGAGAAAAATGAAAGTTGGTTAGCTGTGTTTAACACTTTCTAAAACTCTTAGAGATCTTTTAGCGTCTTTAAATACTCTGTGTCCACCTGCTTCCACGGCTTACGGCCATACCACTCTGAATACGCCCGATCTCGTCCGATCTCGGAAGCTAAGCAGGGTCGGGCCGGGTCAGTACTTGGATGGGAGACCGCCTGGGAATACCCGGTGCTGTAAGCTTTTATTCTCGACATTCACCAGCAGAGCTCGCTGTTCCTTCCACAGCAGAGACAGGAATTTTAAAAGCAGCACCAGTGGAGAAATGCTGCATGTTTTTTATTTGGTCGTCTCAACTTCCGTCTTCTGTCTTGTGCTTTTCAGTTTTTGAGGGTGGGGGGTTCACTCATACACAATAATTCGGGAGAGGGAACATATTTCTGAAAAGTCTGCACTGCTTTTGATTACCACACATTTGGCACTCTAGTCACTTTACATTAACTTGAAATGAAATACAGTGTGCCTGTTCATGGTTATGAAAGAAAAGGTCACCCAGTCTGTGTTGTGGCTCGCTGACAGCTTTTAATCCACGGGTGGTTTTGGTCTTTTCATGAGATTTGTTGACTTGAGAAAAATGAAAGTTGGTTAGCTGTGTTTAACACTTTCTAAAACTCTTAGAGATCTTTTAGCGTCTTTAAATACTCTGTGTCCACCTGCTTCCACGGCTTACGGCCATACCACTCTGAATACGCCCGATCTCGTCCGATCTCGGAAGCTAAGCAGGGTCGGGCCGGGTCAGTACTTGGATGGGAGACCGCCTGGGAATACCCGGTGCTGTAAGCTTTTATTCTCGACATTCACCAGCAGAGCTCGCTGTTCCTTCCACAGCAGAGACAGGAATTTTAAAAGCAGCACCAGTGGAGAAATGCTGCATGTTTTTTATTTGGTCGTCTCAACTTCCGTCTTCTGTCTTGTGCTTTTCAGTTTTTGAGGGTGGGGGGTTCACTCATACACAATAATTCGGGAGAGGGAACATATTTCTGAAAAGTCTGCACTGCTTTTGATTACCACACATTTGGCACTCTAGTCACTTTACATTAACTTGAAATGAAATACAGTGTGCCTGTTCATGGTTATGAAAGAAAAGGTCACCCAGTCTGTGTTGTGGCTCGCTGACAGCTTTTAATCCACGGGTGGTTTTGGTCTTTTCATGAGATTTGTTGACTTGAGAAAAATGAAAGTTGGTTAGCTGTGTTTAACACTTTCTAAAACTCTTAGAGATCTTTTAGCGTCTTTAAATACTCTGTGTCCACCTGCTTCCACGGCTTACGGCCATACCACTCTGAATACGCCCGATCTCGTCCGATCTCGGAAGCTAAGCAGGGTCGGGCCGGGTCAGTACTTGGATGGGAGACCGCCTGGGAATACCCGGTGCTGTAAGCTTTTATTCTCGACATTCACCAGCAGAGCTCGCTGTTCCTTCCACAGCAGAGACAGGAATTTTAAAAGCAGCACCAGTGGAGAAATGCTGCATGTTTTTTATTTGGTCGTCTCAACTTCCGTCTTCTGTCTTGTGCTTTTCAGTTTTTGAGGGTGGGGGGTTCACTCATACACAATAATTCGGGAGAGGGAACATATTTCTGAAAAGTCTGCACTGCTTTTGATTACCACACATTTGGCACTCTAGTCACTTTACATTAACTTGAAATGAAATACAGTGTGCCTGTTCATGGTTATGAAAGAAAAGGTCACCCAGTCTGTGTTGTGGCTCGCTGACAGCTTTTAATCCACGGGTGGTTTTGGTCTTTTCATGAGATTTGTTGACTTGAGAAAAATGAAAGTTGGTTAGCTGTGTTTAACACTTTCTAAAACTCTTAGAGATCTTTTAGCGTCTTTAAATACTCTGTGTCCACCTGCTTCCACGGCTTACGGCCATACCACTCTGAATACGCCCGATCTCGTCCGATCTCGGAAGCTAAGCAGGGTCGGGCCGGGTCAGTACTTGGATGGGAGACCGCCTGGGAATACCCGGTGCTGTAAGCTTTTATTCTCGACATTCACCAGCAGAGCTCGCTGTTCCTTCCACAGCAGAGACAGGAATTTTAAAAGCAGCACCAGTGGAGAAATGCTGCATGTTTTTTATTTGGTCGTCTCAACTTCCGTCTTCTGTCTTGTGCTTTTCAGTTTGTGAGGGTGGGGGGTTCACTCATACACAATAATTCGGGAGAGGGAACATATTTCTGAAAAGTCTGCACTGCTTTTGATTACCACACATTTGGCACTCTAGTCACTTTACATTAACTTGAAATGAAATACAGTGTGCCTGTTCATGGTTATGAAAGAAAATGTCACCCAGTCTGTGTTGTGGCTCGCTGACAGCTTTTAATCCACGGGTGGTTTTGGTCTTTTCATGAGATTTGTTGACTTGAGAAAAATGAAAGTTGGTTAGCTGTGTTTAACACTTTCTAAAACTCTTAGAGATCTTTTAGCGTCTTTAAATACTCTGTGTCCACCTGCTTCCATGGCTTACGGCCATACCACTCTGAATACGCCCGATCTCGTCCGATCTCGGAAGCTAAGCAGGGTCGGGCCGGGTCAGTACTTGGATGGGAGACCGCCTGGGAATACCCGGTGCTGTAAGCTTTTATTCTCGACATTCACCAGCAGAGCTCGCTGTTCCTTCCACAGCAGAGACAGGAATTTTAAAAGCAGCACCAGTGGAGAAATGCTGCATGTTTTTTATTTGGTCGTCTCAACTTCCGTCTTCTGTCTTGTGCTTTTCAGTTTTTGAGGGTGGGGGGTTCACTCATACACAATAATTCGGGAGAGGGAACATATTTCTGAAAAGTCTGCACTGCTTTTGATTACCACACATTTGGCACTCTAGTCACTTTACATTAACTTGAAATGAAATACAGTGTGCCTGTTCATGGTTATGAAAGAAAAGGTCACCCAGTCTGTGTTGTGGCTCGCTGACAGCTTTTAATCCACGGGTGGTTTTGGTCTTTTCATGAGATTTGTTGACTTGAGAAAAATGAAAGTTGGTTAGCTGTGTTTAACACTTTCTAAAACTCTTAGAGATCTTTTAGCGTCTTTAAATACTCTGTGTCCACCTGCTTCCACGGCTTACGGCCATACCACTCTGAATACGCCCGATCTCGTCCGATCTCGGAAGCTAAGCAGGGTCGGGCCGGGTCAGTACTTGGATGGGAGACCGCCTGGGAATACCCGGTGCTGTAAGCTTTTATTCTCGACATTCACCAGCAGAGCTCGCTGTTCCTTCCACAGCAGAGACAGGAATTTTAAAAGCAGCACCAGTGGAGAAATGCTGCATGTTTTTTATTTGGTCGTCTCAACTTCCGTCTTCTGTCTTGTGCTTTTCAGTTTGTGAGGGTGGGGGGTTCACTCATACACAATAATTCGGGAGAGGGAACATATTTCTGAAAAGTCTGCACTGCTTTTGATTACCACACATTTGGCACTCTAGTCACTTTACATTAACTTGAAATGAAATACAGTGTGCCTGTTCATGGTTATGAAAGAAAAGGTCACCCAGTCTGTGTTGTGGCTCGCTGACAGCTTTTAATCCACGGGTGGTTTTGGTCTTTTCATGAGATTTGTTGACTTGAGAAAAATGAAAGTTGGTTAGCTGTGTTTAACACTTTCTAAAACTCTTAGAGATCTTTTAGCGTCTTTAAATACTCTGTGTCCACCTGCTTCCACGGCTTACGGCCATACCACTCTGAATACGCCCGATCTCGTCCGATCTCGGAAGCTAAGCAGGGTCGGGCCGGGTCAGTACTTGGATGGGAGACCGCCTGGGAATACCCGGTGCTGTAAGCTTTTATTCTCGACATTCACCAGCAGAGCTCGCTGTTCCTTCCACAGCAGAGACAGGAATTTTAAAAGCAGCACCAGTGGAGAAATGCTGCATGTTTTTTATTTGGTCGTCTCAACTTCCGTCTTCTGTCTTGTGCTTTTCAGTTTTTGAGGGTGGGGGGTTCACTCATACACAATAATTCGGGAGAGGGAACATATTTCTGAAAAGTCTGCACTGCTTTTGATTACCACACATTTGGCACTCTAGTCACTTTACATTAACTTGAAATGAAATACAGTGTGCCTGTTCATGGTTATGAAAGAAAAGGTCACCCAGTCTGTGTTGTGGCTCGCTGACAGCTTTTAATCCACGGGTGGTTTTGGTCTTTTCATGAGATTTGTTGACTTGAGAAAAATGAAAGTTGGTTAGCTGTGTTTAACACTTTCTAAAACTCTTAGAGATCTTTTAGCGTCTTTAAATACTCTGTGTCCACCTGCTTCCACGGCTTACGGCCATACCACTCTGAATACGCCCGATCTCGTCCGATCTCGGAAGCTAAGCAGGGTCGGGCCGGGTCAGTACTTGGATGGGAGACCGCCTGGGAATACCCGGTGCTGTAAGCTTTTATTCTCGACATTCACCAGCAGAGCTCGCTGTTCCTTCCACAGCAGAGACAGGAATTTTAAAAGCAGCACCAGTGGAGAAATGCTGCATGTTTTTTATTTGGTCGTCTCAACTTCCGTCTTCTGTCTTGTGCTTTTCAGTTTTTGAGGGTGGGGGGTTCACTCATACACAATAATTCGGGAGAGGGAACATATTTCTGAAAAGTCTGCACTGCTTTTGATTACCACACATTTGGCACTCTAGTCACTTTACATTAACTTGAAATGAAATACAGTGTGCCTGTTCATGGTTATGAAAGAAAAGGTCACCCAGTCTGTGTTGTGGCTCGCTGACAGCTTTTAATCCACGGGTGGTTTTGGTCTTTTCATGAGATTTGTTGACTTGAGAAAAATGAAAGTTGGTTAGCTGTGTTTAACACTTTCTAAAACTCTTAGAGATCTTTTAGCGTCTTTAAATACTCTGTGTCCACCTGCTTCCACGGCTTACGGCCATACCACTCTGAATACGCCCGATCTCGTCCGATCTCGGAAGCTAAGCAGGGTCGGGCCGGGTCAGTACTTGGATGGGAGACCGCCTGGGAATACCCGGTGCTGTAAGCTTTTATTCTCGACATTCACCAGCAGAGCTCGCTGTTCCTTCCACAGCAGAGACAGGAATTTTAAAAGCAGCACCAGTGGAGAAATGCTGCATGTTTTTTATTTGGTCGTCTCAACTTCCGTCTTCTGTCTTGTGCTTTTCAGTTTTTGAGGGTGGGGGGTTCACTCATACACAATAATTCGGGAGAGGGAACATATTTCTGAAAAGTCTGCACTGCTTTTGATTACCACACATTTGGCACTCTAGTCACTTTACATTAACTTGAAATGAAATACAGTGTGCCTGTTCATGGTTATGAAAGAAAAGGTCACCCAGTCTGTGTTGTGGCTCGCTGACAGCTTTTAATCCACGGGTGGTTTTGGTCTTTTCATGAGATTTGTTGACTTGAGAAAAATGAAAGTTGGTTAGCTGTGTTTAACACTTTCTAAAACTCTTAGAGATCTTTTAGCGTCTTTAAATACTCTGTGTCCACCTGCTTCCACGGCTTACGGCCATACCACTCTGAATACGCCCGATCTCGTCCGATCTCGGAAGCTAAGCAGGGTCGGGCCGGGTCAGTACTTGGATGGGAGACCGCCTGGGAATACCCGGTGCTGTAAGCTTTTATTCTCGACATTCACCAGCAGAGCTCGCTGTTCCTTCCACAGCAGAGACAGGAATTTTAAAAGCAGCACCAGTGGAGAAATGCTGCATGTTTTTTATTTGGTCGTCTCAACTTCCGTCTTCTGTCTTGTGCTTTTCAGTTTTTGAGGGTGGGGGGTTCACTCATACACAATAATTCGGGAGAGGGAACATATTTCTGAAAAGTCTGCACTGCTTTTGATTACCACACATTTGGCACTCTAGTCACTTTACATTAACTTGAAATGAAATACAGTGTGCCTGTTCATGGTTATGAAAGAAAAGGTCACCCAGTCTGTGTTGTGGCTCGCTGACAGCTTTTAATCCACGGGTGGTTTTGGTCTTTTCATGAGATTTGTTGACTTGAGAAAAATGAAAGTTGGTTAGCTGTGTTTAACACTTTCTAAAACTCTTAGAGATCTTTTAGCGTCTTTAAATACTCTGTGTCCACCTGCTTCCACGGCTTACGGCCATACCACTCTGAATACGCCCGATCTCGTCCGATCTCGGAAGCTAAGCAGGGTCGGGCCGGGTCAGTACTTGGATGGGAGACCGCCTGGGAATACCCGGTGCTGTAAGCTTTTATTCTCGACATTCACCAGCAGAGCTCGCTGTTCCTTCCACAGCAGAGACAGGAATTTTAAAAGCAGCACCAGTGGAGAAATGCTGCATGTTTTTTATTTGGTCGTCTCAACTTCCGTCTTCTGTCTTGTGCTTTTCAGTTTTTGAGGGTGGGGGGTTCACTCATACACAATAATTCGGGAGAGGGAACATATTTCTGAAAAGTCTGCACTGCTTTTGATTACCACACATTTGGCACTCTAGTCACTTTACATTAACTTGAAATGAAATACAGTGTGCCTGTTCATGGTTATGAAAGAAAAGGTCACCCAGTCTGTGTTGTGGCTCGCTGACAGCTTTTAATCCACGGGTGGTTTTGGTCTTTTCATGAGATTTGTTGACTTGAGAAAAATGAAAGTTGGTTAGCTGTGTTTAACACTTTCTAAAACTCTTAGAGATCTTTTAGCGTCTTTAAATACTCTGTGTCCACCTGCTTCCACGGCTTACGGCCATACCACTCTGAATACGCCCGATCTCGTCCGATCTCGGAAGCTAAGCAGGGTCGGGCCGGGTCAGTACTTGGATGGGAGACCGCCTGGGAATACCCGGTGCTGTAAGCTTTTATTCTCGACATTCACCAGCAGAGCTCGCTGTTCCTTCCACAGCAGAGACAGGAATTTTAAAAGCAGCACCAGTGGAGAAATGCTGCATGTTTTTTATTTGGTCGTCTCAACTTCCGTCTTCTGTCTTGTGCTTTTCAGTTTTTGAGGGTGGGGGGTTCACTCATACACAATAATTCGGGAGAGGGAACATATTTCTGAAAAGTCTGCACTGCTTTTGATTACCACACATTTGGCACTCTAGTCACTTTACATTAACTTGAAATGAAATACAGTGTGCCTGTTCATGGTTATGAAAGAAAAGGTCACCCAGTCTGTGTTGTGGCTCGCTGACAGCTTTTAATCCACGGGTGGTTTTGGTCTTTTCATGAGATTTGTTGACTTGAGAAAAATGAAAGTTGGTTAGCTGTGTTTAACACTTTCTAAAACTCTTAGAGATCTTTTAGCGTCTTTAAATACTCTGTGTCCACCTGCTTCCACGGCTTACGGCCATACCACTCTGAATACGCCCGATCTCGTCCGATCTCGGAAGCTAAGCAGGGTCGGGCCGGGTCAGTACTTGGATGGGAGACCGCCTGGGAATACCCGGTGCTGTAAGCTTTTATTCTCGACATTCACCAGCAGAGCTCGCTGTTCCTTCCACAGCAGAGACAGGAATTTTAAAAGCAGCACCAGTGGAGAAATGCTGCATGTTTTTTATTTGGTCGTCTCAACTTCCGTCTTCTGTCTTGTGCTTTTCAGTTTTTGAGGGTGGGGGGTTCACTCATACACAATAATTCGGGAGAGGGAACATATTTCTGAAAAGTCTGCACTGCTTTTGATTACCACACATTTGGCACTCTAGTCACTTTACATTAACTTGAAATGAAATACAGTGTGCCTGTTCATGGTTATGAAAGAAAAGGTCACCCAGTCTGTGTTGTGGCTCGCTGACAGCTTTTAATCCACGGGTGGTTTTGGTCTTTTCATGAGATTTGTTGACTTGAGAAAAATGAAAGTTGGTTAGCTGTGTTTAACACTTTCTAAAACTCTTAGAGATCTTTTAGCGTCTTTAAATACTCTGTGTCCACCTGCTTCCACGGCTTACGGCCATACCACTCTGAATACGCCCGATCTCGTCCGATCTCGGAAGCTAAGCAGGGTCGGGCCGGGTCAGTACTTGGATGGGAGACCGCCTGGGAATACCCGGTGCTGTAAGCTTTTATTCTCGACATTCACCAGCAGAGCTCGCTGTTCCTTCCACAGCAGAGACAGGAATTTTAAAAGCAGCACCAGTGGAGAAATGCTGCATGTTTTTTATTTGGTCGTCTCAACTTCCGTCTTCTGTCTTGTGCTTTTCAGTTTTTGAGGGTGGGGGGTTCACTCATACACAATAATTCGGGAGAGGGAACATATTTCTGAAAAGTCTGCACTGCTTTTGATTACCACACATTTGGCACTCTAGTCACTTTACATTAACTTGAAATGAAATACAGTGTGCCTGTTCATGGTTATGAAAGAAAAGGTCACCCAGTCTGTGTTGTGGCTCGCTGACAGCTTTTAATCCACGGGTGGTTTTGGTCTTTTCATGAGATTTGTTGACTTGAGAAAAATGAAAGTTGGTTAGCTGTGTTTAACACTTTCTAAAACTCTTAGAGATCTTTTAGCGTCTTTAAATACTCTGTGTCCACCTGCTTCCACGGCTTACGGCCATACCACTCTGAATACGCCCGATCTCGTCCGATCTCGGAAGCTAAGCAGGGTCGGGCCGGGTCAGTACTTGGATGGGAGACCGCCTGGGAATACCCGGTGCTGTAAGCTTTTATTCTCGACATTCACCAGCAGAGCTCGCTGTTCCTTCCACAGCAGAGACAGGAATTTTAAAAGCAGCACCAGTGGAGAAATGCTGCATGTTTTTTATTTGGTCGTCTCAACTTCCGTCTTCTGTCTTGTGCTTTTCAGTTTGTGAGGGTGGGGGGTTCACTCATACACAATAATTCGGGAGAGGGAACATATTTCTGAAAAGTCTGCACTGCTTTTGATTACCACACATTTGGCACTCTAGTCACTTTACATTAACTTGAAATGAAATACAGTGTGCCTGTTCATGGTTATGAAAGAAAATGTCACCCAGTCTGTGTTGTGGCTCGCTGACAGCTTTTAATCCACGGGTGGTTTTGGTCTTTTCATGAGATTTGTTGACTTGAGAAAAATGAAAGTTGGTTAGCTGTGTTTAACACTTTCTAAAACTCTTAGAGATCTTTTAGCGTCTTTAAATACTCTGTGTCCACCTGCTTCCATGGCTTACGGCCATACCACTCTGAATACGCCCGATCTCGTCCGATCTCGGAAGCTAAGCAGGGTCGGGCCGGGTCAGTACTTGGATGGGAGACCGCCTGGGAATACCCGGTGCTGTAAGCTTTTATTCTCGACATTCACCAGCAGAGCTCGCTGTTCCTTCCACAGCAGAGACAGGAATTTTAAAAGCAGCACCAGTGGAGAAATGCTGCATGTTTTTTATTTGGTCGTCTCAACTTCCGTCTTCTGTCTTGTGCTTTTCAGTTTTTGAGGGTGGGGGGTTCACTCATACACAATAATTCGGGAGAGGGAACATATTTCTGAAAAGTCTGCACTGCTTTTGATTACCACACATTTGGCACTCTAGTCACTTTACATTAACTTGAAATGAAATACAGTGTGCCTGTTCATGGTTATGAAAGAAAATGTCACCCAGTCTGTGTTGTGGCTCGCTGACAGCTTTTAATCCACGGGTGGTTTTGGTCTTTTCATGAGATTTGTTGACTTGAGAAAAATGAAAGTTGGTTAGCTGTGTTTAACACTTTCTAAAACTCTTAGAGATCTTTTAGCGTCTTTAAATACTCTGTGTCCACCTGCTTCCATGGCTTACGGCCATACCACTCTGAATACGCCCGATCTCGTCCGATCTCGGAAGCTAAGCAGGGTCGGGCCGGGTCAGTACTTGGATGGGAGACCGCCTGGGAATACCCGGTGCTGTAAGCTTTTATTCTCGACATTCACCAGCAGAGCTCGCTGTTCCTTCCACAGCAGAGACAGGAATTTTAAAAGCAGCACCAGTGGAGAAATGCTGCATGTTTTTTATTTGGTCGTCTCAACTTCCGTCTTCTGTCTTGTGCTTTTCAGTTTGTGAGGGTGGGGGGTTCACTCATACACAATAATTCGGGAGAGGGAACATATTTCTGAAAAGTCTGCACTGCTTTTGATTACCACACATTTGGCACTCTAGTCACTTTACATTAACTTGAAATGAAATACAGTGTGCCTGTTCATGGTTATGAAAGAAAAGGTCACCCAGTCTGTGTTGTGGCTCGCTGACAGCTTTTAATCCACGGGTGGTTTTGGTCTTTTCATGAGATTTGTTGACTTGAGAAAAATGAAAGTTGGTTAGCTGTGTTTAACACTTTCTAAAACTCTTAGAGATCTTTTAGCGTCTTTAAATACTCTGTGTCCACCCGCTTCCACGGCTTACGGCCATACCACTCTGAATACGCCCGATCTCGTCCGATCTCGGAAGCTAAGCAGGGTCGGGCCGGGTCAGTACTTGGATGGGAGACCGCCTGGGAATACCCGGTGCTGTAAGCTTTTATTCTCGACATTCACCAGCAGAGCTCGCTGTTCCTTCCACAGCAGAGACAGGAATTTTAAAAGCAGCACCAGTGGAGAAATGCTGCATGTTTTTTATTTGGTCGTCTCAACTTCCGTCTTCTGTCTTGTGCTTTTCAGTTTTTGAGGGTGGGGGGTTCACTCATACACAATAATTCGGGAGAGGGAACATATTTCTGAAAAGTCTGCACTGCTTTTGATTACCACACATTTGGCACTCTAGTCACTTTACATTAACTTGAAATGAAATACAGTGTGCCTGTTCATGGTTATGAAAGAAAAGGTCACCCAGTCTGTGTTGTGGCTCGCTGACAGCTTTTAATCCACGGGTGGTTTTGGTCTTTTCATGAGATTTGTTGACTTGAGAAAAATGAAAGTTGGTTAGCTGTGTTTAACACTTTCTAAAACTCTTAGAGATCTTTTAGCGTCTTTAAATACTCTGTGTCCACCGGCTTCCATGGCTTACGGCCATACCACTCTGAATACGCCCGATCTCGTCCGATCTCGGAAGCTAAGCAGGGTCGGGCCGGGTCAGTACTTGGATGGGAGACCGCCTGGGAATACCCGGTGCTGTAAGCTTTTATTCTCGACATTCACCAGCAGAGCTCGCTGTTCCTTCCACAGCAGAGACAGGAATTTTAAAAGCAGCACCAGTGGAGAAATGCTGCATGTTTTTTATTTGGTCGTCTCAACTTCCGTCTTCTGTCTTGTGCTTTTCAGTTTTTGAGGGTGGGGGGTTCACTCATACACAATAATTCGGGAGAGGGAACATATTTCTGAAAAGTCTGCACTGCTTTTGATTACCACACATTTGGCACTCTAGTCACTTTACATTAACTTGAAATGAAATACAGTGTGCCTGTTCATGGTTATGAAAGAAAATGTCACCCAGTCTGTGTTGTGGCTCGCTGACAGCTTTTAATCCACGGGTGGTTTTGGTCTTTTCATGAGATTTGTTGACTTGAGAAAAATGAAAGTTGGTTAGCTGTGTTTAACACTTTCTAAAACTCTTAGAGATCTTTTAGCGTCTTTAAATACTCTGTGTCCACCCACTTCCACGGCTTACGGCCATACCACTCTGAATACGCCCGATCTCGTCCGATCTCGGAAGCTAAGCAGGGTCGGGCCGGGTCAGTACTTGGATGGGAGACCGCCTGGGAATACCCGGTGCTGTAAGCTTTTATTCTCGACATTCACCAGCAGAGCTCGCTGTTCCTTCCACAGCAGAGACAGGAATTTTAAAAGCAGCACCAGTGGAGAAATGCTGCATGTTTTTTATTTGGTCGTCTCAACTTCCGTCTTCTGTCTTGTGCTTTTCAGTTTTTGAGGGTGGGGGGTTCACTCATACACAATAATTCGGGAGAGGGAACATATTTCTGAAAAGTCTGCACTGCTTTTGATTACCACACATTTGGCACTCTAGTCACTTTACATTAACTTGAAATGAAATACAGTGTGCCTGTTCATGGTAATGAAAGAAAATGTCACCCAGTCTGTCTCTGAAGCTAAGCAGGGTCGGACCGGGTCAGTACTTGGATGGGAGACTGCTTGGGATTCTCAGTTTTCGTCAGCACCAGTGGACAAACTCTCTATGTTTTTCATTGGTCAGATTTCATCTAAAATATCTTGGAAACCACTGGACAGCCTGTCATTCAAAAAAGCCAACACAGTGGGATCCAGAGGATGAGTGACATTTGACCAACAGGTGAGCCTAAACAAAGGTGACTATACTTCCTCCTGACTATTTGACTGATTGAATTGACTCATGGAGTTTAATCTGTAAAAGTCAAACTTGTGGATGATTAATTTTAAGAAATAATAAATGTACATGTTGTGGGGGAAATATTGAATCAAGGACATGCAGTTAGGCCGTTTTTGGTCACAAATACATAGTCTACAAGTCTTTTGGTTTTTAATGAATTTCTCTGCACTGGTTTAAAAGTCACAAGTCCCCTTTTGTCAGCAGAAAGATCTCATCAAGAGCATATATGTAACTCATTTTCGCCCCTAAAGGACAATAAGGCTTACTGCCTTCTGGTTCTCCCTCCTCAATTATCAGGCCATGATCAATGTTGTGGGTCCTCTCTGACCTTCCATTTTATATTTGTCTTCTTGCAGTTTTAATATATTTACAACATGGTCAGAAACATTAAACAGCAAGAAAATAAAATGTGAAGTATAAGGCTTTCTGAGATTTCTTAAGAATGATTAACAATCATGACCTTTGTACCTTTTTGTTGTTGTTAGGGTCACTTTTCTTACAGAACAAGAAGACAAAATGGAAATCTGGGCAGCTGAAATTTGTTTTTGTTTCTCCAAAGTACTTGAATAGTCTAGCTTTTATTTTGAATGAAGAGATTGGATTTGAAATAAAGGTCTTCGCGTGTTGCATGTCAATAAGATCAACTTCTGTTGCAAATGTATTTTCAAATAAAATTGTCAGAAGAACAAGGTAATAGCAAACATTCTGCATCAAAGCATTTATTTCCTTATCAGTTTGATCAACGGGAAAGGCAAGTAAAGAAAAAACCCTGCCACCTTCCACTGAAAGTGCCCTTCCCGGCGCACAGTTCAGTTGCAGACATCACAGAGCTTTCGTCACATGCACCATAAAGACCTTAACCTTGAGAACAGCTTTGAGTCTCTGCACTTTTAGTGAGTGCAGTGTCATAACCTAACACCACCTAAAGAAGTAGATTAGGAAATAAATTCAAAACAGGCAAGTATGGAAGACTGGTTCGCCTATGACAGGTAAGATCCCCCTGCAGAACTCGGGACAACCTAAGGCAGGCACAGCCACGAGTAATTGGCCTTGTTGCCACTGTGTGCAGGACAGTATGCAACACTGGGTTTCATGTTCTTACACAAGAACAGATGACATGAAAAAAAAAGAAAAAAAGAAATCAACACTGACTAATGGTAGGACAAAAATTGACCAGCACAAGCACTCAAGTCTGTTTTAACCACACTGAGCCAATATGCTGCCTTGTAAGTTTTTAGGGTGCTTCGGGTGGTTGCCAGAGCATCGTTAGGTGGTCGCTAATACCTCATCACAAAGAGGTCATTTATATGGGGAATGTTTAACTATCATACTCACTGCTCTCTCTCAAAATTGTCACAATCTGGTCAACAACTATCTACATTTCAGTCTCAAAATATTTATATGATAACACTTAAAATAACTGACCTATACCGGTGTATGTGCCCAAGCTGACGGAGTTAAAGCCCCTTGCTGGCCAAATCCCTGAAAGTAAACATGGCCCTCTCATGTCCTCAACCTCCTCCAACAATATATGTCTCCACTGCATCAAACTGTGACTCCACCCATGTGAAATATTGATCATCAAAAATGTTGTAATGGCTTTGGTAATATTGTTCTTTTCAGTTTTATTATATGTTTAAATTATCTGTTATATATATATATAGATAGATTTTTTTTTTCTTTCCATACTATTATTGTACATTATTTGTAAATTTGTAATGGCTTTGGCAATATCGTTAATCTACAATCATGCAAATAAAGCTTATTAAATTGAAATTGAATTGAGTGCTGGCATTGAATCACCCTTAACTGCATGTAACGCTGGTAACTTAAACCCACCAGAATTCATACTATTCACTCATGTGCCTTTTCTTCCATTGAAAGCAAATATATTGGTTCAGGAAGTCACACTGCTGTGCTCCAACTTCTTCCAGTTCTCCAGATTATCTGGTTCAGAGTGGTCAAGAGATCCCAGCCCCACTGTGTCTCCTTCATGTTCACACCTTTTGAGCATAAATTGGAAATCAAAATGGAAATTCTGAAATGAGCTCCAACATCTCCAGTTTTTCTCAAAATCAAAGAAATTAATTCATCTGACTCTGGGTTGTATTTCTGTGGATATTACATAAACAAAAACACAGTTATTGTCAGTGCAACATATTTAGAGCTTCAAGGTAAGACTGTTGTAACATTTAGTCTGTCCTTTAATTGATTTGGCTTTTTGATGGAATATGATGGAATCTGACATTTAATATCGGGGAAATTCAAGATGTGGACCAAAGTATAGATTTTAGATCCATGCAATTGGTTTTTGTCCATTTAACTATTAATCAGATCTCAGCAACTTTAGATAAAATGTAGTCTGTTTGATGAAATAACAAAGCTGACAAGTGTGTTCCTGGGCAGTCTGTTTTCCTCATGTCTGTTGTTATAATCAGAACGCTTCAGAAAGGTAACTGTACTTAGTTTTATTCTATTTTCATATCCGTTTTTTTCACCACTTCCTATTTAACAAAATGCATCAACAGAAGTATTGTGCAATAAACAGTGTTAGACCACTGACCAGACATTGTCATTTAGCATGTTTGCTTATCCTCTTTAAAGTTATGCCAATGCGATAGAATAACCCCAGATTTCCTTTTTGTCAGTTTATAGACATTGATACTGAATTATTGTACTGACATTTGTGAAGATCACAATCCACAAAACCACAATGTGGGCTCAGATTATGTTAACTACATCAGAGAGAGAGCTAAACACAAATGTTATGTATGCTGCCACCAGGAACTGCAGCTCTGAGCAGATAAAAATGCTTACTCATAAACTCAGGGATGGGTTTTTCTAACTATTACACTGAACAAAAATATAAATGTAACACTTTTGTTTTTGCTCCCATTTTTCATGAGCTGAACTCAAAGATCTAAAACTTTTTTATATACACAAAAGACCATTTCTCTCAAATATTGTTCACAAATCTGTCTAAATCTGTGTTAGTGAGCACTTCTCTTTTGCCGAGATAATCCATCCCACCTCACAGGTGTGGCATATCAAGATGCTGATTAGACAGCATGAATATTGCACAGGTGTGTCTTAGGCTGGCCACAATAAAAGGCCACTCTGGTCTGGGGGGGTCAGAAAACCAGTCAGTATCTGGTGTGACCACCATTTGCCTCACGCAGTGCAACACATCTCCTTTGCATAGAGTTGATCAGGTTGCTGATTGTGGCCTGTGCAATGTCGGTCCACTCCTCTTCAATGGCTGTGCGAAGTTGCTGGATATTGGCAGGAACTGGAACACGCTGTCGTATACGCCGATCCAGAGCATCCCAAACATGCTCAATGGGTGACATGTCCGGTAAGTATGCCAGCCATGCAAGAACTGGGATGTTTTCAGCTTCCAGGAATTGTGTACAGATCCTTACAACATGTGGCCATGCATTATCATGCTGCAACATGAGGTGATGGTCGTGGATGAATGACACAACAATGGGCCTCAGGATCTCGTCACGGTATCTCTGTGCATTCAAAATGCCATCAATAAAATGCACCTGTGTTTGTTGTCCATAACATACACCTGCCCATACCATAACCCCACCACCACCATGGGCCACTCGATCCACAACGTTGACATCAGCAAACCGCTCACCCACACGACGCCACACACGCTGTCTGCCACTTGCCCTGAACATTGAAAACCAGGATTCATCCGTGAAGAGAACACCTCTCCAACGTGCCAGACGCCATCGAATGTGAGCACTTGCCCACTCAAGTCGGTTACGACGACGAACTGCAGTCAGGTCGAGACCCCGATGAGGATGACAAGCATGCAGATGAGCTTCCCTGAGACGGTTTCTGACAGTTTGTGCAGAAACGCTTTGGTTATGCAAACCGATTGTTGCTGCAGCTGTCTGGGTGGCTGGTCTCAGACGATCTTGGAGTTAAACATGCTGGATGTGGAGGTCCTGGGCTGGTGTGGTTACATGTGGTCTGCGGCTGTGAGGCCGGTTGGATGTACTGCCAAATTGTCTGAAATGCCTTTGGAGACGGCTTATGGTAGAGAAATGAACATTCAATTCACGGGCAACATCTCTGGTGGACATTCCTGCAGTCAGCATGCCAATTGCACGCACCCTCAAAACTTGCGACATCTGTGGCATTGTGCTGTGTGATAAAACTGCACATTTTAGAGTGGCCTTTTATTGTGGCCAGCCTAAGGCACACCTATGCAATAATCATGCTGTCTAATCAGCATCGATATGCCACACCTGTGAGGTGGGATGGATTATCTCGGCAAAGGAGAAGTGCTCACTAACACAGATTTAGACAGATTTGTGAACAATATTTGAGAGAAATGGTCTTTTGTGTATATAAAAAAAAAAAAGTTTTAGATCTTTGAGTTCAGCTCATGAAAAATGGGAGCAAAAACAAAAGTGTTGCATTTATATTTTTGTTCAGCGTATGTTGGAGGAGTTAGGCCTAATTGTTATATTTGTTGCCACCTTTTTCAAAACTCAAATTTTGTTATAAAGATATGAAATCCATGCCAAATTTGCAATGTTTTGGTTGTGCTGAGTTTCAATGCATATGTTTATTTCCTTCTGTTACTTTGACGAATGCTCAGATTCTCTTAGGCTGAGTTTGAGATGGAGGTCTGCAGCAGTAGAAGAGCAAAATCAACATTATTCTCCGACAGGAGTGTGCTCACAGCACAACTGACATGTGCTTGCATGTAGTAGTGAGCATGCCTATGTATTGGTGCTCAACTTTTTATTTTTCACTGTGGTGATAGTAACAGCTACATTGGAAGTTTCAATTACATAAGTGAGCCTTAAGCTCTTTGCATCTCATAACCACAAAAATATATATTTATATCCTTTAATACTGAACACACTGACGTGTTCCCCACAGCATATGTTTACCAAACCCCACAACTCTTAATCAGCACTTTATAAACTTCATGTAATCCAGCTTGTGGGGTGATTGATAGATTTGTGTGGTACGCTTAATAACGCAAGATTAAATTTTCTTGTAAAGCTTCAAGAAAGTTTGGTGTTCAGTGAATTTAAAATCTTTTAAATGGAGACAGAACTATACCCACAGGAAACTGAAATCTGAAGGAATCAATATTAAATTTTAAAAAGTATTTTAAAATCATTTTTAGTTTGTATAATTCAAGGTATGGTGTCAAAAGAATGTTCTTGCTGTGGCACTAAAACTTAAGATATCACCCATGTACCAATACTGATTTTTTTTTTTTTTTCTTGATTGTAAATAGTTGTGTGACTGCTCCTTGTGCATCTGTAACCTGGCCTAAAAATGGGAAAACCTAATTCTGCACAGCCCAGTCAAGTTGGCATTGTGTGTTTCTACAAACCATTAATACATCTGTACATTTCATGTATATCAGTGGTTCTTAAGTTACATGGTGTATGAGCTTACTTGTCAGCAGGAGGTGGAGGTGATGATGGATTGCATTACAGCTAGGCAAAATGCCTGCGAAGCTGCAGATCACTGTTCAAGACCAACGAACAAAAAAAATTTGTCATTGCAGCTCTCTGGTTGCATGACCTCTCTGCTTTTCCTGCCAGGATAGTGCTGCCAATCCGGGTATTTTAAGCCATAACGGGTAAATGTTACACATCCATGGTTTGCAGAAACATGTTAAATTTTTTCCACCTTTTTCAGTGTCATCCACTCTTTAGATCTGCCACCCTGCTAAACTTAAATATTTATGATGAATTAACATGGCAGTCCATGACTACAAGGCCTGTACTTTATAAATAACTGAGGAAGATTAAAATGTTTTCACATGACAATATTTTTTATCTCAGAATAATTTTTAAAATACTGAGTACACCGTAATTCTGTTCATCTGCACCGAATAATTGATATACAAATGGTTGTTTTGATGGTGAATTACTCTTTTAAAGCACTTACAATTATGCCATTTGGGAAACAATTTAACTTACACTTTAAACAGCAGTACAGTAGTTAACAGGGACACCATGGTATTGTTTTAAATATTTTATTCATGCAGGTCTGCTTCCAAAACAGCAATACAATGGGTACTGTAAACTTGTCATGTCCATCAGAACTGCTTGTGTAAAGCTGTGTTCATGTTTTACAAGGATTTAAATATGCATGTCTGCAAGATCTAGTGTAGACTTTACAGATCCATTCAAGCCCAGCCCAATGAAACCTAGGTATCCTGAATGCTTCTCTAAATTTAAAAAACATTTCTGTCCCAGAAACCAACCGTGGTCTCCTAACAGTGCTGGATTTGAACACCTTAATCTATATCCAATTTCCTGGCTGTGCCCTGACTGTCAACTATACATGTACCTTGTAGTTATTTTCCAGCAGACCCTGCTAAAAAACAAAACACTAGACTCACAGCTGAATGGATAAGTATGTGTACAGGCAATGAGTGAAAAACACTTAACACTCTAGGACCTGTAAAATGATTAAAAATGTATTTCCACTGTCACAAACCTCTGTAGTAAACTAGTATCTTCCTAGAAAAGTTCAATGTGAGCGTGTGCTGTCTGCAGTAGTTTCTACTCCAGGAGTCCTTAAAGCCCTTGACTTACCTTTTGACTCTGAAGGTCTTCAGCAGCCTTTGATGTCATCTCCCCCCAGATTCAAGGTAAACTAGCCTCAGCTATGAAATCTCACCTGGTGGAGAATGGCTGGACTGTGTTGCGCCTTTCTTTACTTGGGCTTTTATATACATACATATACAAGTTTCAAATTTGGAACTGAAGAAGACAATCTAAAAACTTACGCTGATGAATGATAAAAGCTTTAGCATTCCAGACAAGACCAGAGTGATATTTGTTCCATCAGCGTGACGATTTTAACAAGCTTGCTATGCGTGCGTTTATCATTCATGAATGAATAATCATTAAATTAAGGATTATTTTTTTCGAAAGATCCTAACAGAGTAGTCGAATCAATTCAAGCGGTTACACTGATGGTGTTTTAGCGCTGGGCATGATTTGGGGCACATCTGTGAACAACATTAACTGCACAAATCCGTTTATTAAAAACAAGTTCGACAACATACAGGTACATGTGAACGATTTGCGGTGACTGTTCTATTAACAGTTAGTTTCTACATTGTCAAACCTACGTCTTACCAGTTTAAATTTTCACAGCAACGTCACATGGAGGTTTGGTTTTCGATGGGAAAGCGTAACATGAAGGAACCAACGTGCAGATTAGATTTAATACCTAACATAATTCAGTTCAGTTAAATCTACAGTCACAAGTTTCGCCTAGAGACTGCAGCTGAAATTATTCAGCTTTCTATGGTCACACACAACATCAGAACACTAATTTTTCCAAACGTAAAAGTACAAATAAAAAAAACCACGCCTAATTCAGACGTCAAGCATAAAAAAATACTACAGCACAATGACAAACTAAAACAATCAGGGGGGGAAAAAAACGAGTAAAAACTTTGCCAAAATAATAAAAACAAAATCAGACGTGGACGTCGGCAATTCAGTTCCTCCTGTGAGCGTCGCAGGGGAACGTAACGCGCTCAGCCACAGACAGGAGGAGGATAGTGTCACGTGCATCAGGAGGCGGCGAGCGGCGACGCAGTTGGACGACGATCCTGGAAAAAGAGCAAATGACACAAATGAACTGTCTGCAACTGTTGATACAAAGCACGTTGTTCCATCTTATTACATGTGGACCTCTGTATCTCGAGTCCCGTTCATCAGTCACAGAGATTCCAGACTGAACAGTCTGCCTTCATTGGAGTATGCCACACATTCAACACTGATAGCAGCTGAAATCCAAGTTAGTGCACAGATGTGCATTACCAACGAGTTTACAACTTGTTGAATAGCACTTCGTACGCATGCTCTTTCAAACTGTTTTCCCCTCAAGATCTGTGGCGTGCAGGACAAGTCATAAGCTGCCTCTGCCTTTACAGGGACGAATGGCAATTTTAGAAGATATGAACACCAGTCTACCTCAGACCTATTCTCACCTTCATCTGTCAGGGCCTCGCTTAATAAGCGTAGCGTGCAGGCGGTGGCGGCGGCAGCCGATCTGCGTAGAGGTCCCTGGCACGTGGAACTCCGTATGCAGGGACCCGGGAAACCGGAGAGAGTCGGGAGCGCTCATAGGAGTAGCCATTACTGGCAGGGGGCATTGGCGCGCTTGGCGCTCTCCTGAGAGGACTGCGATCTCGGGCGTAGTATGAGGACGGAGGAGGTGGGAGGGGACGACGCTCATACGGGTCAAGAGACGAGGTCATAAGACGGTCTCGGACGACGGCTGAAGGGGGAGGGGGAGGAGGAGGGGCGCCAGGACGTTGGTCCTCATAGGAGGGGATGCCATACGGACGGGCTCTGTACTTCTCATAGTAATCTACCACGCTGTACCTGTCCCTCTCACCCTCATAGGGACGTTCTGGATAAACTGCTCTTCTAGGGGGAGGAGGTGGCAGAGGAGGGGCAGGGTAACCTGGGGGGATATGGCTGAGGCGGCCTCTCATGTAGCTGGGTGGGGGAGGCTCGTGCCTCTCTCCTGGATAGCGAGGGGGCCAATAGCCACCCCTGTCTGGGGGAGGAGGGGGGTAGTCATCCCGTTCATCGTGTCTAGGCCGACTCTTAGAAATTTGGACATGGATGCGTTTGCCTAAATACAAAAAATACAGAAAATCGAATTAAACGAAATTAAAACATGTCAGAACTTCAGTTTTACCTGTTTCGCATTTTGGCCTTTTCTTACCTTGAAATTCAGTATTGTCCAGTCCCTTGATGGCATCCATGGCCTCGTCAGAGTTAGACATGTGTACAAACGCAAAATTCTTAACAACAGCACACTCTGTGACTGTGCCGTATTCTTCAAAGAGTGCACGGAGCTCATCATCAGCTCCCTTTTCTACATTGGCTACATGCAGTTTAACAGAGCCCTGGTTCTTCCCGTGGCTGGCCTCTACATTGATTGGTGTGCCATGAAGCTTGTAGAGGTGCAGATTCTTAATGGCTTTGGTGGCAGCCTTGCGGTCATCCATGTGAACGAAGGCGTAGTTTTTGATGATGGCACACTCTGTGACTGTGCCATATTGAGTGAAGAGGGCCTTGATTTCCTCCTGGTCTGCCTCCCGGGGCAGGTTTCCCACAAAAATTTTCACCATTGTTAAAGATCTGTTTAAGCAAATGAGAGAAAGGGGAACAAGTATGGAAAGATAAAATAAAATATTTAGTTTTATGCATACTCAGTGTTAGCTATAACATGAAGAGACCCTGTGCTTAAATCATTTTCTCTCGCACGATAGTCGGAGCTTTGAATTAAACGGAGCCGCTCGTTGCAAAATGGCGGACGTCAATTTTTACGCAATTACGCAATAAGCCTTGACTTAATGATTTCACAAAACTTCGCAAAACCTTTCAACATTAAAACGTTTTTGTGCATTTTGCTGCTACAACGACACCATGTTGGCTTTCTAAACGTAATTCCTGGTTTCCGTTTAGCCAATCTCCTAGGTGCTAGCTGCTAGCTACGGTTAGCTTGCCGGTCACGCTACACTATTACACAAAGAACCGCTCTCCATATTAGCACAAACATACAGCGGCGAGCTGGTGATCATATATTCAGCACTTTGAACTGCAGTAAAATGTAAAATATAAAAACACAGCTGTGTACATTTTTGGATACCTTTTCGCCGGTCGGCCTCTACAGAATTCACTCCTTTCGAGAGCTTTCCTTAGCCGAGTGACTTCCGTTTGCTTTTTGTCTGCCGTTTTTTTTCCCCCTTCTTCTTCGTGTGTCTTTTTCCTGAATCACCAGCACACCGCCACTCACTGTCCAGGAGGGTATATTACTCATTGTGGTTTGGGTTTTATAGATAATGACAACAAACGTTTACCTACCGTATCCACTTTGTTTTTGCCTACATAAATGATTAGTTGACACATTTTCCATTCATGCAAACTGAATGACTGTGTATCATATACTTTTGTCAGATTCTGTAGTGTGAAGTCAGGTACTGTGCGACATCAGCTAAAATGGGACAAATATGTTATACATCTTGGGCTCTTTAAATATTAGTTGCCAGTCACCAAACATGCATTTGCATAGTTACAAATGTCCTTTACATGTAACAGTCATATCGATTGGTCTGAGATTACTAGGATGGGCAGAACAAAAAGCCAAAAAATTACTGGTAGCAGAACATGCAAGAGAAGCCATGTGGCATGTTGATTTTCTCTTTTTGGTAATAGAAGTACTGCAGCTAAAACAATAAGGGTATAACAACAAATATGTAGTTGTAGGAAGTTTTTTACTTTAAAATTTGACTTTAAAAATTTGATTTGTTCCACTGTCACACCAGTGCACACTGCAATCAATGTGTCTTGCACTTAAAGTGCTAACACACACAGCGCACCTTAAGCCTTCCCTGACCATTTCACTGGGTGTAAAGCAGCAAGCAGGTAGATAAAACGAACAAATAGAAATTAAAGAAAGTAAACTAGTCCGCCCCAAGGGCAACACCCATATCTTCTTGCCTGTTACAGCTCACTTGCCAGGGAAGACCAGGCAAAGAAAGAGATCAAACAAAACCAAACAGCATAAACAGTTCCAGAGCAGCTAATGGACCACTGATGCTCTGGTAGGTCGATCTATTTTCCTACTATCTATCAGCCACCTTCAACCCCACAGGGAAGCAGGCCAGTTTTTCTGCATTTCACTGCCCCAGTCTTCCCAACACACTAGCATGGGATGAGATGTGCACCTGTCTCATTCCACCGGCCTGAACCAACATCCCAGCCTCTGTTACCCCTGCAGGTAACCCTATATTAAAGGCGACACTACCTGGTGAACCTTCATTTTTACTCCATGCCACCTGCCACACAACACACAAACTTATATGGGAAAGGGTTTTGAATGAGTACTAAATGCATTAATGTAAAATGGGACAAAAGATTATGCTCTGGGACATTTTTCTACAGTAAAACCAGATGTTTTAGGCTATCATGTGCCATTAAATCATAACATATGCTTTTATGTGCCACTTTTTAATATTACAGATACTTTTATTATTTTTGTCATTTAAAAAACATATTAAAGGTGATGCCAGTGAAGTTCATGTCAGCCCTGTGCAAGCACACACATGCACACATTCCATTGTAGATGATACTGCACCAGGGAAATAGGCAGCACAAGAAAAGGGGAAGGCACGGCAGAAAAGCTGGACAATCTTGAATGACTAGTTTGGTAAGTTCATAATTTTATGAATTAATAAATGGACTTAAACATTTAAAAATCAAATACGACTGTCCCACTTTACCTTAACATGTCATTGGAAGGAGGTAGGGGTTCTTGTTGTGTTTGAACATCCAAAGATTCTCTAATGTTTTACTTGGCAACTTAATTTCTTCATAGAAATATAGCTGAGATCCATAACAAGTTATAAAAGTAACAGTCTTCAGAATTGTAGGTGGGTTTTTAGGCAATCTGCTATCTCGAATTTACTGACTTCACCTTAAGCATTGGAAAGTTAAAAACACGACATAACTCATTTCTTGTCCGAAATCCCCTTCCACTACATTCCTGTCCAAGTTTGGTAAGAATTTATGAATCAATATCAGCACTTCTCACTGCTTGAGAATGCAAGAGGAATTCAAGTTAATAACCACTTCTCGAAATCAACGGCCATGCGTTAATGTGTAACAATTTCATTTTACAGCAGGGCTTAGTTTCCCGCTATGGATGGTGGACATGGTCAATAATAAATGTGAATCCTTGTGGTGACTTCCTTTCGGTTTCAAGTTGCGTCATCGGGGAATTTTCGTGACTGCAATGCGACGTTCAAGTGCTCATCTTAAAATCGTATGTTAGAGTGCAGCAATCCACTCATGAAATAATCGATGATAAAAGTAAAAAGTAAACATTGTCTAAAAGATAACGGTGATTAAAGTTTAATTTATTTTATTTTATACTCGAGATGACCTCTTTATTTTACTTTTATTCTGTCATATCTAACCTTGTTCTGTCTTTTATGTCTGAAACCTACTCAGTTTAGAAGGATGCAAAACGGAGAAAGCGGCAAATGCTCATATTTGAGAAGCATGAGCCCATGAATGTTGGCATTTAGCCTGACAAATTATGATTCAATTATAATCAAAATTGTTGATTAATTCTCTGTTAATCCACTGACTAATATATTGTTTTAGTACTAAAGTGAAGCCAATGACCTGACCTAAAAAAAAAATTTAA
This sequence comes from Cephalopholis sonnerati, assembly GCA_019142605.1. Lineage (NCBI taxonomy): Eukaryota > Metazoa > Chordata > Actinopteri > Perciformes > Serranidae > Cephalopholis > Cephalopholis sonnerati. The sequence continues at coordinate 6,877,013 of JAGQAX010000023.1, forward strand.
ATTATTCTTTGGTAAAAACATTTGTAAATTTAGCTGGTGGTCCAATGAACATTATATTGTGTGTTAGTTTTTGTGTGAGTGGCAAATTCTGTTGCTTGACGGTCAAATTGGCTAACATACTTATTTATTCCCAGTTGCTAGACATCTGGACTGGACTGTAGAATGGGCAATTTAATTTAATTTTAATTTATTTGTATGCATTTATTTTAACTTATTTTTTTATGTCTATTTTAATACCACTGTGTTATTGTTGATGAAGGGAAGTGTGGTCGTTGTTTTTTTTTATGAGCTACTGGACAGTTGAATATCCCTTTGGAGATTAATAAAGTTCTTTCTATCTATCTATCTATCTATCTATCTATCTTCCATGCTTACCTCATGTTAACAAAAATGAAATGGAAATCCAGACTTTTCCTTTCTTTTTACCTCTGCATTACATCATCCACTGTTTACCATGTTTTTCCGAGTTTGCACTTGAAAGCAGCATTGCACTGGGTCTTGTGAGAGTGACGAAACTCAAGAGAGGGGAGGACAAAAGCTTGCAGAGAGCAGTCGGACAGTCTTCCTGTTTGTTCTCTCAGCAGCAGCAACACCGTTAGTTCCCTCTGAGTGCTTTCTGTAGGATCAATGTGATCCAGCTTTTCTGTGGACTCAGGAAAACTATCTTCAACATTGAGGTAAGACACTGAGCTCTTAAGCAGCAGTTAATGCATTACTTTACTTTTCTTATGAGTGGTAAACAACCTTATCTCACTGGATTCCTAATAGGTTTGTTTGTCTTCTGTCCCAGCAGCCTTTCATCACTTAAGGTCAATAGGTACAATACACCATCTACTGATTGCATTAGGAGCTTCATTTCAACATGAGTGTGTCCCAGACAATGGAGACAGAGGAGGATCTCCTGACTTGTCTCCACATCAAGCTTTACCACCCTCAGCAGAATTGTAAGGGCCTTTATGGGCTGCTTCCTCTGGGGAACAGGAGCAAACACTCAGCAGATGACCCCCTCAGGCTGGGACGTGACGGCCAGGCCTGCACCTTCGCCCTGGTCGACGCCAGGGTGTCCCGGAAACAGCTGGGCATCCACGCTTACCGCACCCCCCAGAGCCCAGACATGCTGTTCAGCATCCAGAACTTGAGCCAAAAGGGACGAATGTCAGTGAATGGCTCAGTGCTGGGCTACCTGGAAAGGATGGATCTCCCAGATAAGGCCCTAATCCGGTTCGGAGAGTATGAGATGCTGATCATCCGTGAGTCTGGCGAGGCCAAGGGGAGCTTCGAGGTGGAATTTGAGGTGCTGACAGTGCCTCCGTCCAGAGAGACATGCACATGCATGCCTAGTATGACGCCTGTCACGGACACGGGCTCATACGTGATAAACAGTTCCCCAGGTGACCTCAGAATAATTGGACCCCTTGAGACAGATGAGACCATCATGTGTTATTCATGATGTGACTTTTAACTTTCTTATTGGCTTGCATTTTAAGGCAACACAAATTACTGCGTAGTTGTTACATTAGAGTTAAAGCATGCTTGAACTGGATCCCTCTTTGCAATGTGAAATCATAGTATTATTTTGCACCCTATATCTATTACTTCATGTCTATACATTAAAAAGCTGTGATCTTAAACTGTTGCTAACACTATTCAGCCACTTTTAACTTACTACACTTTTAACGTATTAAAGCTGATTGTTTCTACATTTTTAACTTGAGCACATTGTCTTTTTTGTGAATGCTGTTAAATATTGTATATCAGCCATAAATTTGACAACTAATCAGGAACCAATGGCAATCATTTACACACATACAGAGCAGAGTGACTTTATAACGTTATGGAAACCAGTTTGTCCAGATTTGCTTGAGATCAGGTTCCGGTGATAAGACGATGCAGACAAAAGAAAATCTGTAACACTTCTGCTCTTGGCATCAAATTCTGGGAAATGCGCACTTTCTGTTTCACTCAGTGGAAGATGTATTGTAGTGCTCTTTTAATTTAGCAAGTAAAAGTAACCATACAATATATAATTATTTTACTCCAAATAAAATTCCGACATTCCAAACATCACTTACAAACAAAAGTATAACCAAGAAATAATACCAGAGGTGTGGGCTCTAGTCACATGACTTGGACTCAAGTCACAAATTAGACTCGGCAAAAATCAAAGAAAGACTTGCAATTCAACTTGGCCTTTAACACCAGTGACTTGTGACTTCACTTGGACTTAAACCTTTTGGCTTAAAAACACCAGATACTTTACCTCAAGCCAACTTAGGAAGAGAGTGTTAGACATTTTTTCTGATATGAGATGAGTTAAATACAAGAAGACAGGACAGAAACAAACACAAGTTGGTCTGTTGTGGTAGGCCACTGGTTCATAGTGACAGTACAGTGTCAGCACTACAGTGTAAATGTGGTTAAGTTTCAGTCACACTTGTTTTGACAAACTTAAATAAAATACAATATTAGAAAGCATTCATGATTCTTGTTCATTTAATGTACCGTAAAACTTCAATTAATAGCCCTTGGCTATTGTTAGCTTAAATTACTAAAAATCAACAGGCCGTTATCTGGGACACGTGTCTACATGGGATCGGTGTTTAATTCCTTTCACACACAACTATTGCTCAGCACAGACGAGGAAATACAATCAAATTGTTTATTCAAACCATTATGAATCATACTTGTTTAAAAATAAGGCTCAGATAACATGTCAACTGTGAATCATTTATTTGATCTTGCTCTGCCAGACAGCACATCAGAGAGTGAGTTACGACACTGGAGGATTACAGCACCTGGCATACCAACACAACACCACTTTATCCTGTTAGAACAATACTCACTACTTGATATAATTTATATGAAAAACCCTTTTGATTCTTTTGATTGGTGGCCCCTTACAGACTTAGGGAATACGAATAACTTACAGGGCAATCGAGGAATTGACATATAATTTAAGATAACCAGCAACCCGGTTTTATACATCCGAAGAACTTCTATAATAACAATGAACTACTAGGCAATCAGACCAGGCGTCTAATTAAGACAGGCGTTTATTTGTCAAAATGTGTCGCCTCACCAGGCTAGTAAATGAACTAGCTGTTTCATTGGGACTAGGCTTTTAAGTGAAGTTTTATGGTATCATTACACTTTTTAGGACTTATTTAGGACTTAAAACTCAAAGTTTAGGACTTGGGACTCGACTAGGATTTGCCTGTTCTGACCTAGGACTTGGGTGCAAGGACTTGAGACTTTCTTGTGACTTGCAAAACAAACACTTGGTCCCACCTCTAGTTATTACTGGCACATTAACATGTTGCAGTATTTTAATATTCTTATTGGCCATATGTAACTATAGCTTTAAATAAATGTGATGGAGTAAAAGCTAAAGTACACTGTCAAATGTAGTGAAATAAAGTGCCTTAAAATCGTTCGTTAATGTGCTTAGTTATAATCCAGCATTAATTTCAGAGCAGGTCATGAAGGCATATTTATCAGATTCTCTACTCACCTTGACATGATCAGATAAATAACAACGTGAGCGTCATTATCGGGAATCATGTTTGAATCACGTCCAGAAACTGGTGTTATATTTTATAGTTTTAGAACAAAGTCCAGCCTGGTTGTAAAATCCTGATCTAACTTAATTGAATTTACAGGCAGGAAATGCAATGTGAGATCTTTACTAGGTCTACTCGCTGAAGCAGAGGAGTGGTGTTATTGTTAACAACAGCAGCACTTCAAAAATGATGGGCAAAAGTCATAAAAGCTTGGAATGTGACCTTGCGGGTGATAAAACTGCTTTCAGTCAACACAACACTCTCAGCACCATGCATGATTTCTCAGAACCTGATTCCAGCAAGATGGGAGTGTGCTTAAACAAAAACCTCATCTGAACTGATCAGTGTGTGACCAAAATTTAGAAAAAAGGGAACAGAGAAAATGACACTTCTCATTCCCTGGAAGATCTGGGAGGATCTCATTTCAGTTTTACTGTGAGTCACTGCTTTATTTTCGTTCTAAGAGCAACTAGAGGGCTGTCTTTCCATCTATGGCTGGTTACTTGTGTAGGATGCATCCTGCCTCTCACCCAGTGCATGCTGGGATATGATCCTGTCCTGCTGGAACCACTTAAGCAAATACAGAAAGTATATTTTTCAAAGATATAATTTAGTTTTGGGCTGTTTTTTTCTGCTGTAGTGATCTACTGTAAGTCTTGTAGTCTTTTTTAAACATCCTTTTATCACAAGAAACTGCATCATGTTGCTAAACAAGGACACTAGTTTGATCAGGAAAGAGGACATTGTAAATCTAAGAATACATCAAATGACATGGGCTATCTGTGGTAAAGTCTATTTTAAAACCACTAAAAAAATCTGAGTTTTCATTGCGTGTAATGTTACAGCTGAAGTGAGTAAAACATGTAGCTGCTGTAATACCAATGTGTCTGTCTGTGTGTATCCCACACATGTATGTTGATGAGAATATTTTTTTGCCAACATATTCCACAATCACACTCAACTTTTACACTGAGATTAACTACAACAGAGCTTGTGTCAAACTGGGGCAACTTTCCTTCTACAATTGAAAAAAGCTACCTGCAGTTAAAGACTCCAAACTATTGAACTTATAGTCAGAAACCCTACATGTCAAACAGCCTCCAATCTGCTGTGTGTGTAGCCTTATTATTTCACGTTCTTTAAAAGAGCATGGCAATTGTTTGAATAAGACGGGATGACTAAGACATTAGTTCTCACTTTGAGAAAAATGTTTATTTACTTTCATACTGAAAAAACAATGTAAAAAAGTCTATCATAATTAATGTTAAAAATCAATTGTATACAAACATCTGTATACAAGTGCTGACACACTTAAGTTAATATGTATGAAATAGCTTTGGTTCATAAATAGTTCAAAGGCATGAATAAAAAGATGATAGAAAAACAAGGGTCACAGTTGTGTGTAAAAGCTCATGCAAAGGTTTCAAGTCAACTTTTCAGGCCAATATGCAGTGAGTGTAACACTATACAGTTTTAGCCATCAACAGCAGAGAGCACAGATTCAACAATGGAGATTTTCTGAGGACTGGACATCCTCTCCAGCTCACCAGCCAATAGACCAAACTTTCAATAAGGGACCCAATCCACTTCCTGTAACAAAAAAAAGTTGACACTTAACTCAAAACTCACAAAATACACGTCTGTTATCAAGGCATCTACATTTAAATTTGATACTCCGAGACCTTTTTTAAATTTATTTTAAAAAAAGGTCGTTTATCTAACAAAATATAATTCATTATAAACACAGAATAATTTCCTCTGCTGTTCAGATATTTTTCAAAATTGAATAACTTTTTTGGGAGAGATAAAGTGTACATACAAGCGCCATGAAATATGTGTCAGGGGGAGACTTAAAAAAAAAAGCAGTCAATGAGGTTTGCTAGAATAAACATCATAGGGTCTTTTTGTCTGATACCTCCACAAAAATCAGGCAGCAAGGGTCTTACATATTTCACCCACTTTGCCCAGAATTTAATTAACACATTTTTCTGAAGATGAAGAGAAAAAGTACTTTTTTCCATAACATGAACATCATTCACAATATCTATCCACTCCTTTATTGTGGGGGGTTCAGGAAGCAACCAGCGCCTTGTGAGGGCTTTCTTGCAAGTAGATATCAAAATACCAAACGCATATTTGATGCTTTACCTTACAAATTAGTGCATCCTAAAAATAATGTGGAAAATTGCAAAGCAGGTCAGTGTTACGCATCATTTTCAGTGCTTTATGAAATTCTGTCCTGAAAGGCCTAATCACTGGGCACTCCCACAATACATGCTAGTGATGGCTTCCTGAAACCCACACTGTCTCCAACATTTGGCATCCCCTCCAGCAAAATGTGCTTTCTTCTTTGGTGCAATTAAAAACACAGATTACACATTTCCACCCAAACTCACACCACACTTTAGCTACTGCATTTCAACTGAAATTTACACATACCCAGCCAGACCTCATTTGATACTGAAAAGTTATCTTCTCTTTCCAATTGTATTTTCATGTATTCTGTTATGTGGGTTTTTTTGTGGGGTTTTTTTTACCTAATTTGAAGAGTAACTTTGGTAGTTTTGAGCCTGGACCCTATTTTTTGTTATTATTTTAGTATTGAGAAAGTGCTGCCGTGGCAAAGCAGGCTGCAATGTCATCTCTATGGGCAGTTGTACACGGCCAATTTACATTCATTAAAAGTGCTTTTTTTGCCACTGACAGGCTCAGATTGTCGAAATATACTCTAACAGCCGAAATATAGGGGGCATGGATGCGGAGCTACATTGTGAGAGTTTTTACATTTCACATTAAAATTAATCAATCAAATCAAAGCATCCTGATGTCAGAACAATCCCTTTAATTAATTCAACACCGGTTAAAATGACATACATTTTAAAACCCTCCAAAATCAACTGTATTGTCACTTGGCAAAACTCAATACACACAAAGTGAAGCTGGTAGCAGTCACAACCAACAAAGACAGAGACGGTGTAGCAGGTTAAAAAAAAACTGTGCTCTGCCCTACCTACATGCCGTGCTGCATCTGTGCCCCATATATTTCGGCTGCAAGTGTCTGAAAACATGACAGGAAGGACCCCACAGAAAAAATAAACACTTTTACGTACCTTCATTGTTCCCTCAAAGAGAAGTCTTGTTGCAAAAAAAAAACAAAACAGTAGAACATTACTACTACAAGACATCTCTTTGAACGAGACTTGGTTAGTCACACTAACAAAGAGATCAGAGCAACAAAAGGTAAGGAAAAAGCTTCCAGGGAAACACCCCCGAAATTGCCATAGCTAAGCACACCAGACTCCATTTTAATAAACAGTTATTTAAGCTTGTATAGAGCTAGCATATTTCAAAATCTAACTGGGTGAATTAAGGGTTTATTTAAACCAAACTAGAGTTGGTGATTGTTGGAACAGTGGAAAGGTTAACCAAGACAGCTTTTGTGAGTTTTATTTTTACTTCAGTCGACTTTGAATGAAGTGTGTTTCACCATGTTAAAATGACCTTTATTTAAGTGGAGTCTGGTGGGTTTGATGATGGCAATTTTGGGGCTGTTTCTTGTTAAGCAAAAAGGATCTTACTCTTTAAGAAAAAGGTCTGTCTCTGTAGGGATCCTTTCTATAATGTCGCCAAACACTTCTAATATCAATGTGAGCCTGTCAGTGGCAAAAACAAACACTTTCAATGGACGCAATTTGACGGTGCACAACTGCCAACAGGGATTTCACTGCAGACTGTTTTGCCACTGCAGCTGGAGTGGTCTCCCTAAATACTGGACCAGTTACAAAAAAACTGTTGTTGCCATTAATCACTTTGGAAAATAGGGTCCAAGTTCAAAAATAAGTGTCCATTTAGGACTGATTTTTGGGCAAATGCCTTGCTTATTCAAGCATTGCAAGTAAGTATTAAAAGGTAAGTAGTATAAATGCATATGGTCTCATGCAGAGGTAGGTTTTATGTAGGAATACGGTCATTAAAGTGGGTTAGGCTAATCTATTTTTTGCCTACAGGTAAGTGGAACTACAAAGTAGAAAGACAGTATTTGGTTCAGTGGTAGATTTAAAGATTTCTAACATCACAAATGTGGATGCAGAGGAGCTTGACTCCCTTTGAAAGACATTAAACGAAGGATTAAAATTAACTTCAATTGATCAGATGTTCGACAAATATTTGAAAAATTAAGGCCTTGCAAATTCAAATTCAAGGACTTATATTTATAGAACTGAATTTACAACATTTTAAGACTTTTTAAAGGACCTGCAGACACCCTTGTTATGGACTTCATAGTGAACTCATTCTGCTTTACCTTTAACTACAAGACCGTCTGATGATCCCGTCTTTTCCCAGCATGGAATGTTCAGAGACAGGCCTGCAGACAAAGAAACAGCGTCAGTGATCCCACTCCACATCACTAACCACAACACAAAAAACATTGACGCTTCCTGAAAATACAAATTTAAAGTTGTGACTTTATCCAGAGTATGGGAGCACTGCAGTATGAATATTAAAACACAAGAGGGAGGCAGGAGACTATTTGTAGCATTAGTAAGTGATGTTTTGCAGTGAAGTTTAAACAACACCTACCTCTTCTCTACTGGATGCTGCATTGCTGCACGTCTTCTGAAGATGACTTACCATGAGCTGGCATGTCCTGCATAGAGTCTAACAACCTACAAAGAGCACAAATACTAAGAACACCAAGACTGCATGCAATTTGTGGTACAAATATATATATATATATATATATAGAGAAGTTAGAATTGTTGACAGTAAAGACAATAAGGTAAAGTGTGACTAATATGTAGTGTGAATTCAATGACAGAAAAATGAAGAATGTAAATTAAGGCTTAAGAACAATTGTCGCATGATGACAAAAACATGGGCCATCGCAAAGCTCAGCTGATTATTGTTGTACCATGTACCATGAATTGGCTCGACACAAGGTAGGCAATGGACACTGGTTACTGAGGAGAGACGCCACTCTCTGTGTGCCAGGGACGATGCAGAGCAGCGGGTAATAAGTTTATCTGCTTGCCCACTTTTTGTCATCACTCTTGGGTTTGTGGACAGCTACAGCTCCATTCGCTGAATTAATATGGAGGGTCATAGAGGGGAATGGTATTGTTTTTACGATATACTACACAGGATTGTTGGTTACCGTTTGTGAACACACTCGCAAGCGAGTGAAAGTAAAAGCCAAACCCAGATTCATTCTCAGTTGGTGTTTTGCCTCGCTGTATGAGTTTTTTTCGGCATTGTGGGATGTCTGCTGCTTAAGGTCCGCCAACTGGACTCTCTGTCTTTATTTTAAGTCCAGACCTCACCTGAGCGCTGTGGGATGCACGGTCTCTGCGGAAAAAATACACCACCACGCACTTCTCACACACTTTACAGGGTTCCTTCAGCTTACGACAAGTTAGATATAAGCCATTTTTATATTCTTTATGGCACTTGGAATGAAATTTAATACCAATTTTACAATAAACAAAGTTTAAAAAAAAAGAGCTGACATCAGTTAATTAGGGTTAGGGACTATTCTGCCTAAATGTTTACTGTATCATAAAACATTACTCTTCTGTATTGTGGTTGAGACAAGGGCAGAATTATACTGGGAGATACCTGGCATTTATTGGTACTTTATCTTTGCAATTTTGTGGTTCTCTTTCCGCATGTGGGGTTACACTGGCTTGATTCCCATCGTGCCGAGCTTCGAGAACTTTTTGCAGAAAATACTTGGTGTTGTTTTTTCCACTATCCTGATCGGCTTATGGTTAATGAAAAAAAAGTAACCCATGTCTTACCACTTAAGACTTTTGAAAGATTTATTTAAGACATTTTAATACAAATTAAAGCCTAATTTTTAAAATATTACTAATTTATTCAATGCTCATTAGACTTTAGGGATCCAAAGGAACCCTACTTCTAGTGGCTCAAAGTGATAACAGAGATTACTTTTGCATGAGTCTATACTTACTTTTTTAAATCCTGCATAGTATATCTTTACATTTACAAAGAAGCATTTTACAAAATTAGTAATCATCTTACACATTGTCGGGTCATCAGTCAGGGAACAGCTGCTCAAACATTCTCAATTTCTCACTTCGCATCGCAAGCATGGTTGCTCAGGTGAACATGCATCACCACAAGATTTAAGTGGAAAGCAGACTGGGTACTGCTTCGCAAACAAAGACCTAATGTCTCACGTTTCCAGCATTTTCAAGGAAACATCACCTACCATGTGTCAAGCTGATACCTCTTTAGGCTGTGAAAATAAAACTAAGCGTGTAAAGAGCTTAACGCATGAGTAGCACTAACTGTATCTGGACTGGTGAACATTAGGCCTGCCCTACGAGGAAGAATTTGACAGTTAAAACGCCGTTTTTGGTTTGATTTGTTTATTAAAAAGCCTTCAAATGAAAAGAAAATTGTAAAGTAAATAAAATCATACATATTGGTGCTATAGATTCTATTTTCGCAAGAAAAGATAACACAAAGTGTAAAAAGAACAAAACCACACTGGAACTTTTGACTAGCCATGCTGACATGTGTCGCAAATCTGAAGAGATTACGGTACAACCTGCCACAGCACGAATCATATTAAAGCCCCTCTAAACTGAATTTTTTTAAAACTTATTTTGATGAGCATTTTATAATCAACCAATAACATTTATTTGAACACAGTAATTTTGTTTACAAAGACTAGATATATCATCATTAAATGACTTCCCTTGTTATGAAATGTCAGTTTCCCAGAGGCCATATCCATTTAGAAAGACTGAGGAGCAGGGTGATTTTGGCCATTTAACAGTACTGCGGCACACTGAAATAGACTTAGCACCTAAGCCAGCATCCTATTCTGCAAAACATTTGAAGGATGTGAACAGTAAAACAAGCAGAGGAACAGAAAAGGCATAAACAGCTCAGAAGTATACGTGAACTGTAGACATGGAATCATATGGTTTTAATACGGGGCTGTCTGCAAAACAGTATCTTCCAGTAAGTCTCAGGCGAACGCAACGCAATCCGCCATAGACGAGGGGGGTGTATAGCGCCACGTACATCAGCAGACGACGCCGATCTTGTCATATTCTAAACCTGGAAAGAGAGCACACCACACATGTCAAGGAGCGCGTTTTACTCAGGATTCGCGCAAGACTGATCTTTGATGTTAAAAGCAGCAATATTTTAGGATTCTGTGAGCAATGTTTAGTTGTATATTGATCTCTTGGCTGGACTAGATCTGCAGGAATTAAGAGCTCTGGCTGATGGTGATGATTTAAAGCATGATTCTACCTCAATTTACGGATTCAGCTCTTATGTCGGTATATAGTCAATCATGCCTATATCTTATCAATGTGACTTTTCATGTAAAGAACCATCTCACCTCTCTGTTCTCACCTTGAATTACACTCTAATAGCCTGCATATCGTGGTGGTGGCGGCGGCCCTCTCTCTGAGAAGTCCCTGGGATGGGGAGGTGCATACATTGGAGCCCTCGACACCGGGGAGAGCCGGGAGCGCTCGTAGGAGTACCCATTACCAGCTGGCGGAGCAGGTGGAGGGGGGGCTCGTCTGATGGGGCTTCGGTCCCTGGCCATGTAGGACGGAGGAGGAGGTGGAAGCACACGCCGCTCATATGGGTCAGGGCCCCCCATTGCGAGACGTTCTCTAACCAGCGCCGGGGGAGGAGGTGGAGGAGGGGGAATGGCACCGGAACGCCTGTCATCATAGGGTGGCATGCTGTACGGACGGGCTCTGTATTTCTCATAGTAATCGACCATCCTATAGGGGTCTCGCTCTCCATAGCCACGGTCAGGATAAGCTGCTCGTCTTGGAGGGGGGGGAGGTGGAGGTGGTGGCGGAGGACCGTAAGCGGACATGCGGCCTCTGTAGGGAGGCTCGGGCCTCTCCCCTGGGTAGCGAGGAGGATAATAGCCTCTGCCTGGCGGAGGTGGATAGTCCTCCTCCTCGGGTGCCCCTCTGGGTCTGCTTTTTGATATCTGAACATGTATGCGCTTTCCTAAGAGAAAGAACAATCATTGTCCTTCAAATCTAAAAAAAAGAAAAGGCATATAGGAAAAGTACGGAAACACTAAAAACTTCCTTTCATTCAGAGACATTTACTTACCTTGAAAGTCTGAGTTATCCAGGCCCTTTATGGCATCCATGGCTTCATCAGCATTGTCCATGTGGACAAAGGCAAAGTTCTTGACAATGGCACACTCTCTGACTGTACCATACTCTTCAAAGAGAGCACGAAGCTCATCATCGAAGCCCTGTTCTACATTGGCTATGTGGAGCTTCACTGGGCCCTGGTTCTTGCCTCTGCTGGGCTCCACATTGATGGGCCTGCCGTTCAGCTTATGGAGGTGGAGTTCACGGATGGCTTTGTTGGCCATCTTGCGGTCCTCCATATGGACAAAAGCATAGTTTTTGAACTTGGCACATTCTGTCACTTTGCCATATTTGGTAAACAGAGCTTCCACGTCGTCCTTCTCAGTGTGCTCAGACAGGTTCCCTATAAAAATCTTCACCATTGTTGCTCCAGTGTACTTCTGTGAAAGGGGTAGAGACAACACAGGTCGCCATGTAACGTTAGTGACAGAAAGAAACCAGTGAGAGAGCAAATGGTGAATCCATGGCGTCATTCTCAGTAAATAGAAAGCATGTAATCGAGACGGCTGTAGGCTGAATGCCAGCAGAGCAAACAATAACCAAATGTGTCAGCAAGTGCAATGTTTACCTTCGTACTTAACTAACCTTTAACTTTTAGTAAAACTGAAGGCTGCACGACTTCAAATACAAGCTGGATTACAAAAAAAGTCACAGAAGTTTCCGTGTTTTCACTTCCTGGTCGGAGTCGCTGGCCAGGCTCGTTTCATTTGAATGGCTGCTGTTAGCAAGCTAGCTTTCAGGTGTTAGCCATTTTGTCTCGTGTGACCGGACCAAATACAATTCAGTTCAACCATTTATATTGAATGCAGGCAAGTCTGGAGATGTGTAAAACTACAGTGACGATAAAATCAACAGAAACAAACAGGGGAAAAGATAAAAAATACGAAGTACTCACAGCTTTCGATCGGCGCCACAACGAAGTCGAAACTCCTCGGATAATGACTCAGTGGATATCCGGCTGGCGATAAGCTCAAAAGGGGGGATCTGATTGGTGAATAGGCGTGTCGCTCAAAAAGTACGGTCTGTGATTGGATGAAGGCACGAAGGCGGGTCTTATGCGCAAAGGCTTTTCATTGCGATACGGCTGGGTCTGTCTTGTAAAAAGTTAGCTTTCCCGTTTTCAAACTCTTAAATTAAATAACTACATTTTTGTATAGGTTATTTATCGTCTTTCTTAATTTCTTCGGTTTGTTTCTGCTCTTCCATCAGTTGTGTATCAGTTTAACGTATATTTATCTTTTGTCGCGTGTGTACATAGGCTACTTGCATGGACGGATCACGAGACAATAGACCCCTGGGCACAGATATGCCAAGAGCCCCACCGCCTCGTAGAAGCAAGACACACTGAATTTGTGGTAGTTTATGTCTCTTTGTGGTCGTTATGCATCTCTTTGTGGTTTTGTCTCTTGTGGGCTCCTTGTGGTTGATTTGTGTCTTTTTGTCATCTGAGGGTCTCTCAAGCAGGATTTATACTTTTGCGTCAAATCGACGCCGTACCCTACACCTTTAGCCTGACGTGCAACTCTCCAGAAATATAATTAAACGTTGTGACAATGCAGACCTCCTTGCCATATTTGAAAGCTGAAAAGCATTTCCCTCAGTGGAAATGCAGCTTTTATTTTCTTTTATTTCACAGATAAGAAACAATAAATTGTAAAAGACAATAAAGCCCCCATATAACAGCATTATAAGTCCCGTGTATGATTTATCCTGGCTACATATGAGCAGAGGAAATCTCCACTTGTCGCTAAGCTAGTTTATACAATGTAAAATGCCATAGACATGTGCGAATAAAATTAGCATATTGTATTTGTTTGAAAAACATGTTTAGGGTAAGTCAGTTGTTTTGTCATTGAGCTGTAATAGAGCCAAATTTTGTAATGTGACCTTTATTAAATGTTGCTGTTGTCCCTGGCTTCATATTAGTAGAGCAAATGTCCACTAGCTGCCAAGCTAAATTATACAATGTAAAATGCCTCAGGCTCATGCTAATAACATTAACATGTTGTATTTTTTTGGGAAAATGTGTCCAGCAAAAGACAAGTGCTTTGTCTGTGAATGCTGTGAATTATAATGAAGCCGATTCGTGTACTTGTAATTGAAATTGTCTCCATTAAACCATGTTTAATAAGTGTTTTTAATCAACTCAAATTTACAGCACTTCATAGAAACTCCATTGCCGACTAGTGTTTTGAAGGTGTAACTGCAGAGTGACAGACACACCACTGCACAAGTATAAATGCTCACAATAGTGTAGGCCATGTACGCAGGCTTCGGCATAGGCTTTGCGTAGAGCTCACGCACAAGTATAAATCCGCCCTTAGAGGCAATTTTGTGTCTCATCGAGGTAACTTTGTGTCTCTTTGAGTAGGGTTTGGAGCGATAGAGAATTAGATTCAAATATCCCAGTATTTTTGACCAAATACCTCAAAATCGTTATAGTGACGATATTGTAGGCTTGACTGTTGGTACTTTCAGAAAGTATTTACACAATGAGATTTTTGATAAATAATCACCAGTTATGTGGATATAATAACTACATGGGTAAAGGCAAATAATAGAATAGCTAGAACAGTCTGTTAAGTTTAGAAAATTACATCAGTTTATTGTAATGCAGCCTTTAAAACCAAGAAAAGACAACACTTATGATATTACAGTATTCAAAATCTAAGATGATGTCTGGTCTCATGTCATGATATTGATATAGTATTGATATAGTGCTCAGCCCTATCTTCGAAGTAATTTTGTAACCCTTCTAAGTTATTTTGTGTGTTTTTGCAGTTCCTTCACGTCTTTGTTTCTCTTTGTGGTCATTTTGAGTCTCCTCCTGGTCAGTATTTGTTAATTTGACTAACATTTTGCAAGTGTAGGTCCCCCTTTTGGGTCCCTGGGCATGTGCCCGGTAGGCCCGTTAAGTAACCCACCCATGGCTATTTTTATCTACAGTATATTGCATCTAAGATGTGAGAAGACTATCATGTTGTTGGAAAAAAGTCTTTCAGTACATGCACTCAGTGGAAATTTAATAACAGCTTCCCTTTACAGTGTACAATAAATAAAAAGCACATGAATGACATGTTGTAAAATTCTGTAAAATTATGTCTGTGTGAATAAATTTGAAGTTTAATATATAGAATCTGCTGGACTTGTGTTTGAGGGTATGTTTTGCTTAACATGGATACGACTGAAAGAAGATGAGTTTCAAAATGAGACTCCTCCCTGTTTCATCTTAACACCTTTACTAGTGGTGTTCTTTGTTATAGTGAGTGAAACTTCATTCAAATTTAAAGCGGCATTAATCTGTCTATTTTTGCTAGTTTGCTTGGGTACTTGAGAGCAGATCTCCACTGCAGGCTAAAAATCTTGATCCATTGTTCCTCCTGAGACCCAGAAAAAGAGATATATATATTTTTAGTTTTACTACACAATTTAAGTAATTGTTTTTTTTTTTTTTTAATAATTTATTTATGTTTTATAACATGTCCCTTGTAGTGGACATTGGGTCAATCTTTAAAAAAACAACAACAACTTAGAAATGGTTGAGTATTTATACAGAGGACAGACTGAAAAAGTACTATAATCAGTCAAGGTAAACTCACAATTAAGTACAGGAACCATCATGGAACACTAGTCTGTATGACACTGAGAATAATAAGATGGGAAATGATGAACACATTAAGTTTTATCATAAATATATCAAAACAGTAAGGGCGAATAGTGTTTGATTATTTTAATAACATAGAGCATTGATTGAGCCTTGTGGCTGAACAACCCATTAAATAAGGTTTCTTTGAGTTTCACCATGCTTCGAAATTTTCCAAAAGCTGTCCGACTCCCACCAGATGTATTGTGGCTTTTATTTAACAGTGACAATTGGCTTGCCATGCTGCCATTAACCTGCTGTTGAGTTGTCAGTCCTCATGGTTCTCTTACTACGGCTCTTCTGTTGCATTCTAATATCACACTCCTGATTGGTATATTTCACTCCGGATTTATTAAGGATTTTGCATTATTGGTTTTGGTTCAGAGAGAAGTTAATGTTTTTCTCTGACATTAAGTTTTTTCTGTTATTGAGTATCAAAAATATAATTACATTTTGTAAAAAATCAAAGTCAGAAAGGGAGCAGATACCTCTGACAGGTACTGTAAAACTACATGTGCTTGTGCTCCTGATCATCATTTACAGGTTGATACATTTCAGAGGGGGGTAGTAAAGCCCCAAGTCAAAACTGGCAAGTTCCAAGTCAAGTCCCAAGTCTTGCGAGTTTTGATTCGTAAACAAGTCATATTGCGCTCCTCACCAAATATAATGCCATTTAAACATCAGAGTAATAACAAATGAAATTTACAAAAATCATGAATGCTTATCAAAATATGTGTTAATTTGTTAAAACAAGTTCATTGGAACTTGTTGCATCTCCTTCTGTTTTTGACCCACACATTTATTTATTTTTTTGACCACTGCTTTTGCAGGCAAACAAAATTATCTTTGGTATTATTTTTTTCCAGCTGGCGCTCAGAGACGTAACATTAGTTCTTCATGGTCCTGCAACTCGACTGGATGCTGTCTGACTGGTTCAAGGAAAGTGGATCATCTGAGGAATTTAATGATGACTTGCTGGGAATAAAGAGCCTTAATGTTAGTTGAATTGGGAAATTAATTGATTCTTGGCACACTTTGTTTTTAAAATAGCACACTTTTTATGGTGTCAAAAGTATCAAGTTTTGTCAAGTCAGAAAGCTCAAGTCCAAGTGAAGTCATGAGTCCTTGATGTTAAAGCCCATGTCGAGTTGCAAGTCTATTTTAAATTTGTCAAGTTAAGTCTAAAGTCATTATTTGTGGCTCAAGTCATGAGTCAAGTCCAAACCTCTGATACATCCACTAAAGAGGGAAAGATACATCACGTGCAGTGTCCCAGTGGGGTCCAGAACCAAACAAAAACCATGATTCTATAAATACCTGCTCAGTCACTCTACAAGGTTGCAATGTGTTTACAATAGCTGAACTTCACTCATGCTTCCATGAACTCAAAGTTAAGATCTGTTAAAATACCTTGAGACATGTATAAAACTAGTGATTTCCATTTGGTTTTTGGTAGCCAAGTAATTTTGAATTGTTTAAAGGGACAGTTCACCCCAAAATCAAAAATACATATTCTTCCTCTTACCTGTAGTGCTACTTATCAGTCTAGATTGTTCTGCTGTGAGTTGCCATGTTTTGGAGATATCAGCTGTAAAGATGTCTGCCATCTCTCCAATATAATGGAACTACATAACACTCAGCTTATGGTGCTCAAAGTGCCAAAAAATACATTTGGAAAACTCTACAGCAATGTCTCTTTCCAGCAATCATGACCCGATTACTCAAGATAATCCACAGACCTTGTTGTGAGCAGTTTCATGTAGGAACTATTTTCTTTCTACTGAACAACATCCACCAACCACATCACCACGCAGAAGGCAGCGTGAGTCGACTACTAGCTCATCTAGCACAACTGTAACATCCAGGCTATTAAGTGAAGGCTGGGACACAGTCTTTGACCACACAGGAGCTACGGGGTATGACAAATGTGCAGTGTAACTAAAGCTGCTCTGCTGAAGAGAGTGCTAGGAATAAAGGAATGGTGTATGCTCAGGTGTCCTTTGGGTCCAACCTTTTTTGCCTCCTTGGCTCAACACAACTTTTTGAGTATGCTCAAATAGATTGTTAATTTTCACCTGTATCTTTTTCTTCGTAAAAAATATATTCCAACTCAAGTCCGACTGCGGACGCCTCAGTGAAACAACACAACCATCCCCATTTTATGAGACAGGTCCAGCTATTGATCTACAAGTCTCATGACAGCACAAGATGTAAACACTAATGGCGTCCAACCCATTCTCATTAGGAAGTCGCCAAGTACCGGCACCTAGTCGGGATTTTTGCATCAGATACAGACAAAAAAGGCACCCTTTCCCGGCATTATGACAATGCTGTAACGTTAGCTAGCTCAGTGGTGCTAGGTGAGCTAGCTGTAGATGCACACCTCCTTCTGCACGGTGATACAGCTGGCAGGTGTAGTTCAGTAGAAAGAAAATAGCTCCTTCGTGAAACTGCTCACAACAAGGTTTGTGGGTTATCTTGAGTAACCAGGTAATGATTCCTGGAAAGAAACATTGCTGTTGAGTTTTTCAAATGTATTTTTTGGCACTTTGAGCACCACAAGGCAGACATCTTTAGGGCCAATATCTCCAACACTCGGCAACTCACACCAAAACAATCTAGATTGTTAAATAGCACTACAGGTAAGAGGAAAAATATGTGTTTTTGATTTGGGTGTGAACTGTCCCTTTAAATCACTATGGTATACTGTATATTAGTGAGAACATCAGTTATATTAACCCTGCTGTGTCAAGTTTGGGCCCATAGTAAAAGAACAAACTGTTCAGAAAAGATGTATACCAAACAATGAAAAGTCCTTTATTGCCATCAGAACATGAGTGAGAAAACCAGAGACAAAATCTGACAGAGTGAGGAGTCGTCTGTACAACCGGCATCCACACAGACACACACAGAAACATACATACACTCACACACACACAGAGCAGCCAGCAGTCTTTCAACAGGACGTGAGGGCTACAGATACATGAGGATATACAGTACTCACACAATGAGGTATAAAGGTAAACACAAACATACCAGATAGGGCTTCGTCCTCCACTCGCACACATGCAACTGAAACCAAGGTACAAATACTCAAGTGCTCGTTCATTCTTTTAAAAACACAACATACAGGTGAGCAGAAATGTATGACAGCAGCATCTGGGTCATCTCAACCACGCTCCCATTCATCTGTCTCTCAAAACCTTTGGTCATGTGGACGCTTGCTTGTCATGCACAATGTTGCCCTTGTAATTGAATACTTTTGTGAGACTCTGAATCTTGAATGGGTCCCTTCCTGACTCATATCCACCGATAGAAACTTGGGCAGATGAGCGGGAGGAGGGGGAAGGGGGGGGGGTAATGTTTTTTGAAGTCACAAATAGTTTCTCTCTCTTCAAGGTCGAGTTTCTACAGTTAGTTGGACATTCAATGTGTACATTAGCAGCAATTCTAGTGAATGAAACAATGGCTTTGTAAGTCAGATTAATAACACCTTTTCCTCATGCACAGGACAGGCACCACCTACTTATTCGTTAACTAAATGCCATGCAAGTTAGAAAAATAGACTGCAAACTCACAAGACAGAGAAATCAAAGTTCATCTCCAGAGAAGAGGTTGATTTCACTTCAATTTTTTATTTCATATTTTCTAAGATGTGGAAATAGCAACAAAAAAAACTTGAGAGCGGTAACCAAGACAACAGTAACAACATGAGCAGAGAGCCACTGAGGTTTTTCGAGTCCCTCTCTTACTCCATTTGCCAACCCAAACTGCCAGGTACAAGACTGACACCTCGCTTGTTTTGTTCGGTTTTCTGTTGCAGTCCTGCTTCGCGCCGTGCGGGCGACCACGACTTACATGCACCTGGTGTGTATGCCTGTTATATGTATCCTGTAAGTGTGGGCCTGTGTGTCATGTGGCTCTCATGTCATTTGAAGCTGTCCCAATCCCACAAGTCCGCAGTTTCCGGGCCCCCTCCCCCACTTGCAGCACCTGTCCCAGAAAGGTGGTCGCCCTCGTGTGCATCCGGAGCTGTGCGCTGCAGTGGTTTTTTTGTCAAGACACTAGTGTGGCTGGAAGCTAGCACCGCCGCCCCCTCCGACACAGAGAAAAGAGGCACGGTATAGTTCTCTTTAAGTCTAAATCTAGAGTTCAAGTCTGCCGTCTGTCTGGTCTCAGCCTGTCCTGTTTACAAGGCTGTGTGGGAGCCACCCTGGACCCTCAAAAGACCCAAAACAGGTAAGAGGAGGAAGACGCCCCTCAGGCCTGTTGATAAATAGAGATGCCTCACCGTGCGACCCGCCCAGGGCTGCGTTACGTTTCGTTACATCACCCCTCCCAGTTTAGTTTTGTGGTTGCCAAATATCTCAACTGTGCACACACAAACACACACGTACGTACACGCACGCACTGACCCCAACGCTGTCCATTCTACTCGGAATGAGGACAAGCGCCTTGAATTTCGTGTTTGGCACCAGACTCATTTTTCCTCACGTTGGCCAGCCACTCCCTCCTTTTCTGTATCCTCTTTTCACTCATCACTCCCTCACAGGTCTTTTCTCTTCTTGGAACCAAAAAAAAAACCTGGAAGAACACATCTCCCTCTTTTTTTCCTCTTGGGAAACAAAAACAAACTTAATGGAAAAACTGAAGTTTTTTTATTATATATTTGTTTTCAAATTCAAGGCACAATGTCTATCAATATTCCAATCTGTCTGTCTCCGCTCCCAGGTTCAGTGTGCGAACATCGCGTCACATAAGCTATTGGACTGTCTGCTCGTACGCCACTCCCTACAGCTTACATCTCTCTAGTCTGTACTTTAACACTGTGAAGAGACGCGTCTGTTTTGGTTGAGAGAGCGACCGCCAAGTCCAAACCAGTGATAAACAATGAACAAAATTAACAGAACAAAAAAAAAAGACACAAATAAAGACAACCGTTTCAAAAACAAAACAAAAAAAGTCTCGTCCTGTTTCTTGTATTTCAGTATTTTTAAAAATCAAGTCATATCCACCAGCTCTTTTTTGGCAAGCTAGTTGTTTTTTTAAATAAGCACTAAGTACTGATAGATAGGATAGCATACACCGTTAACGTGTGTTTTTAAGTAGATGCGTTTGTCGTTTTTTTGTACTTTTTCACTCTCATAGTATGAATTCAGGTATTTTGTCAGGTACTTTTCACTCATCTGTTTAAGGTTTAAGTTAATGCAAGCAGGGACAGAGTTTGCCATGGAGTCTTGCTCTAGACTTGGGTTCGCGAGGGGCAGGGCCGTCTCTTTACGAGACCCCGTTGACCAAGGTCAGGGTCTCGCTGGCCGAGCTCATGCCTTTGTTGGGGGAACCCTTGGAGGGTGTTCGCTCATCCTTCGTGGCGCTGGTCCCGTTCTCCTGTGGGGATGAAAGGTAGGAAAAAAGTGAGAATGGACCAACAAACTCATTTATAATACAACAGTCCCTTTTTGATCACAGGAAATTTCCCCAGGAACAAGGAACCTTTTAAGGAACTCATTACATTTCAACCACAGGGACCAGGGTCTAAATTAAGTTCCGGGCACATTTTTTACCGCCCAAAAACTCCCTGTCAGTGGGTAGTACTTCCTGACCGTACAGTAACTTCAACTGCTTCAACTCTCGTACTGCTCCATTAATAAAACAAGGTAGTACTCTGGTATTGATTTTTGACCATTTTAGGACAAAGTGAGAACATATCTCTTTGTTTGATAACATTACAAGTAAAGTTAGGCTTTGCTGTCTGCTTCCTGACTCATTTTAACAAAGACGGAGAGGAAAAAAAGACAGAGATTGTGCCAGCGAGCTGAGCGATACCCCTTTTCCATCAACATGGAACAGGTTCTGCTCTGGTTCCTGAACCCAGTTTTGAACTGTTTAGAGCCTTTCACCCAAAAAAAATTAGTCCGGAACCTGAAAAGTTGGTTCCTAGCTGACACTAAAACATGCAGCAGGTTTTTTTTACCTAAAGTGCGAACCGTGACGACATCAGGCATGTAATATTCTACAGGTTTGAAAGCGAGGATGGACATTGAGTGAGAAATCATTGGATAAAAAGAGCAAGTGGCCCCATTAATAGATGGTCCAAGATATTTTTGGATAAAAACAAATATCTGTAATAATTGAACAAAAGCTCACAAGTAATCCTTAATGGAACCAGTCCAAGACCCAGAGCTAATCTGGTGGAAAAGGGGTGAGAGAGACAGCACTGCAGTGTTGTGAGAAGAACGCCAGTAAATAAGCGAAATAAAGCGTTATTTCTGATTGTTTTAAGGCAGTTGCGTTGCGTAAAGCACAAATAAATAACCATCAAACAATCTGCAGATGATTTACTGTAGAAACAGATGCTCTGAGATTCATTTTCCTCCTCTGCATTTCATATATTAAATCCAACTTTTTATGTATTTTTATTTTTTTAACATGTTTTTCAGATGCAGGCCTACTGATTTAAAGGCTGTGACCTCCAGCAGCCCTTGTCCGATCATGTCAGCAGACTAATTTGCTTAATTTTTTGGACTGTGGTGGAAACTCAGTTAAAATTGGTCTGATAACACCTTTTACTTCCTTGAAAAGTTGTTCCTGGGACTAAAGGTCTCGGGAACTTTGGGTTAAAACGCAATTTTTAACTCAATGTGTGTGTTTCTGCCTGTACCTTGGGCTCAGGGCCAGCATGGTTTTCCTTCTGGGGCAGGTTCTGTCTGCTCTGGGACTCAGCGCGGGATATGTAGTCAGCAACAGTCACTGGAAACATTTTAATGTTAGCTAGGACAGTTGCGGGGAGCTACATCGTACATACACTGTAGATAGCAATTCAAAATGCCATGGTATTGCTTAAAGAAAGGCCATCAGCACACAATAAAAAACAAACAATAAATACCAAAGATGATCAAGCTGCCAAGTAGGCAGCAGTTGATCAAATCTTATACTGATACAGAATATTCTGTTTATCTACGGAGGAAAATGTTAACTAGTAAAACATGGTGACTCACCACTGTCACCTTGCTGTCTGTCACGGCTGGCTGAACCTCCCTCTGGGCGGTTGCCACGGTTACGGCGGCGGCGGCTTCGGTTGCGGCGCTGAGGTCGTGCTTCTTCATCTAACAATTAATTGAGAATATATAGGTAAATACTTCTGATAATGTAGCAGATCATAATTTCTGATTATATCAGCAAGCATCATGGTTTTCATTTCAGAGATTAGCAATTCCATCTTTGGCCCTGGCAAACATTTCTGTTTTCACAGTGATAAGGCACCACAGATGAGAATATGACACTTAAGTTCTCACCCAGTCCATTCTCGCTGGGGCCGGCCTGGCTGTCTGACTCTGCAGCGGCGTCCATCACACTGGGTTCCTGGTCGTTGCGGCGACGTCGGGAGCGTCTGCGGCGATCTCCTCCCATGCCTTCACTGATGTCTGCATCAGCCAGCTCTCCTTCGCCCTCCAGCAGCGAGTATGGGTTACTGTCTGGGTCCCTCAGCACTGGATATAGCACAGAAAATTAGCATAGCAGCTTAACTTGCCTAATCCTCTCTCATCTTCATTTGATTAAGATTGCTTTATAAAAAATCTTGCTGTGAATACCCTTCAACAGCCAACATTAACTGTAAAGACAATGTTACAATGGCTTAAATTCTGACTTATACAGGCATGTTTTTCAGTACATTTTTACATTTCACCAATGCACAACTAATCTCCATCTGAGACTTCAAGACCCGCCTAGCACCACCAGACTCTAGGTCCTGTTTCTCATCTTATTATCGTATGATCAGATGAATCTCAATGTTGAAATGTACGACTCTTAATTGTTGGTAACCTGAACATAAGCTTTATCTACCTGAGCTGATGGAGTTGGAAGGCTTGGAACCAGGCCCTCCACGGCCTCGGCCCGAGTTAGAGCCTCGGCCCCTGCCACCCCGTCGGGAGCCTCTCTCGTCTCCTCCTATGCCACGGGGCCGCTGGTCTCGTTCGGCGACGTCCTCTGACTCAGAAGCATTAGACATTTCAGAGTTTGTGCCTGGATTGAGCATAAAAAAAGCGATGGAAAAATAAAACAGAAGTTTACGACTTTTTAAATGACAATATTGTCTTCTATTCTCTTTATTACTCTCAAATGTGTTCGACTGAAATAATTTCTCAAATTCTTCATTCTCACCGTATCCAGAGTACTGGCTGTTAGAGGCCCGACGCCCTCTGCCGCGGCCTCCGTAGGTGCGAGAGGTGTGGAGTGAGTTGCTGCTCTCATCTGTCAAGTACCCTTTCTCCCGTTCAACACCGGGGCCCCCAGTTCGGCTAGGAGGTGCGCGGTACCCCACCCCAATCTGACGGAGCTGCTCGTCAATCTGGAGACGCTCTAGGCGCAGCTGTTCCACTTCCTAAAGGACAGGGACAATGAGACAGTTTATTTTTATAGCATGCGCTTCATAGCCTGTTCCTCAGCACAAGGTTTATTAAAAGGTTTCAACAAAATCCTCCTCCTTCCCTGCAGCCTATCCAACCGTACACCTTGACCTTGGGTGGGAAATAATAGTGCAGATGAACATAGCTAACTATATAAACCGTCTTAAAAAACGAGTCAGTAATTTATGGCACCAATACCTTGTTAAATATTTGCTAGGGCTGAAATATAAATAATATTACAATGTTTTTAGAATATATCACAATTCATTTTGATATTTTGAACTCTCCTTTAAACTACTGTAGACTACTAAAATACTAAATTACTAATTAAACTACAGTTATAATAAAAATAAATAAGGTACTGTTACAAGAAAACTAAAGTATTGTTACAAAAAAGTTAAACAAAGTACTGTTGTAATAAATGTAAATTAAACACCCAACTCATGTCAGGCTGAGGTGTTGTGAACTTGAAGCTCCTCATCAACAGTTAGATGGCAGCAGTTAGCAGAAAGTTAAAACTGTTACACCGTTGCTGTTAAAACATAATAATTTATTCTCTCTGAGTGGGAAACAAACTAACAGCTCTCCTGTTCATATACTTATAATATATATAATATATTAAGTCCCACTGGTGCTCCATCGTTGCAAAATGTGACTGAATAGTCATGATCTGGAGCCCTGCAGATAGAAAAACACACATCTCGCCTGCTCACACATTATCGCCCAAGAGAGAGTGAGATAACCAAAATGCCAAATTAAACCCACGAGGGTGGCTTAAAAAAAATGGCATGAAAATTTGTACTCAATTTTTGCAAGTTGCCATTGTATAATAAATGTCTCAAGTATTGTAAGCAGCAAGTATAATCTCTATATCACCCACCATAAATATCTATTGTTACCATGTAGGATATATTGTTTCTTCCCCAGCACCGAGACCAGACAAGGTGACCTGGGACTCATTTGTCAAAATAATGCAGCATGCTCAAAGAGTGTATGCAGATCATCTGGCCAACAGGTATTATCAGGTTTATCAAGAAACAAAGCACGCATGTTGCAATTTAAATCTGGTGATCCCCATGTAGAGACTAAAAAAGGATTGCAGTGACTTAATGCAACCAAACAAGGGTAATAAAAAATGTAGATTTTAGATTGTTAAGCATGGCTGCAAGAAGTACTATTAAAATTATAAAAAGTCAAGTGTTTCCTACTCACAGCAATAACAGACTTTGTTGCCAAATTTTGATTTGGTTGACTGTGATCAGACATCTTTGTTGTGCCTATAAAACACTGCACACAATTCTGCCGTATTGAGCTGGGACCAAGCCATGGTTTTAAAACATCTGCTGTGGGCCTTTGTGCTTGTTATTAAGTCTATCACTCTACCACTAAGTGGCAGTAATGCGTAAAGTTCAGTGTTCCAACAAGACAAGACTGTGGGCAAATTCAAACTCCCCCTAAAACCCTGAACATAACCACTTTGACAGAACATCCACGTCTGTCGAAACACCTACAAATTTTTGTTATATGGCTGATTGATTGAGTGGAAGAATTAGCCTGTAGGGCTCCAGGTTAGGAAAAGAAGGTATTTTCTAATTGGCATATAGAACAGCTAAAATTTTCTAAATGTGCCTTAAATTACAAACCGGATGTGAAAGCACACTGTGTAGATGGAAACTGCCCCCTCACTTTTAAATCTTTTTGGACAGAAACAAAATGAGCACCACATTGTGTGGTATAAGGATAGCTGAAAGAGCTTCACTGTGTGTTTGCTGGCTCAGATGTTTTCAGCCCCTTTGATTCACAGATGCCAAAACTGATTAGACAGATTAGCCCGCATGGTTGCTAAGATTTATCTCAGGAACCCTAAAGATGGGAAAAGAGGTTGTTGGCAAGGGACACTAACAATGATGTCATTATCACAGGTTTCAAGCTAAATATCATTTTGCTGTGGATCCCCTGGACCTCCATTCCACCCATGTGACAACCAATCAATTACAGCGCTCTAACAAACTAAGTCACAACTAGGATAAAGTTAAAGGTAAAAGTGGATCATATTTGCTGACACTTAACATCTTTTAAATACTATGATTATCTTTTGGCAGTATCAGAATTTGGAAATTTTTCAGCGAAGCCATATGAGGGGGGTGGGCATTGGCGTCTAATGGCAGCAGTGCAATGACAGCAGTTTCAGTGGTGGTTTAGTGGTGGCTGATTTGGAGTTGGGGGGGTCTCACTTCACAGTGTGACAGCTGCCTCCACCAACGACAGCTGAACCCTTAGGGGAAATGTGAAGGAAGTGAGGCAGGGCAGGTGGGGAGGGGGGATGGTGTTATTTTTGGAAGCTGAGGGTCCAGATAGCTGGTAATCTAAACTCCTGCGTACCCTTCACCCCATCCCAGAGAGAGGAGCTATTTATAAAAGCACATGAGGTAAGGGCAAAACGAGGTGGGATCAGCAGCTTTCCTCATGTGGCGCTGGGCGGGAGGGAAACAGGTGACCGATATGAAATGACCCTGCATATACGCCCATATTTCCCAACAGCGCCCTGTCCTGTCCTTACCCAAGATGTCACCTAAAGGACCTGTGCTTCTAAGAAACATATTTCCTCGACTAAGTAGCCAGAGCAGAAACACATTTATGGACTCAAAGTAAAAATGGCTGCAAGCATGCAGTTCTCTTTTATCTGATGTGTTTTGAGTGACAGGAACAGAGAAAAGGCTCGTGCCGCCATCTAATGGTGAACATGGAGGATCGACTAACCTGGAGATAGGACACGTGGTACTCCAACAGAGCCTGAGCATTGCTGATGTTCTCTTTAGTTCCCACGAACACGAAGGGAACCATGCCCTGGTAAAACACAAAGAGGGGGAGATGAAGAGTAGAGTGGGTTGTTTTTAAGTAAACAACTAATCATCACTTTAAATACTGAGCCCCATTACCGGGGAGTTATTACTGACTAGGAACAGTTTAGACCTAACTCAAAATATCATATTCAGTGGTAAATTACAGACCATTTCTGGAAAGATTACTATGCTTAAAAATCACATAAAGCAACAGAAACATATCAACCCATCAGAGACGACAGACAGCTAAGTTCCCACACATGGCCAACATAACTGACATATGCTGTGCAGTGGGCTGTGTGTATTGAAAGCAATGAAAACATAAGTGCTAGTGACAAACAAAGAGACAAAGCAGCAGAATGGAACAGTGTCAAAGCAGCAGACAGCACAAGGGACTTCTACACTCTGCTGCGGTTAATAAGCTTTGCTTTTTGGAGAGCGGAGGGGGTGGGGGTGGGAGTTTATAGGGGGACTGAGAGGCCAGCCGAACGGTCAATTCACCTCTTTGCTGCTGGCAGTGTCGTCCCTGCCTGCCCCCTGCCTGCCTACCTCCTCCCGGGGAAGCTTTTTGTCGTTGTCTCCCTCAATCCTGACACGGACCACGCCTGACTTGTCCACAATCTCCTGGATGACTTTGCCGTTCTTGCCAATAACTTTGCCTGTGCATATGAGAAAGAAGACAAAAAAATAAAGGTTAAACAATATGATGATAATAAGAGAGTGTAAATGTGCAGTGACAGGAGTCAGGGATTCACCGATAGTGAATTTCTGGGCTGATACCCATGTTTTAAATAACAATTAAGCCAATAGCCAGTGCCAATGTTTTTTTTTGTTCGTTGTTTGTTTTGTTTTTGTTGTTATTTATTCCCCGTTTTGCACAAGGGAAACAAAGAAATTAACAAAGACATAATAAAAAACATAACTGAACATCCCTTAATTACACTATCTTTGAATAAGCAAAAAAGTCAACCATGCACATTTATGAAACAATCTTGAATTATAATCTTTCTTCACATGAAAAACATCTTTAAAAAAAAGGGCTCTTTCAAAAGCCTTTTCCTATAAATAATATATCATAATTCCCTCTATAATATTTATCTTATATTGCTGTGAAAGCATTCAAATTTGTTGGTAAAACAAAATTTTACAAGATTATATTTGAACCCATCTTGATAAGGTAGTAATTTACCTTTGCCCGATACTCATTTTCACTGACTAGGGCTTGAACGCATCACAGTGCAACTCAAAGCAACCTCCATAAACCGTTAGTTGAGGCCACCGGCTGTTAACAGCTAACGTTAACTACTTCTCCTCCTGCTGATCAGAGTTGTGTTGATATCCATTTTGCCAGTCCTGTACGGTGTACAGGCTTGAACTGGTTGTTTTAATGTACACCTGCTGAACTGATATTTGTCATTATGACATGTTCTGTCAAATTAAGTAGTCAACATCAGCAACTTGTGCTGATGGCATCACGGTGCTAAATCCAACTTGCATTGCGTTAGTAATAAGCAATATGATAATGTGATTAACAGGTGGAAGGTGGGAAAAGTGGCGCACATTTTGTTTGCTTAGGAAAAAGTTCCTGTGTTTTTTAAGTGATGAGATGAGACACAACAGACTCCGTCTCTGAAGAAAACTAAAACTGAGCCAATATGGCAACATTTTGGGTTTGAAGCCAATAAAAGAGGTGTCCTAACTGACTGTAAGTGAAGCGGTGGGCCATATAGAGATGAACTTTTGTTGGATGGCCTGTCTTTATGTATTCCTGTGTATTCCAGTGAATGTCACCTTGTTTGCCGATAGGATGATGGCAGTCAACAAGGTGAATATCAGCTGATAATGCTGTTCGGCCTATACAACGGTGCATACCTAACAGGAGTATGTGAAGTGGTATGTTGTTGTCACCAACAAAATGAACTCCCTCAGGATTGTCGCTCACTCACCTACAAGGTTCCTGGGTACCTGAAAGTAGTCTTCTTTGAACTCAAGATACTCTCTAGCCTGCTTTACTGCCTCTGGAGTCTGCAACACAACACAAACATTAGACCAAATTACACTGCAGCATATCTTTCCATATACTGGGACAAGAACTGATATACCCAGGCCATATAATGGCACACAGTTTCATTAGGTAGCATACCTCTCCGTAGATCCTGAATGTGCAGCTTTCCTCCTCCAGCTCGATAGCTGTGACACCAGGTACCTTCCTTGCCTGCTGGATGTTGGCACCATGGGAGCCGATGGCGAGGCCCATCAGGTCCTCCCTGACCCTAACCTCCTCCTGGTATGCGGATGCTAACTGCTTACTTGTCTAAGAGGAGAAACACAGAAGTGGTTTGTGTGCAAATGTGTAAACTAAGAAAAATGGCTGGCTAGGGTCTGTAATTTTTCAATTATAAATATACATGTGTACAGGCAAAATAAAGGGATAGTTCCGCTTTTCGGAGGTGGCGTTGTATGAGATACTTAGACATAGTAGATAACAGCACACCCCTAGTTTGGAGAAGTAGAAAGAAACACTGACACAGAGGCAAAGCTATGAACTGCTTCGGAGGGATCAGCAACAACACTTATTTTAGCCACAAAAAAAACATCATTATCAGTTTAAATGTACGCCATATTAAGAATATTTTCACCACTTTACCTTGCTGTCAGACAGCGATTTCTGAAAGGCAACTACAGCTGTTATATCGCTTTCTTCAAAGCCAGATTCCATTGACAAAAGCAGTGATTTCACATTCCTGAAAACAGGAGCTGCTGGTCTGTCACTGCTTCAATCAGTTGTTTTGTTTGTGTTGTTTTATGACTTTGGAATTTAAAAGCGTGGATTCAAGTCACACAATAACACAAACAGCGAGCCAAAATGACTGTTTTTTAAAAATGAAGTTTGGTGGCTTTGACAAGAGCATAGATGTGGAACTGAAGCAGTTAACAGCTTCCCCATTGGAACAAGCTGTATGAAGGCAGGTTAATAGGTAGAAATACTCTCAATATAGCGTATACTTAAACTGTTTCAGGTTTCATTAGGTGGCTAAACACATTTTGCTGCTGTCCCTGTCCACAGCAGTACATTGCTTAGCTGCCATGTCGGCATTCCTGTCACTTCTCAAAACTAGGGACGTACTGACATTCTACTGTATGTAATACACTGACCAGGTATGGATAAGTACTCCATACAAGCCTACTTCAAAAGACCCAAACTATCCCTTAAAGTGCATTTGACAGGATGTGCGCATGTGTATGAAAAAATAGTCTGATTACCTCCAGATGTTTGGTGGCTTCTTCGTTGCGGGACATTAGCATAAGCTTGGTACGGATGCTGCGGAAATGCATGTCACTCAAGAGAGTTGCACGCTTTACTGTGGTTTCATTTGTAGACTGAAAAACAAAAAACAAAAAAGGATTGAGTTACAATTCATTGAACTACTGTTTAGTCACTGTTTGTGAAAATGAGCATACGGAGTCTTTAATAAAAACTGACAAAGTTGTCAAAAATGTGGATTCAAAATTTCACACCTAAAAGCTATGATATACAGTATGCAGCATCAGTTGGATTTAAATGTAAACAATACCTAAAGAATACCCAGAAAACTACAACATGATTTTTATGTAAGAGTCACTATAGCTCCTTTATATAATTTTCTCATCTGTAAATATAAAACAAGGCCAATTAACTTGTTCACGAGGTGGAACCCAGCAGTCTGAGTACTTACCAGCACAATGAGTTCGTGTGTTTGGGCACTGTAGAAGATGCAGTTGGCTCCGATAGCTTTCCTGAAGTCTTTGTGAATGTTGTCATTTTCACAGCTGTTGATAAGAAAACAATCCACGGGAGAGTCAGCCTTAGTTATTCATTTGCCAGCAGTGGGCTATTAAAACATCACTGCTCACTGTGACAACTTGAGAGGAACTTAACATCCAATAAGGTGTTTTTCAACATGTATAATCATGTATCTTTACATCCACGAAAATCTCAATTCATTGTTTACTTTTAAGTAAAGACACTTACATGTCCCTCAGGTCTTCTGGGACAGGGATAGGGACCTTGTGGAAAGAGTTTCGAGAGGAAGGGCTGTTGGGGTTGAGGGGCCTGATGCGTTCTGCTGTGACAATCTCGTTGTATGTGGCGTCGCATGCCGCGTATTCAATCACATAGAACTGAAAACAGAGAGATTCTTTTTAATTAGGTGGCCAGAAATATCAGACAAGTTTGACAGCTCAATGTAAATTGAAAAAAAAAAACCCAAACACGAAGATATATGACGAGCAGAACTGCAAAAATTCTGAATCAGCTGTCATATTAAAAATTAATTTATGTCCATTCCCAAATAAAAAATTCATTGATGTCCGCTCTAAAATTAAGAAATTATAAGTCACATAAAAAATGCATTCATTCTTTAACTTTAGCATTCATTTCTTTAATGAAGCTAGAATACACTCCTCTCCCACTGTCCTCTGTTTTTGAGAAAACACACAATGAAACAAAGGTGTAGCAAAGTAAGATGCAGAGAAAGATGGAAAAATGGAGAGAAGGAAAAAAGGGAACCATGAGACAGTGAGATGAACATTGCACACTCCATGCTCAGAAGGACAGAATTAAAGCCATCAGTCAGTGCTAGACATTCCTGCAGGCTCTTATCAGACTGCTCCAAATAACAGCACTACAGCAGCAGCAACTCCCCTGGCACAGTAGCACTACAACGCTGTCCTTTCCATATCCCACTGACCCACTATTCAACCTGCAGCTCTGGCTGGTGACTAAGAGCAAGTTCGGGTTCTTGATTATTATCAAAAAATACGTCAAAATAAGCCAACTATGCCTACTAGACTGACAGTAGTGAAAATCCATTTTGTCACAAGAAGTCAGTGTGAAGAAAAAGCACCGGGTGTATGGGAAATATAATATGAAGGTACAATGTCAGACCACATCAGGACAAACTGGCTCTTTGAGC
This sequence comes from Cephalopholis sonnerati, assembly GCA_019142605.1. NCBI lineage: Eukaryota > Metazoa > Chordata > Actinopteri > Perciformes > Serranidae > Cephalopholis > Cephalopholis sonnerati. Next base: position 6,908,593 of record JAGQAX010000023.1, read on the forward strand.
TCATTACCCAGCAGTGCTTATCTCTCTACAGGCCTGTATTCACTCTACATACAGCATACTCAGAGCTCAATAAACAGTTACTGGCAATGCAACAAAACACTGATGGCAAAGTGAAAGATAATAGCCTAGCCTCTATTACTGATTATTAAATACAGAGGAAGCTAGCCTAGCTAGATCTTTTCACCGATACAAAGCATCATATTCTTTATAATATTTGTCCTTTTCAACTAAATAGCTGCGGGAACTAAAACACAGGATCTAATAATTCCTGCAGTGTATTGGTGTTTTGCTGCATTCAAGGCACTGTGAAGATTAGGCAAATTAGACCGGATTAAAAAACAGCAACTGCATGGTTTATGACAAGACAACAAAACAGCACCATGTTGTTCTTTGTTATTTACTGTTGTGTGGCTATAGTGTTTGAATTAATGGAGACATGCAGGGGTGGAAAAGGGATTTAAAAACACCATAAAGACAAAACACACATCTCCAAAGTAGAGAGGATTTGCTCAGTGCTTTTTTTCCTCCTTTGCTTTGGTATCGACAATAAAATAATTTCTAAATAAAGCTTTGTTTCTCTCCATCTCTTACCCACTTTTTATCTTTTTTTTTTTTTTTTTTTTTTTAAGACAGTGCTCCTTGGTTCTTAGACCCACTTACCTCTCCCTTCATCATTCTGACCCGGGCCAGCCACCAGCCACAAGGCTCCTGTTCGTTTGCCCTTGAGTAAACCTGTAAGGAGATACATGGCAGCTAAGTTATAGACAAAAAGACTACAGCTATTACACACACTGAAGTAGTATTTCACTGCTGGAAATATGGTCTTTTTTCATAACGTAGCCGTCTATGAAATTGGTGCTACATGACCAGACAAAACAGGGGAAAAGAGCTGTGGCATTTGCTGTTGCCCAAGAGGTAGAAAACCTACAATACCCAGAATGCACTGCATCACACCGGACCAATAAACGCTCCCACTGGTGGATGATATGATGCAAGCTTGGTGACGTGATGCAAGCTTGTCCGTTTTGAAGCAGGGAACAATATGGCGAACGGCTGGTAAAAACAATCTCAAATTACAACTAAACGTTAAGCTGAAATGTGTCTGAAAATAAGAAAGAGGCAACACAGTAGCAGAATCTTAATTAATTTTTGATCAGCACTGCTTAGTTTGACCATTTGAGCTGTTTTTTCAGTTTATGCTTTAACAATACAAGAAACGGTATGGTGCCCACTTCCTGTTCATAAACTTTCATATTACAGCTAAACAGTTACTAAAATACATTTCTAAAAACATTTTAGCAGCTCACTCAATCTGCTTCTAGAATCTTTGAGTCTTAATGTGGAAGTAAAATCTGTAGTTCAGCTTGAGAGCTGGTGAATTTTTGCTGGAAAATGAGCAGGGAGATTTGGATGCTGGCAAGATGGAGGAAAGTTTAACATAGTTCATTTATACATACTACTATAACTGGGTATGGTTTAAAAAATGATACCAGTAGCAATACCAGTACCCTTAAAGTGATACTGATACTGATAGAGTACTTCATTTTAGTGCTTTGCGATATTACGATATATATCGTAATGTGATAGAAAAATGTCTACCGTACGATATAATCCTCTATGATTTATATCGTAATTTTAACGTGTGGGCTGTGGTTAGCTCGGCTAATGTAACTGCAGCAACGCTACTGCTTTGCGGCAGCAGTTTACGTCACCTGCAAGAACTCTACGGCACTGCTAACGTTTTCATCCATGCGTGCGAGAGCCAGCAGCGGGAGCATGGACGTAAACAACGTAGCAGAGATGGAGAGTACAATGGACGCTGAACCGACAGAACAGAAAGAGGAATTGGTGCCGAAAAGAGGTAACAGGAACTCCATTGTTTGGCACTGGTTTGGATTTAAAAAGGCAGACACCGACCAAAAAACGGTAATCTGCAAAACATGCTGCCAACAAGTCGTTACTAGCGACTCGAACACGTCTAATCTTTTCTATCACTTAAAGACACGGCATGAAGAACAGTACAGAGACAGCGTTAAAAAGCGACAAAGTACTAAAGTTAAACTACGAAGTGATGAAAAGAAAAACACACACCAAATGAGCCTGAAAGAGTCAATGTCCAAAGGCACTGTCTATGACAAGCAGTCCAGCAGACACCACGAAATTACAGATGCCATCTCTAAATTCATGTGTGTCGACATGGCATTCATTTCATGTGTGTATATATATAATTTTAAGTAAAAATACTATATCGGGATATATATCGTTATCGGGATATAAAATTACATATATCGGGATATAAATTTTTGTCCATATCGCATTTTTATTTCATTTACATCATGTGAATAGGTGGATTCACTTGCATAAAATGCCACCATACGCCACAGGTAGAGTCATGCTGTCCAACGTTTTAGTGGCATCTGGGCAAGGTGAACAGCTAACTCCTTGAAATATACTGAAACTCAACTTCATCCCACCACAGACTGTATGAGTTGTAGCTGCTGCCGTAGTGGGTCAATGATATGTTGCATTAAACTGAAGAACACTTGGTGACTGGCTCCAAAACCATACATATATGCATTTTTTTTTTTATCTGGGTACAAAAAGGATTGAATGCAGGTATCATTTTACTGAAGAAATTTCGATACTGATTGGTACTGGTTTATTTTGTCTGAGACCTAAAGGTATCCAGTACTGATACCCAGCCCTACATACTTCACACACTGTTATGATACAAAGCTTATTGAAAATTGGCAAAGTATCTATTTAACTGTGCTTCAAACAGTCTGTAGTGAAAAGTAAGATATGGCAGCAGTGATCGAGGCTTTGGCTGCAAAAGCAGAAAAGATGCAAACTGTACAAATAACTAGCATTGTGTGATATGGAGAAAATAAAAATAAAGACAGTATGAGATGTTGTACAACAAAGACTTGAGTGTGCAACTTTCGTTGTAACAATTTAAACTGATTATACAAAACTGCAATAATATATTCAGTATGCATGTAATAATTTATCATATTCTAATCTGCTGCCCAACTTTTTTCATAATTTAGATGCCTTATAAATCTCCTGGAAATAATAATACCAATAATACCAGAGCTGCAACGATTAATCAATTGGGTGTCAACTAATATGATAATTGATTAATCGGTTTGAGTAATTCTTTAAGGAAAAAAACCAAGACAGTAGCAATTCTCTGATTCAGTCTTCTTATTTTCTGGCTTCTTTACTTCTCCATGACAGTAAACTGAATATCTTCAAGTTCTGGGCCTAACAAGAATTTGAGGACACTGTCTTGGGCTTGGGAACGCTGATCTGAACAACTAATCGATGAATCAACAAAGGAATCAACAGATTAACTGACAATGAAAATAGAATTATTTACAGCCCTAGTCAGTATTAGCCAAGAAATGATCCTTCTGCTGAAGTGCAAAGACATAGAGGCCTTGAGACATGATGTTAGTGAAAACCCAGGTGGATGAGCTGAATCAGAGTAGACACACAGCGGCAGGCCTTACCTCCACCTCCTCTCCTTCACCAATTTCCTTGTGGTAGTCGGCTGGAGGAGGCAACCGCACGTCGCTGAAGGGCAACTGTCTCTCTGGCTGCCAGCTATTGCAAGAAGACACAAATGCCTGTCAGCATATGAACAACCACAGGTAACAAATCTGAATACTGTTACATAGTTCAAGCAGTCCAGCTCCAGCTCTTTTTCTCCTCCTCTCATATTGGGATTGCAATGACTTGGGTGTATTACCCGTTCACTGCTGTGCAGCACATTATCAGACATAATGAAAATAAAAATTAAAACCGGTCATTAAGTTTAATGAGGAAGTTAGAGGAACTGTGTCTGGACAGTGAGTGACTATGTTCATGAAATTATGTCCTTTTGCTTTCAATAAGAACTTGAAAATAGCTCATAAAAAGTGCCATAAAGTTCAGTAAATGACCTGCTAATGTATATGTTCATTCAGTACTGATATCTGAAAAAGCTCACTTTCAATCTTAAAAATAATTTTCATGCCTTATTACCATCGTTTGAGACCAAAGAATGTGTTTTATTTATTAACTGTTTTATACAACCAGCTACTCCAACACCTCCATGTGCTCAGAGAAAGTAAAAGGAGAAGGGGTGGGGGAGTGGGAGTCATCCAAAAAAACGACAGAGGCCACCACACTGCCACCCCTCCCACCCTGCATACCTTGGGTCACTATTTTTAGGGGCACCCAGCTCTGCACTCTGAGCCAAGTAGATAAAGAGGGACCAGGGGGGTGGGTGGTGGAAAGGGACAGTAGGTGGGGCTAGGAGTATAGGAAAACATGCTATTGGGGTGGCAGGGGCAGGAGGGATCAGAGCAGGAGGTAAAAAAAAAAATGTTAAAGACGTGTATGGACAGCTGCGTGCAAAGCACAGGTGCTGAAGAGGAGAATTTTGAATGCCTGGGTAAAGCACCAGCATGGAGCAGTCGTTGCAACTCTCAATTAAGTTCAAGCTTCATTTCCCCATAAATTGACTATTTGTCATAAAGCAGACATAAAGGAGAGATTAACAGAAAGAGCAAACTTACTTGTTTTCAAAAACAATTGTGAGTGAGTCTTCGTGGACATCTTTGATGTAACCCTAGACGAAAAACAGAGACAGAATTTTATTCCCATGAACGCACAAGACAGACAGTGATGAGGGGTGGGGATTTTTTTTTTTGCATGTAAACAACACAGACAGCTGACTTGTAAGCCGTGCTAGACCAACACTGTGACTGCTGCCGAAAAAAAAGAGCATCTAGGGCTTTTTGGAAGCCAAGACATCACATCACTGACACAATTCTCTGGCTGTGAATTCTGTGCTGGATAAAGTGACGATGAACGCTGACTCCTCCTGACAGCACAGACACAGCCTGGAAATTTCTCCCACACACTCACAAACAAACAGAATTAAAATACACACACTTCTTCGAGTGTATGTTAAATACCTGTAGGTTTACAAGCATGTTCATGAGGGCACATGTATGGGGAAGGCAGGCACTTGTTTAGCCTAGCCCATATGGATGTATTATTGCTGTAGCTCAGAGACTACTACTACTACTACAGGAGAGATCACTTAAACATGTGACTTGTCCATCATGAGCATCCACAAATCTGTCGCAGCATGCCATATGCTTTGACCAACACCCCCAGCACCAAGCAATGACGAGACTGGAGGAAAGTGGTGGGTGTGGCATGTCTCAGTGTGACACTACCATATATGGGACAGAGAGGTCAGGCAGTGTCTAGCAAGCATGCCTGGGTGGAGGACTGGTGGTGTGGATTCACCTGCTGGGAAGGTGCTTCCTTTGCAGTGCAAAAGCTGGCAAGGGTTTCAGCCTGGCTCATGGGGCAACATGTGTGTGTGCACACACTGGAATTTTTACACCCTTTAAGCATTTCACTTCCACTACAACTCTGATTATCAATCATCACTCACTGCTGTTCTGAGATGGTCCTAGTTAAAAGTCAAAACATCACCATCTACATAAACGGTAAGCATCTGCCTCTCACACTGCAGGATCCTAGTAGCACGAGAGCTGGCTAGCTTCATGGGAAGAAGCCAGCAATGACAACAGGTCTGAATGAAAAGGTGCTCATCCTCCAATTTCCAGGGGTCACATTAGGAGACAGCTGCATGTTATGTCAGAGGATTGCTTCCATCAAGTACTACCAGGTCAAGGGGCAGGCATGCCCTCTTTCTAACATGACTGGTGGAAAGGTGGGGGCAGAGAGGGGTTACAGGCAGCTTCGTTATGACATCCAGCAGCCACATGCAGGTCCATGTGGTGAGCAAAACCTCATGGACCAGAAGAGCCAGATTTGCAAACTGAAAATGGATTAGATGGGATAGTTGTATCTTTCGCTAAGTCACTACGTTTAGATATCCTCAAGAGTAATGCAGGGATGAAGTTTTTCTGTAGGCCGACGCAGAAGTTAGCACCACCCTGGTTCCCTCGACAAAAAGCCTATGGGATTTTTCCAAGACACAATCACTACTACACCGTGGTCGCATGATTCAACATCTTCACCACAGTGAGGCTGTATAGCTGTGTTCGGCGTGATGATGTTCTATAGTGTCATTTAGCGACTTGCTAGCATCCTCTTTTTTAAAGACACGTAAAAGCTTGAAACCTCCCCAGTGGAGTATTTACTGACGTATTTTATGTCATAGAACAAAATGATTAAGTCTCTTAAATGTGTGTTAACCACAGACCTTATTTCAGGCATCTAACCAAAAACCCATTCAAAAAACCCATTGACTTTGAGACGAGGGAACAGGGAGTGCTAAAAAGCTAGCTCATTTCCAGGTTTTAGGACTAATAGCTGCACTAACCTACCTGATCAGCCTGCTTATGATAAAATTTAAATGTGAAGAACTGAAATCTTTATTGATGCAAGACATCCAGCCAAAAAATAGGTAACTAATGTGGAAAATGTAGTGGCTGATTTAGTGATTTAGTGGCATCTAGCATCGAGGTTGCAGGACTGAAAGTTCTTCTGTGTGCTAAGCATGAGATAACATGGTGACTGATGCAAAAACACAAATAGCCCAATCTAGAGCCTCTGTTTAGTTTGTCGGTTCTGAGCTACTGTAGAAACATGGCGAACTCCATGTAGGAGAACCCGCTCTGTATGTAGATATAAACGGCTCATTCTAAGGTAACGAAAAACGCAACTATTCTTTTTTCAGGTGATTATGCACCAATGAAACGTAGTTAAGAATATCATATACCATTTCTGTCAAAAAGTCCCCCTGAATCATATACACTGGACCTTTAAACAGAATACAAAAACTGTTTGAATCCTCATTTAGACTTTTATCAGCTTGCCTGGTATGTGCTTGCTGCTGCAAAAGATGCAGCCTATACACAAGACAAAGTGCCAGTTTCCTGACAGGTGCTGTATTGCCCTGACAGGTTCATAAATGTGATCCTGATTCATAGTTAAAAAGAAAAAAAAAATCTAACTGACTCACACTGACACCAAGGTGAATGAAGTGCGCCCAAGAAGCAAAATCATTTTACCTCATGTGTCAATCACAACAGGGAAAAAAGTAATAAAGTTTTTTGCCCCCACTCTCTCCCATCAAGGACAACATATCTACTGGAATATGACATTTAGAACGTCACTCACTACCACAGTTAAGAGTCCATCTCATCCACAAAATGAGAGCTGTGAGATAATGGACGTAACAGAGAGGAGTGGAAGTGTTCATTCATGCCAGAGCCAAACTGTCACCCTGTAAAACAGAACGACAGGTGAAGCGACATGAGCAGAGTAAATATAGGCTCATCTCTAAAGCACCATGTGGTCGGTTGACCATCTGAACACCCGAGGAGAGAGAAGAGAAGATGAGCACATGGAGAAATAAATTCAACTGAGAGTAATGAAAATAAGACATGTCACAAGGTTAAGACTAGAAAGCAGGCGGAGGATGAGTGGGGTTGTTTGCCTATCCCCAATCATTAGGGTGTCTCCACAGGTTAGTGTTCCACAAATCAGGTTGTTAACTAAAATTCTATGAAATCTCAAATTATATCAGAACCTACAATGTTCACCAAGACTCAAATCTGTCTGTGTGACTAATAAAAACATTGATATTTAAGCTGTCTTATAATCAAATGAGTCATTGCGTTGCCATCTTGTTGTGATGTTTGAAAACAAGCTGTGACACAGCAGCAACAATGACTTTAAGTCGTGTGTCTGGATATGAAACTACACTTTCTTCTGATAATTAGGCAGAAATGAAACAGAAACTCAGACTCCAGTCTTCCTTGTCGGAGCAATAAACATAGGAGCAAACGTTCAGCAATGTAGCAGGGACGTAGGTTAGGAGACAAAACAAATATAAAGTATGTGAGCTTTGATGTAGCCTCTCATCATACTTGTACGCAGGAACTGCACAACAGCTGTCTGATTAGCAGGTCGCTTCGGTTTTAAAAGCTTGTATCAAACAGTACAAGACAAAGCAATATGCTATGAGAAATACTGTAAGCCATGTCAAAACTATGGGAGTCTGGCTCCACAGGAATGGCCTGTATTCATATTGACATTTCACAAAAACGACCAAATATAGGCCATACATAGTGATGACAAGTGTGCCTAGCTTAACAGCTAGCTGGAGCTAGCTACCCACCCCACAATGGCCAACCCTAATGGAACGCAAAACCATCCCTGTTTGTCTGAAGTGGACCTAAGCTAACATGAGTCAAGTAGTTAATGGCTAGCTAGGGCTGGGCTCGGGAGAACAAAACCCAACAGCTCTTCCTGAAACAAAACTTTTAACTGGGACAACTAGAAACTACGACTGTAACCAGGTTACCTTGTAGAAGGCCCCATTCGAGCCGCGAACTTCCACGGCCAGCCCGTCCATACTTGTCGGTAGGTCCCCACGGCTGAGCTTGTCTGTAGCCGTTACGACTCCCGGCGAGTCCTGTAACGTTACCACCCCCAGCTTCGCCGGCCCTTCGCCGCTCTCCGGCCGCTTGTGGATTTCCAGTGTTTCGGGTGGAGGGAGAGGGGCAGAGGTGAAGGGGTTGGGGAGATGGGTGTGATGGTGTCAACTAACTAATGCAACGCAGACGCCGTTTCCAGCAGCAGCTAGTTAGGAAGCTCCGTTTTCTGTTTTTGTTTGATTGTGGGGTTTGGTGCTCGCGAGCTGAAAAGGCACCGCCACGAGCAATGGTGAAGTCTGCGCGAGGAGGAAAAGCAAGCTACTGATGCTACGGCAGGAGGATGCTAGCTGCTGGATAATTAGCTGGGAGGCTAGCTATCAACACCTTGATCCCGTCAGTTTTGAGGGATGCTAGCTGGCTAGCATGTGATAGCCTGGCTGCGTTTGTTGGTTGTGCGTGTGGCGCAGTCGTTGCGTTGAGTTATTTCACAGAAGCCGTCACCGGGGGTCGTTTCTTCAGTTTGCGGTGCAATTTTTCAGCGGCGTTTCTTTCCCCAAAAAGCGTTTGAGATGCACTGCCGCCCGGCGACTCCTTACTCCAACTACCCGTCCCCACAAACACACGCCGATAGAGTGAATCAGAGAGGGACTGAATGACCTCGCACACCCCACCCCTCTATCACAAAAACCCGCCCATTAGGAAACCCAGCATTGTGATTGGTCAAAGACCTCGGCAATCAACACTAGCTTTCGTTAATTGGTTTAGCAAATAAGGGCTGGTCCATAATTGTGACCAATAATATCTAGAGAGTTGCATCCTGACACAATCCATTGGCTTTACTCCATGTCATTTATAATTGTATTCAAATTGACTGGCTCCATATATAATTTTGCCCACTCATTGATGAGTGAGGACCACCAGCCATTGTGTAAACAGCACTACAGTGAAGTTACTATACATATCGTAAATCAAGCAGAAGTTACATTATATGCCCAAAACAGCCATATTCAGACTGAAAAGGGGAACAAACATACTGAATTATTTTTTTTAATATGCATATTGGCACATCTTGTCATCTTGTCTAGACCCACAGAATTTTGAATGGTTGCACCCTTATTGCAGCAAAATGATGAATAAAGAAGTATAAAACAGTGTGGGCAAAGTTAGGTAAGAGCAGAGGCTTGCACCAAATTTTGTCCATATGTATAATATATATAGTATAGTACAGCCAATTGGCTAACTGCTGCCGGTCACATGGCTAACTAAGGGTTTAGCGCTCTGCTTACTTGGATGAGAATAAATGATTTAATCATGTGGCTCTTCTACACTTTTGAAATGTTATTGGACTAAATGGATCAAATCCCAATAGTGAAACTTGTCCCTTCTCTGCCATATTCTGAATCTGATTAGCTTACCTTGACAGCCTGACTCTAACCAGTCCCGCTCCTTTTGCCTAAACCTAACCAATCGAATCAACGAAGGGGCCCTGTGTGAGAGGGGCCTTGGAAAGCCTCTACTATATTTTTAAACAAAGTTCAGTCTTTCAACCGATTTATTCAACCAGTTTTAATTTAGTCATTACAATATATACTTATAAATAAAAAACTGTAAGCAAACCCCGAATTGTAATTCCAGGCTTTTCTAGGGCCCCCCTTCCCATTGGTGCCCCTAGTAATAAGTCCCACTTTCCTCCCACTGCAATACCCCTGGGTAAGAGTGTAGTTCCAAAGCACCAGGAATGCTGCACCATGACGACCAGATATGGGCAAGGACTGCTGCAAGGAAACAGCTGTGAGAAGCACACGAGAGAGGCCAGAGGTCACAGAGGAAAGCCATACTATAGATCTACAGGAATACCCACAGTTGTGGAACCCCAGATTCAGTTTGGACAGAGAATGTGAGGGCCCGCTCAATTAATCATTATATACTTAATAGTCCTGCAGAAAGTCTTGTCAAATTGTGCCTAACAAAGAATTTAGAAGAATAAAAGCTCAGAATAGATATTACTGACAATAGCAATAAAATCACCAGCCAGAGACCCAACAAATGACGAGGCATTATGTAATTTCTTCTTATTAACTCTCAAGCACTTATATTAAGAAATTATTTACTACATTTAGTGAATAATTATATTAATTGTGAGCCTTAGTCATCCCTCTATTTGACTTATTCCCTGCTGGCAAGGGCACACTGCCAGGAATGGCAAACCATGCAAATTTTGGGAAGAGGGGCCCTGGTGGCACAATATTGGCACATTTTGTAATGAGAATGATAAACTAGGCCTTCCACAGTAGTTGGTGTCCCTGGTGTTATATGATATTCGGGAATACACTGACTAAATTACTTGCCACCCGCCCTCACCGTTGTTTTGCTTTTTTTTTTTTTCTAAAATTTTTTATCAATATTTAGTTGAACCACAAACGCTACAATTATGTACTGAAAGTCTCTGCTGCATCATGGGACATGAGTAAGAACAGTGGGCTGATAAGATGATGCTGGAGGATTTGGTGTCAAAGCAAAAAACAGGGGGTCTCAGTGTGTGTCTTTGCTTTGGGCCCTTCACAGTCTGAGATCATCTCTGTCTGCCAGTCAAGTGACTGGTTGTGGGATATTGCCAATTGATCTTGAATTAATTTTCTTTACCCCCGTAGCAGTTGCTGAACATAGTGAAACAAAGCTGGCACGGCTAAACCAAAAAGAAAGGGATATAAAACTTTATTGACCTTAATCAAAACAAGACTTCCGCTTGCAATACCAGCCCTGTCTGTAAGTTCAACAAGCTCTATTAAAGCAAGTTATTTCACTGCCAACACCAGCAGCAACAACTGGCCATGCTGGTGCCAGCTGACGGTCAGAGCAAAGGGCAAGAAAATATCAGATCTAAAATTATGTTGAGGACGAGGAGAATTATGACCAGCACCAAAACATGACACTCTCTTCATGAAGCAAACAACACAACAGACCGAAGGGTGAGATTCAGGGAGTATGTTTTTTTTCTTTTTTTTTCTCCCAGGGTCCCTTTAACACAAAGCCCAGCTCATTATTGATGCTCTTTTTTTAAGTTCTTCAATAATTAGCTATACATCAAGGCCTTAATTTGGCTGTCAGGTCTGGGTTGAGAAAATTCAGAAAATGAATTTACATAATCTAGGTGGGAACAACATAGTTAGTGTTCACTATCTGAAACTAGCCTCACCAGTCATAAAGATTTCAGTTGTCACAAACACTGTGCTCTCCTTATCACTTCTCCATCACAGAACTTGCATAACTAAAGAAATGGCATCTTGTTTATTAATGAAATTCATTCACATCCAAAAGAATATGCTTGAGGCATGGCGTAACAGGAGTGCATGAGTGCATTCTGGATGGCTGAGATGACGCCCTCTCTGGCAGAGAAAGAGCTGTTATAGTAGTCCATCTGGTGGAAAGACTCGGAGCAGAGTTTTAGCCACAGATCCAAATTGAGAGAGGCAGGGAGCTGAACAATGTAAAAGGCAGGCTACAGCACAGCATGGGAAATATCTTTACCATTGTACTGAACTGCTGTGAGACTTTTCTATGTCAATTTTTGTGATCCAGGCCTGTATGTGAACATCACTCAGTCTTAAAGGGACATTTCACTTTTAAATCAAAAATACATGTACCTGTAGTGCTATCTAACAGTCTAGATTGTTTAAGTGTTAGCTGCCGAGATTTGGAAATATCGGCCGCAGAGATGTTTGCCTTCGCTTCAATATAATGGAACTAGATGGCACTCAGCTTGTGGTGCTCAAAGCGCCAAAAAAAAATACATTTTAAAAACTCAACAGCAATGTCTCTTTCCAGAAATCATGACCTGGTTACTCAAGATAATCCACAGACCTTGTTGTGAGCAATTTCATGTAGGAACTATTTTTTTTCTAACAAAGTACCCATAAACTGTATCACCACGCAGAAGGAAGTGTGCATCTACTTATGGACACGCTAGCTCAATGGTGCTAGGTGAGCTAGCAGTAGATGCACATTTTGTTTTGCACAGTGATGTGGTTGGTGGGTGTAGTTTGAGTAATGAATAATGAATAATGAGCACCATAAGTCGAGTGGCATCTAGTTCCATTGGAAAGAATGCATACAGTCTCTATCCAATACAATATCTCCAACACTCAGCAACTCACACCAAAACAAACTACATTGATAAATAGCACTACAGGTAAGAGGAAAAATATGAATTTTTGATTTGGGGATGAACTTTCCCTTTAACAGACTGAGCAGATCATGTTGTTAGGTGTGTTGGACATAGTGAACAATATGTAATTAAATTAGTAGTTTAACTACATTTTGCAGTCGCTTGCTGGTAGTTGAGTTGGATTCATATTTGCATTGTGATTCAAGTAGTTAAATAACTTTTTGCCATTTCTGTGTTGTTAACTTCGAAAACTATCAACAATTTTGGGTAATAAAAGAAAAGGAATGATTTGTCTTTTTATTGTTTTACCAGTGCTTCTCTATTGTAATTGAACCACCTTTGACCAGTCCCTTTTATTTCATCCTGACCAATGTGAAGGTCAGGCAATTCCTGGCAATGTCAGTTAGTCAGAAATATTCATTATTGCTCTGTATTAGCCAAAGTAAAGTCAAAGTAGCTTCCCCAACACTGGTTGTTAGACTGATCTTAACATGAAACTATACATTGAAGATGCGGTAGAGGATGTAGAGCCGTTAACTTATTATGTAGGAAGTTTTTTTTTATTTTATTCACATCTAGATTACAGATAATTTATAATCATTAATGCCAATGAACATTATATTGTTGCAACACGGTAATTTTTCTTAGAAATAATTACAATGTGATTGTCTCTTTCGCAGTGCGCGCTCACGAGAGTACCATGCAGTTCACGCTGGCATGACCACATGGGTCAGTCAGCCAATAGGAACACTTCGTTCAGGCGCGCGCGACTTGATTCAGGAAGTACGCATTTCATTTTTATGTTGCGTGCGAGTTATTGAGAAAACTCTTCAAAAATCCCAAAATTTGTCAATTGTTTGGTTGTAAGACATACAGTTCAGCTGAAAATGTCCGCTGGCCCCGAGTCTACACATGCATCGTCGCTTGGGAAGAGCGACAGTTTGCATCAACAGGGTAAGAAAATAAAAAAATACTAAGTTAACTTAGCTGCTCCGTAAACCGTCAACTTACCCTGATAAAATGCAATACTGTGGCTTGAAACATACTTTATTTCGAAAGTTGAATAAACGCCGCGCGTCCATATTACTTATTAATAAAATAAAACTAAAGAAAGATTAGTTTTTAGTGGTTAAATGCTTAAGTAATCTGCGCATGTTGAATGTGAGAGAAGCTTTAGAAGGTACGATTTCGTTGACGTTTGAATGCTGTGGCGTTACTGCTGAGAATATCCTAACAGGGATTTAGTTTGGCCATTGATAATACGTTTTCTGTATTTCCTGCTCTTCCCTCCAGTTCTCGCCTCCTTCCCTCTGTGTGACATTACAGAGGAGGATCTGACCCAGAACCCTCAGTTCTGTAAACTCCTGGTCACCCTGGCACAACATGTGGACCAGAGTGGACTCACTGTCTCACTAAAAACAGAGCTGGAAAAGGTATCTGTAGGCATTTTTTACTTTATGAAGCTGAGTTGTTCACATTTAATTGCACAGTAAATTGTCTATGAGTTATCGACCTCTACAGGTACCCAGTAAGAACTGCAATCACAGACACTGCCCTTGTCTCATGCTGCAGTGTAAACTTCAGTCCATCCACGATGCAAACTTTTAATCTAAAGTCTACAAAAAATTATCAAAATGACATGAAAACTTAATGTTCACTTGACACAAAAACTCATCCCATGTGAGCTTGACATCATTTTTTTAATGTGAACTATTTTTAAGTTTTGAGTTAATTTGACTAAAATGTATAAAGCCAATTTTGCCTAATTGGCACTATGATTGTGCACTTTACATATTGTGGCGTGTTTGGGCTAAATGGGTAGAGTTTTCCACCATGCTGTGAGACAGTGTGTTTAAGGCCTTAACCTGGAGAAAACTGTTTAAATGCGTTCTAAATCACTCATGTTACCCATTACACAGTGATTAATGTGTGTGTATTTCACAATAGTTCTGATGGGTTACAGTTAATGTTGTGGTGAAAGATATTTTGCACCATGAGTTAGGTTGTACACCTATCAGCCAAAACATTAAAACCATTGGCTGGTACAGTGAATAACATTGATCATCTTGTTAGAGTGCAATGTTCTGCTGGGAACCTTTGGGTCCTAGCATTCATGTGGATGCTACTTGACATGCTCCACCCACCCGAACATTGTTGCAGGCAAAATAAACCACCTCATGGCAATGGCACTAATCGATTGAACTCAAGAAGAACTCAAGGTGTTAACTGGACCTCCAAATACCCCAGATCCCAACCTGATCAAACATTTGACAGATGTGCTGGTGCCCCAGAGGTACCCCCGATCCACAGTAGGGTACCAGCATGTCCCACAGATGTTTGATCAGATGGGGATCTGAAGAATTTGGAGGCCAGGTCGATGCCTTGAGCTCTTTGTAATGTTCCTTGGACTATTCCTGAGCAGTTTTTGTGGTGTGGCATGGCGCATTGTCCTGCTGGGGGGCCACTGCTACTGGGGAGTGCCATTGCCATAAGTGGGGGTGGCTGGTCTGCACTGGTGCTTAAGTGGGTGGAGCGTGTCAGGTGGCATCCACACAAATGTCAGAACCCAAGATTTCCCAGCAGAACATTGCATCGTAATAAGATGATCAGTGTTGTTCACTTCACTTGCCAGTGGTTTTAATGTTTTAGCTGATCGGTGTATACACAGTTAGTGACCTCCCACATGTGTGGATGTTAGTGTCTAATATAAAGTTGCACTGAGGTAAAATAAATGGTTCAGAATTCAACTCTTTGCTTTATTCTTGCAATTTAGAAACCTTAGTTTTCCACAATATGTTTTTTATAGTTTAATCAATCATGTTCTATGTCATATGACATAGAATTAAGTGCTCAAACAAAAAAAGTTATGTTAAACTGACATAAAATTCCTGTCAGACAAGGGTCATGTGACACCTCAGAACTTTTATGTTACTGTATTGCACTAAACCAAAAGTTTTGAGTGCAGACTGTTTCCAAAAAATCTGAAGTTAAGTGAGCGAATTGTGCACAGGTCTGAGTTTGTACGAGGCTTTGTTTATCTGTAACACTTGCTTTATTCCAGGCTGAGCAGAAGCTGCAGAGCCAGAGGAGTCACTGGCTGCGCTCTGAGAGCCTCCACAAAGGGCTGCAGGAGATGATCCAGGAGCACTGTATCAGAAAGAACCATGCCATTGTACCCCCCGACCAGAACATGGTACTTTTATACTTATTTGTATAGTTCACAAATGCACAAACAGTTGTTGGTGAACCATGGGCAACAAATCAAAGCTCCACTCAGCACTTTGCATCTACATTCTGAAGCCAAAGGTCACAGTTTGAAATATTTGAACATCAGTATCCAGAAATCTACTGTGTAATATTATATTAGCACATTTGTGTTTACCAATATGACAAACTATCACTGACTGTGTATGTGTAGTTCTATGAAACGATGGAGAAGTCACTGCTGGTGGCTCAGTGTATCAGACAACTGGATCCCAGTAGCACTACCAACCAAGAGCAGCCCTCAGTTCTGGGTCTGAACCCCCAACATGTGATGGAGCTCATGCCATTGGAGAAGGTGAGTCATTAAAAACTCAAAATATTTGCCTTCATACTTAAAGGACAATGATTTATGTTGGTAATATGGTGTTAAGTGTAAATTTGTAAAGCATAAATAAAATGACTGATAGATGGATGACATCACAGCAAAGAGTACAAAAGCAGACTTTTTTCTTTTTGGAAAAGAAAGCTGACCATCAGTAGAGAGATACTTCAGTAACAAATGTAGCTTCTTCAGCCATTATGCTGTGTTCATCTTTACCAGAATGTTCAAAGGATGAAACAGGGTCTTCCCAGAGAACTGGAGAAACATCTAAAGAAAAAGTGCATGAGCCTCCTCTCTTACTATCAACCTGAATGGGGTACAGTATTTATTTCTTCCGACCAGTAAATATTCTCTTTTACTTTCACTACCTTTATATCACGTCATTGTTCTGCATTGACACTATGACCAGGATGCTGTTTTGTAATGTCTTGTAGAGAATGAGAGTGAGGGTTTGAAGAGCAGCAAGTTGTCCCACCTGTCAGCTCAGCTGGACAAAGAGAAGAAAAGAGCAGAGAGTCTGAAGGAGACCTGCCGGGAAAATTCAGTTCTCCTGCAAAGACAGACTCAACTCTACCTCTCTGTAAGTGTTCTTTCAATCACACATACTTGTCTAAAACAAGCTAATATATTTCCTCTGTTTTGCAGGTTATCACATTCTGCATTTTTGTTTTAAAGAGGTGCACACTTGGGAAAATATTTAAAGGATAAAATATTTAAAAATGTAATGTGTGTACAAGCCATACATGTGTTCTGTTTAGTTTAAAAACAAAACAAAACAATATTTTGCTTTCAGTGTTGTCTTTTTTTTCTTCTTGCTGACTTGTGTGCAGGAACTGATTAAGTGTATTCAGCTTCTTCAGTCTCTCATCTTGGACCGCAGACTGAGGATCCAGACTGATCTGGACCGGAAGAAGTTAGACTACTTGGAGGGAAAGTGTGGATTAGTCTTACAGAAGATCAAGTAAGGAGTTTTCATTTGCCTGCTTAAATATATTTTGATTGTGTGGATTTACTGGTGCCCTGATCCAGAGAGTCTTGTCATGTTTTGCTATTCTTCCCTCAAAGGACTGAGATGGTGGAAATTCAGCTGGACACGTACACAGTGGACTCAATATCTGCTCATAGAAAAATAAGGCAAGCTGCTTCTCCATCTTTCTGATTAAATTTTTGTATTTGTCTTGTAATTCCCCATGTATTATTCATTTGCTCTATTGCACTTTGTGAAAAGCAGTCCTACTTTGAGGGAATGCATACTGTTTACCAGTGTTTACCACTAAACTCTAAGCTTCTGACATCAAGCTTGCAGAACAGGCATTAAAGAAAGAACATTGTGGCTGACACTTCTCTAAAAATCGAAAAATCTTTTGTTGTTTTTGTGTCAATTTCAGAGAGAAGCTGGAGTCCGAGCTGAAGGCCTGTCAGGTGGAGAAGCAGTCTGTTGAGTTGAAGCTGGCCTCCTTTGAGATCTTGGGTAAAGAGTTTGAGGCCTTGGCTGAGGAGTACTGCAGATTACGGCAGGAGATAGAAATGAAACACTGGGCTCTGAAGGAGTTCACCCAGTACAAGGACAAGTGAAGATCAGATCTGTTGCTGGGACAACAGCCAGCCATTCCCTTTCCATAGTGTGTCACTGCTCACACTGGAATGCTGGCTTTTGGACGGTTGACACAGACACTGTGTGGACTTATGGCCGACAAGAATTGTGTAGCATGTACAGCATTGAGAGGGTTAAGAATCCAATTATACAGCTCCTAACTTTACAATGTTGTTTAATTAACTTCAATAAATTCAGTTTTCTTAAAATAGTCAAGAATCTTCAGTGCATCACCATGGTGATCAGCATTTCTGCTTTCCTTAGAGTTCAAGGTATTTAGTATTTATTACTCTTTTAATAAGATGCAGCTTTACACAAAGCTCTTACTATTTTGCATGTGACTGCATGGTCACCTTTGACTGCTTTCTGTATTGATTTAAGGAAGTGAGAATTACTATATTCATACTGATAATGCAAAGTATTGTGCTCTAGAATTGGCTCCATTGTTGGCAGAAGCAGCATCAACTCGGTGACTCAGTCTAACTTAATCTGAAATAAAAGTTTTAAGGTACATTTTGTATAAATTCAGTTGTCATTTACCTTACCTCAGGTATCAATACACAGTGAAATGTGCAAAAAGTTGGGTGACTATATCTGTGTTTATTGTGATATAAACCTGGGAATAAACTAAAATAATGCATTATTTCTAGGAGTCTGAAAAGGAGTTATTATGTCCTGTATTCATATAATATCTGTTATCACTACAGCTGTACAGTGGGAATAATGTTTATAAGATTGTCCAAACATACAAGCAGTTTTCTTTCAGATATGGGTGTCATGCAAGATTAAGACCTTGATTAGAGTGTGCTGCTGTAGTCCCTCCCTTATAGAAGATTAGTACAACCATCAGTCCTGTCGATGTTGCCCTCAGTGTTCTGTCCATTTCCATGGGAGTTTCACGGTTTTAATCAAATACACTTCTGTGAGGATTTGAGGAAACAAATCTGGTAAAACACTCCCATCAAAGGTCCAGCTCGTAGGATTGGCAGCCATTGGTGAGCTTGCAGATTTGCAATCAACTGAAACTTCTCCTGTGTGCAAAGCATGTAGGAGACCTATAGTGGCTACTGCGAGAATGCCAATGGCTCTATCTAGAGTAGGGCTGTGCCCGAAGTTCAACACTAACATGCTGTTTAGTATGCTAAAACAGTATGTGAGATTTTATTAAATATGTCGGAAACCTTGGTGTGAAAGCATACTATTGCAATCTATTTCTGGTGTACTAATATAGTATGCAAGCGCTGGACACTAAGCCAGCATAAATGTCCCACAATGCAACACAGTAGAGGACAATATTCATAACGGGCAGTAGCTAAGACAGCTCTGCAACTTAAGTGTAGGATTTCACTTTGCTAGGCATAATACTTTAAAAATTATTTTTAAATTACCAGTAGAGCTTAAATTGGTGTGAGTTACCATGATTACATATCCTAAACTGGCAAGGAGGCTCTCAGGAAGTGATGTAATTACTGGCTACTGTGTCTGTTTATTTACACAAACCTATGCTGAAGTACAGAACACACATTAGGTATGTCATAAATTGTATGTGAGTTTGGATGCAGTACCAGTGTTTGATTTGTCCATTTTGGGCTACAGTAACAACCAACATGGCAAACTCTGGCATAGGACCTTTATTTGTATGTAGACATAAACAACTCATTTTCAGGTAACAAAACATGAATTTCGGGTGATTGTAAAGTTAATCTATTCATGCCAATATCTCCCTGTAAATCCTTAAAACTTGCTGTCTTTTATATATATATATATATGTATATATATATATATATATATATATATATATATATATATATATATATATATATATATATATATATATATATATATGTATATATATATATATATATATATATATGTATATATATGTATATATATATATATATATATATATATATATATATATATATATGTATATATATATATATATATATATATATATATATATATATATATATGTATATATATATACATATATATATATATATATATATATATATATATATATATATATATATATATATATATATATATGTATATATATATATATATATTTTTTTTTTTTGTTAAGACAGGAAGATGTGGAAAATGCTCAGGTCAGTGCAATTTTGCAGCAGTTTACATCTTAATCCACAAGATGGCAGTATACTTTAAATTTTGACAGCTCATCTCATCTTTCCCATTAGAAATACTGTACATCCAGCAGACAGCCTTGGTTTGCCTTGCTATTCTTTTACTTTATACAACATACAACTTTTTTTTTTGGATTAGGGACTGTTCTTTACTTATCAAAATAAGGGGTTATCTAAGTTTGGACTTTTTCTCTTTAAAATGTCATGATCCCTTCATCATAAATAACCATATTTCACAGATCCTGGCTATGATAACTGGTGTGATTTTTAAAGAAAACACCTTTCAAACACACTTAAGTGTTTTGTGGTTCTGAGGGTAATTAAAAATAAATACAAAATATGAAAACTTAAAGTTGAACGTCCCTCCCCTAGAGCCAAATAAAAAAATATGCGCTTAAAAAATATTTGAAGTCCCTCCCCTGTCTTCTCACCATCTCGTCCCTTTTTTAAAAATTTTTATAAATACCGAACAGTCCCTTAAAGAATTATAATTTGCACAAAAAGAAGCACCTGAGACAGTGCATGATATTTGTTATTTATCACTCTAAATTTCTGCACATTTGTTTCTAATTCAAGCTGTCACATGAGCTGACTTCCATCACATGGCACAACAGCAGAAGCAACTTTGATAAGTTTAAAGAAACTAGCAACTAGCAAAACTTGAAACTTTATATTGAAAATCCAGTGACACTTTCTGTTTTTACAGTTTCTAGCTATGATAAATGATGTCATTTTGGCAATTTTTAAAGAAAACATGCCTGGCAGGTTATCTTTAAAAATCTGTGGTACAATAAATACAAACTATAACCATTTACATTTGCATGCCCCTCCTCTAAGCCAATATAAAAACTGGGGGGGCGACTACTGTTTTATTTTATTTTGGCTTGAAGGTTAGTAAATACAACATTAAAAAATGATTGTATTTTGTATTTATTTCCTCTGAATCCCAAATCCTGTTGGCAGATTTGAAAGGCATTAAAATCGCCAAAATTACACCACTTTTCATAGCCAGAAACTTTAAAAACAAAAATTAGTCAGATTTTGAAATTTCAGCCATCCTTGAACACTTGACAAACACTTCCATCTTCCATCTGTTTATCTTTCTGCTTCGCCAGAAATAGTCTGTTTGCACCTGCACACATGACAACAGTGAAAAACCAAGGCTTTCTTCAACTCCAGGATTTTGTTTTTAGCTTTTAACTTTAAAACATCTAAAGTAGGTTTTTAAAATCTAATGTCCGCCTTGCAAAGTTACTGATACTGCCACTGTTGTACACTGTTTTTTAACTCCTGTAATGTTTGTTTGTTGTATTGGCTCCAATACCTTCATTTGGTGTGAATATATATGTAAAAAAAAAATATGGTTATTCATGGTGGAAGGAGGATCATGCATTTTACCCCAGGCAGTCAGGGAGATACAAGGAAAAATATTTGTAGCTTTGGGATAGGGAAAGATTAAAAAAAAAGTCATAACACAGACACGCTCACTCCTCTGACAAGTAAAGAACAGTCCCTAAATCCCTCCCTAGTGCTTAATAATTATTTGACATGCCTACCCCTTTATGCAAAACCCCCTTGAGTAACCAACAGTCAAACTGTACAAAAAAGCATGTTTTTTCCACCTCATTACTTTCATTACACATAAAAATGTATTTATCCTATAATTTAAGGAATTATGGTTAATATTTCCATATTGGTAAAGATTGACGCTGTCAGGTTAACGCCCACTCCGTCGTCTTGTCGATATAAACGATCTTTGGTTATATGTGCTCCGTTGAGGACAAACGGAAGTGGGTGGGAGTGAGGCATCTCGAAGTGTTACACCCTCTCTGCTCTCTCATCAGCAGCAGCAGCAGCAGCCCCGCCTCGCGACGCGAACCGCTGGCTGGTTCACCTCCAACACAACCCACATCTGGCTGTCACATTCAGCACTGCCGCTCCGTCCGGTACCGCGGCATGCCCATACTCACACCGGGACATACGAAGTGGATTGTAAGCAGAGGGGCACAATGTCCGAGGTGCGAAAATTCACAAAGAGGTTAAGCAAACCCGGGACGGCCGCGGAAGTCAGGCAGAGCGTGTCGGAGGCTGTGAGGAGCTCCGTGGACCTTGTGGTGAGCAGAGGACCGGCGGCGGTCATTTTAGCTAACACGGATAACGTAACTAACCGGTTAGCCTGCTAACTCCCCTCCCCCCTGTTCCCCCTGGGGACTATAGCTTCTGAAAAAAAATTAATAGTTTTTTTGCCTTGCTTCTGTTCATTTTGGTTTATCAGCACATTGTTAACTCTTTAATTTCTGAGTCTCCAGTTTTCATTGACTGCGCTGGTCCCAGCAGCTGTAACCTACAGCTAACTGTGACGCTCTGGCATGTCTCTGAATGCACTGAAACAATTTTACAGCGTTACTGGCAGCGCTACACTCTGGGTAAAAGGGACAGGTCATTATAGAGCAATTATAGGCAACGAATTCAACTCCCATATGTTGGCTTGGTTTCTCTAAATTGCCGGCATTACAAAATAGTGTGACATTGTCCTGAGGAACACATGGTTTTTCAGTCATGTGCGGCTCCTTTTGTGTGCTGGCGGATGAGGAGCAGTGCCAGTTGGACAGCTGCAGCATGGCTTCCTTGACTGTCTTTGCCTTGGAGCAGTGTGTATGAGCCTCTTTATTTCTGCTGGAAATAGCCACATTGTGCAAAAGAAAACATGCTCCTTTAATTGATATATAATGACATGTGTGCAAAGCAAAATGTTTATTTTTTTTCTCCTTTTGAATCGATAGCAGTGCTGCTGGCTGATAGTGGTTTGGAACTGACTGCAATAATGAGGGATTAGGCGCAGTGGTTTGAGATTGAGGCTCCTGCTGATGCTGCATTTGTGTGTTTGCATATGTGCCTGTAAATGTGTGTGTGTGTGTATTTATTTCCATGTCTGAGGGGTGACATTTGTCTTAATGTCTGTGCAGATTGATGCTAGTCTGCTGATAACTTGTTTTCTTTTTGTCATAACTGAAACCATCTGGTAACTCCTCCACTTTCTCATTATGTGACAAACTTCAACCCACAGCACAGCAGTCCTACATCTCTGGCTGTTTAGAGAGTTGAGCTTGAGACGTTTGTATAAGAGATAAACTCTTGTTCCCTTGGGATTATTCTGCTTTAGTCTTATGATGATCATCGTCAGCAGTGTGACGCAAAGAGGTTATGAAGCGTAATAATCATGTGATAAAAGTTTTGATTCCTTCAACAGAGGTGAGAGTGTGTGTTTGTTTGTGTTTGTAGCCATGTGTTGTGACGAGTTTTAGAGTTGCAGGTTGTGGCTGCTCATTTTGTGGAATACACAGTTGGCTTGGAAACCGAGAACAAACGTCGTTTTGTGGATGGTGTATGGGGATTCCCTCAGGCATGCTGTGACCATGCTTCCTGTGTGACTGTGTTTGTGTGTTCACTCTGAACATCTCTAGAAAGTCAGTCCTGTCTCTAAGTCCTTCCCTCCATGCCTGTCTTCTTAGATTTTCAAGGGAACAAACAGGAACTTGATAAAAGGAAACGGTAGAGTGCAGAACGTGGAGGTTTTTCTTTTCCTAAAACAACAACCCTCGGGCCAATTAAGTTGCGTCATTGCGTCATTGCTACTTTATTACTGGAGTTCATAGAAAGTCCAGTGAAATATTGTTATCAAGTCCGTATCTGTGTCTATGTCTAGTCTTTTACATAGAGTTTTTTGGAATGTTTATGTTAACCTTATAATTGGAAGAGACCATACAGTCCTTACCTAATGGATTACTCAGTTCTGCGAAGTGAAAACAATCGGTAGTTGCAGTTGCAGCCCTAAATGGTTTCCAATCTTGGTGGATTGGCCTCTTTAAAGTTGAAGAGACATTTATCACACCAGACATTCTGACCTGTCAAATACAGGTATAACTACCAACATGCTGTAATCACTGCATTGCATCGCAGTAATTGCAGGAACCGAGGCTTCATTGACATCATCAGTTCCACTAGTGCTTTTACTTCTCTCACAAGTTCAAATAACTAAAGTGAAAAAAGGTCTGTAAACGTGATTAAAGGTCTGTAGTGTCGGATTTTGGGGGACATATTGGCATAAATGGAATATAATAACTATTTTTATTCTGGTGGTGGTGCTGAGTTAGCAGCCCATCTCTGACATGCCAAACAGCACAGAAGAAACACTGATTTGTAAAGTGAATTGTCTATATTCAGTGTTTTTACTGGTTTAAATCACCTGGTCTGTTTGTTTTGGAGAGGAAGAGACCTCCGTGGATAATTTGCCTCCCGGTAAAAACCTCCTGGAAAATGAACACTGAAGCTGCCACTAAATCCCCCTGAATCTTACACACTGTTTCTTTAATTTAGGATAGCTAAAAACACAAGAGTGCACTGATACCAGCAAGACTATATTCTGTCTATTAAAGATTCTAAAGATGGCTGTCTTTAGAAATGTTATTGAGAAATAAAATGCAATCTATTTATAGGGTTCAAGGGATGTGAAATTTTTTGGCTTCCAATTCAAATGAGGAAATGACAAAAAAAATGTTGGGAACCACTAAGGAATGTACTTGATCAAGGGTACAGGACACAGAAACATCAGCCTCCATGTGATTGTACACCCAACTACATATCAGACTGCGTGTCAGTCTCCAGTCAGGAGAAATGTCACCCTCTGTGGACTAAATATTCCTAAGTGCTCCACTGAGTCCGGTTGACATTTCTGTCTGCCAGGCAAGCTTCGCTGCCACATCACTGTGCAGTGAAGCCATATATCTCTATATTTGGTCATTCTTTTGTTTTTAGATCAGCTGAAGGATGAAATGCTATAAGGTATGCTCTAAAAGTCTCTCATGCTTTAGGCTAAAAATCCTTTGTCACAAAGTTTAAAGGAAGTTTTTCTTGTTTTCTGTAAAACATTTTGGGGATGCATGGTTTTCATTTGAAAGCCGCACATTTCTAGTTTGCTATTTGCTAGTAACGACATTATGAATGTGAAGTTAAACCAGTGAACTTTAACATTAATAGAAACCCTCTCTCACTGTATTTCCATGTATGTTGTATTCAAGATGTTTTAGATAACAGAAAATTAAATTCTAAATAATTTGATTTAAATTTGTTGTTTAAATCCTGTTTCTGTCTGTACATCACTATTGTGAATGCATACGTCTGCCATCCATCCATCCCATTCTCTTTAACGTGATATCACAAGAGTGCTTTGAGCTAATTTGCTCAGATTTGGCCCAAACATCCACTTTGACTCAAGAATAATTTTCAATTTGGGCAAGGGATGTCAACGGTTAACCATTAATCGGTTAACTGCTGAGAATATTCTTGGCAGGTTACAGTGTTAACATGAGCATAGTGCCCAATGCCCACCCTCCGACCTCTGCTCGTTAGCTAGCCTTGGCCACTCTACACTGCGCACTAGCCAGGGAAGGGTGGGAGCTTTTGCTAGTGGCGCTGATAATTTGGCGATTACTGCTAGACACAGTCCTGACTCAGCAAGTCAGGTTGAGGTTTGACTGTTTTTATGTCATCGTGCTGCGCCCTCTTCTGCAGTGGCACCTGGAGAATTAAGGCTCAGTCATACTTTCCGCATTGAACATCAGCTTCAGCAGTACATGGGAGGGCTGGGAGGTGAGATTAGGGTCCTCCTACTGCAGACATCGGGTGAAAATAAAACTATACGACACTACTGGGTCGGGAGTGAATGGCTGTCAAATATCCTACTTAAAGTGACTTCACCGCTGTGCAGTGGCTGCAGCTGGCTTGAAAGCAGTGTTTTAGACTGGACTGGAGTTTGGAACAAGAGTGTGAGCATGCTCAGTCTGCGTGCTTGCTATGTGTACATCCAGCGCAATCACAAAAAAGGGACGGCATGCGGACGTCCACATAGTGCAGACCCTTGCAAACGTGGTTGGATGACGGCATTCATGCCACGTGGACCAAAGCGGACCCTCGCAAACACGCAGATTTGGAAACTATGAATAGTGCCACCTACTGCTTATCTCGGTGAACCAACTGCCAATATTCGCATAGCAGTAGTGGATAGAAAAGCAGAGAAATACATGTTTTCTTTTGTCGATTTTCTGAAAAGTCAGTTGGAATTTGCACCAACGTCCGATGGAAACCAAAGTTGTGACCTCACAAAACGTATTTTAAATCCAGAATTCATGCTCTAGTTATGACAAAATTTCACACAGATGTCTAATAGAATAAAATGATGAAGTGATGACATTTTATATCGAAAAGGTCAAAGGTCAACTTTACTGTTATATCATAATGTTCTACAGAAACACTTTTCCATCCCTTATTCAATGTCATAACTCAAGAACTAATGGTCAGATAATGAATTGGTGACACTAAGCTTGGGTGTCTACCTTTAAAACTGTGCTGATTGTATAGATCTTTTGTGCTTCCAGATTGAAGGTGTGTGAAGCATCCATGTTTCAGAATTTGCAGCGTCCTTGCAGAAACATCCATATTTGAAGCATTGTCTGCTGTCATGGCTACATATGAGTCTACACAGACATGGATGTAAACTGCAGCCTGCTTGGTTGGCGGAGGCGTACAACATGAGGCTGTAATTCTAGTTTGGAATAGATAGGGATTAATACAGGGATAAAAGAGGCTGGATCGGCTCTTTTCTTCCCTTGAATGAGCCGCTGTGTGTCTCATATACACACAGACTGGAGCACTTAGTGGGGTCAGCTGTGGGACAGTGGAGCTGCTTCATACTCTATGTCATGTCAGTGTGTGTGCGCTCATCCATTGTGTTTAAGTGTGAGCTTCCCCAGCCAATGTGATAAAATCCACCTGGATTGTTGGAGTCTCGAGTGCATTACATCTGCAGAACTGTAATGGGACACAGACATCTGGAAGTGCACCCTTGCTAACATCATCATCATCATCATGGTCCCCTGGAGGCACACTGGGAGTCACGCCGTGTACTCAGTGATCTGTGTTTGTATCTTCTCCAGCCTGGTTGATAGCTCAGAGGAGAAAGTGCTTGCATTACAGTTACGCCCAAGTATTAGGCCACGTTTAGTGTTTTAGCATCTGTGTGTGTTTCTCAATCAGTGAGATTGTGGCTTCACAGCTGGCTGCTTGTGATTCTTCAGCTTCTTTCCTCTTCTATAAAAGCAGAACTCTCTCTCTCTCTGCCTTTCCTTCTCTCTTTTCTTGCTTCCTCTCCCCCTCTCTCTCTTTTTCTCTGTAACATGATCAGTGTTGCAGTCGAGTCACCACGCTGCCGGTCGCCTCTGACTTTTAGCGCTGCGGTTCAGCTTGTTGCACATGACAGGAAGCAGAGCTGCTGTTTCGGGTGCAGGGGCGGCACAGTCGTGTGTAATGCTTTCAACAGACTTGTAGGTGTTGTGTTTTACTGCTGCTCAGGTTGCTGGTTGCCCACTGTAAAAAGATAACAGTGATGCTACAGAGCGCAGAGAAAATCTCCAAAAACTAAATCTAACTTTTCACAAGTAACACTGGGGTTGGGAAGTTTTTATTTAGATTAGTGGTTTCATGGAGACAACCGAGAAAGTCGGGGTCTGGTGGAAAAATGTGCAGAGAACATGTACTTGTAACCAGCTTATTTCACCACAGAGCCAAATTACCGGTTAGAGAACACTGGAAAGGAGAACTTTCTTTCCTTTATTGGCTTGTGCACAGATACCAGGATATTCAAGAAGGAGATTTTAACCCTTAATTTTTGTCCAAACAGTGTCCAAAACCACATTATTCTTTTAATTCCAGTGGAGATAGTGGTGGGATTTCCAAAGATATCAAACATGTCAGGAGATGTGGAGCCTTGGGTTTGAATATTGCATTCAGTGTAAACATTGTATAGCTTCACTGAGGAGTGGAACAAGCTGATGTGCGATATATACACATGATACTGTCAGACAGTTTGGAATTCAATTGTTTTTCCAACTTTAAAGCTGCTTAAAGCCTGAATACAGAGAACAGTGTTTGTTCATGTAGGTCCCTTTTGCTCATAGTGAGAGAGTGATTGAGAAAATGTGTTGTCAGAGTCTTTAAAGGAAACAGGGCAAACCTATGTTAAAGGGGCAGTTCATGGCAAAATACAATTTTTTCCTGTTACCTGTAGTCCTATTAATCAGTCTAGTTTGCTTTGGTGTGAGTTGCTGAGTGTTGGAGATATCAGCCATCGAGATGTCTGCCTTCTCTCCAGTATAATGGAACCAGATGGCACTCGGTTTGTGGTGCTCAAAGCGCTAAAAAAAATTTCAAGAACTCAACAGCAATGTGTCTTTCCAGAAATCATGACCCGGTTACTCAAGATAATCCACAGACCTTGTTGTGAGCAGTTTCGTCTAGGAACTTATTTCTTTCTATCAGTGTTTGGTACCAAACTTGCTACTTTTAAGGGCACCAACTGAATTACATTAAAACCGCAGAGAACCAATTCATGTTAAATCCATCGCTGGCAAATTTCAGCTCCTGAGAGTGCATCTAGAGCCCCTTTCCCACTGCACAAAAAAAACGCTAACCCATGCTAACATCTGGCTTTTGTATGTTATGAGACAGGCGACAATTAGCATACACATCCGTGTCAAATGACTCTGTAATAGCCATGGGTATTTATCAGCATCAGCCCCGAACGCCTTCCATGGAAATACAACACCTGGGTTGACGCGCTAATCTTAGCCCCTTTGCCGGCGAGGTGCACTGAAACGCTACCACAAAATACTGTCTGTCCCCACCCAAGCGGCGCTCCAACATAATTTCAAACTCAGTTTACACCGAGTTTGAGAGCGAGAGGGACTGAATAAGGGAGAGATAGAAAAAAGAAGTAACCACCGTAAAGTTCTTACAGGTCTCTACCCTACTTTGTACTGTTTACTAACCTGTTTTCCTGCCTGTTAGTGACGTTGAAGGTCACACACCAGGAAAAAAGGCCACACACACACGGACAGGCATACTCATCAGCTGCAAGGCTGTGTACACAGCGCTGGTCTATTGGCAAGGAAAAAGGAGTTTATCACCAATTTTTATTACGAGTTTTCACATGTTTAAAAAACCCACATGCACACACTAACTTTGGTGGAAAAGGGAGGAGTATTGGAGAACACTGGGCTTGGACAAGAGGTGGAGCTGTTGTGGAGCTACCCGGTTTAACTTCAGACAGGAGGTGGGGGCACCTTGAAGCTTGGGAGTTGGCTATGGAGCCCCGTGGTGTTGACCACGCGGTTGACCCCTCAACTATTTTCTCAGTGAGCCAAAAGTATTGCTTCAGTGCCAATCTGCTGCAATAGTTTAAATGTTTGGTTTATTATTATTATTTAGCCTATAGCCTAGTATCACTGCTAGACAAGCAGACACATGCGCGCACACACACACACACACACACAGACGGAGAGAGACAAATAATCAGCTCTATTTGTGATTAACAATAGAGCAGAGGAGCAGAGTTGCGTCTTAGTTTTACCTCTGCAGCTGGAAAGTAAAGCAGTGATAAAAAAATGGAACCAGTACCGGTTCAGATGAGAATGGTACCCAACCCTTCTTTCTAAAGAACTACACTCGCCAGCTGTATCGCTGCGCAAAAGGAAACGGGCATCTACTGCTAGCTCAACTAGCATTACTGAGCTAGCTGTTACGTCACAGTGGAGGAGGATGCCATTAATGTTTACATCTCGCCTTATCGTGAGTACAAGCCTCTTGTCCATGAGTAGATGCATGCGTCCTTCTGCGTGGTGATACCCTTAGTCGGTGTAGTTCGGTACAAAGAAATAGTTCCTGCATGAAACTGCTCACAACAAAGTCTGAGGATTATCTTTAGAAACTGGGTCATGATTTCTGGAAAGAGACATTGCTGCTGAGTTTTTCAAAAATGTTTTTTTGGTGCTTTGAGCTCCACAAGCTGAGTGCCATCTAGTTCCATTATTTTGGAGAGAAGGCAGACATCTCTTCAGCTGATATCTCCAGCACTCTGAAACTCTCTGGATGGATAAATAACGCTACAAGTAATATGAAAAATATGTATTTTTGATTTTAGGATTAACTGTCTCTTTAAGTGGTTCACTAGGCACTTAAAGCTGTATGTCTTAAAAAGACCTATGTTAGAGTTTCCAGAACTACTGAGTAGCTGCACATATAAACATGCCCAGTGATAGTTTTAGAGGGATGGCAGTCGATGGGAGGGGAGAGCAGCAAGCAGAGGGAAAAAAGGCAGCAGCCAAACTACTGCATAACTTTATTACTGGCTTTCTCACTCTACCCACTTAAACAGTGGTAGGAAAACAAACCTCTGCATCTCGGCTGCCTGGACAGCTCTTAAATGGAAATATGACAACTCGGAAAATGACTCAGTCGTATTCTTCCAGCTGTAGGGCAATGTCAAGGTTTTTAGAGTCCTTCTCCCCACTGTGCTTGTTCTCTAAACAGCATGTCAGCTGCCGTGCATGTATTGCCTGCAGCCTCTGGTGCAGTGGCTCAGCATTGTGCTACAGAAGCTGATCAGAACCATACAGTCTGGTTTCCTCTGCTTGGTGTCACTCAGCCAAGGCTTATTGGCTAAGCTGTTCATCGCCATCTTCTCTTCTTAGCTTGAGCTTAAAGTGGCACTTTCTGGGAATTAATTCTGAATCTTTCCAAGTGGTTTAGGTTTCTACTTGTGATCACAGCCTGACCTAGTTGTGAAAGGCTAGGTTTTAGCTTGTAGGCTTCTTTAAGACATAATGCAGAGTCTGATTTACCCTCCACTTCTCTATGAAACTCAAAACAGGAAGTTATGATATTTAGCCAGAACTGCTAAGTGCCATGTGATTTCTTGTGTGTTGTTTCATTATTACGTATGCCTCTGTTAAGCACATGAGCTTTATTTGACCACACAGGACTATCAAGTCAGATATTTGTCCATTTCAGTGCTGCTTTGTCTCACCTTTCTTGACCCCTCTGTCTTTCTTATGTTTTCATGGTCAGTTGCTTCCCTTTCGTCATCGTTTGCCTTTTTTTTCATCCACCCACAACTTTCCGAGCCGTCGTTTTCCTGCACTCGTCCGTGACAGTGCTCTGAACTTTGTGGTTGTGTCTCTGATCTCTTGTGGCTCTGCTTTTGCATGGGCGGTGAAAAGATCTGGGGGTGAGCCCTTGTTAACTGCTTTCAAACAGCAAGGGCATGTGGAGCTCACCAGAGCCGCAGTAAAGACAAAATTATCAGAACACAAGCTCAAAAAGCAATAGTTTATTTGCACTGACATGTATTTGTGTCCTGTCCATCTTCCCTTCTCAGGAGCAGCCAAAGATTATCGAACCGCTTGACTATGAAGCTGTGGTGTTTCAGAGAAAGGCCCAGATCCACAGCGACCCCCACCGGGACCTGCTGCTCTGCCCTGTCGACGATGTCTCGGTGAGTCCCCTCATCCTATCTTCCTCTGCCCCCCATACTGGCTCTCATCCATGTCATCCTCCTCTCTGGGATGAAATTATAGCCCTCATACTCAAAGCTCCTCCCGTGCTGAGATCTCCACAGTAAACAGCCAAATCATCAGCTTTTTTCCTGTAAAACTGTCTGAGTCAAACGGGAACAAAGAGCTGTAAAATATCACTTTCTGAAGAGAAGTTTCCCATCATTAATCAGTCTTCATCCCAAACACAGCAGGCTTGATTCTGTACGGGTCAGTCCAAAAGGCCTGACCAATCAAACACAATCCAGCCAGGTACCTCTGCTCTGTATTTATTGGTGCTGCTTCAAGCACATGTGGTTTTGTTTAGAAGCACGTCTCGCTTCGTGTCTCGTTTTTTTTTTTTTTTCCATCTGTTGACACTCATCTGTTCCCTTGTATCTGTGCCTTCTGTTTTCTCTCATCCACTTTCTCTTGTTGTATGTAGCTTCCTGCTACGTTACTATCTGATGAGAAGATAAAGAACTGTTACTAGGAACATGTCATGTATACATGTTTATTTTTGCTTGTGTGTGTAGGGCTGTACTGAACGTCATTTTTTTTTACATTTCAAAGCTTCTGTTGAAAAGAAAAAAAAAAAAACTCAAACAAAATCCTCTGTTTGAATAAAGTGATTTTTTAAATTGATTGATTAAATTGATTAAATCAGCTTTCTTTAATCAACATAACTCATCAGTTTCATCAACATAAATAAATGTAGGCAGCAGGCTGATTCAGTAAGCACAGAAAATAATAATGATATAATGATCATGCCCTTAGCATTATAGCAACATTATGCAGTAACAGAAATGGCTTTGAAATCATTCAGAATATTTTGAATTAAAGTGTTTGCATTTTTTTGTGTAAAATCTGAACAGTCAGGTATAGAAGTTTGGTGTGACTGACACTCACTTGGTGAGCAAAGAATTGCGGGGCTGTAACTGTGGTAACAATTTTGTGTTTGGATCACATGTGTCGCAAACAATCTTACGCAGGCAACACTAGAAACTAATTCTACAAAAAGCAGAATAATTAGGAATGTATCAAATTCTGGGCCGATATCAAAGTTTAAAATAACAATTTGATACCAATGTATTTGTTGTTTATTTTTGTCTTTGTTGTTATTTATTCCCTCATTACACTATCATTGAGTGAGCAAAAAGTCAGTCATACAAATTTATGAAACAACCTTTAAAATAACATTTCACATAAAAAACATCTTTAAAAAACTGCTTCAGAAGTCTTTTTACTGTAAATGTATATTACATCATGATTCCCTTTCTAATATTTACTTTAAATATTGATGTATGTATTAAAGTTTCTCACTAAATCTACATATTACAAATTACATTTGAACACATCATGATGTAATTTATCTTTGCCTAATACAAGCCATTTGGCTGAATAGAGCTTGAACACATCATAACTCAACTTCATGCAACCTCAGTTAGCTGTTAGTTTCAGCCACAGGCTGCAAACAGCTAACGTTAACTAGCTCTGATCTGGCTGATTTCAGCAGGGATTTGTTGTTTACAACGTAGCATTATCAGGAAAAACATGGGGTATGTTACCTGACCATGGATGTGTGAAGAGAACTGGATACAGTGTTGGAGGCAGGGCCCCATTCATTCCTATTAAAGTTGCTCAGTGGTTCATGAAATTACCTGGATTTTCTGCATCACTGGGCCCATAGAGCAGGAGCACTTAAGACTTTCAGCGGGAGAGTGGCTAACTTGTAGTTTAGCACTCCGCTAACTTAAATGGAGAAACTGTGATTTAATCTTGCTGTTCTTTTAGACTTTTGAAATGTTTTGGACCGAAGGATCAAATCCCGATAGTGAAAACAAGTCATTTCACGGGAGTCGTGACGCTCAAAAAAATTTACCCTCTGATTTACAGATGTCTCTTTCATAAGGTAGGTCTACGGTGGAAGTTTTTTTGGGCCACACTGCATCATGTGATGGACGCGGATATTGCAATTCCACATTTGGCCACTATGCCAAATTGTTTCAAAGCATGAAGCTGTTCCTGGGGGCTTGCCCCTGACGTGTCCAAAATGAGTTTATTGTGTCCTGAAGACGTCCCTGGGAAGATCTCTGTTTATCCCAAACACGTTTTCTACTATTCTAGGATGAGATGCTGTTAGTCTTGAACCCTGCTTTTTAATCTGCGCAAAATGCCATCGTATTTGCTGGTAGGCCAATGACAGTTAACAAGGCGAATATCGGCAGATACCGATGCTCAGGCGATAAGTCGGTCCTTCCCTAATACCAATATCAGTGTGGCTGAATGTTAATGTGCAGTGCAGAAATATCGTGTCTAAACAGAATGAATAGGCATGAAATAAAAACAACAAACAAAAACAAAAGAAGCTGCACAGCCTTCAAATGTTGACTTAGAATTCTAATGGTAATGTTATGAATGGAGCCTCGAGCCTTCGAAATATACAGTTCTGCATACTTGTGTGTCTCACTGTGTTTGTGTGTGTGTGTGTGTGTGTGTGTACATGCAGGAGTCCCAGATCTCCCGACAAAGGAGGACTGTTGTTCCCTCGGTGCCTCAGAATGCTGAGCGGGAGGCCAGGAGTCTGTTTGCCAAAGAGGTATTACAGTATAACAGCAGTCCCATGAGGATGACTTGGCCACACTTGGTCTCAAACAGCACATTTGAAGCAGTAGTCCTGTCTAAAAATAAAAAGGGTTTGGAGTGGAAAAAAATGAAGCTTCAGTATTTATAGATGAATTTTAATCTTTTCTAATCCTTTTATTAATTAGAATCTGCTCAATAAAAGCCAGACATAAATTGCAATAAGCAAAATAAAAGATGATTTCTTGATGACTTCACATGAGCCTTTGTGACATTTAGTCTAAAGTGGTCACTTGAAGCTCATAAAGAAACACAGAATGCACAGCCCGGTAGTAAACACATGCTGTGCTGATGATATATTCTATTAGCAATGAAAAACAGACTCTTCTGGCATGATGTGGATATACTCTGCTGCTCTGCCAGGCTCTAAATCTGTGTTCCTCAGCCAGCCCTCATGGCTATGATATAGCATGGAAACAACTGTCACAGGGATTGTTAAAACAGATCCAGGCTTACTCAGCATCTACCAACAAAGATCCTTTCAGCTGACTTTACTGAGAGTTTCTGCTCACAGTTTCACACTGAATAAAAAGTAATATGCACAATGAAAGCCATCTTGAGTAATACCGAGTAGAAGTCACAGCAGACACTGCTACTTTGAGTTCATAAATGATGGATACTTAGCTGGAACAGTCTCCGTCCTCTGTGAGTCACAGTTGGACTGTGTGCTCGGTTAGGTCACTTTGCTGCTATGGCTTGCTTATGTTTCAGTGTGTTAGCTGTCCCTAATCCAGCTCTGTGTGCTGATCTGTTTGGCAGTGCATCAAGATGTACAACACTGACTGGCATGTAATCAACTACAAATATGAGGCTTACTCTGGTGATTTCCGCATGTTGCCAAGGTAAGGAAGAAAAAAAACTTTAAGAGATTGTGCAAAACAACATCTGAGTTCTTTACTGCCAAATATGTAACATGTACAAGAGATTTACTCGGCTCACGTGGGTCCGCAGGATGACGACATGCAACAAATCACTGTT
The DNA here is from genome assembly GCA_019142605.1 of Cephalopholis sonnerati. Lineage (NCBI taxonomy): Eukaryota > Metazoa > Chordata > Actinopteri > Perciformes > Serranidae > Cephalopholis > Cephalopholis sonnerati. The sequence goes on from JAGQAX010000023.1 coordinate 6,943,546, forward strand.
TGTGTATATGAGTGCAGCTCTGATCCTTCAGCAGAGGAGAGGAAATACTGCATACAAATTGAAATAACTGCACAGAGGTCAGCCAGATTTCCCTCTATAACGCAGCAGGTGCAGCCCAGATGTTTTGAATTCTTATTGATGTAAAGCTTCCTAAGGAGATTATTTTTATCACTGCAACCTGCACTTTAACCATAAATTGGAATGAAAGAGATACAAATGCCGATTTTCCAGATAGCCTCAAAATTCCAGAGGTAAAAAAGTACAATGCAGAAATTGATAGATTCAGTTGGGTTTTATGGGAACGTCACATCCTTTCACAACATGGGGGAAAAAAAACATTCGCTACTAAGCTGAAGATTTGCTGTGTGGCTTTCGTCACGTCAAATAAACTTAAAAATCCAGAGTTAATCAGTATTTTTAAACCTGGACCCTTTTTCCTATGTTTGTGTGTCTAAGTGGCTAGTGGGAATAACAATTTTTAAACTGGTCCAGTATTAAGCGAGAGCACTGCAGCCGGCAGCAGTGAAACAGGCTCCAGTGTAAACACTCAAGGCATGTTCGCATTGTCAATTTTTATCCATTAAAAGTGTTTGTTTTTTCTCACTGCTAGGCTTAGAGTTTTATTTTAAGTATCTGAGAAGGTTATTTAAAGGATCCCAACAGTAATAGACCTTTTTGTAAAGAGTAAGATCCCTTTTATTTAACCAGAAACAGCTCCAAAATTGCCATTGTCAAATCCACCAGTCGCAATTTAAATAAACTGTTTTTTTATCATCATAAAACAAACTTAATTCAGAGTCGACAGAAACAAAGAGAAGTCACAGAAACCATCTTGGTTTGTCTTTTTCCACTGTTTTAAAGATCACCAATTCTGGTTTGGTTTAAATGAACAATGTATTCTCACACAACAGTTTGTATGATATCCTATGAATTGGTGGAATTATATTACGTCCTTAACATAAAGTTACGTAATTAACGTTAAGTTGAGGAGGGTAGGTTTAGGCAAGTGAAGTTTCTGTGGTTAGGTTTAGGAAAAGAAACATGGTGAAGGCGTATTGTAAAATGACTTTGAGTTCACGGATACAAACACGGGTATCCTGGGGAAAGTCCTATGTTTTGTGACCCATTCACCACCCCAACCTGCCTCCTAACCAGACTGCTTGGGATCGCTTCCTTCTTTCTTCTTTACTCTGTCAGCACATTGGTCACATGACTGAGCCTTCCAAAATATATGGGTTATGCAAGAATTACTGGCCCATAATTACAGGGGGATATGTACAGATTTTTGTGCATTACCTTTTGTAGGAAAATAACCCCCTAATTAACTCATTTAGATGTGAAAATGTGCTGATTTATACTAGCTTAAATTACTTTTAATTTAAATGGAGTTTGGTCAGTTTGGTGATCTCTATTTCCGGACTGTTTATTGTTAAACAAAAATGCCCCAACGCTTTATACAAACAGTGTTAGTTTGTTTAGCGACTGGTGAAAAAGTAGTGGCGAGCCTCCAAGGACTGGTAGTTGTTGAGGTTACAAATCTCTGTGTGATAACATAATAGCCCATCATCAAAACATAGAATAATGCTGTTGGGTAACGTTAGCGAATGGACTGTTTTCCCCCTTGCCGACCATGCCCACTAACTAGACACCAACTGTATCCTTGAGATGGCACTAAATTTGCTGACCAACACAGGACATACATTGCAAAGGAGACAGTGCAAACAGTGATTTGTTACATGCTTCTCAAAGAGTGAAGAAATGGAGAGAAAGCAGACCTCCCCACAGGGGAAGTACAGTGGGGAGGGGGCTGATTTATTGAAGACTGCTGACCCTCACTCACTTTCTTTTCAAAGCAAAGGCCTGAAGACAGATAAGCTGCCAGCTCACGTGTTCGAGATCGACGAAGACGCCAAAGATGAGGTGAGTGGAGAGACCTGAGCGCTGTTAGATCACAGACATTGATCACTGCAGCGAGGATGAGTGGTCTGCTATTGACTCATTGGGCCCTTTATGGACAGCCTGCACCATGCATCTATGGACAGCTTTTAGTGATGTGCAATAAAAATTAAAATGATCCCTTTAATCTTTTTGAATTACGGAGATGAGACAGAAATTTGGCTCATATCTGGGAAACATGAGCAAACAGAGCAGCCATGCTCAGTGTGGACGCGCATTGAACTGGTAATGGTGTGGTGAGATTGCCTGTGACTTATGGTCTGTCTGTCCTCACTCACCCAGCAGTGTGACCCATCAAAGACTGAAACCAGTAATCGTAGATGTCCTAAAAATAGCCCTCATCGATCCACCTCCCCCTCCCCCTCCCCTTGGGCCGGATGTGGATAGACAGAGAGCGGGTTTAATTGAAGGAAAACAAATGCTGTCGCTGCTGGCAGGACGAGGAGGGCAGGGAGGAGATGGCTTTGTTACTTCTTGGAACGAGCCATGTTACTGTTACACTGATGTCTGCATGATCATCTCTGGCTGGGTGGTGGGTTTCGGCAGCCTAGTAACAAAAATATATAAGAGCAACAAGAGAAAATGCACATAGTACATGCATGATAAGGCAAACAATCATATATCTTTGTTTTTATATCTGCTTGTAAAAATGTTTGCTTTTCTATATCCTTTATATAACCTTTTATATCCATCCACATGCCATAACAATAAATCAGTAATACTGCAGTCAGTGGACATAAGGCATTAGGTGACAATGCTAAGTACACAAGTATTGGGGATATGAGGTAGGGTGTGGCGAGGTGTGTATGCACAGTGGTCAGCTGCTCAGTTGCTGTATGTCTAAGGGAAGTACAGACTGCAGGAGGAGAACAACCAGCCAATTAGATTACAGGACAAAGCTGGAGAGAAAGGCGGAGGCGTGACGCTGGGAGGACAAAATGCCACTTTAGTGTGATCAGGCTCATCTCAACTGTGCACACACACATACACACATCAACCCTTCTCACTCATTGTTATGAGTTATATGTGTGTCACGTTCCAGGCTTGCATTAAGTTAATCAGCCCCCCTTTGCACTGTGCATTCCTCCGAGAAGCCAGATGCATTATTCCAGAGAATGTGTGTGTGTGTTTGTATATAAGACAGAGAGAGAGAGAGAGAGAGAGAGAGAGAGAGAGAGGTCATTCCCTTGTGAGTTATGTTTGTGTTTTCTGTGGTGCTGATGAACAGTCCCATGATAGTTACGAGATGTAGAGGCTGCAGTGACAGGACTGTGGATGAGTTATGATGAACCCTTTATGGGAAACCAAAGAAATTCTCCCTGTAAATTGAATTGGCTAGACAGCGTGGGATAGGAATTAATGGCATTTTTCACTGACTAAACTGATGTTAAGATAAAATAAGATAAACTCTATTAACGTCTTCCACTGCGCTAGGATGTTGGTGTTCTCTGCCAACATTACTGTCTTTCATAGGCTGTAGTAGGCAAATCAAAGCTGGTATCATATAAAACTAGAAAACCTAAGTAATCCACTTGTACCAACTATGTCATGCTAGCTTGTCGGCATGGGGGTTAAATAATGCTCCAAAGTTAGGTTAGATTTTGGCACGAGAAAAACTAGCATGGCCAGTTTCACAGGGGTCGTTTGACCTCTCAACTTAAGATATCTGTATAAAAATGGGTTCTATGGGTAGCCAAGAGTCTTCCCTTACTAAACATGCCCACTACAATGATTAATGGATTGACTAATTTGTTTTTTAACTATTAAATTAATCGCCAACTAATTTGATAATCCATTAATCAATTTGAGTGACATTTTTAAGAAAAAATACATTGAAAAAGTCTGACTCCATCTTCTTAGTGTCAATATTTTCTGATTTCTTTCCTCCTCTATGACAGTAAATAGAACATCTTTGGTTTGCAGATAAAACAAGACAGTTGAGGATGTTTTTTTGGGAAAGAGCTTTGGGAAATACTGATCGATTATTTGTCACCATTTTCTGACATTTTATTGACCAAACAACTTAATTAATAATCGAGAAAATACAGGAGAGATTAATCAGCTATTAAAATAATTGTTAGCTCCCCTTCATGCAAGTATATAGATAATGAAACAAAATAAGTACAATAGTTAATATAATACAGCTGTGATCAGTGAACCTTTCTTGCAGGTACTTGTTTAAAAAAAAGCTTCTTGCAGATGTGGCACTAAATATTGTAAACAGTGTCAAAAAGATTAAGCCATAAAGTGGTGCAGGAATGAGTCTTTAAACGTGAAAATGAGTTAGCATTTTTGCACTTGTGGTTCCCTCGTCTTGAAGTCAGTGTTTTGTTTTTTTTGCCTAGATGCTTAAATACGGTCTGTAGTTAGCACACGCTTAAGAAACGTTTACATTTTCTTCTACAACATAAAATATATCAGTAAATACCCCACTGGTAAATACTGAAACTTTCGTGTGATTTTAAAAAAGGTGGTTGCTAACATGTGGTTATATGCAACCACAGAACATCATCATACTGAACACAACTGTACAGCCTTGTTGCGGTGGTGACGGTGAAGTTATGTGACTGCAGTGTAGTTCATTTATAGCAAAGTGGTGGGTAGAGTATTGAAAGTTTATACTCAAGTAAAAGTACAATAACTCCCCTAAAATGACTAAAGTAAAAGTAACATAGTCCCTGTTTAATAATTTACTCAAAGTACAAGTTATTTTCTGCACAGACTAATGTAAAGTAATGAATTTTAATGAAGTAGAGCAGGTAGGCTAATAAAACAAGTAATGCTAGCCAATATAATAAAGATATATCTTCTACTCTTTCCATCTCGTCGTCTCTACCCCTCTCTTCCATACCATAACATCAAAGACTAACATTACACATGAAAAAGTAACACAGAGAACACCAACAGTATGTGGAACTTACTTCAGTGTGCTTATCTGAGATTTTTTTCTGGAGCCACAGCAAGCACTTCATCACATGATCGTTTTCTATTTTAGTTTTGGATATAAGAAGTGTAGCCAGATGTGGTCAGGGATTATCACTGGAAGCTGTCTCTTGTTTGTTAACCCCAAATCCAATAGAAAAATCCCATAGACTTTTTGAGGAGGAAACAGAAAGTTCAGGAACTTCTGGGTTGGCCTACATAAAAACGTCATTCCTGCACCACTGTGCTGTGATACTTAATTCGTATGAAGCGCTAACCTGAATGAACCTGCACAAGAAAGTCTGTCTCGATTGATTTTCAGCATTTGTGTTTGTGTCTGTCAGGACTCCGCATCACTGTGCTCCCAGAGGGGAGGCATCATGAAGCAGGGCTGGCTTCAGAAAGCCAACATCAACAGCAGCCTGTCTGTCTCCATGAGGGTGAGTCACCACCAGACCTCCTGTCCGTCGTTCATACAACACAACAGCAACAAGTGAAACAACAACAGCAAAACATAGAGCTCACAACAGAAGTGTGGAGACGTGGCAACTCTTTGTTCTGCTTTGTGGGTTGTACACCAATAAAACTACACAGTTCTCTGTCATCTTCTGCATTATTCTGTCCCATTATACTGCACTGTATATTATAGTCAAGAATACTTACATCAATGTCTACAGCTGCTCTGACATTAGCATGTACAGCTGTAAATTATAGTAACATCTGTTACAGTGCTTGTCAATGGTGACAAAAGGCTTTATGAAGTAAAAAAACTACCATAAAACAGTGAATTTAGTAGAATCAGTGTTGTAAAGATAAAACAAAGAAAGAGGCATAAAGATAAATGAGAAAAAGGCTGGTCAAAAACAGATCAGTCCATAAAAATTGCGTCTAAAAATCATCCATAACAGTGAGTATCTGCAGCACATTTCTGAGCAATTTACAGGCAAAAACAGAAGCCACACTTTGTACTGCATTTCTCTGTTCTGAGTTAATATGAATCTCTGACTGCTCTCCATCGCTGTGAATTGCAGGTGTTCAAAAGGAGGTACTTCTACTTGTCACAGCTCCCTGACGGCTCCTACATCCTCAACTCATACAAGGATGAGAAGAACTGCAAGGAAACCAAAGGATCCATCTACCTGGACTCCTGCATAGATGTTGTTCAGGTATACAGGGTTGGGGGGAAAAAGATCAAAGAAACATCAAATGCACAGTTGAGTAGACTGCCCTGACAGTTGCAGCAACAACTCTGAAGCTTTCAATACACCATGCTGCCTGTTTGACTGAACCGCTTTTGGTGCATCTCTCTGTGTGCCCACCGTGAGTTTTCGGTTCTTGGCATAAGATCCCCTCCTCGTGAAAGTCAGTGTGTTTCCTTGTCTCGCCACGCTCCAGAGGCTTTTAGCCGCTTTGATTGGACAGATTTACTGCATTCCATTGACTTGGGCAGAAAAAGTCCCCTTCTAGCGGATTACAAGGGGCTGCTGCTGTTGGCTCATGGCACAGGCTGGTACCTCATTCAGGTCTGCACTGACCAGAGAGGCTGCCAGGAAGCTTTCAGTTTGATGAACACATGCAGAAGATGAATGGGAAGAGTGAGGAGACTCATTCTGGCTGGCGGGTTTAATGCGGAGACTTGTGGAGTATGATGTTTGATGTGTAAGTTATGTTTTTCACCCAAAAGACAGCTGCATTTCCATTACTTTCACAGAGAAATGACCTGGTGTAAGAAAAAACAACAATCTTAATGAGCACCGTAGACTGTATTAAATGATAAATGTAGCCGTCACCCATTGGTTTGTGGACTCCCATTTTGTAGCATAAATGTATAAAGAGAATTGGATACAGTTTTGGAGGTGGAGTCTTGTTCATTCCTATGACAGCTGCTCAGTGGTGCACGAAGCCAAGCAATGTTCAAGAGACCTCCGCTGGTTTAGCCCTCTGCTAACTTGATTACGAATAAAATGATTTAATTGTGCGGCTCTTCTAGATTTTTCAACTGTTATTGGACCAAATTGGTTAAATTCTGACAAAGTCATTTTGTAGCGTTGTAATGCTCAAAAAAGTGAACCTACTGATTTAGAGACGTCTCTTTTTATTATGGGAAAAAGTCTTTTTGGGCCCCATGACATCACATGATGGACTCGTAAGTTTGACTCATTTGGCCACTGTGTCAAATTGGCTTCAAATAGTTAAGCATCTTGGCCATTGTCATCTTTCCGGAGTGAGAATTGACCATATGTCTACTAGAGGGTGGAGATAACCCTAACACTAGCTATTAGCTTAGTTAGCACAGTGCATTCACAGCTATGGTTAACTGTGATAACGCTAATGCTAATTTTCAATAGTGGTAAAAGGGCTTACAACCATTAAAACAATGCACTTACCAAAAAAACTGAATATCTGACTCCTTAGAGGGTCTCTCAGTATAACCAGCACTGAGCAAGACATTTTTTTAGGTGACCAAAATGTTCCAATTAACTTTCATGAACTGAAACACACTGAAGTAGTGACAGCTACTGTTAAGCCCTTAAATATGTGTAACTTTAAGCGTAAAAACATTTAAACAGATATGTTATATAAAAGTTCTCCCCTATACAGTAGGCATGAATGTTGAAATTAGCTATAGAGACTAAAGCTGTTTTTTTGCCCCAGGCTGTTTATTTCTGCTGTTAAGTTGGGCATTTTAACATTGGAGTCTGCGGGGATTGACTCGCTCTTGGAATCAGCCTCAAGTGGCCCATAGAGGAATTGCAGTTTTTGCCACTTCTGCATTTGCTTAATTTTCCAGGTTGCTGCTTGTGAGGACCTTTTCTGTTTCAATCCTTCTGAACAATGTAACTGTGCGAGCACAATGCTCATTATAGAGGTGCCTGTCACAGAATGTGCTGATCAGAGAAACACACACATTGCCTGAGTGATATTAATCTCCAGGGGAAATCCTGTTTTGTTGCCCCAAACTTCAGCACTCCTCCTTACCAGAATATAGGTTGAACATTTATCATTCTCAGTGATTTGTTTGGGGAAGAAGGTAAAACAAAAATTCAAAGTATATCAAATAAAATAATTATCCTTCCCCCCGTAGAGCCCTAAGATGCGCCGTAATGGCTTCGAGCTGAAGATGCAAGACCGCTACAGCCATTTCCTGGCTGCAGACAGTGAAGCAGAGATGGAGGAGTGGGTGGTCACACTGAAACAGGCTTTGCAGAGTAGCACTGAGGCCAGCCAGGACAGGAGGAATGGTGCAGAGACACTGGACTGTGCCCTGGGTGAGTTCTGCAGCTGAAAACTAACATACTCGGGAGGTACACACATCTAGATCATCTTTCAGTCAACCTATTATTTACAGTCTCATTGAAAAGCTGCTGCACAGTCATGGTCCATTTAGCTGTGATGATAATAACAGCATGTTTGAACGTAACCTCTGAGTCTGTGTTAGTGGTAGCCAGGGTTAAAGTAATCCCTCTCTCTGAAAGCGGAGGGAGTCCAAAACTCTGTTGAATTTAAGTCTGAGCCCTATGTTTTGACATTTTAATGGTTTCCATATTACAGTGATACAGAGGCATTAAATAGGCTTAATATTATACCTATAGCTGCAGCCAGTGGGGAGATATAAGCTTCCACATCAGCTGTAAATTCTTCTAAAAGATATTCAGCTGTGCAGGTAAATCAAAGCTCAGGAATCAGTTTTCAGGTCTTCTATTCATTCTTTTCACTCTTTAGTTTCACTCCCAAATTCTCTCAAGCGTGTCTTTCTTTAGGGGGCAGTTATGGTGAATAGCTGAACTCGTTGCTTGTCCCGAGCTGTGGAACAATGCCAGCTGTTTTATGCAGTTTGCGGATGTCTTGCCAGCATCTGTGGGCCCCTCTTTTTTTATATATAATAATATACTCTCTGTAGAATGTTCCAGTGAAACCCAATAGCTTGATCAGAGATGCTGATGAGGGACTGGGAGGCCGTCCAGAAAGATGGAGCGGCACTCAGGGTTCACTCAGTCCATCATCAGTCACCTGGGAGTCAGCAGAAGAGTGAATGGCCTCTTTTTTATGTGGCCAGTAGACTGTAAGATATTAATTTGTCCATCTAGAAAACATCACTTGCAGACAGCCACACAGGAAGCCATTAGGGAAAGTGTGCAGAGCTCTGTTGGACCGGATTAGAAGTAGCTTGATTTGTCATCAGACTGGGTGCATTCTGGTGATGTTTATTGATGGTCACTGTCCCTCTCAATCAGATGATGACACTGCCAGCCAAGGTAAAAGTGAGAGCCTGCTGGAGAGCCTGGGGAGGAGCTTACACCCTGAACTTATGAAGGTAAGAAGAATGGATGTGTGGTTAGTTAACTGATTCAGACAGACTGGCCGAGTTAGTTAGATATAGATATACAAAAACATTACAAGAATACTTCACCCACAAAATGACCATTTGTAGATCAATTACTCATCTTGTGTTACATTGAATTTGTAAAGAAGACTGTTTTTTCTTGCATGATGAATGAAGAATCCAAAAAAGGCAAACAAGCAATCAGGGTCCACGTTAATCAACAGCAAAACTATATCAAAATATCCATTTACAAACTCTCACACATCTCCTGCAGTGTAATCCAAGTCTCATTTATCAAGTCATATGCTCAGTACTTTCCAAATACATGCATTTTTACAAAAAAAATTGCTTTTAAAACATATTAAATTGTATTAATGACAGAGTCAAGGGATTCTGGTGTCAATGTGAGTTTGTTGGGACCTTTTAACGGCTCAGTGTCAGATGTTAGCCGCTGCTGCTCTGTTAGCTTGTGCTAACCAATTAAAAAAAACACATGACGGGCTCCGGCAGCACAATGGGTATTTAAGATAGCGACTTTCTGTCATGTATCACAAGTCTCAGCGTCAATCTGCATTAAAATCCTTCTGAACAGGAGCTACTTGGTGTGCGAATTTATTTTGTTTTTTACTATGTCAAATGTTTCTTTGGTCCAGAACCCATTCCACTGGACATTGGGATGTGCGAGTCTGTTTTTGATAGCTCGTCCTAACCAGGCAGACGTTGAACTGACCGTTCTGTGTCATGGCAGCAACAGAAAATCTGCTGATCCTTTCCACCAGTGAAAAGGATTAGTATCCAGTGAGGGGAGGACTGTCTTACATAGGTGTTTACTTTTGAGTTTGGGTCTCTTCCTTTCGGGGGTGCTGTAGTTTTCTCACAGGAGCAACATCATGCCATTGCCCTGGCGGCATTAAACATCTACCGCTCAGACAGCAGCAGACTCCACTGTCCCATCATCTCCCCCCATAGTGCCAGTATATTAGTATTAAAGTTTAAAGTTATGTTGGTTAAAGGGTAAATGGTTAGTTAACAATCCCTTGACTGAATAAATAAGAACTGGATTATACTGCACAAATTGTGTGAGAGTATGTAAATGGCTGTTTTGATATAATTTTGCTGCTGTTAAACATGGACTGCATTTATGAAGAATATTCGCCTCTTTTGGATCCTTCGTTCACAGTGGAGGCATGCGAGAAAAACAAAGTTTTCTTCAAAAATTCAAGGTAACACACGGTGAGATAATTGATAGACAAATGGTCGTTTTGTGGTTGAAGAGTTCTCTTAAGATTTCACATTTAAAATGATTTTTTTGGTATTTGATGTGATAGTTGCCTACATCCTTTATGGGCAGTTTTATTAATGCAATTGTGTCTTATTATAAAAAGAAAAGCTGTCCTATAAGAATTTAATGACAACAAGAGAAGACATATCTCATGTCAAAAATTAGTCTGAGCTTTTGTAGCAGACCACATTCATAATCTTGTTTATAAATGTCTACAGTGATGGAAGAGCCGCAGAGGAGCAGCTCTTTGTTGTACTCTCTGTGTTGGAGTCAGTTTTCTCAGCCTGAGCACAGCAGTGTTTATTCTACAGAGACCGTGGTGCTGCTCTAATATGTCTATGAACCCAGAGCTACACGCAGACAACAAAGCCCTCTGTGCTGCTGTTTCACTGCCGTTTGCTCTGGGCTACGCCAGCACAGCTTTTCCCCCTCTCTACGCTCTCCACGCACAAGATCACTTGAGTTTGTCTATCTGCAGGCTGGTCACAGTGTGAACAGAGGAAAAAAGGGGAGGAGAAGTGGGGAAGGAGATGGATTAGGATTGTTACCGTGACCTGAGGGTTTGATATGTTTGTCTCCATTAGATGCCCTGCTTTTCCTTTTGTCTGGGTCTGCTGACTGATTGTCTCTGTCTGACTCAGTGTCTGTATTTGTGTTGGTTTATGAGCAGATAAACACTAAGTGGCAACTATTTAAAAATATTTAAAAACTAAAAGGCATCATATAATTTAACAATGTGATTAAATAAATTCTAAATATCTGATACATTTTACTTTACATTCTTCCTCTGTGTGTGTGTCTGCAGTACGCCCGAGAGACTGACCAGCTCAATAAGATCAACAGGAATGAAGGCAGACAAAAGCTTTTCTCTCTGGATCCTGAGACACAGGTATACAAGATGCTTCTTTCAACACATGGTTATCCTATTATTTATTTATTTCACATTGATTCACATTATTTGATCTTTCCTCCTCTTTCCATGGTTTCCTTCGTCTTTGTCTTCCTCCTTATTTCACTGCCTGCATCCTCACTTATCTCTCCCTCCTCTCCACTGGATCAATCTTTCTCTTGTTGTTTTATCTCCTGCCTCCATGCCTTCTTTTCCCCTCCTCTCCTCCCTCCTGTCCGATATCCAGAGGCTGGACTTCTCAGGCATCGAGCCAGACGTGAAGCCATTTGAGGAGCGCTTTGGCCGCCGTATCGTGGTCAGCTGCCATGACCTGACCTTTAGTCTCCAGGGCTGCGTTAGTGAGAAGGGAGACGGCGTTCTCACCAATGTATGTCATCACCTTACTTCTACAAAAAAGATTTATTCTATGTTCTACTTATGACTCTACTTCTACCTCTACTACTTCCTATTTCCTACTTCCTTTGCCATGAACTACTACTAATGATAAACATTGCCTAAAACTTGTCGTGGTCAAATAGATGACCATAGGACCTTATATTCATAGAATCAATTAAAACAAGATTTTAAAAAGAAAGAGACACATTGACGCCAGACCTAAAAGACCTAACTGTCCTTAAAAGTCATCACAAAAATGAAAAAATCTCCAGTGATTTTTTTCTGAATGCACTTAAGCATATCTAATCACAGCACATGGTCCCCCTTTTAACGCTACACAACTTCCACCATCCTTGCCCACTGCAGCGCTGCCCCAGATAATACACCTTCATAATTCATGTTGGCCTGTCTGGAAGCAATGGAAGTAACCAGGCCAGAAAACAACACAGCTGCATTTTGAGACAGCTCCGAGTTTTATGACCACCTCACGCAAATCGATTGAGATCATGGGAGTGCACATCAACTAATGCCACCTTAGACCAAATGACTTTTCAAGCAATTTCAATGTCAGAGACAAATTTCCGGTGTCGCAAAAAAATCATGAAAGTTTTACATCAGTTGGTGCACGCTCCTGTGATCTTGATTGTTTGTTGTAAGTTTGTCATAAAACTCAGTCTGTCAGTCAGTCAGTCTTTTTCCCATCTTGATGTTCCGACAAAATCAATCTTAAGTTCTTAGTCTTGGCTCATGCAAATAGTGAAGTTCAATGATGGGAACATTGTCAGCAACCAATAGCTGCGCTCTCTCCAGCACCTAACAGGAAGCAGCAAACCAGGTAGACAGTAAACATGGGGGATACTCTAGGGAGGTGCAAGAATGTGGACAAGTCTTAGTTCTCTTGGACTGTGGAAATGGAGGAGAAACTCTGAAAGAGTTGATGTTTAATTGGCTGTGTATCTGATCCACCAACCAGCACTTATTTTAGTGAGAAATCTCAATTTTTGAAACAGTTCGCCTCTAATGCCCATGGTCTCCTTCTAGTAAAACAGCGTGGCTAACCAACAGAGGCTGGTAGCTACTTAATGCAACAACAATCTAAAATGTAAAGTTTGCACTCAAATACATTTTATCTTTTTATTGATGCAGACTTGACAAGAATACTGTCAACATCTGACGTCTTTTATCTGGTTTTTGTAGAGTTTAATGTTTCTGTGGACACATATGGAATTGTTAATATGTCATGTCTGATCTAAAAATGAATCTAGTTGTAGTCTTGCAAGAAGTGACTCTGCAAGATCCAGAGTCTTTGCAAAATCTTATATTGTGTGACTAAAAACTCACATTGTCTTTAGATGTGATGTGACTGTGAGTCTTTCAGTTTATGCTAGGCATAAAGTAAAACTCTCATGATTTTATTCCGACACTGGAAATTTGTCTGGGCCAGTGAGGTAGCTTGAAAAGTAGTTTGGTGTAAGGCCAGCATTAGCAAAAATCACCTGAGCTTTAAACTCTGTTGCTCTAAATAATCAAAGACCTCGGGTTATGCAAGAAGGAGAGCTTCTCTTGGCAGTATGAGACAGCAGTTTGGCACGTGTGTGAGCACCGCCTCTGTCAGAGTGGATCACTGAAGTCATAAAACATTGAGTTGGTGCATTAGAGGGTCTGGTAGGAGAATGGAACTGGCTCATATTTGTGGTTTGGAAGCAGCACGCACTCTCTAACCCTCCCCTTTCTTCCTCTTCTCCCTTTCTTCCATGGCTAGATTTAATGTTTATTGAATGGAATTAGGCTTGTGCAGGAACCATCCATCCCGGCAGAAGTGCACAGTCAATCAGAAATGTGTGGGCGACGCTACTGTAGAGCCAACATTTGCTCCCAGACTAGGGATGAACTTATAGGAGTCTGCTAATCAGAGAGGCAGTAATTTTATTATGTTTATATAATATTTATTCTTAGGTCTTTTGGCTCAATTTAACAGTCAGACAAATATTTCTAAAAAAAAACAAAAAACTGTCATTTTAATTGTTGCAGATGGAATAGCATGGCAGATAAGACTCTTAATTTGAAGTGTCATGTTGGGGAGTGGGAAACACTGAGTTTTGTGTCTTTGTTTGATTTTCTGTTACATGTTACTCATCCAATGTCTGGTCCTAAAAATCCTAAAATTTCTGTAGAAATTGGTATTTGGGGTAAATTCTTAATGGTGTGAGTAGGCTAAATAAAGCTGGCGTGAAATGTGATACACAGTAAATGAACCCAGGTATATTTATAAACCCTGGCTGATGTATTCATGTGTGGAAAAGACCTTAACCATGTCTCTGCTGAATCCCAGGTGGAACCATTCTTCATCAGCCTCGCTCTCTTCGACGTCTCCAAGAGCTGCAAAATCTCGGCCGACTTCCACGTCGACCTCAACCCGCCCTGCGTCAGGGAGATGCTGGCTGACGCCTCGAGCCAGCTCTCTCCTTCATCCGACTCAGAGGGTGGGGGAGGAGGAGGAGTCAGAGAGGGAGGAGGGGGAGGTGGCGTCATGGTGAACGGAGACTCAGCGAAAGGGAACGGCCTGCCTGTCCTTCAGAGGGTGTCGGAGGCTCTGCTGCGGTTCCCTACACAGGTAGAGACTTGGCTGTGATTAGATGATTGATAGAGGAAATGACTTCACCTGACTCACTGATGGTGAACAGCCTGTCAGAAATGGGTGTGAAACCTGAATCATTGTTGTATCATTTACACAGATCAAGGTGAGAATAACACAGTGTTTCAGTCGGTATGTGTGTGTGTCATCATAGAAAAATGTGCTCCTGGTAGCACCTATTGTAGCGGGAACTACCAGGAAAACCATTTTGATTTGTTTGGCAGGTGTTTGGATGTGTATCCGTCTCTCCGTCCATCTGTCTGCGGACAGATTTTGTCAATGTGACAAAGTCCCAGCTGTGCAAGTTGTCCCAGTCCCAGTAAATCCCATATACTTAAACATACACTCCTTTATTAAAATATTTAAATAACATTAAATTTGGATTTTATTATTAATTCCTGGTGGTCTACCTCAAATGCAAAGTACTAGTCAAAGTGTGCTCATGATTTTGATATGTTAATATACAGCCTACAGTATATTAACATATTTCTCCTCCATTGTTGTTGTTCAGCACTTCTACATGTGACATGTAATGGTTGGTCTTTGTGGTTGGCTGTTAGTCCCGCCCATTCGCCACTGTGATTGGACATCTGGGTAGAAAATGACTATAATGAGCAAAGCCTCCCTCTCTTTAATGCAAAGCTGAACATTTTTCAGCTTGCAATGACCAGGAAAAAAACGGCAAATGTGCTGCGCTCAGCGCAGAATAGATGCTAAGTGTCTTGTCACACTGCTGGCGTCTGTAGCAAAGTAGTAAAGAATTAACAAAATATACTGGCCTCAGGGAAAAAAAGCTTTTCTTTTCAACAATTTAAAGCAGAGCTGTCGCTGCAGTCGCAGTTGTTGCTATCCTCCATGTGTTGTTGTTGTTCTTCTTCTGTGCTGGTGGGTTCCTTTTCTTTATTTGGCACTCAGCAGCAGACTAGAGCACATGTAGGTGTAAATGCTGCTCCATCAGGTCTGAAAGAATTGCATCCCTGCTACCTATAATACTGGAGAAAAATTTGTGCCTTCATGTGTTCAGAATTTTAGTATTGTTCGCACTGAAATATCGTGATGTCCCAAGTATGTAGTTGAGATCAAAATGAAGGCAGAGTTTGAAGATGGGTGTGGGTTGAGCAAGGGGGCTGGAAGTAGGGTGGTAGGAAGTAGAGGAGGGACCATTGCCCCCTTACTTTACGCCCCTGGCCAACATTTGTTTAAGTTGCGGATCACTGTATCGTGGCTGAAGTGATCCCATCATATGATGTTCTCTAGTTATTTATTTTCATGACACTAATAAATATTTAAAGTTAGATTGTTTATCATCGTCTTAAAATTGAACAAAATACTTTCAAATACATTCTGACTAGAAAATATATATATATATATAAACATACCAAGATTATAAGCGGTAGGAAATTTGACGGGTAAAGGCAGAGTTGATCAAAACAAGATTAAAGATAAAAGTGATTTAGCTTATGTGACCTTTTAAGGCAAGTGATTGAAACATCTTGAGGCCAGTTTTTATTAGAGTTTTCTCTAGTCGAAATGATACCTGAGTGGTTTTACACATACACACAGGTCCGAAATACACACACATGAACAAACAAGGTCTATACATGCATTCTATGGAGAGATGTCAGAGTGAGGGGGCTGCCCATGGACAGGCACCCCGAGCAGTTGGGGGGTTCAGTGCCTTGCTCTGGGGCACCTCAGCAGTGCCCAGGAGGTGAATTGGCAAATCTCCAGCTACCAGTCTACACACCATATTTTTGGTCTGGTTCCCAAGCCAAATCCCTAAGGGCTGAGCCACTGCCGGCCAAAACTGTCATGGCCCGTACGGGGATCGAACCCGCGACCTTGGCGTTATTAGCACCATGCTCTAACCAACTGAGCTAACCGGCCATGCAATCTCACTCCTTATTAGGGTTATGGGGGACCGGAGCCTATCCCAGTTGACAATGGGTGAGAGGCGGGGTACCTCCTAGGCAAGTCTGTGCTGTGTTGTGTTTCTGAGATTTGTTTGTTTAGGTTTATGTCACTCTATCACTGAACTCAAATGAACTCTGCTGATGTAGCTTGCTCATTTAGTCCCTCTGTTAGTCCCGCTGTTATTCATGGCAGCTTTTCTAAAAATATTGTGATACATGTAGGAATGTTTGCAGATGGTTTTTTGCAATGAAATTGCAGGAGCAAGTGAAAATTGCAAAATATTAATTTAATTTTAATAAAGAAAGAATTTTTGGTATAATTTATTAAAAATCAGAGGCAACTTTTTTCAGTGAGAATAAAACCGCATTGCTCTAAGTTTGTGATAAACATTTAAAACACTAACATAACACCACTAACCATGCATATGTAACCTAAGTTGACTTTCAACATGTGCAATAGATATGGATGCAGCAGCCTCTGTCATGGTGATTTGTCTTGTCTTGTCAATGCGTTCTAGCCATTCTCAGAGTGTGTTTTGTGGTAAAAAAGTGTTTGTCAATGGATGGCTTTTGCTTGTGTTCCACCACAATGTTGCATGTGGTGCAAAACAGTTTGCTTCCGCTTTAGTGCATCACATCAGGGAATGCCTTGTACGGTCTTCAGCAGTATTTTTCTTGGCAAATGTGAGACATTCGTGTTGCACATTTCTGCATCCTCACAGGCAGAAAAAAGGAAGTAAGTTTGGTGACGTTATTCACTGGACTGCGCAGAATTAACATGGATTGGTTAAATTTGTGTTAACTGTTGCGTTTGCAACACCCTGTACAGGCTTCTTATTAGACAGAGTTTTGGCAGCCCTGTTATCCTATCGGGTTAGATGTTTTACTGATAGGAAACTGATTTGTGAGGTTTTTTAGCTGCTCTTTTCTCTAGTGTTCATCGCAAGTAGGCCACATGAAGAACAAGCTGAATGAGCATTAGTTCAGAGGTACTGCTGGAAGTCAGATGTTAATAACTTTGTCTTTTAGCTGTTAATCTTAGTGCTTTGGGGTTATTTCTTGCAGTTTGTTGAAATTGTGTTAATAACTACATATAAAAAATAGACGTAATAGATACAAATAAAGACATACAAAAGAGAAACCATGAATCTAAAGCAATCTGTGTAAGAGAATATACATTTCTACCTCTTTGTCCATTCAAACACACCAATAAATTGACTACCTGAAACACCAGAAAGGACCTGTATGTAGTGTAGTTAAAAGGGTTATATTTAAAAAACTCCTCTGTGGGATGTGTCCTCAGAAGACCTTTCAGTACCTCTTCTAAAGCCAAAATCCTCTAAGGGTTTGAAACTGAATCATCACAATCACCATTGCAGTATCACTCACACCCGACATTTTCCAAACCTCGTTAGGTTGTGGCCTGAGGCTGTCCAGTCTTGCCTTGCTTTGTAAATGTCCGTACAGAGCTCAGTGAGGTGACAGACTGCTGACTTTCTGTAACACCACTCAGCATTCCCATTCTGACTGCAGCTGGCCTGGGTGGGACAAGGGATAAGTGACCAGATGATGGATTCCCTGTTCTCCTCTTACGTCAGGGGGATCCACTGACATTATGGTGATGGAGCTGTTTATCCAAACACACGATGAGTGTTTTTTATATTCTGTTGCTCCTTTCGCGTGCTGTGCTTTCAATTTTCATGCCATTGTAGTATTTCAAGATGGTGAGCGTGTCTCCAGACAATGCTTGGTCCATTTCCAGCCTTAAAAAACATTGAATGGAGCCATGAGACCTCAGTTTAGCTCATTCAGCAAACATTTGCAAGTGATTTTAGAATCCCTTTGGTTTGCTAGTTTGACATCAGCTCAGTGTTCGCTGATGTAAGCTTTATGTCTTGTCACTTCTCTGTGCTGCATTTTTAGTCAAAAGTTCATTGCGGAAATAATAATGCCCATGTGTGACTGTTACTGTTGGCTCAGGCCCTCTACTCCTGCAGGTGCTGTGAGATCAGCACACACACACACACACACACACACACACACACACACACACACACACACACACAAACACACACACAGC
This sequence comes from Cephalopholis sonnerati, assembly GCA_019142605.1. Lineage (NCBI taxonomy): Eukaryota > Metazoa > Chordata > Actinopteri > Perciformes > Serranidae > Cephalopholis > Cephalopholis sonnerati. The sequence continues at coordinate 6,961,943 of JAGQAX010000023.1, forward strand.
CTGTTCCTCCCCTCAGTCACACAGCAAGACTTGTGCCTGTTGTAAATTAGCAGCAGTTAGGTTATAAAACGCACTCAGATACTCACTCTCCATTTCCGTGGTGGGAGACATGACTGGACTATCACAGCAGCAATTAGAAAACATAAACAACTTAACAACTTAAAGAGGACCGATTATTCTCTTTTTCAGGTTCTACTTGTATTTAAGTTTTCTACTAGAACATGTTAAGTGGTCAAAAAACTCTTAATTTTCCTCATTCTGTCTGTGTTAGAAAATCTGTATTCACCCTCTTTCTGAGGCGCTCCGTTTTGGCTCAGTCTGCTCTGATTGGTCAGTGTTTCTGGGTCTTCCGTATCTCGGTGTCTTTGCTCCATCATTGCAGCTGGGGGTTGACTGTAACAGAGAATAGCGGCTCTTTCTACCATGAAAAATCACCAATAAAGCTTATAAACACAACATATATGTACATATTCCAGCAGGAATGTGATTCGAACTGGGGGAGAAAGTAATAACATCAGCAATCAAATTTACATGTTTCCCTGATCTTAGCGTGTGGCTACATGTAGCAGTGTATTGCAGCCGGTAAATAACTTTTACTGAGAATAGCAGCACTTTCTGTCATGAAAAATCACCAATAAAAAGTCCTAAATACATCCAGACATGTTCCAGCAAGAATATGTTCCCAACTTGGGGGAAAATTTACAACATTGGCAACCACGTTTACATGTTTCCTTGCATGTAGCAGTGTAGGCGATGTAATGTAAGCACTTGTAGTAGCTTCCTTGGAACAGAAGTATTAAGAAATACATCACACTATGATGTCAGTCTGTAGCCAGAGTAGAAAAAAACAGTTGGAAACAGACCAATAGAAAACCTGTGGCTTTGGCTCACAGGGATTACTTCTACATGCGTTTACCAACATTATTTGAAACTCTGGCCAAGTTTAAAATGAACAGCCTTAATTTTCACACCATATTTAAGACACAACATACGATAAAGCATAATAGGTCCCCTTTAAATTTAAGAGGCAGGGATGTTACTAATGACTAATTTCCTGGACATTAAGACGGAAGTTTAAAGTTAGACTAGTTGACTGGTTGAAGAGTAAGAAAACATTTAAATAAAGAGGTCTAAATTAAGCACAATTTAATCTATAAGGTGAAACATTATAGACTTCTACCCATTAGGTTTTTTTGTGCAGCAACATGTATTATTACAGCAACATTATTTAAAGGGTAACTTCAGCTTTTTTCAACCTTGACCCCATTTCCCCATGTTTTTGTTTTTCACTGACTGATGAGAACAACAGTTTTTATTGATACAGTATTAAAAGAGAGGGCTGCAGCCGTGTTAGCTTAGACAGTAACAAACCGACTGGATCAAGCAAAAGGTAAAGTGACACTTCAGATACGTATAATAACAATCTGAGTCTGCTTGTGGCAAAAATTACCACTTTTAACTGATGTCCAGTGAGGATGCACAATTGCCCCATCTGGTTACATTGCAGGCTTTGTGCTGATGCTGGCTGCAGCCATCTCCCTCTGTGTTAGACCAATTTAAAAAATTGTTGTTCACATGAGTGGTTTAGACACGAAGTATGGGTAAATAGGGTCAAGGTTAAAACATGCGGAAGTTACCCTTTAAATGTGCACATCAATAGATATTTACTTAAACTGACTGGTATTTCTGGTGCCAACTAGTGATGGTAGCAACGTTTTATCAGTTATAGTTGACTAATTGCACTCAAGCAACCAGTAGCAGGTCAGACTGATATACACAGTTCAAAAGGTGCAGACATAAAACAAAAGAACCGTTCCAAGTCTAATTTATGGACTCAGTGTTACACTCTGCCAGCCAACATCTGTGAAAGTTCTCCACCAGCAGAACACACACATACAAACACATGCATACAAACACAGTAGGCTCTACCTCTGTGATCAGTGTGCTATTATAGCTCGGCACACCACAGTTTAATTTAGGTGCATTGGGCGTGGTCCAAGGACGGAGCCTCCACTCGTTATATGTCTCCACCGCATCAGCCGCTCTTGCGAAGCCACAGCCTCTGTTCCACTTCATTACATAATTCACAAATCTAATATGTCCAAGTGCAAATGTTGAGGAGTTTCTCCCAGCTACAAACCAGCAGTTGGTGCATGTTTGCAAAGAGAAGCTGTGACACTGTTTACGAGCTATTCCAGGAGGCATGATGACAAAATGTTGAATTTAGGAGCGTTTTTTTGCCATGTTTTGAAAAATATATGGCAACAAATCATAATGCCTGACTGAAACCAGAAGCAGCTGTGTGTGGTTGTGTTTAAACTCTAAAGATCAGATGGGAAAGGATGGACAGGGCTGTGGCTTGGAGTGTAACCAGGGAGTGTGTCTGTCTGACTGGCACCGTGTTAGTCTCCTCTGAGATGTATATTATTAATGTTCAGATGTCTACATGTATTTTGATTTAATAGTCGCGAATATGGTCTAGCCACTCCCTCAGTAGTGTCACTCAGTTTATTACAGCTGCATGGTTTGTGTCCGAACGTAATTTCCGTCCCCTCGAGAATGTTTGTGTGAACTGACACTACAGGCTTAAAGACAGCCTCTTCACGCCAGACCAAAAATAGCTGTGAGCCCCATGTGGTTTTCCTGTATAACTTCAGCTAACAGCAGCCACTTCCCCTGCACTTGCATGGTAGAGACGCAGTGGATGAATTTAAAACTGAAAAGACATTCCGAGTTTTGAATTACTGATGACGATTGACTATTTATTTGAGTACCCAGCAGTTAGGATGAAGTGGTTTCTAGATGGAGGGTTGTAAGAAAAGAAGCTCACAGTCTGCTACACATACATCCACATCTTGTCACACACTATATCATTAAGTCCCTTCTCTAATTAGCTGCCTCATTCATCTCTCCCTTTCTCCTTTAGGGTATCTTTTCAGTGACCAACCCTCATGCAGATATCTTCCTGGTGGCTCGTGTGGAGAAGGTGTTACAGAACGGCATCACGCACTGCGCAGAGCCGTACATCAAGACCTCGGACATCAGCAAGGTCCACTGCACCCTTTGCTTTTCAGCCCATTTAAAGGAATACTTCATTTACAAAATGATTATTTATTTATCAGTTACACTGAATTTGTGAAGAAAACTTTGTTTTTCTTGCATGCCTCCACGATAACAGACAATCCAAAAAGGGCAAACATTCACCATGAATTGAAGTAATCAGGGTCGGCATTTAACAACAGCAAATCAAACCATCCGTTTACAAACTCACACACAACAAAGTTTAGGATGGGTTTTCCAAATATCTTGTATATTTTCAGTACTTGCATTAAATTTTTTAAAGAGTGTTCAGATACATGCAAAAAAAAGTAATGTAAGAATAGAAATGTAAATTGGCCAACAACGAAAAACAAGTGCAGTTTGAAATTAATATATTTGACAAACAGGCTTCAATTAGCCTACTAAACCATAAATTCAAAGTTAACTAAGAAAAATCAGCAAACTTTCTGTTGCTGCAGTTACATAGGTTAGATGCAGCAGTGAAATCTCCGGAGTCTGGAGCTGCTGTCCTTCTGGTCAGTTCAGTGTCTGCCCAGCATGAGCTAACACAGCAGCAGCTAACATACAACACCAAGCCATTTAACAGTCCCAACAAACTCATACCGACACCGAAATGGCTTGACTCTGTCTTTAAACTAGTAAATAACCGTTAGGTAATGTTAGCCTTGTGATGCTAACAGTTAGCACCAGTTAACAGTTAGTTACACTCCCCCAGCAGTAGTCTCATGATAAACAGAGATCGTAATATTTTAGTAAACATGTGTTTAAGAAGTATTGAGCATTCGACTGGATAAATCAGATTTGGAGTATACTATAGGAGTTTTGTGAGAGTTTGTTAACAGATGTTTTAATATAGTTTTGCTTTTGTTAAACATGGACTCTGATTACTTCAATTCATGAAAAATGTACCCCTGTTTTTGAATCTTTGTTCACCATGGAGGCATGCACAAAAAAACAAAGTTTTCTTTACAAATTAAACGTAACACACAAGGAGTAAATTGATATACAAATGGCCATTTGGCGGGCGAGGTAGTCCTTTGAAGACATGCACATGAAGAAAGCAGCAGCAAGCTTTCCAGTTTAACACTCTGTCTGTCGCCTTTTTCCTTCTGTTTTGATTTTGGTTTTCTGTTTGTCCTGTCTCATGTCTTGCAGACTGCTCAGAAGGTGCTCAAAGCTGCCAAGCAGACATGCCAACGCTTGGGCCAGTACAGGATGCCATTCGCTTGGGCTGCCAAGTAAGACAGGAATAATCCATGAGTCCAAATATTACCCAGTAATGAATCTGTTTGGAATCATCTTTGGAATATGAATGCAGTAAAGATGTTCTTACATTAAGATAATGCATTAGATGTTAAAGCCGTAAAGTCCAGTCATTTATAATGTATATGTATAAATGTCACACATCCTCTAATGTGTTTTCAGGCAGGTGTTCAAAGACGCTCAGGGCAGCCTGGACATGGACGGGAAGTTTTCTCCTCTCTACCGCCAAGACAGCAGCAAAATCTCCACTGATGACATCATCAAGCTGCTGGCCGACATCAGGAAGTGAGTCATACACCACTCCTTTGCTATTTTAGCCAGTTCTTAGGTACTGTAGCTCTGAACACTCATGCCCTTGCACATTTATGCCTTTTTAAGTAATTTTAAATCGCTAACTCAGCATTCACCTCAGGGAGGTCATCCCGTAAATGCATATCTTTTCGTAAATTTCGAAAGGTTCTAAATTCAGCCTTGACCGCATCTTGTTTTCATTTTGAATCTCTTTTCTTTGTCAGGCCTGAGAAGAGCAAGCTTCAGACCATCCCTGGACAGCTGAATGTCACCATTGAGTGTGTCCCACCTGACTTCTCAAGTACGTCGTCATTTCTAAACACTCCCCTTATTCTAACATGTCTGTCTTTAACAGAGGAGTCGAGTGCCCGCCCTTAAAACATAGTAAGCACTACAGCACAATGTAGATACAGTACAAATTGCATTGCAAATTGCATTCTTAATTTTTGCGTAGAAAAAAATATTTAGATTCAGTGACTATGAATACTTGCATTAAACAGCTTCGTGAGCGTGCTGTAGTAAGCTGCTGCTGCTGATCTGATCTAGACTGCGGTGTGTAAAAACCAAAAGCAGAGTAAATTTCGTTATCAACAAGATAACAGTCAAACAATAGCCAGACCACACCCGTGGTTCCCTTACCACACAGAAACGAAATATTCCTGTTCCTAGAATGCAAATGATACATTTGAGAATAGAAAGAAAGCCCTTGTAATTATTTTAAAGGTATAGTTTTTGAATTTTAGGAGGTATAATAAAGGATAAACCATAGCATCCTGCATTAATTGCAGCAATTGAAAAAAGCACTCAGAAGCTTTGCCAGGAAGTAGTTAAGATAGTTGTAAGTAAGATGTAACTGATGATTTGTGTGCAGCCAAAAACAATGAGCATTTGATATGTCTTAACTGCTTTTGTAATCAATATCACTTTGTGAGTTTGCACTGACAAGCAGTTTTGGTATTTGCAGTGTATTTAGCTCACAAGTGTACGGAATGACACTGATTTGACTTTTTGGGATGGCACAAGAAACGGGAACACGGCAGTGGAGGTTTGGTTCCATAACTCATGTACTCTGTTCCCCACAGATACGGTCACTTCCTCTTACGTTCCTGTCAAGCCCTTCGAGGACAGCTGTGAGCGGGTGTCTGTTGAAGTTGAGGAGTTTCTCCCCGAGGAGGCCAAGTACAACTACCCCTTCACCACCTACAAGAACCAACTGTACGTCTACCCCCAGCAGCTCAAATACGACAACCAGAAGACCTTCACCAAGGTGTGTGAGTCACAGTTAAGCTGGATAAAAAGGTTAACAGTGATGACAGTGGGATTAGATGAGGGGTTGGTTTATGTGTTTTGACTGCCAGAATGAAGCACATATTACTGATTTGACTTAGTGGGCCACAGTCACTCTTGCTAATTATTTGCTTTGCTGCTTATGCTGACTCTGCTTCCTCCATATAAGGCAAGAAACATCGCAGTGTGCATCCAGTTCCGAGATTCAGATGAAGAAGGTGCTGCCCCATTAAAGGTAAGTTGTGTGAACTGTATAAACTATAACGTGAGCTGCTTTATATGTACGGGATACACACATTGGACTTTGTAATGTAGGCGTGTATTCACAGGTCAGTTGCTTGAGGCATATCTCATCTTCTCATCAGGTTTTCGGGCCACTAGGGCTAATCCAAGATTTTGAGAATATGGTTGAAATATTACACATTATTATCAAAGATTTCAGGGTGTTGATGTTAAATGGAACTACATACTACATGATGTATGAGTCAGTAACTAGAGAGGACCTGTGGAGATACCTGCACACCAATGTAACTCGGCTAGAAAGCCACAAAAAGGTCTAGCTGAGATCAGACTGTGTACCAAAAAAAGAGGTGCTCAAAGTGCAAACACCAAAAAAAACATATAGAGTAAATAAAAACCACCAGCAAACATTTGAGTCATTTACTATCATCAGTGCTACTGCTTCACAGAACAGGTATAGACACAGACAGATTCCTACCAGGTGTGATAAATCAATCAGCTGGTGACAATAATCAGATGAGATCAACTCTGAGGTGCAGCAGCGCTAAGACTTTGCAGTGAGTCAATAACAAGACATGATTTGAACAGTTGTGGAAGAAGTAATCAGATCCTTTACTTGAGTGAACGTACTGATAACACACTGTGAAAATACTCCACTGTAAGTAAAAGTCCTGCAGCATAATTTAAGTAAAAGTATGCAAGTGTTATGTTTATTAGGCTGTGCACATGTTTAACTCCTTTATATATTGTTGGGTAGTTTCATCTACAGCAATTCATCATCTTCTGTAAGATCATCTTATATTTGATGTATCACTCTATTTGGGTGATGTGTAACAAATTAATAGACAATGGTGGGTGGTGGTGTTAATCAACCACCTGAGCCAGACCTGCAAACTGCCAGCTTTATGTATTATAGTAGCACTGTTATCAGGGCTGCGATGAGGACTGAGACAAGGACAGAGAAAACACTACAGGACTGAGTGCCACAACATGTGAGTTTAAGAGAGAGTGACAGAGAGAAAGGGGGAAAAGGTGGACTTTAGCGTGCAATGTGTCTGTAAGTTATTTATAGCTTACTCGGGACATTGCTTTGTCACTTTTTGACCCATCTGCTGGAACCCACGAAATGTATACACCAGTGAATTTAAAAAAATACAGTCAGCCCAGCGGATGTGTGCAGATATTGATCAGTGACGGGGGGTAAGTCTTAATGAGAGTGGTGACAAATTTGGTTGCTCAAAAAGGTACCAATAAGTGCCAATTAGCACTACTGCAAAGCTGCACCCTGGTGTTGTGGTGGAAGGATGGATGGGGGAGGAAACTTTTAAATCACAGTGGTGGGCTCAGTGGTTAATGACCGACTGCTATTAGTGATAGACAATAGCATTGTCCAGTGGTCCATCCCATAGTGAGAACCAAGTATCTCAATTTTTCGTGGTGTTAGAAAAACAGCTGTTTTTAGCTTTGTGAAGGTGCATTTTTCAGCTGATCCGCAAGGATTTTAAAACAGTATATTTTGCTTAAGAAGTAGGAGAATTTTAGTTAGAATTTTAGTTTTAATTGAAATTAAAAATACCCAAATTTGGAAATTTGTGGTTGTCACTGTACAGCAGGGTATACAAAACTGAAACCTGAGAAGTAACCAAAGCTGTCAGACAAATATAGTGGAGTAAAAAGTAGAATATTTTCCTATAAGATGCAGTGAGGTTGAAGTATAATGTAGCATAAATTGGAAATACTAAAGGAAGGTTCAAATATCTTGATTTGTACTCAAGTACTTTACTAAAAGTAAATGTACTTAGTTACTGTACACCACTGGATTTGAGGCAGTGTCTGGAGCAGAGCAGTGACTCAGGCTCTATTGCAACATACTACATTTATGATTTGTTGTAGTAACACCATGCCTTTTTCATAGATCATAGACTTTGTTACTACATTTTCTTTTCTTCTTTTCCAAGCTCCGTCATACATACAGGGATCTGTCAGATGTCATGCTTGGGACAGTATGCATGCATAACATCCAGCAGAAAGGGAAAAAGGCAGATGATAGAGTCCAGATAAAGTTTAGACTGAACAAAGGAAAATGAAGCAGAAGATAAAAGAAGAAAGAACAGGATTGTTGGTTTGTGGGATGAAACAAGCACACACTTTATTATCATCCGATTCTGGTGTTAAGGTTGCACAAACATTCATACTGTCATGAAAAGTTGTGCAATGCCCAAAGTGAGATTTGATCAGTAGCAGAGACCTCAAACCTGATAAATTTTATTGCTTTTCACAAAGTGGAAGTCAGAGTGCAGCCGAGGGGCCACAGAAGGAGAGAGGAAACGCTTCCAGAAGCTGGTTATTAGAGCTGGCAGGAGAAGATAATGAATGGTCACTCTTTTTCTCTCTTCTCTTCCTCACTATTCCTATCTGGCCACACATGTCAAATATCTGTGGATGGAAACAGTCATCAAAGCCCTATGGATTGTTTTTCTTTTCACTTTTCCAGCGGGAGGGAGGAAAACACAAATTCTTTGACTTCAACCGCCAAAACATTTACACTTGATGCCCTCGATTAGGTCAGGTCCAGACGGGCAGATCAACATGCAGTCATGCGTGTTATACCTCAGATACCGTACAGTCTGGTCTCAGACAATGCTTTGAGTACAGCAGGGCAGAAATGTGTTTACAAACAGTGATCAGGAGCCAGCAGCACACCTCTCAGGAGATTTTAATCAGAGCCAGCGGAAGCTCGGGGAGGCTCTGGGTTTTACATGAGACACAAATCTGACTGAGGAAATTCTTCAGAAGCTTTGGGGAACAGGAAGCATTGAAGAAGATGGGATTTCCCAGAGGCTGTGGATTGAAAATTCATTCAGTATCTGCTGCCTTCCAACTGTTTTCTTTGTCATAAATAATGTTGTTGACCAGTCAAACTTACACTCAAGAGCCTAAGATTTGATTTATTTGTACCTGAAATTGTAGTTTATAAATGTGAAAAATTAGTCGCTCTACCAGTGCAGCAACCCAATCGCTACAGTCAATATTAGCATTGTACGTTCCTGAATGGGATGTCCCAGGGAAGAAATTTCCCCTTCAACTATTAAGGGTGGTTCAAAAGTGTAATATATGATATTACTGCCATTTTAGTTTCGCAAATAATTTCATTTATCCTGATTTTAGTGCTTTATAAATAAGCTTTATTGTTAGACTAGTATTAAGTATATTGTTTCTTTTTAAAGATGACCTGGTTTTAAAACAAATTCAATACTCGTTAATTGTTAAATGCAGAGCACAAAGGAGGCACAATAAGGGTGCAGGGCATTTTCAGTTGAGATGCTTCGGTTATGTATGGTTGCTATGATACACAAATATCCGCAAAAGTAAAATGTTGTCACAAGGTGAGGAACTCACTCTGGATGAAGGGGACGGCTGAAACATGTAAGGAGAGAGGACAGACCTGATAGTCTGGGTTCAGTATTCATTTTTCCTCCTTGTTCAGCGATTTTACTGTTGGTCTTTGTGGTATTTGTCCTGACTTAGGGATGAGTGGCTGCAGTGTGTAAATACGCAGCACTCCTATGAATAAAAAGAAAAAAACATAGCAGTTGTGGCTGTTGCTTGCCATCTTTTGCAGTTGGCTTGTCAGTAGTGAGGTATTGCAATATTGTGGTTATCATGACAGCTCCCAGTTTCTGCAAATCATGAATATGTTACATTTGCAGGTTATTATGTAGCTGATAGACAGAACTTTATGTTTCAACAGCGTTGTGGTCAACATGTGGTTAAGTTTAAGCACAAAATCTGCATGTTATGGTTAGGAAAATATCATCTTTTTGATTAAAATATCTGGTTTTGGCAGCACAATAGCTGCTGGGTCAGCAGCAGTGTTTTGGTAAAAGACAGACGCTTTTAATGGCACTATCCCTGCTGGAACAACAGCAACAGGTCGCTACAAAACACCTACGTTTGTTGCCTAAAAAACAAACAGCAGTGACTTGCTAAATCAGAACCGTTTTTTTGTTTGTTTGTCTTGAACAGTGGTCTGCAGCTTGACAGGTGTCTCACCTAGGTGTCAAACCATCCAACATGCTCTCCACCTTCAGATGACAAAGTCAGCTCACATGCTACATCACTTTAGAAACGTGACTATGATACATAGGCAAATGTGACCTATTCATGGTTTGCCAAAACGCACAGTGCTAACATTTTCCTCTGGTGACTGGGCTGAGCACAGCCAGTAGAAAATGCTAGGTTTTTGGTCCTGTGTGGTACAGCACATGTATGAACAGGACTCTCTAACAGATAAGATCCGGGGTAGTTCCTGCTGCCACACCGGACCCTTATCCTGGTTCAAGTAATCAGGACTCCCATCAGTCCCTACACTTGCTGCTGTGAGGGCCTCTGAATGGGTTGGTCTTCCATGGCGGTACATCACACCATGCACTACTGTGCACAAGCCTGCAGTCCTCCTGTACCTTGTGACCGCAACAACAGATCTTTGCTGAAATCTGTGTAATCCCCCCCTCCCTCCTCTTCCTCCTCTACCCCCAGCTTCCTCCCTGAGCTTCTCTGAGCTGAGAATTTGAACCCTGTCCTCTCCCATTCTCCAGGCTCATCTAGTCGTCCTGCAGAGGCTCCAGCTTTTTTTTTCTGACCCCGGCTCAAATCAGTCTTAATTTCAATCAGTTTGCTCCAGAACTCTGTCCTTCCTCTGGCCAGCACTGCTCATTATTGTTCATTAGAGATGACTACAACTGTTAGCATCCTAATTACAGCATCAAACCAGCCATCAGAACAGAAGTTTTTCTTCCCTTTTGTCACCCCTCATTAGAAATATCCTGATCTGGTCAAGCATGACCTTGTTACACAGGTTTATATTTCACACTGATATGAAACAAAGCTTTATGCAGTGTTTCTCTGGAGTTTGAGGGTGTATTCATAAAAAAAATTCCATATTTACACTGGCTAATGGCTCTTGTTGCCATTTGGAAAGAAAAATGAATACTTGTGTAATCTTATGTGGCGTTAAAATGTTGTAATTGTTCTGTGTTTGTTGGTCTTCTGTCATCATCATCACCTAGCAGAGGAGGCAGTACACCGTCACTTCATTAAAGTAAAGTAAACAGTGCTTTGTAAGGCCTGAGAATGTATGTAGTTTTTCATGATGAGGCCCCTTTTGTCTGGTCACAGGCCATGCTTTTGATATTTTCAGGCTCTCTTCACTGATTTTTTAGCTCTTTGTTTAATCTGTCGGTGCTTCAAAGATGCGTACGATGAAGGGCTCGCACGCTCACCCCATCTTCTCTCTAAATATTGCCAGTAATCAGATTTTTGAGCACTCACTCACCGCTGTGGCTGTACATCAAATGGGTCAGAGTTTGACAACTGAGGTGCTTGTTTGTTATCTTTCAGTGCATCTACGGCAAGCCGGGAGACTCACTCTTCACCAGCAGCACCTACGCAGCTGTCCTGCACCACAATCAGAGCCCAGAGTTCTATGACGAGGTGAGATGATTTACTCATTATCCTGACTGGCTCAAGTTTCACATCACGTTGATTAGCGGTTTACAGGCATGAGGCTTATCCTGTCTTTCAACAGAAAATGCAACAAACTGGAGAAACACTCATTCACAATGAATTACAAAATGAGGAAATGAGAACAACATGGATCATTATCCTCAAACAGCCTAGAGCCTTAGATTTTTTTTTTTTAAGAGGCAGTCTCTTCAGTCCTCAAATTCCTCAGCCAGCACTGAGATAATCCCATAAATCAGTCTCCGGGCAGAGCTGTGATCTCACACTAGACTGGTCAAACAGTCAGAGCCCCCGCTACACACACATGAAGCCAGGAGCTCAGCTATAGAGGCAAGGCCAGGATACTGTTAGAGAGGTAGAGCAGAGGGGGTCCATATGGCCCTGATATCAAATGGATTAGGATTTTAAGAGCCCCCACATACACCCACATGCACACACAGAGACAGGCTCACTGGGATTTACCTCCACATGCTTCAGCTTCCAGTCACATTGTGGAGAATTTCTGCTCAAACAGGACAACAATGGTCTTTATCTTTTTAACATATTTTGCATCGATCTTCATGCTCTAAAGCAGTGGTTCTCAGACTTTTTTTGTTTCTAGAACACCTTAGTCGATACACATTAGGTCACAGACCCCGATTTGATAGGTTTTCCTTAGAGCACCTCCATCTGAGAAGATTTCGGTCGACAGATATGATTAAGACCAGAATTCTGTAGTTGTCAAAGATACAGTTGAGGAGATAACGGTGCAGGAAGTGAAATCTGTGATCAGAATAGTCACTCTTATGACTCTTACTCACACTGGGCTCACTTCTGTAGTGAATTAAAGCGTGAAATTGAACTATTCCGTTTTTCTGAAGACCCCCTGGAATTCCCTCAAGGACCCTGGGGGTCACTGTACCCCTGGTTGAGAACCACTAGTATAAAGCATAATTTTTGAGTACACTGAAAATGCTATGTAACAATGATACTTATCAACAATGGTGAGACTAAGTCGTTGTTTTGCAAGTCACAAGTAAGTCTCAAGTCCCGAGCCAAGTCCCGAGTCAAGACTGATAAGTCCCGAGTCAAATCCTAAATTCTAAACTTGAAATTTTGTGTCCTAAACAGTTAATGATGTAATTTGTGATGTAATTTTAACAACAGCGTAATAAGATATATATTTTTCAAAAACCATGAATACTTTTTAAAATTTCTATATTTGTTAAAACAAGTTTGTTGAAAGTTGTTGCATCTCCGTCTGTAATTTTCCACCCACATGTTTTGCATACTGCAATTTGCTTTTTTGTTGACCACCTTGTAGTTTTTGCGTGTGAACAAAATTATCTCTGGTATAATTTTTTCCAACTGGCGCTCAGTAATGTAACATTAGTTCCTCCTGGTTTTCTCCTGCAACTTGATTGGATGCTGTGACTTTGGTTCAAACAAAGTGGATCATCTGGGGAATTAAATGTCAACTTGTTGGGAATGAAAAGTGTCAACATAAGTTGATTCAGGAACTGGAGGGACATGAATTGATTCACACTTTTTAAATAACATACTTTTTCATCTTTGGGCTTGGGGGAAGGTATCGAGTGTTTGAAGTCATAAGCCTCAAGTCCGATTTAAGTCACGAGTCACTGGTGTTAAAGTCCAAGTCGAGTTGCAAGTCCTTTTTGATTTTGTCAAGTCAGGTCTAAAGTCATCACATTTATGACTCCAGTCTGACTTGAGTCCAAGTCATATGACTTGTTATCATTAATGCACCAACTATTCAGACATTTCAGAGCACCAGCATTAAAGGCTGTCACAATCTTATGGAGGTCTCTGACTTTCCCAGAGAGAGACATTTTCAGCTGAATGAATGATTCACTTTCCTGTCATACACTGGAGAGTTGTGATATTCACTCATGACATTCCTCAGCAGTTTGTTGGTTACTAGATCTCTGTTAGTTGGTAGTCAGGTCAGTATGTATCACTTCCTGTGAGAAATGTTTATTGATCTTGGAGAAGGGCCAGAGGCGGAAACCTCATCAACATAAGAGAAATGCACATAGAGCCAGAGTGTGCCACGCTTATTTTCTACCATCACTTCCTGTGAGAAAATCAGCATGTGCAAGACACAGGGAAAATACAGTTCCTTGCTGGTGCTGCCCCCTGGTGGATATGGTGTTTTTTTTCAGGGATTCACAAATACTGCATCAAGTGTCCAAGTGCTTAATACCACTACAATTTAGTATGCAAACAAACATGAGTGTTTAATTATTATTCATTCAAAATCAAAAGAGAGCAGAATGACATACAGGCCAAGTTGCACAGTTCATTTGAATTAAAAGTAGTCACACACTCTGCACAAAAACAAGATGCCCTACTTTCAATTAGTTTTTTTTTTTTACCAGTTTTGTTTGGCAAGAAATAAACAACACAAACATGGATACTACCACTATTCTTGAAAGAGTGTGAAATGTGATGAAGATGTATTCTAAAGTAGAGAGAAGTCACACAGGTGGATGAAATCATAATAAGAGGTAAAATCTCAGTATGACCAACAAAGTATGAAATTAATATTGTTTTGATTTTAAAACTGGGGACAACTTCTAATGTTTTTTTTAAAGTAGTACTCTGTATCACAACTAAATTTATATTACAAAATAGGAACACACTGTATCAGTGTGTTCCTATTTTGATGTCAGTGAGAAGAATGCAGTTATGAAATTTAAGGCAACGCCTTCCACTGTGTACAGGTGAAGATTGAGCTGCCAGTCCACGTTCATGAAAAACACCACATCCTCGTCACCTTTTACCATATCAGCTGTGAGTCCAGCAGCAAGGCCAGCAGCAAGAAGAGAGAGGGAGTCGAGTCACTGGGTGAGTGTACATAGAATTGTATCTGCCTTTGACTGTATTTATATGTCTCCTTTAATGCAACATTATTAAAAAAAAGTGTAGAAAATCACATTACTGGCTACAGTTTTCATGTTTCAACCTTGCTACTTTGATGTGTTCCAGTGGGTTACTCCTGGATGCCTTTGCTAAAAGACGGGAGGATGCAGTCAGTAGAGCTCCAGCTGCCTGTAGCAGCCACCTTGCCTCCTGGATACTTGTGTCAGGATACCAGAAAGGTACAGTCCTGTTTTTTTAAAACCAAGTCTCAGTGAGGAGCATTACAGTCCCCATTTTCTTTTCCAGATTCCACTAATGCTCAAGCAAAAATGAAAGGCGATAGACGGGCCAAAGATTTGACATCAAACAATAAAATACTGCTGATATCTGAGTCAGTCTTTTGTTAAATCAATGTCCATATAAAAATGTGTGTGTACTCCAACAGTCTCAGCCAGATATCAAATGGGTGGAAAATGCCAAGACGCTGTTCAAAGTGAGGACCCACGTGGCATCAACAATATATGCTCAGGTCCAACACTTCATTCCTTAATCATTCTTTGAATACCCACATGCATGAACAGTATGTATTAAGCTAGCTGGTATGAAGAGAGTGTGTGTGGATGATTGTACGATTTTCTTCACAGGACCTGCATCTACACAAATTCTTCCAGCACTGCCAGCTGATGAGGACGACATCAGAGGGCAACCCAGCAGAACTTATCAAATACCTGAAGGTGAGATACTGTGAGGCAGTGCACAGTCAGGGATCAGTTTACAGGCTCACTAACATGCAGCTGCAGATCATGTAGGGGTTAAGCTTGTGTTTCCTTAACATATCTAAATCATTTTTGCACTAACAAACTTTCCACCTGCTCTAAAACCTGCAGTTTTTATTGCAATTTTGGGGTTTCAAAGAGAGTTTTATATGTAATTAAAGGTATGCTATGCAGGAATTGTCAGTTGCTGCTTGTAAACAATATTGCTAGCAAAGGTTTAAGTGAAAGCCAACCCCCCCAGATTTACTCTCGTTCACTATATTTATATGCATTTTTTCGGTGCTGTGTCCAATTTTTGTAGCTTCCTCTTGGATGTGTGCCTCTTACAGTCTCGCTACATTTTTATAAAGTTTCGACCTTACCTTAAGGCTGTGCCCACGAACGGCCTTACCATGGCACCACATATCTGTAATGGGTCATAGGTAATGATTGAAAGCGATTACTTTTGTATTTATCTATACTAGAGTTCTGATTCTCTGCCCGAGCCCAATGTGGCCCGACCTACCGGGTTTGGGCTGGGCTGTTATTTCTCGTTATTGCCCCCCAGAAATCTTCAACGCTATAGGAAGGCATCTGCAATTCAACTCCCACTGCCTGTGGCGTGCCTCAGGGGTTAATTTCAGTACCTGTGTTGTTTTCCATTTACACAAATCTAGATTTCACTAAAGTGTTCAAATCTAAATGCAATTTAATTAAATTAATTTGGTCCCTGCTTTCATAAATAGGGAAGAGAACTGTTTTAACTCTCTTGTTTTAAAATCAAGCCCCTTTCATATCAAGTTTAGTCTTACTGCCAAAGGTGACCATAGTTTTGCCTTTAAAATCGCCCTCTTGAAGACCTCAACGAGCAGAATCAATATCTTTTGTAAAAGTTTTGCTCATTGAAGTCCAAGTTGAGCTTACTTTACATGATACTCTTATGATTCCATCTATTTCTTTCTTCCTGTAGTGCCTGCATGCCATGGAGACCCATGTAATCATCAACTTCCTACCAACGGTGCTGATGCAGCTGTTTGGGGTGCTCACAGCAGCAACCAAAGAAACCCATGAGATTGCTGTTAACTCTCTTCGGTCAGTTGTTCACTTGTGTAAAATGTGGCAGCACAGTGTAATAGTCTATACTGATAAAAATGCTCACAGTATAACCCTGCTCTGTCTCTTCAGTGTGATCATACATATTGTCTCCAGATGTCACGAGGAGGGCCTGGAACACTACCTGCGCTCTTTTGTTAAGGTAATCTACAAACACAAACTCTTGTGGAAGCCCATTTCCGTCAATGTGATGGGGTGAAAAAGATCCTTTAGTATTTTGAGATATTAACTCATTATTTCGAGATGCTAAGTAATTATGTCAATTCTCATAATTTGTAAATATTTACTAATTACTTTGCAATACTCATTTTGAGAAAGGTTCTCATTTTAAATAGGTACCAATTACTTCAGGAAAGTTGCTCATAATTTTAAGATACTCATTGATTTAAGAAAGTTTTTTATTTTGTGAGATATTTGCTAATTATTTCAGGATACTGAAGGTCTTTGCACACGCCACCTTTTTTTTTTCAGATGCTTTTTTTTAATATGTCATCCGAAAAACGCACAGAAACCCTACACATGAGTCTGATGTGTTTTATTGTTCTATTTTTTGCTAAAATTCTCAATACAAAACAAAATGGAAAGACATTTTTGCGACCTTGTGTCTCTCCATTGAAGTTACCTCCTTGGCTGTAGCCAATCACTCCCTGAGTTGTCCTCTCTGTCAGTGTGCGGTCCTCTATTACATCCCCATCCTAGACGTCCTCATCCACCTGACTATTACTATCAGAGCTGTTGAAAGCAGGCTATCAGACTTATGAAATTATACCATGTGTCCTGTTCCTCTCTTGTTGGTGTGTGTGTGTCCCAGGTTATGCCACATAGTCTTCTCTGCTCCTTGGTCAAACAACTCTTTTACTTTTTATGGATGCGAAAAATGCAAAAAATCAAACCTGTTCTTAAAATTTAAATGTTGGACAAAAGCTTTGCATCACTTGGTTTTGTTTTTGTTGGCCAAATTTTGTAATAAGTCTCAAACTGAGTAATTTTGGCCCACTCCTATAAAGGTACTATAACACATACTTTCTTGTATATACAGTATTTACAAGAAATATAAACTGGTGTTTATTACTTTTTATGCCTCCGTGCCTGAGACAGCCATGGCTGGACGCATTGTGTTTTTGGGTTGTCTGTCTGTCTGTCTGTCTGTCCATCTGTCTGTTCATCCTATTTTCCTGAATGCCATATCTCAAGAACACTTTGAGGAAATTTCTTAAGATTTGGCACAAACGTTCACTTGGACTTAATGATGAAATTTTGGTGGTCAAAGGTCAAGGTCGGAGTCAGTGTGCACACATAATTGTGTGAGGTTGTATCTATGTTTTAAGTGTGTGACAATTTCAGACAGAAAAAAAAGGCTCGGTCTGCAAAGGCCTTCAGTAAATTTTTGGGAAAATGTATGTAATTGTTAATTATTTTGAGATAGTGAGTCATTATTTTAAGAAATGTTCTCATAATTTTGAGTTATTTACTAATTATTCTGAGATACTAAGTCATAATTTTAAGATACTTAGTAATTTTTTGAGATGCTAACTTAATATTTAAAAAATAAATAATTCATTATTTTTACACATTTACAAATTATTTTGAGATGCTAACTCATTATTGTGAAATGCAAAGTAATTATTTTTAAAAAAGTTTGTCATAATTTTGAGATATTTATTCATTATTTTGAGATTAAAAACTCATTATTTTGAGAAAGTTCCCCATTTTTTTAAGTATTTATTAATTGCTTTGAGATACTAACTCATCACTTTGAGGTACAAAGTCACTATTTCAAGAAGGTTTGACATAATTTTGAGATATTTACTTTTTAAAATGTTCTTACACTTCTAAGACACCGCTGTTATTTATTCTGAGATACTAACTCATCATCTTGAGAAAGTTTCTCATTATATTGCTATACTCATGCGTCATTTTGTGAAGTTATCGTCTCAAGATCAGATTTTTTTCTCCATCACACTGGTGGAAATGGGCTTCCATATACACCGCCAAAGGGGTTATAAATTCAGAGGAATCCCATAACGTTTTTTTTTTTTTTTTTGGCCATATCTTTTTAGTATGTCTTTGTGACCAACAACCCTGCACCAGGAAACTCAGGGACCACCCATGAGGTGCTGGCCACTGCCGTAACAGCCACCCTCAAGCAAACTGCTGACTTCAACACCAGCAACAAACTGCTCAAGGTTTGTGCTCTGCCTTTGCCTCACTTTGTCTGTGAGTAGTGTCCCTGTGTCAGTCCTGTTGCAGTACCAATATTGAACAGCAGGTAGCATGTTTGCCTATGACATGGCTCATCATACCATTTCTGTTAGCTCTATTGTGATCACTTTCAGAGAATGTGTCCGTAAACATGTAGCTGCTTGTACTGTAACATTATCCCTGTGACATTTAGGACGATATCATTGATCATAACATCAGCATTGTTGTACTTTCCAGGGAAGCTGATTAGCAAATTTGGAAATACCATGGTAGTCTAACTACATTCCTCTTTCATTCCTCTCCGTAGTACTCCTGGTTTTTCTTTGAAACCATGGCCAAATCAATGGCCCAGTACCTGCAAGAAGGCAACCGCATTAAGGTTGGTAATGTATGGTTTCTTTTTCCTTTGCAGAATCAAGAGTGAGCAGCTTATCATCACTTTTTTGTTTTGTTTACTTACATTTGTGCGTTTAACAATGTGAGTCTGTGCTTGTGACACTACACAAAGCTCAAATGTCTACATCTGGCATGGATCTCACAAGCAACTTTATACCACATGGTGTAACAAGGCATGTCAACAAAGTTAAACAAACCTCACACACACTCAAAGAAAGAACATAAGACACAAAGTGAATCATTAAACTGCGTGTATATTCCACATTCCACTGCCCCGGGTCTGCATTTCATCTGCGCTGTAACCCGCAGTGACAGCAGCAAGTAAAGCCATGTCTGTAGCTGTATGTTGCTGTTATGAATAAGGGGAACTGCAGACTGTTTAGAGAACATGTATACCCCTAAGCGTATTTATATACCAGTAATTTGTCTTCATAATCTTTCTGACTGACATTTTAACTTCTCGATGCCGTCAAACTATGTATATTCACATATTTGTCCTGACCATCTCATTAGATGCCCCGGGCCCAGCGCTTCCCCGACAGTTTCCACCAGGCACTTCAGTCACTGGTGTTGTCCATTATGCCACACATTACCATCCGCCACATGGAAATCCTGGAGGAAGCTCGCTGCATCAACCTGAGCCTGGCTAATTTCATCAAGGTCTGGACTCCACATGCGAAAACAAGAAACAAACCAAAAAACTGACTAAAGGCTGTTTGATAGGGACACATTTAGAAACAAACTATCTGATGATACTACACCCGTGCAATATCAAACCATCAAAGATCATTTTTCTTCAGTATGTCCTACCTGAAATAGTTTCTGTCCTCAAATTGTACAGAATGTCAGAATGTCTTGAGTTGCTCATATCTCTCTTTCTGCTGGTATTATGCAATTGTTTTTATTTTTAATTCTGCTCCAGAGCACAACAGCTGTTTTAAAGTGTTAATGTCAGTTTCAAAAATGTATTGTAAAATGTATTTGTTTTGTCTGAGATGGCACCCATTGCAGCATGTTTGCTAACATTGCTTTCTCCCCTCAGAGGTGCCTGACCGTCATGAACAGGGGCTTTGCTTTCGGCCTGGTCAACCACTACATGTGTCATTTCAGTCTCAAAGATCCCAAGGTACATGCAATCACACAGTGGGCCAACACACAGCAACTGCACAAGGTCCAAGGCCTGTCACGATAGTTACATTGTCGATTTATCGTACGATGTTTGGACATAACCTTGATCATTTTTCTGGCCTCATTGTGCCTGTTGTGTTTACATGCATGTTTGTTTGCATAAGAAAGCCATGGCTGGACACATTGTGTTTTCCGGTTGTCTGTCTGTCCGTCCATCTGTTCGTCCCATTTTTCTGAACGCCATATCTCAAGAACCCCTTCAGGAAATTTCTTCAAATTTGGCACCAATGTTTATTTGGACTCAGCAATGAACTGATTAATTTTTGGTGGTCTAAGGTCAAGGTCACTCTGACCTTGCATGAGGGCTGCCCCTTGAATGTCAGAGAGTTGAACTGGAGCAGTCGTTTCTTGTTTTGGTTTTGTTTTGTTTTCTGCTGGTCAGTGTGCTTTGCAGTGTATGCCTGGGGATGTTTTGGTTCCAGATTTTGCTTTGAAGTGAGATTTTATTCCTTATTCCAGCATAAGGCTCCGAGATAACATTGTCCTCTCTCATCTGGCTGGAAGTATTCAATTTTACACTTCAGATACTTAATACAACACAGACTCTGAGATCTCTCACAGATTTTGCACTTGGATTCAAGAATGAACTGATTGGATTTTAGTAGTCAAAGGTCACTGTGACTTCAAAAACATATTTTTGGACATAACTCAAGATTCTTAGCTTATTATGACAAAATTTCACACAGATATCTGCTAGGATATTATGATGAAGTAATGACATTTCATATCCAAAAGGTCAAAGGTCAGCTTCACTGTGACATCATCATGTTCTGCAAAAACACATTTATGGCCATAATTCAATGTCATAACTCAGGAACAGAAGGGGAGACATTTGGTCAGATACTGAATTGGTGACATTAATCTTGGGTGTGTGCCTTGAAACTGCTCAGATTGTATAGATCTTCTGTGCTGCTCTGGGGAAAGGTGTGTGAAGCACCCATGTTTTCACAGACCTGGATGTAAACTGTAAATGCAAGTTTGCAGAAGTATACAACCATGAGGTGGTAATTCCACTTAAAAATCTGTTTAAGTGTTTTTAATATTCCAATTCCAATGTCTGAATATTCCTAAGACATTACAAGTTCAATGCTCTTTGAAATGGTGTACTTACATTGTTATGCAATTATATTAATATTATATCAGTGTCATAAAATGGTCTCAAAATCACCATAATGTTGTTTATCCAAGTTATTTCTGGGACAGCATAACATCCAACAAAAGTAGTTATCGTGACAGGCCTCATAGTAAACTAAAAATGTTTTGCTGATAAGCTGCTTTGGACAACTTGTTGTGTGTTTATAACAGACAAACATGCTGTTTCTCCTGCCCCACAGCTCTGCCCATATCAGACGAATATTTGACTAACAAATTAAGGCAACACAGATACCCAGCAGGCTGTGCTTTAGGAGCCCTGTCAGCAGCGTCGAGGATCATATTTGAACAGTGTGGGGAATTTATGCACTGAGGCGGTTGATAAAAATTTGAATTTGTGGGGTGCACACCCGTGTCTGTATGTTTGCCACAGGTGCTGACGGAAATGAAATTTGATTTCCTGATGACGGTGTGTAACCACGAACACTTCATCCCTCTCAACCTGCCCATGGCTTTTGGGCGCACCAAGCTGCAGCGGGTACAAGGTGAGAGTCAGATATCATGGTCTGCCTTTAGTGAAATATGTTGTGCTTCTTACCACACATGTAACCACTGACAAGCTCTCACATGACCCCCAACCCCTCACCGATCCCGTTCTGACCAGCATCGACCACACTGATCCCCTCTATTAACCTGCCTGATTGTTCGACCCATGCATACACAGGTGTTAGCAGATGGCGAGTCACACCTACCTTCCATTACTCTGATACAGACCTGCTTAACAAGTTTTCCAACACTTGACACCACATGTTACACAATCACAAGTAAATAGCAAAACAACTGTGTGCTGTGGAAATGCTGCATGTAGTGTTTACAGTTTCACCCCCAACTTCTTTATTTTTACTCCCTCCCTCTCTGTTTTTTTTTTGTGTTTTGCTTGTGGTCAGATTTTATTCCATATGCGATGGAGCTTTTTGGCCCTGTAGGTAGGTGACGCTCACCGCACCATACCGTACATCAACGCCACCATGTTTGCCGCCGTATGCAAACCTCCTCGTTCTGACCTGCACTAACCTGCCATCCTGTCAGCGCCCCCCCTCCCCTTTTTTTCTCATAGGACACCCTGTCACTCCCACTCACTCAGCACAATGCTAATGCTAGGATAACGCCCTCACATGCCCGAGCCTGTGTGTTGTAGAGGAGAGGAGCTTGGCTGCTGTGGGAATCAGCTGACCCTCTTTTTCTAACGTTCAAGTGGCTAAACAACATCTTTCACAAAGCTGTGGTTCTCTCTCTAGCTGTTTGTGTCTGCTCTCTCTCTGCGTCTCTTTCTTTCTGTCTGCCTGTCTGTCTCTGACATTAGAGAAGATAATTGCAGATGGGTGCTCAGTTCCCAGGATGCATTGCCTGATTTGATATTAACACAGCATTATTGTACGTCATTGTTTGTGTTGAAAGAGATGACTTCTCATTTCCAGTGGCACGCTTCTCTGATTCTTGATGATTGATTGTTCTTTTGTGAACATACAGAATGAACATTTACAACCTTAGACATTTCATAATGATAATAATGAGTAATTAATTCTCTTAATTCCTCCTTTTTGGTGTGCAAACATTAATGTCTGAATGAATGTTGTGTTGTTAAGATTCTGTTGCATATTGGTTTGCAGTGTTGCACTTCGAATGATTGGATGTTTGCCACAGTTTGCATCTGTATCACAGTACATTACAACTTACTGCACAAAACTGATTACACCGCATATGTTTAGTTCAGTGACATACTGAACTAAACAATGTAAGACCAGCAAAGCACTTATTATTTTTGACATCTTCTACGTAAGAAGGAAGTGCAGCAAAAATACACAAGACTTGTTATCAGATTTTAGTATTAGGAAACTTCCCCCATTCACTACCTAAATCTAAGTCTAACAGTATGTCCAAATAAACCATATTGTTATCAGCATCACTTCAGCCCATGCTCTTTATACTGACACTTCCTGTCTGGCCCAACAACAGAGCAGAGTCTGGAGTTCAGCCTCACAGAAGACTACTGCCGAAACCACTTCCTGGTGGGCCTGTTGCTGAGAGAAGTGGCCGAGGCCTTGCAGCAAGGGCCTGAGGTCAGACAGCTGGCCGTGAGCGTTCTCAAGAACCTGCTTATTAAACATGCCATGGACGACCGCTACACAGCGTTCAAGGTGAGGGAGGGCAGGGTGCGCGACGATGAGAGGATGTAGAGACAAGTAGATACAAGAGAGGATGAAATCAGAAGAACAAAGTCATTTTTCAGAATAATTGTTTCTGAGAATGACAGTCATATGACTAGCAAATTAATCATAACTTTAGTTGTTGTAATACTGGACCTGAAATTTCTTTTCTTGGCACCTATACAACAAATTTACAAAACTTTCTCTCTCTTACTTAAAACTCACATCACTTTTTTTTCTTTTCTATTTACTTAATTGTATTTTTTAACAGACATGGGACCTCAAAAAAAAAGGGAAATAAAATAAACAAACATTTCACTTTACTTTGTTACTTCTTCTTTTTTTCCTTTTCATTTAGAGAACAGAACATTTCCTGATACAGGACCTCACAAAATAAGATCAAATAAAATAAAGTAAACAAATAGGCATTTGCCTTCACTTTTCTCTTGTTCTTTTTTAAATTAAATTTTTCATTTTTAACAGAAAAAAATAAAATGAAAAAATAAACACACTTTACACTTTACTTTTTTTAAAAATTTTATTTCTTTATTTTTTCAGTGGTGGTGGTGGGGAGGGGGTTGGGCTTGTTGCACTTGTAATGCTTATGTAAATTTTGGGTAAATTAGTTTGTCTCTGCTGCATACATTTCTCAGCTAAGCAAATAATCTAAAAATCTTAGTTGAAGCTACTCATGTATGACACATTGTCTCCTCTCCTGCAGTGCAACCTGTTGAAGCAGATCCCCATCCTTTGCACGCGAAAAGTTAATGTTTTGCACATATGATAAACTGCGGTTAAACGGCACAACCCCCAACAAGATATTGATGTCTGTTATGCAAACAAGCCTGTGTTCAGAGGGCAGGAACTTTTTTATAGGAGCTGATAGAGCTGTGTGTTTAAGGACAGGCAACAACTGTGTATTTAACTTCTAACTACAGTCTTCTCTTATTACAGGTGTAGTTGTTTTGTCTGCCTTTGTAACGTAATGAAATGTCACTCATCGTTTAGTGTTTGATTTGCATTTGTTATTAAAAAGCTCATCAGGTCATATTTAATGTTTCAGAACCAACAGGCCAGGATCTGTTTACTCTACCTGCCACTTTTTGAACTGCTCTACCAGAATTTGAAGCAGCTGTCTGCCCAGCCACACACCTCCAGCCCCGGGCTCGGCCTCAATGTGAGTCCCCTCACAACCCTGGATTTCCACAGTTTGGTTACATAGTGTTTTGTTACTGCTTTCTAATGCACACTTACAGCACTGATGTCTGCTCCCTAATGCATCATTTATTACATTATAAAACTGTTTTACTGTAAAGGTTGTCCTTGTTCAGGTGAAAAGGAGACTTAAATAATACAGAGGAGCCTATAATCATCTGCACGTAACAGAACCAAGTTTTGCCTGAAAATTTGTAGCTTTTTTATGAAAAAAAAAGGATATTTGAACAGTGGCATATGACTGTGTTAGAAGTCTTAAGGGAGGATTCACTGTTCCTTTTTCTCTTCTTTAAATATGTGCAAATAGCACTGGAACATCGAGACACTAATGGCCTGACAGCAAAGGAAGGGGTGCATTTCACCCTTTTCTGGTGCTTTGATAATTACATGGTTTTTTTGTGCAGGTTTAGCAGCTGCAAAAGTCACGCAGTTCTATTGACGATCTGCCCCTGCCCAGATTTTAGCACGATTTTGCATGCTGTAAGACTTTGCCAGGAATGGGAATTTTGCAGAGTCACTTTTTGCAAGACTAAAACTAGATTTATTTTGAAGTTATTTCCCACCCTGCTCCTGGTGGAAAATATTACACCAAACTCCCTTAAAGAAATATGACATCTTGACAGCTCCTTACGTTTCTGCATAAACACATAACTCTAGAAAGACAAGATAAAAGGCTTCACATGTCGACAGTATTCTTGTCAATTCAGCACCAATATAATCCATAAATATAAACTGTATTTGTCTTCAAACTTTACATTTTGGATTTTGTAGCCTCAACTGGCTACCACTGGGAGGAGACCATAGGAATGAGAGGTAAACTGTTTCAAGAATAAAGATTTATCACTAAAATTAGTGCTGGTTTTTGGGTCAGATACATGCCGGATCAAACACCGACTTTTGTTCACTTCACAACTTCACCAGTTTATTCTACTTTTCCACATAACTAGAGAACCAAGACTTGTCAATGTTCTTGTGCCTCTTCAGAGTCTCGTCTGTTTACTATCTACCCGATTTGCTGCTTCCTGTTTGGTGCTAGAGTGAGTGCAGCTATTGGATGATGATAATGTTGATGTCGTTGAACTTCAGTATTTGCATGAGCCAAGACTAAAAACTTATAGTACTATTGAACATGTTTGATTTAACTGGAACGTCAAGATGAGAAAAAGTCTGACGTAAGACGGCTTGGGCTGAGTTTTATGACCACCTTACAACAAATGATTGAGACATACATATGTTGTCTATCATAAAGTTTAAGCATTTCTCCAGTTTTCTCAGCCTAAACTTGAAGCAAGTTTTACATATGTAACAGTTTCCATTTTGAGTAAATCAGATTTCCCTTCCTCCATCCTGTGGTTGTCCAGGGCTCCAGAGACGACCTAATATCAACTGGCTCCACAGACAGCAGGAGAATCAGCACTGCAATCGACAGAGACCACGGTGAGTTCAGAACCGCACTCACTACTCCTATACATATGTTGTCTGGCCTCCTCCTCTTCCTGTTTACAGATCATCCATTATCATCACCACAGAGGCAGAATTTATGTTACTCACAACTCGGTCCATTAGCAGCACTCTATCTGAAAGCAGCAGCCGTGTGCCAGACATGTGCCACTCAGAGTGTTCTGTACATTGTTGTTGATTTATTTCTTCGCATTGGGCGCCACATACATCATAACACTTACCCGAGGTTGGCTCTTCTGTGTTGATGGAGACATTTTAGCTACATGGCATTCATTCGTGACCTGAGGAAGGATGAAGAATTTTACAGTAAAAACAATAACAAGAAGCAAGAAATAAACAGTCAGTGCAACAGGCAACACTAGTTCAACACACACTGAACTGAATGAATATTTATCTTTTCAGATTATTGCATCTGTCCTCAGCTTTAGTGTTCAGTTATAACTTACCTATGAAGCATTATTACAATCCACAGATCAATATTATGCCAACAAAAACACTGCTCATAAGCACCCAAAGGTCCAGACAATCTAAATCCAGTGAAATATATCCACAAATGACTATTGCATTGTTTCAGATGTTCCTATTTGTCCACTTATTATCCATAATTTCTTTGGTTTACATGTAAAGATGCAAAGCTCTTGCTGTCAAAATGGTGGCTGAATTCACTTTCTAAGCCTCAGAGACAATCAGTAGCCAGCTATTGGCCTGGTGGCTTATGGGCTGTAGTAGCTCAGCCTATAGGGACTTGGCTTGGGAACTGGAAGTTTGCTGGTTCAAGTATGGAGCATGGAGCTGGAGACGTGCCAGGTCACCCACTGAGCACTGCCGCAGTGCCCTTGAGCAGCTCAGGGTGCCTGTCCATAGCAGCCCCCTTGCTCTAACATCTCACCATTTTATGCCTATATAGGTCCTGTTTGTGCATCTGTGTGTATTTTAGGCCTGTGTGTATATGACAGCAGAGTGAAAAAAATGGATTTCCCCCTGGGGATTAATAAAATATCTCTTTCTCTATGGATCTTGTAGTCAATAACACTCTACACCTCCAGAGCAGTTTTTAACTCCTTATTTTCATTATAAACTGCCATAAATGTTCAGAAATGATAAATAAATGCCTCCTCTGTCATCTTAAGGTAAAAAAAAAACAGTCTTAGTTTTTCATTCATAATCATACATTCATCACATTGTTTTACCCGCTTTGTTTGAAAAGTGCCAAGACAAAACATCTGAAGACTCTTTGAGGCTTCATGTTATGGCCCTGTTGTGTTTTCCAGCCAATACCTCCCAGTTCTAGTCATCTGCAGCAACTTTTTTCAAGGTAATATTCAGGCAAAAAAATTTGTTTTGCAGTGTGTGGTAACTTAATGACAAAAGCACGAACAATGATTCTGTCTGTTTGGGAAGACAGAGCATTACCTTTCAAATGAGACATGCAAGCACATGTACTAAAAATGGAACAAGAACAGCTTTAATTTTCCTTTGGGTATGCTTTGGATAAGCGTTTTATGTGAATTTAAGATAACAGGATGCTTAAGCAGCAAACCATTATTTTCTTTCTAAAAATATAGTGCATATGTGTATCCCTCTGGCCAGCTCATCTCCGTCACTTTGTACAACACATACGGTGGTTACAGCTAATATCAGGGTGGCATCATCACAGACGTGTAGTGCCCACCCTTTCATTCCCCCCTGGTTAACACTATTATCTCTGTCAGCACTGTTCCCATTGTTTAGCGCTGTCTATGCAGTTATCCCTATTAGCTGCTAGCTTATTTTTCTACATAGTGAGACACAAGTGCTGACAACTCTTGCACTCTGAGTTTCATGTAGAGAACCTTTAAATCTTACAAAGAGTTTTCCAGCAAATTCAGTTTCGTATTTTCATAAAATCACAAGAGACTGAAGATAAACAGTAGTCAGAATTCAGAGCAGCAGAGGATATCCTGACCTTTACTCTCTAGTCTGAGTCTCCAACACACTTCCCAAAATACAATTCAATAGCTTCTTTTCCCTTCTTTTCCCTCAGACTTTACAAAGCCTCTCCCGAGCGACAGAAAACTTAATGCAGCTGGGTTCAAAGGCTCAGTATTGTTGAGAAGTAATGAGAAGTAAGCCGATCTTGCTGTGTGAAAACAGTGGAGTTCCCCTTAAAAGATGTATTTATCTGCTAAATACTATGTATCAGTGGAAGCCCATTATACTGTACAGTGCGTCTGGTATGTATTTTTGCATCCAATATCAGCCTACATTTGTTGTTGTGCTTGGGAGAGTATCTTCCCTAAATTTCCAAATGTCACCGCCAGTGAGCTTGTAAGAATTGAGTCATTGCATATATACCTAATTATATTGCTTTTAGCTGGTATTAAAAATACTGCACTGTGTTCGCTCCAGGTCTGCCTGCTCAGAACGGCCATGTTGTGAGGAGAGAGGACTCCAGAGGCTCACTGTTTATGGACCCAGGGACACCAGACAGCATTGAGGTGAGATCATTTCGCAGCACCCGACCCCTCATTACTTAACACTTCACTAATGTCGCCCCAGCACAGCCTGACACTTTTTTTGTTCTGTTTAAAAAGTTTGATTTTGATTTAATCTGCTCTGTCATTCCCTGATTTGTACAATTCTTTCAACAATTCAATACCAATGCCATGTATACACACTGTTCTGGATCCATATCTAAAGACTCTACAGTTCTTTTCCTCATAACAAACTGTGAAAAACATCTCTTTATTGCTTCTGAAAAGGGTTACACAGTCCTCTCTGCGTGGGATGTCTGCTTTCTCTGAACACATGGCCAACATAACAAAGCCCTCACACTTCCTGCTATGCAACTGTGGCATATTAAATGTGATGGGATTGGAAGCACACTTGCATCTTCATCAAATACATGCCAAAGACTAATTTATATTTCACATCTAATCTGAAGCTCTTTTGATCTGGACATCAAAGACTGTGGGACACCACTACATAATGAGGGAGACATCTTAATAGGTTTATCCGTGAAAACACACAGGCTTCACGTGAACACAATCTTTTTCGTGTTCCTTGGTCTGATGCCAGAGCTGAGTGTGCATCCGCTGTCTGGTTAGCCAGATGTTGAATAAAGACAGACTGGGGTGGACTGTTTACCATCTTTGTAAATGAATACTTGAGGTACTTTTCAGCATACCATCCTTGGTTTGTGGTAGCTGTTAATTTAAAACACAACAGCATAATGGTTAAAATTTGCTTTCACGGATGCAACTTTATGTCGCTTCTTGGCCACTCTTGGTTGCCTAAACTTTACCCATTACATAAATGAATGTGCAGATGTCCTCACTGTCTCCAAACTCCAGATAACTTAATGATGTAAACGGTTTGACACAACTACTGACAGAAATACATTTTCCTACTTTGTAAACTTCATCTTAAGTGAGTAGAACAACAATACCATCATTAATGAGGACCATCTGAGGACACAACTATCTTTAGAAATCTCAACACGGACTTTCTCGCTTACTGGAATAGTTGAATCTGTGGTAACATCCTCAACAACTCTCTTCGTTTAAGGATTAAGTTTCTATTTGTTACTGTCAACAAACCCATGTGCAAAGACAAAACGAGATCTTCACAGGTCTACCAGGACCATAGAACCCGATACCCAAGTCCACACCAATCCTTGCAGATTCTTAAAAAGTCTCAAAAGGCATTGAACTTATTAATCTAAAAATAGGGACATATTAGTATTAAATTGTCTAAAATCAACCTTTCAAAAATCTTGCTTGCAAAAAATGCTTTTTTTTTTTTTTAAACAAATGCTTCTCCCATTAACGTGACACATATCAGGATAGTGGACACAACAACACTAGCTGTCACTGTACCTGGGAGGACATGGGGAAATCCAAATTCAATGAAAACTGGCTAATTAACCAAGGTTTTGCAGTATGGCTAGAAACACTACAAGGCAATGCAAATGAGGGTTAGTGTATTTTATGCAAAATAGTTTGCAAACTCATCATGATGGGAAGTACGCCAGTCGAATCCCACATGCGGAGTGCGAACAAAATCGCTAAGAAAACTCGCCACAACAAGTCACGTTTTTCTGTTATAATTGCATTACTGATGTTGGTTCATGTTTTTTTTCTTCAAGTTCTTTATTTTAAAATTGTAAATAAATTTCTTTCCAAGCGACATTAAAAAAATCTTAAAAGTCTTCAAATTATAACTTAGTTTGGGCTGTAGGAACCCTGGGTCCATTTTTTTTTATTATGGTCACATGGGTACATGTTGGGTCCCATTCTATTACCATGGGTCCCAGGCCTGTTAATCATTCTGTGTAATACCCAAGTGAATCTGAGAATACCATGATCAGCACTGATTACAAGAGAAACTTAAGTAAATTGTATTTGTGAAGTGCCTTTTGGAACAAGAATTACAAAGTGGTTTACAATAAAAACATTAAAGAAAAATAACAATAAATTTGATAAACTGAAGATAAGCTATTTAAAAAATTAAAACTGCACAGATGGCAAGTATTATAAATCATTATAAAAGAAAGTGCTTATTTAACAAATGAGTTGTTAACTCCTTCTTAAAAGTATCCACTGGCTCAGCATTTTTTTTAGCTAAGGGAAGACAGTTCCAAAAAGTGGGAGCTACAACTGCAAAAGCATGATCACCTTTAGTCTTTAGACAAGATTTCAGGACAGCTAGAAGGCTTTGGTCAGGAGACCTAAGGGATCTTAGTGGCACTGTAGCCAGGGAACACAAACGTATAGCAGAGTTAGCCTGTGTAGTGCTTTTCAGGTGACTGAGTTTTAGAATCAATTCAGCGTTCTAAGGGTAACCAATGTTGAGTAGCCCTACAGGACAAATACACTGTTGTATTTTCTCAGAAATGTTCTGAGTGCCTAAAATAAGGACTTCTGTTTTGTCAGGGTTAAGCTGGAGGAAGCTGTATGACAACAAACTCCTGACAGCACTTTAACAGATTTGCAAAGCAGAGAGTTTACTAAGGTCATTGAGTTCAAGGGACAGGTATAGCTGTGGGTCATCCGCATAACAATGACAAAAAATACTGATTAAGAAACTGAGGAGAAGCATGTACAGGGAGAACAAAATAGGACCAAGGATCGAACCCTGGTGCACACCACATGCCAGCCAAGCACATGAGGATAAAGGCTGTGTGTGTAACTTCCATGATTGTTAGGCTGATTGTTAGGCTGGCAGATTACAAGAGCGAAAGTATAGTAAAGAAAATGCTGAGCAGCAGCGCCAGCGAGTCGGAGGCAGAGCAGACAAAAGATGGGCTGGGGAAATTAAGGCGTTACAGTAGCTCACATCATGACAACAACAAAGAGACTATAGGATAAAAATAAATAAAAATAGACATCTGAAATATTATTAAACTCCCTATACAATAAGATGAGTTAGACCAGTATATTGTATCTGACATGATAAGCATTTTTAAGTAGTAGAATGATATCTTCAGTAGCAGTTTTAATTAACAGGTGTGTCAGGTCCATAAGAGTCTCTCTCCTCTTGGGCAGGGTCTGTAATACCTTAGACAAAAACAAATGGGTCTAACTAAATCTTGGAACAAATTTCCTGGGTTGATTAGAATTCAGGTCCGTCATTTTGGACTTAGGAAGACATCTACTACCAAGTATTATCTGTGTAGTCAACACCAGATGGATGTTTTTTTCTCTGTGCCATAGAGCTCCATTGTTGTCCAAAAACTATTAAAAAAACAACAAAAAGTCACACCATTCTATCCCACATACATCTTGTTCTGTAAGTACTATTGCACTAAATGTGTATTGATCTCACCTGAAAATAGTCCCAAACATAGTGTGTGTAAACAAAAAATATAAAATAATGCCTGAAATGTCTCAATAAATGTACACTGAACACAAATATAAACACAACACTTTTGTTTTTGCTCCCATTTTTCATGAGCTGAACTCAAAGATCTAAAACATTTTTTTTTATATACACAAAAGACCATTTCTCTCAAATATTGTTCACAAATCTGTCTAAATCTGTGTTAGTAAGCACTTCTCCTTTGCCGAGATAATCCATCCCACCTCACCGGTGTGGCATATCAAGATGCTGATTAGACAGCATGAATATTGCACAGGTGTGCCTTAGGCTGGCCACAATAAAAGGCCACTCTGAAATGTTCAGTTTTGCTTTATTGGGGGGGTCTGGGGGGGGTCAGAAAACCAGTCAGTATCTGGTGTGTCCACCATTTGCCTCACGGAGTGCAACACATCTCCTTAGCATAGAGCTGATCAGGTTGTTGATTGTGGCCTGTGGAATGTTGGTCCACTCCTCTTCAATGGCTGTGTGAAGTCGCTGGATATTGGCAGGAACTGGAACACGCTGTCGTATAAGCCGATCCAGAGCATCCCAAACATACTCAATGGGTGACATGTCCGGTGAGTGTGCTGGCCATGCAAGAACTGGGATGTTTTCAGCTTCCAGGAACTGTGTACAGATCCTTGCAACATGGGGCAGTGCATTATCATGCTGCAACATGAGGTGATGGTCGTGGATGAATGACACAACAATGGGCCTCAGGATCTCGTCACGGTATCTCTGTGCATTCAAAATGCCATCAATAAAATGCACCTGTGTTCGTTGTCCATAACATACGCCTGCCCATACCATAACCTCACTGCCACCATGGGCCACTCGATCCACAACGTTGACATCAGTAAACCGCTCACCCACACGACGCCACACACGCTGTCTGCCATCTGCCCTGAACTGTGAAAACCAGGATTCATCCGTGAAGAGAACACCTCTCCAACGTGCCAGACGCCATCGAATGTGAGCATTTGTCCACTCAAGTCGGTTACGATGATGAACTGCAGTCAGGTTGAGACCCTGACGAGGATGACGAGCATGCTGATGAGCTTCCCTGAGACGGTTTCTGACAGTTTGTGCAGAAATTCTTTGGTTATGCAAACCGATTGTTGCAGCAGCTGTCCGGATGGCTGGTCTCAGACGATCGTGGAGGTGAACATGCTGGATGTGGAGGACCTGAGGTGGTGTGGTTACACGTGGTCTGCGGTTGTGAGGCCGGTTGGATGTACTGCCAAATTGTCTGAAACGCCTTTGGAGACGGCTTATGGTAGAGAAATGAACATTCAATTCATGGGCAACAGCTCTGGTGGACATTCCTGCAGTCAGCATGCCAATTGCACGCTCCCTCAAAACTTGCGACATCTGTGGCATTGTGCTGTGTGATAAAACTGCACATTTTAGAGTGGCCTTTTATTGTGGCCAGCCTAAGGCCCACCTGTGCAATAATCATGCTGTCTAATCAGCATCTTGATATGCCACACCTGTGAGGTGGGATGGATTATCTCGGCAAAGGAGAAGTGCTCACTAACAAAGATTTAGACAGATTTGTGAACAATATTTGAGAGAAATGGTCTTTTGTGTTTATAAAAAAAATGTTTTAGATCTTTGAGTTCAGCTCATGAAAAACGGGAGCGAAAACAAAAGTGTTGCGTTTATATTTTTGTTCTGTGTAAGTGTGCTGTATCCCCATCAAGCTCTGTCTCAAAGGTAAAATTGTTGGCTAGAAAATGTTTCCAAATAGAAAAGAATAATTTTGTTTGGCTGTTACTGCTTTGTTTCATCCCAGAAGTTTTAATATCTCACCACTGAGTATGTGTTTTTATGTGTGTTGTTGCAGCTGCAGAGACGTGGCTCCACCATGAGCAGCAGCAGCCCAATGCCTCCTATTGGCAGACTGGGACAGTACGAGATCAAGGGCCTCCTGCTCTCCTTCCTGCACATCGTCAAAACTTTGTCAGAAGGTCAGTGATGATCTATAACTTCATTGTACAGTCAGGACTTTATTCATTATACATAGGATATGACGTAACTGTCCCTTCTTCTATTTTGGGATAGAGTCCATGCAGAAACTTGGCTTGGCTGCAACACAAAAAATGAAGTGACTAGTTGTCAGACAGGAATGTCCCATCTAGGATGTTTAGTTGATTCAGTTATACAACTCCTCTAAAATCAACAGGAACTATTTATTCAAACCTGACTACACCTAAATTAATGTTGGGTAACAAAAACATGCATCAAAGAGTTTGACTGTGTTTTTTTGTCCGCAGACACTCTCATGGCTTACTGGAACAAAGTCGGCCCTCAAGACATCATGAACTTCCTCAGTTTGCTAGAGTGAGTAGTGGAAAAGAAGTATTCCCTTCATAATGGCCAACTGTAATACAGTAAAACCATGTGTTAAGTTTTGTTAAGTCTAATATCATCGAAGCTGTAGCAGGCAACTTTTATTAAATCAATTTTTTGTTATATTTGCTGAAACTGTTACTGTATTCAGACAGAAGTACATGAGATGGATAATCTCTGAAAATTCATATTCCCTCTCCTCACAGTGCCTCTGATGGCATTTACAAGAATCCTACAAAGCTGAATGAAAACAACCAATTAGAGTTGAGGAGTCTCTTTGTCTGTTTCATCAGTCTGTTGTTTGACAAGTTTTGTTTTATGCAAGTGACACTGACTGCAAAAGGTGACATGGAAAATGGAAAATAAACACTGCCATCTGGAACTAAATGCTGTACTTTTTACTTTGCTTTCCTGTTTGTAGGAAGACCATGTGGAAGCACATCACAAAAATGCATTTAGCGAGCAAACACAAAAGTCCTTGTGACCTAAAAGACAACTGGATAGTATTTTTTCGGACACTGCAGTGTTGACTCATTGCTCACTGACCAAAACCAAATAAAACAAAGATTGAAAAGTTACCAGAACTGAAAAAAAAATTAAATTGAGCAGGATGTCCATGCATAGTTTCCCATCTCCTGCTGATAATAATTTGATATATTGACTCTCCCTGCAGGATCTGTGTGATTCAGCTCAGATACATCGGAAAGAGGAACATTGGCCGGTAAGGCTAGAAAACCACCAGCACTGTCATTGTACCTGTAAAACCTGTGTGAAATTTAAAACCCAGCTATACTTACTTTAGTTTGGAGGAAGTATCATTGCAAGTTGTCACGGCACATTTCATAGAATTGTTTATGTGGTATGGGTAATCATTGCATCACCCATTATTTCAGATGGGTGTCTGGTTGCTTTATGCTATGTTAAAGTGAAAACAGACAATTTTTCAAACTTTTCAATGTTACCACCAGGGCATTTCCAAGTACTATTATAATTGGCGCCGCTATTGCAAGGACAATTGGATCACTTTCTCTTTTCCTCAGAAATTAGCAGCTGCCACGGTTTCCACAGTACTGTAGTTTCTGCTACTGGGGAAAGTACCTGCAAGAACTTACACTGAGACTCTCTGCGAATAGCTACTAGCTATAATAGCTAGCTAGCTACAATAGCTTCCAGGGAAAACAAAAGCACTGTCCTCTTCGTGTTTTGGTTTGTGTTTGGTTTTCTTTGTGATGTCAATCAAACCTTAATTTCGGCAGGAGATTGCACCTGGCGGCAGACAGAATTGCACAGTGAAAGCAAGACATACAGGAAACCAACCTAACCACCGATGGCGTTGTTACTCTACAGGCATTTCATTGTACTGTATTACTTCATAATGATAAGTTAAAGCAAACAACTTGTCTGTTTTCACATTAATATAATGGGTTAGAGATCTGCAGCCTAGTTAGAAAGTTTGTGCAGCTGATACATTTCCACTCTGTATCTTCCTTTCTTCTCTCTCTGTCTTTCAAACAAATAAATGCACTCTCTCTGTGGATGTATTATTTATACAGGAGTCAGGAGATGTGTGCGTCAAAGCTGTTCTCCTCAGACAGGAAGTCTCAGACGATGCCAGCTATGCGCTGCAACCGAGCCAGCCTCATGCAGACTAAGATACACCAGTTCAACACCATGGAAGCCTCCCTTACTCTCAATATAGGTACACTTAATCTCAAGGGTTTTTTTTCCAAATAATTTTTAATAAGAAAGGAACTGATATTTAATTGTAATGTCCTAGAAAGGATCATTAATAGGACTTGTGAAAAACGTGTTTCTCGGTGTACTTGTAAATAACAGGTGAGTATACAATTTAAACAATATGGAGAATAAAGTTTACAATATTAAGTTAAAATGTGCATAGCTTTAAAACCTCTAAACAATCCAACGTCTTGTCCGCAGGTCCTCATAGGTTTTATTTAATTTTTTTTTTTTTTTTTTTGGGCATTTTTGCCTTTAATGGATAGGACAGTCAAGCGTGAAGGGGGAGAGAGAGTGGGGGAGTGACATGCAGCAAAGGGCCACAAGCCGGACTCGAACCCGGGCCGCTGCGGCAATAGCCATCGTATATGGGGCGCCTGCTCTACCACTAAGCCACCAGCACCCCAGGTTTTATTTAATTTTTATGATTTTGATGACCACCACAGCAGGTTCAATAACACTTCTGCCAGGTAAAAAAAACAAATTAACACTTATAACTCACCAATGAAGTATTCTCATAATCATAATTATCATAAACATAATTATATGCCAACAAAAATGCTGTTCATAAGTCCTCATACACTCCTCAATGTCCAGGCAATCTAAATCCAGCAAAATACTTAGTCCAAATACATTATTACATCCATAAATATCCACAAACTGCTGCTGCATCATTTGAAATGTTCATATTTCTCTTCTTTCTGTACGCTTTATCTCCTATTTGCTTGTAAACATGCCGACTCCTTTGATATCAAAATGTTGGCTGAACTCTGACTTTATGATTGACACCTCAGTTAAGCCAATAGGAGTTTCCATAGTCCTACTAAGTCTACAATAGCCACCAAGGGCTTGTGCCTGCCACACTTCCTGGGGTTACAGAGCCAATCAATAGTCCTCCACTCCTAAACCTCCACAGGAATTTTTAACTTGCTCTTAAACAGATGGCCCCTTTGTTGTCATAAGGGGGGAGACATTTTTTATTAAAAAATGTATATTAAGTACACACCTAAATAGACATTTCTCTCTGCATTGAATAGTTTTTCACTCATATTCACACATTCAGCACATTGTTTTACCCTCTTTTTTTGAAAAGCACCTGGACAAAACCCTAGAAAATCATGCGTAACATGATTTTTTTTGTGATTTTGTTATCAAGAGGAGTTAAAAAGCTCTTTTTTTCAGTATGTTGAAACATATAAAACTCAATAACAAAAGCACTTACTGTGATTCTGAGTATTGGGTAAAAAACCTTAAAGTCTTACCTTTCAAATGAGATCATGCATGTACATGTACTGAAAATGGAACAATGCTACCCCCATCGACCATAAAAAAGTACAATATTTGAATTAGGGAAGGCCTTTGTATCAGCTTAGTTCATACGCTTGACTAGTAAACATACAGTCAAAGACAACAGCAGCTTTACGACAGAGCAGAGGTGTCCAAACCACTTTTTCCACAAGTAAACAGTTGTAATTCTTTAGCCTGGACTGAACAAAATCTCAGTGTTGAAAGCCAAGTTTAAAGACCAAACAAAGTTTGCACTTGGTAGTTGTATTTGAAGTGAGGAGACAGCCACACGAATTGCTATTCCAACGTTAATCTCACATAGTCACACTTGAGCTTAACTGAGGTCTGGAAACGATCGAGCCCGAATGTTGTTAGTGACACACAGTAAGCCATTTTCAAAGCCAAAACAAACAAACCTAAACCAAGGCTCAATACCATGTTTGTGCCTGAATGGAAACTTGCCAATAGGAAGTTCTTCTATACACTTGTAGTAAGATTCGACTAATTAAACCTCAGGCTTTCCTAATGTGTCCTAAACCTGTTGTATGTTACTGACTGTGTCAGGCTTAAAGGCCTCTGTGAGCTTAATGGATATGTAACCATGCAAGATTAATGCAACCATGCTTATAATCCACAGTGAAACTTGATGAGACATTTGTGTATATAATCTGTTTCAGAGGTGAATGGGGAGGATCAACTACATATTGACTTTTTCTGACACCACCAGACATCCATGTGTCCCCTGTAGATTACAGTTTTACATGTCTTCGTGTAATAATGACAAACTTGACAAAATTGTTCAACATGTTTCTGAGTAGCATTTTGTCCCCCTTAAAGGTTCTATATGTGACATTCAGAGCATTAATATAGCAGCAAACCACTATTTGTTATGTAAAGATATACTGAGTCAGAGAATCAAGTCACGCCAAATCTCTGTGTTGTAATCCAACTTTTCTGTGGTTTGTTGAGGTAAGACGATTCAGCCGTCTTGCAAGCATGTTTGTGCATGTGTGTTTACCGCTGTCTAGCTCGTCGCCGCTGCTTTGCTGCACTCATACAGCAGTTACCGCTGACAATGGGACGGCATTGTTGCAGAAGTGTAACACCTGGGGCTGGGTATCGTTCAAAAATTTGCGATACAAGTACCAACACTGGTGCCCTTAAAGTGATACAGATACCAATAAAGTATTTCATTTCAAACTGAACTACCAGCTCAATCAAATGTGCCTGACTTCACCACACCATAAGCTGTATGGGTGGTAGCTGCTGCTGTGGGAGTGTGAGCTCCTTGCCTGGGACAGTTAATAGAGTCCGCCTGGCCGCACACACACAGTGACAGGGCAAACTGTTAGCATCACATGGCTAACATTATGATTATTAACGTTTTGCTGTCGGTGTGAGTTTGTTGGGACCGTTTAACAGCTCATTGTTGGATGTTAGCAGCTTCTGCTGTGTTAGCTCATGCTAAGCAGGCAGATATTGAACTGACTATAAGCTGGGAGGGGAGCGGTTCTAGAGAAAACAGCAATACAAAGTTTGCTGATCCAGCGGGGAATGGGAACAGTCTGGGATCAGCCCCGCGACGCAGCAAGGATCGAATACAGGTATCGTTTGACCGGAGACGTTTTGGTACTACATGGTACTGGGTTATGTCGGCCAATACCTTGAAGGTATTGGGTACTGATATTAAGCCCCCTTAGCTCTGTCAGCACTTTTGCTGTATTTTAGCAGTTTATGGAGTTAGCACCATTAGCTGCTAGCTGTTGGCTCCATTTCCATGTAGAGAGCCAATAACTCACAGGGTCTGAGCTGCTTTATGAAAATATTTAACCAGTTACTGTAATATTATCTGTGTAATCAAATCCAAAGATCCAATGAATATTTGCCTTGTATACTATATTAGAATTGCAATTCAAACCATCACTACACAGGGTCTCCTGATAATCTTTTGTGTGTGTGTGTGTGTGTGTGTGTGTGTGTGTGTGTGTGTGTGTGTGTGTGTGTGTTGTAGGAATAGGACCATCAGAAGCAGAGGTCCACCATCAGGCTCTGCTGGAAGGCAACATCTCCACAGAGGTCTGCCTGAGTGTCCTGGATGTCCTCTCTCTTTTTACTCAGTGTTTCAAGGTCAGTACACACACACACACACACACAACCAAACCTGTCTTCGTCTGTGTCACTTCACTGGTTTAAAGATAGCCACATTTGAGTCATTAAAAGTGTTTTTTTGTTCATCAGCTTGGTCTGTGTGTGTATACATGTATTCCTCATGTTGTGTGACAGAATAAAGTGTTCATTTTGGGGTTAGGCCAGAAGTGTGTCCAGTGAATCATGTAAGTCAATGCGGTGTCCCCTAGACCCAGTTGCTGGACAACGATGGTCACAACCCCCTGATGAAGAAAGTGTTTGACGTCTACCTGACTTTCCTTAAAGTCGGCCAATCAGAAGCCGCCCTGAGACACGTGTTCGCCGCGCTCAGAGCTTTCATTAACAAGGTATCTCAGCACACTCACACATCTGCACACGAATCAATACGACTTGATAAGATGCTTTGGTGCTTTTGTTGTTTGGACACTGCCTCCAACGTTTTCCACTGCTGGTACAGAAACAGAATTGTGTGTCATCACTCGTCCAGCCTTCGTGTCATTGCTGCAGTCTCTTCTTGAACTATTTATAACATCATAAACAACTTGGCAAGGACAGACTGCGCAGTTGAAATGTCATAGAGTAAATATTTCTAGTGTCCTGTGTTCATTGGCGTTTCATCTGCCTTGTTCCCACGTTCACATGTTGCCTTAATACTCTTAATCCTATGTATTTTTAGATTTGTTATTCACACATTGCATTTAGGGAGCAAACTCTAACGATACTCGATTTCAGACCTGTGAGGCAAAATGTCATGTAGTTCCCGGGGGAAGGGACCACCCATTTCCAGAGAGGCATCCTCAGATAACATCAACAGTATCAGCGCTGGCTGCTTGTGTGATGAATCAGAGGAGAGCAGCAGGGAAGACTCTGTTGTGGCTTGTTTCTTTCTGTTACACTAGGAGTGGGAAAGCTGTTGAGTCACAGATAGTAAATGTCACTGTGGGATTTTCAACATGACTGTTGGCAAAAGTGAAACAACCCAATAAAATATGAAATGAAATAAGTATGAGGAGGCACTGGTGCATGTGTTTATTGAGAGTGGGATGTCTGTATGACTGTGAATCAATTCCTTCACAAAGTGTTGTATTGTCATACCTATTCTGACCTTCTTAAATCTTGCCCTGACAAATACCCTTCATGTTATAATAAGAAAAAGCTAAAAATAATACTGAAAACTAAAAAAAAAAAAAACCTCCGCAGAAATAGGCCAACTAAGTGAAACTAAACTGAACTGAAAACAAAAAAAATAACGAAATAAAAATGTAAACTAATGAAGATGACGATTACTCACTTCTAGCCTCAAAAGCCAAATCTGTGGCTGAAATTCATTGCATTTACATGTTTTGAAGTCTCAAACATACTAGGCATTTCGAGATTTACAGGGTCTTGTAAAAGACAAAATTTTATGATAAAAAATAAGTTAAAAAGTTAGGTTTTAAAATAAACTTTCAGAAAAGGAAACTCTATTGTTCAGGTTCGATGTTTGTTTTTCATTCCAATTGTTAGGTAAGTAGGGCTGATATCAAACTTTGTTTGTTCAAGACAACGTTCTCAGGTTCCAACATGTTTTTTGGGACACGCAGCTCCTATTCCTCATAAAGTGTCGCTGCTGTTTTTCTGCTGCCCCCCCTACTTACAGTACTTTTCTAATCACACCCCTGGCCTTTAATACACTAACACC
Source organism: Cephalopholis sonnerati (assembly GCA_019142605.1). Classification (NCBI taxonomy): domain Eukaryota; kingdom Metazoa; phylum Chordata; class Actinopteri; order Perciformes; family Serranidae; genus Cephalopholis; species Cephalopholis sonnerati. Next base: position 7,003,141 of record JAGQAX010000023.1, read on the forward strand.
TTGTCCCATCAGTTCCCATCAGTGCTGTTTAAAGGCCGTGTGACGCTGTGTGAAGCTCTGTGCTGCGAGGTGCTCAAGTGCTGCGTCTCCAAGCTGGCATGTCTGAGGGCCGAGGTGTCAGCCCTGCTCTACCTGCTGATGAGGAACAACTACGAGTACACCAAAAGAAAGACCTTCCTACGCACGCACCTGCAGGTAAAGTGGAGTGGGTGTTGATGTGTAGGAGGAAACAGATGAACTTGTCATTCCTCTTAAGGCCTGGCCTCTGTTCATACACGTAAAACACACTTTCATTTCATCTCAGTACTTATTTCCCTTTATGGTGACCTTTACTCTTTTGTCCACACACTCCTCTGAGTACTTGAGGTGCTTTCATGAGGCAGATGGAGAATGTTAAGAGGGTGTTTATCAGTTTAAAGACACACTTCCTGTTGTGTTTCTGGTTCTTCTGCCAATACAGTAGCAGCTTTCCATTAGCTCTCACTGCACTCTGTCAATACATGTACCATTTAGAGCATCTGGTGCGGATCTGTGTTAACCCTCCTTTCATTTTCTTCTTCTCCTCATCTACTCTAATTCCCCCTTTACTCCTCTTTCTTCTTCTATCTATCCATCCTCTCACTTTACTCCTTTTCCTGTCCAGATCATCATTGCTGTAAGTCAGCTGATCTCTGACGTGGCACTGACTGGCAGTTCGCGCTTCCAGGAGTCTCTGTCCATCATCAACAACTTTGCAAATAGTGACAAAGCCATGAAGGTATAGTAGAAGTCAACAAGACTTGAGTGGGAAAACCAGAATGTCTTGCTGAATGTCCAGTCACAGCTCCGAAACTAATGTATGATTTAACTGAGAAAGCATCAAAAAGATAAAATCAAGAAAACAGATTCTCAATTCTGTACATTTCTGAACATGAAATCTTTCCATATAAGCCTGTGTTGTGCTATCCTTGACAAGAGAGCTTTCAACCCAGCAACTGCAGAAAGCCTATCTGTGATCCAACTGTCTGTGTCTGTGTTTACTCTCTCTTCAGAACAGCCGCTGGATCACATCTGTAAAACAGTCCCAATGTGAAATTAACGATGTAGCGTGGTATTCTAACCCATGTGGTTTGTTTGGTCTGTAAATATGTCAGAAGGGGAGATGATAGATGATAATGTCCTTCCACGGAACCATGTAGAGTAGACGGTTGTGTGGAAGGATGAAGTCAGATTAAAACAATACAACACCATATACAGTACAAATTTGATGGTTGTTTCTTATTCTGCTGCTTTATCTGTTAGCTTAATGTCTGATATCAACTGAGTGTAAGATCATGTCAGTTGTTGCCAGATCTCCTGAGAGTATGTTGCTAATACAGAGACATGTCTCGATAAAGTTAATTTTCTCCTCATTTGTCTGAAAAATGCCATTTCAATGTCAGAATGTGTAGAAGGGTTGGGGCTTGTGAAAAATAGGTCCAATATTTACTTCAGTGACTATGGGGTGAAGGAGACAATTATAATTTGTACTCACATTCAGTTTTCCCATTGGAGTGAACAGACTCAGGACCACCACTAGTCTCCTAAAGAAGCCATTTGACACATACAGGAAGTAAATGGAAAGTGGGCCATCTTGGTTTATCAACGGTCTTTGTGGAGATAACTCTAAAGCTGGCAGCTAGCTTGGTTAGCACATTGCATTTACAGCTACAGTTTACTGTGATGATGCAAATGCTAATTTCTATTAGCAAAAACAGGCTTAAAACCATTTAAACAAAATGTACTTACCGGGAAAAAAATGAATATTTGATCCCTCAGAGGGTCTTTTAGTACAATCAAATGACCAAGACAGATACAGCTATACCTGCACTCTGTGAATCTGGGGTTACGGTATATTTACGTGACCTATCCAACGTTGTCACCATGGTAGCAGCCCGTCAACAGACAGCACCCAGCTGTCACTCAAAAAGGGCCACACATGGAATTATGTCGAACCTATAAGCTTTAAGAAAATTTAAAAAACAGGTGAGTTTTTAAAAAATACACCCCCGCAGAGTTTTCATGAACGAGGAAATTAGCTATAGAGACAAAAATTGTTTTTTGTACTAGGCTGTAAACATGTTTATGTCTGCTGTAAAGTTGGTCATTTTAACATAGGGGACTGTCAGGATTTACTTACTCTTGGAGCCAGCCTCAAGTGGCCATTCGAGGAACTGCAGTTTTTGGCTCTTCTGCATTGGCTTCATTGTTCATCCCTGGAGGTGGTTGCTTGGATCAACACAACAAAGATATGAGTGCTGATTCTCACTCAGAGTCTCTCTTTATGTTGTTCTTATTTCAAAAAAGGAGTGCACTGTTACTGAAGATAACTTTCTAAGACTAACAATTCAATACTCAAACTGCCCTTGAAGGATTCAAATAAGTTTATAGGAAATTAACAGGATTAATTTAGCCTGATAACAACATGTCTGGATTAGTTAAGCCACCTTTGAAGAACAGGAGCCCTTTTTCTAATAGATTCAATAATGTTTTCACAAGTCCGTGTGGTCTAACTCCTCTCTGCATGATGCAGTCCACAGCATTCCCCTCTGAAGTGAAGGGTCTGACCAAGCGGATCCGCACAGTGCTGATGGCCACGGCCCAGATGAGGGAGCATGAAAAAGACCCGGAGATGCTGCTGGACCTCCAGTACAGCCTGGCCCGGTCCTATGCCAGCACCCCCGAACTGAGACGGACCTGGCTCGACAGTATGGCCCGAGCGCACCTCAAGAATGGAGATCTCTCTGAGGTATCAACAGGAAGACTTTGAAAAACTTCATTTCGTATGAAATGTTCATCTGTCTTTCTCATATCGTTTTTTTCTTTATGTGCGCCAACAAAACAGGCAACTTCTGTTTGATCTGGCTGTTTGAACATTTAATTGGTTTCAGATGTCTTTGTGTACAGTCTTACCTCTTTTCTTTATCACTTATAATGAGTCAAGACACAATCACAATCAGCTTTAATGGCCAAGTATTGGTGCTCATACAAGGAACGTGACTCTGTTTTTTTCTATTGCTCTCAATGTACTTACAAAGAAATAGACATACTGTGACAGCCAGGGGTGTAGTGCTATTTGTTTAATAGCCAGAGTTTACCTATGACGCACACACATGCCTCTGTGTAACCACTGTGGCTAAGTTGGCAAGTTTTCATATTTCATATTTGGAGGTCTATATAGTGTGTAGAGTGTGCAGGATTTAGATTGACAGTGACGGTGCATGATATGTACAAAAATGCTAAAAAAAATAATAATAATAATTTGTCCATTTGAAAGTGTAAAAATACAGTCTATAATGGGAGCAAGTGGATGTTGAACTGTTGAACGGATTGAAGTGTAGATCAGAATAATGGCCTCTGGGAAAAGACTGATCTTGTTTCTGGTTGTTTTAGCATGCATGTGTAATGCCCACCTGCCACTCACAGCAAAAAGAGAATCAATGACGGCTTAAACATGTAAGAAATTTTCACTTTGTTGACTGGCAGATTAACCACACTCACTGGCAGCGCCAAAGTAAACATCTTACAGAGTGGCTGTCCTACAGTGAACTCTAGTAGTACAGTACACAGAGAGTCAGTCCTTCAGTCTCAGGTTTCAAACCCATTAGTTTCAGGGAAGTAAAAGTCAGTCTATTACTCCTGATCCCTGCAGAACATAATGCAGCGTAACTACACTGTTGTACTACTACCTTAGGACCTACGGTGGGTACACTAACAGCTAATCACAATACAGTATTACAACAACCTGGACTGTGTTGTTGTGGTAACACAAGTTTCACAATGTTTTTACAATGTCAAACATTAAACTGAGAGGTCAGGTCAAGGATTGTTTTATGTTTGTTTATTGTGTATCTGATTTTAATTTTAAACTGCTTTTGTTTGTTTTATTTTGTTTTTATTTATCCTTACCACTTCTTTGACAATGCTCATACACATAAAAAAAAACCTCATGTATAATAAAAAATAAAATTCCTTATAGCAAATTGAAAGGGACCAATAAAACATGTCACCTTTCGGTCAAATTCATTAAACAGAAAAACTGTATAATTTTACTTTCACTCATTATAACCAAAGACACAGATAAAGGACCAGCGTGCTGGATTTAGGATTATATTGGCCAAAATGAAATATTACATTCAAAGATATGTTTCACCTGAAATTAAGAATTGTTATGAATTTGTCACCATAAAATGAGCCATTTGTATCTGTGTATGGAGTGGGTCCTTTTCCAGGGAGTTCACCGTGTTTCTACAGTAGCCTAGAATGGAAAAACTCAATAGATCTCAATCTGCAACCCTTACCACTACATACCGCTAAATCCCACACACTGATCCTTTAAATGTGCCTCAGTTAAGTAATAGACATGCACTTGGCCTGAGCACGTTGTTTTACAGGTGCAAATTTAGAGGGAAGATGTGGCTCACAGGTGTGACTGTCAGAGTTCTACACAGTCAATCATGTGTAACAGCCACAACAAATAAATCAGTCACCCCAATTATATTTAATGTCATTACAGTGGCTGCAGTATGAAATATTACCGTTAGAGTTGCCAACTTACACATTGGTCTTACTGATTGTGGTGAAGTTTTCCCTTTTAGTTTCATAGAGAGCTGCTTGTTGCCACTCTCTGTCTTGTGTTTCTGCTATAGAAATGTTCAATAAATCTACTGGTGTTTGTTGTCTCCACAGGCTGCCATGTGTTATGTTCATGTGGCTGCGCTGGTTGCAGAATACCTGCACAGGAAAAGTAAGATCCTCTGCACATCTACACACACAAACAATGTTTTTGCCTCCATTTATGGCCTACACATACACCGTCAGTGAACACCAAGCAGTGTCTGCAGTGTGTATAAAAGGACGTGTTGGCTGACCCATCAAGAAAAATATTTGCTCATGTCAAACTGTCACCACATATAAGGAGTTAAATAACAGTCCTAACTGACACTCTGAGAATGTGACCACATGCAGCTGTACAATGCACCTAATCTTCAGCAGCAAACATGCATGCTGTTTATACAGCAGTCTGCTCCTTGAGAAAGATTTTCCAGCACTGGTGATAAAAGACATGCCCGTTTGGTGTTGTTAACTGTTGTTATAAACAGCATGCAAACACATCGCAGACTCATACTATTACACCAGTGACATCCAGCATAAACAAAGCATCACAATACTGTTCTTTTTTGTCATGGTCATTTTCATTCAATGCAAAACCTGCTGTCAAATACTCATCTGAACAAATGGTGTTTATCTCTGATGAAGGTCAACAGACAAAGATAATTTGTGAGGTGCAACAGTTGGTTGACAGCGAACGCTTATCTGTCCAAAATTTGTTTGGAGCATAAACCAGAGGCAGCACGTCTACTTTTATTATGTCATTTATCATCAGGTTGTCTGAATCTACCAGACATGAAGTAATATTTAGGGCCCGAGCACGTACCGTGCGAGGACCCTATTGAAATTGAAGGAATTATTATTATTTTTCTTCCTTGAAATGAATCGCATTTTTGGGAGCTTTAACATACTCAAAAACTCACCAAATTTGGCACACGTGTCAGTCGTGGTGGAAATTTACATGTGATATGGGTTTTGGCGATGGGCGTGGCCACGCCCCTTAAACAGCAGCCCCTGCGGCACGTTTCACCAACATGCATGAAAATCGGTACACATAGGTATCCCACCCAGACGCACAAAAAAGTCTTTTGGAGCCATAGCCCAAACCCAACAGGAAGTCGGCCATTTTTGGCGTTTTCCACGTTTTGTATTTTAACAAACTCCTCCTACGGGATTAATCAGAACGGCTTAAAAATCGCTGTGTATCATCTACACTACTTTGTGATCAAAAGTTATTAAAAGATCAGTTACCTGTTGAGGGGGGAATCGGCTTTTTGGCGGCGAAGTTTGACGTCTCGCCATGAAAAACGAAATTGCTATAACTTTGGGATAAATGGTCCGATCTGCACCAAACTTAACAGGATATATAATAGTCCCGTCCTGAACACGTCTACATGCAGACATTTTGTAATTTTCATAGCGCCCCCTGCTGGTGACAGGAAAAGCGATGTTTTACACTTTGAGGTAGAGCTCTGAGCACGTTCAGCATATCCAACTCAAATTTGGTCAGAGAGGCCTCAAGACCTTGGTAATGCTATATTATGAAAATTTTGACGTATCGTCAAACGGCGTTGCGCCCAGAGCGCGGCAAAGTCGATGTTTCACCAAAACGCATAAAAGTGGCCTTAACTTCAGTGTCCTTGGTCATATCTGCCTGAAACTTCATATGTGTGTTAACGGTCCAGGCCTGAACATGTGATATGAGTTTTGTTGATGGGCGTGGCTAAATGACTTGGTCACGCCCATTCATAAAAGTAACCCCCATAGGACGTTCACCGATATGCACGAAAATCAGTACATACATGTATCACACCCAGACGCACAAAAAAGCCTCTTGCACCATAAGACCAAACCCAACAGGAAGTCGGCCATTTTGAGTTTTGCGGCCATTTTTGGCTTTTTGCACGTGTCGTATTTTAACAAACTCCTCCTATAGGATTAATCAGAACGACTTCAAAATCACTGTGTGCCATCTAGACAAAGTTGTGATCAAAAGCTATCAAAAGATTAGTAGATCGTTAAACGGTTTGGCCGTCAGGTGGCGGCAAACTTTGATGTTTCACCATGATTACAAAAGTTGTGTAACTTGACTCTAAGTGGACATATCTTTCCAATAGTCCAGCCCTGAAAACATTAACAGCAGAATTTTTCATCACCGTCATAGCGCCGCCCACTGGTTGCAGAAAGTTACCGCTTTCATTCGTTCATGTCTCCCTTCTACCAGGTTAATATCAACCACCTCAATTTGGTGAGACATAGTCCCAAGACCTTGATGATGATCAAACCAGATCTTTTGAGTTTTCCTCAGCTGTCACTGTGGCAACGCCTTATTTGCCGTAAAACACAAAGTTGTTTTTGTGGGGTAAGGGATCCTTGTAAAGTCATGAAACTTGGCACACATATGATAGGACCTGGTTTGTGTTGTCTGATGTGATTTTTGTGCTTTGATGTGCCAACATGGCTCAACAGCGCCCCCTACAAATATTCAACAAAGCAGCCCCCGAAGCTGCCTTCACCTACATGTAGGAAACTTGGGAGGCACATGTATTACTGAAAGACGTACAAAAAAGCCTCTTGGAGCCATGTGCCAAACCCAACAGGAAGTCCGCCATTTTGAATTTGCTTGTAACTGCTTCACAACTTGACCGTACATGTTCCAATCTTCCCCAAACTTCACAGGATTGATGACAGTCCTGCCCTGAACACGTCTATACGCCAATACTTGGTAATTAGTACGGCGCCACCTAGTGGCCAAATGACATGTCTTTGTATGATAACTCCTGCGTGAAGGGTCTGCCTTCGACAGGAATGAATGGCGGTGTCAGCCGACGTCCTGCCACTGGCCTCGAGTTGCGTGAAGGTGCAAGGGCCCATTCAACGCTGCTTGCAGCTTTAATCAGTGTTGTAACAGTAATCAACCTTGATCCCTTTCTCAAACTATGCAGTGTTGGGTCATTGAATTTTACAGAATTCCACCTAAAATGTCCTTGAAAAGTCCTTGAATTAGTTGTTTAAGTAATTGTGGGAACCCTGTACAGGCACCCCTGGTTCCAGAAATTAATTTTTCTCGTAGACATGGTTTTTATATTCCTGAAACACTGTAGAATCTATCTATCTATCTATCTATCTATCTATCTATCTATCTATCTATGTGCATACACTGCTTAAAAAATTTGAGGTGTGTGTAGGTAGTGTGTATGGCCCCCACCTGCCTGTATGACCTCCTGACAACGTCTGGGCATGCTCCTGATTAGTCGGTGGATGGTGTCCTGGGGGATCTCCCCCCAGATCAGGATCAGGGCATCAGTGAGCTCCTGGACAGTCTGTGATGGTACTTGGCGGCGTCGAATGCACTGATACACAACGTGGGGTGTCTTGCCTGATTGAGTTTCTGACTTGATGTGTTATTCCGATGCATCTTGCCGTACTCTACACCGTAGCCTGACATGCACCTCCCCAGAAATGTAACTACACGTTGCAGTGACGCAGACCTCCTGTCTGTTTCTGTAAGCTGAAACCATTTCCCTCAGTGGAAACAAAGCTTTTATTTACTTTAATTTCACAGATAAGAAACAATAAACTGTGAAGACAATAAAGCCTCCACAAAAATAGCATTTTAAGTCTTGTGTGTGATTTATCCTGGCTTCATATGAGCAGAGGAAATCTCTGCTAGCTGCTAGGCTAATTTATACAATGTAAAATGCCATAGGCTTGTGCTAATAATGTTAGCATGTTGAATTTGTGGGGAAAATGTGTCCAGATAAAGACAAGTGTTTGTCTGTGAATGCTGCGAGTTATAGTGAAGCTGATTTGTGTGCTTGTGTTTGAAATTGTCTCTATTAAGCCATGTTTAATTTATCTTTGTGACCGTGTGATATGTGTCCTCATACACACTTCCTCCATGCTTATACAATTGTTGGCCCATCTCGGAGCAGATAATTGGAGGCTGACATTTTGTCTTTAAGAGGCGTTCATTTTTTTGAGCTAGGAATGTGCAAATGTGGTCACAGTTTGTGAAACTAGACGAACAAGGGCATCCAGTGATACCAACTGTTTTGGCATAGCTTTTCTAGAAGAGGGCTAAGTAATACTCCAAAGTTAAGCTAAATTTTGGTGACGGGTACCCACGAGTCTCTCCTAAACTTAAAAAGGCTTGCTCACAGGAAATAATTTGTTCCTTACAATCAATGTACTCCTTCAAATTAAAGCTATATATTTGTCTTTTTAAGGAAAAGGACATCCAATATATTTGAAGAATAATGAATCGCCTCACATGTATATACAGATACATAACGCATCAAAACAGGATTGTTAACTGTATCGGTATTAGTCTATGCACATCAAAAATAAGTAATATTAACTGTAAGATAAGAAACCAAAGTATATCAGTATGTGATTTCTTAACTCTCATAGTGACATAGTTTTCAACTAGCTGATATACTTCAGTTATGGTTTTTTGTTTTGGTGTGCTACCCTAAAAATTTCAGTTGCCTTTTTTGGCCACCTCGAAATACAGTATTTTGTAGAACATTTTCATTTGTACATGTAAGTGTGCCAGTTTTTTTCACCTCGTCTTTGCTGTTTGTTTGTTAGAGTTGTTCCCCAGCGGCCTTGCAGCTTTTAAGAAGATTACCTTGAATATTGACGAGGAAGCTGCCATGAGGGAAGACACTGGAATGCAGGACGTCTATTACACTGAGGTGTGGCCAAGATTTGGGTTCTTGCATAGGATATTGTGAAGTGACAGACATAACTTTACTTCAACAACTGGCTTGATTGCCATTAAATTCTGCGTTTTCAGCCTAAATAGGGCTGGGATCTAAACCCAATACTTTTATTAGGAAGTTAAGACCAGATTTAACATTTGAGAACTTTTATTTTGTTTCTGTTTCTCAAATAATCGCTCCTGTAACCTGATTATTGTATCAGCACTAGTGCTAAGATCATTTAAATACTAAGATAAACTATTAGTGCTGATGACTTGATACTCTAAATTTGGACAAAAACAGAACTGTTATTCCCTTTCGACCCCTTTTTAGGAAGTCCTGGTGGAACACCTAGAGGTCTGTGTGGAGGCACTGTGGAAAGCTGAACGCTATGAGCTCATCACGCACATTGCCAAACTCATCATTCCCATCTACGAGAAGCGTCATGAGTACGAGGTACTGTAACAACTCCCCTACACTCAAACAGGTATCATTAGCTTGTAAACATGCAGCAAAGTGATTTATCCACCTCCCTATGTGTATGATGGTCCAGGAGTCAAACCTATGTAAGGACTTGTTTTGTAGAAACAGTTTACTCTATTAATTTTCCACTCATCAGTAAACTTCTTGGCTTCTTAGATTGTTATTGTTTCCTCATCTCATTTTATGCTGTTTGCCAGCAGGTGAAAATGCTGGATTGCCTGAGGGCACATAAAAGCAGTTACTTTACTTACACAATATGATACCACATAGACCATTCTAACTACATGTTTTAAGGTCACTTTCTTTTTTTCTTTTTGTTGCTGTTAAAAACAACATCAGGTGTTTGAAGGTCAGAGGATGGGGGCCTTGAGCCTTCCAGCTCTGTCTGTCACAGGGCGTACAGTCAGGCTAACATGCTCCCATTCACATCTATCAGTTAAGAGTTTTTAAATTGCCTAACCTTCATGTGTTCGGAGCATGAGAGGACACACACACAGAAATGCAAGTTGCTAACTTTCCTACAAGAAAGAGGCCACTTAATTATCTCATGTGAAGCTGAGATGTCTCATAAGTTTCCCTGGCTCATTCCTTCATGCACTGCTTAGTTACTCCAGTAAATAAACAATTTGAAAATAATCTAATGCCATCTGTTTTCTTCTTCCAGAAACTGAGCCGACTGTACGACACTCTGCACAGAGCCTACAATAAGATAATGGAGGTGATACAGTCAGGCCGCAGGCTGCTCGGGACATACTTCAGAGTGGCTTTTTACGGACAGGTGAGGCGGACGAGCAGCTCCAAGGGGTCTTTTGCTTTAAGTGCAATTGTAACTAGTAAATGCATTCCAAAGGAAAATGTGTGTGAATGCTGACAGCTGAAATTGCAAAGCAATGCTTAAACTGGCAGAGCTGTAAGCTGAGCTGCATCACCCTAAAGAAGCTAAGAGCTGAAATACATTACCAGAAAAGCTTGAAGCCAAACAGTAACGCTATCCTAGGTAGAAGTTGAAATTACTTAAAAGGCTGAAAGAAGAATTGGTTTGGATGCTCAGTGAATATTCACACTAATGACTAGCACACAGTACACCTGAGGCAGACAGTGCTATGCTGCACACATTAGGGTTGGGCAACTTGGAATTTAGATCAAATAGGTGTGGTGATGACTCATTCTCCTCTCTGTTTATAGGATTGCATGCTAAATATGAATCATTCGACTGTATCACAAGATATCAGAACTATACAAAGCACTTCAGGAAGTAAAAGTGAACTCTCACCTTTGACAGAAAGCTTTAAAATGTGGTGAAGAAAGATAGCTATTAGTAGCAAGGAGAATGGAATGAACTTGGTATTTATGACTTTGAAGTGTGTGTATCTGTACCCAGAATGCCACACATAAAGTGACATAAGTGAAGGAGAAGGCTTTTCTACAGATTAAAGCAGCTGTGGATTACAAATAGTGGTAAAAATCTCCATTGCTTTTTTTTAGTTCAGTACTATACCTGATATCCCTGCTACACGTGTATTAAACCTTTGTCTTTTTTACTTTTTGAATAGCTGAGCATTAACACTGCAGCTTGTTGAGAAAATCACCAAATAATCATCTGCTTGGTCCTTTAGACTTGCTGAGAGCATATCCAAGACCTCATTTCTACCAGAATACCATACACATAATGTTATATTGACTAATTAGGAGAAGCTTCCCATCTGTCAGTTCCAGGTACCTCTGGTGTTGTTTGTAAGTGGGAAGCCTGTGAGAGATCATGTTCTTGTTGCTGTGGTAGTGACTCCTATAAGTTGGTTGGGGCATAGGTCTATACACGCAGAGCTGGGTGAGTGGGGGATCGCATGAACCTCCCATGCATTACACCAAGGTCAAGGGTTGAAGCTTTCCCTATATTTTTGTGTCTATGTGACTAACAGGAACAACAGTTTTTGAAATCAGTCCAGTATTGAGTAACGCTGCCGGGAAACAGACTGTAATGTAATTGGGTAATTGTACACCGTCAATTTGCATACACTAGAAATGCTTGTTTTTTCCACTGACAGGCTCAGACTGATATTCTAAGTGTCTGATAAGATTATAGAAAGGATCCTAACAGAGATAGACCTTTTTGTTAAAGAGTAAGATCCGTCTGAGTGAGACTGTCTGACCAAAGACTTCTGTCTGTCCTGAGATCCAGGACTAAGTGTTAGAGAGACAGGGCTTCTCTCTATCGCTGCCCAAAAAATCTGGTATCCCACCATCCAATTCTCTGCTAAAGTACTGTTGCTGTTACGGTCACAATGTGATGACAGTATAAAAACAACAAGGATACAGTTTAAGTTACAGAAGATGACATGTTACCATTACTGTTATTATTATTTTGTTACTATCACTCAAGATTTTGTGCTTCTTTTCTTGTTTGTTTTTGCTTTTCTCTGTGTGTGCTGTAAGAGCACTTTGGATCAACTCTGTTTGTATTTAAGGTGCTATATAAAAAAACGTGACCTGACTTTTTGTATGACCAGAGACAGCCCCAAAATCACCATCACCACACACCGATTAAATATAGAATCATTATTTCATCGTAAAACACACCTCATTTGAACTGGACAGAAACAAAATCAAACTCACAAAAATCGTATTGGTTTGCCTTTCGCTGTTCCAACAATCACCAACTCTGGTTTGGTTGAAATAAACCCTTAATTCAACTAGTTAGATGTGAAAATGCGGGCTCTGTACACACTAAAATTAATGTTTATTTAGAGATTTTGGGGCTGTTTCTGGTTAAACAAAAAGGATCTTCCTCTTAAACAAAAATGTCAGCCTCTGAAGAAATCCTTTCAGTAATGTTAGACACTAAAAACAAAAATCGGAGCCTGTCAGTGGCAAAAACAAGCACTTTTAGTGGATGTAAATTGTCAGTTGGCTACATTTCAACCTGTTTCACTACCTCTGGCTGTAGCACTCTCGCTCACTATTGTTGTCTCTATTATTAGTTACTTAGACACCAAAATTTGGGAAAATTGGGTCCAGGTTGAAAAATACCTAAGCTGCCCTTAAAGCTCCACTTTGCCAAGTGTAAAGAAGCAACTTGTGACATGATGTCTTTGAGGCAGCATATTCATGCACACTCCTCTTAAGCCAAAAGTAGAGTCGTGTGACAAGGAGTGCAGTGTGTGAGGAATTCAGCTTTCCACTTTGAGGCGAAAGAAGACAAACAATTTAAAGACGGTGTTTTATTGGTGTGTGGGGCTTCTTTTTAAATGGTCCTACAGTTAGAAGTACAAATGGGCATTGTGTGGCTCTGTTTTGTTTGGCAGACTGAGGCTAGAAATTCCAGTAATGTTTGTGAAACTGTTCAAATACAAAGCAGGATGTTCAGTATTATTTCAATGAATAGACAGCAAATGTAATGTGATGCAGTCTGCACCAGTGTATTGGATTTCACAATGAATGCTTAGCCATCATGACGCAGAAAGAATGGCTGTTCTAACATGCCTCAGTCCATTTGTGTGCATCAAGAGCCTTTGCAGTGTTGGACACATTTTTGAAAATCTGAAATGACTAGAATGTGAAAACTCTAATAACACCAATAAAATGTTACCACGTGCAACACAACAACTACTCTCACTGTGCAAAGGTTACAATTACAGTGCTGTGATAGCATGGCAATAAGCAGGTTGACCTCTGGATGTAATCAATTAAAGCAACTGCAGTGACGTTAGAAGGAAGCAAACATATTCAGGAAATGCTTAGTCAGCAAATGGCAGTTAAGCAAGATGTGATGTATGTTGTACATGTTACTTATGCAGATGGCAAAAACAACAGAAAAGAAGCCACATCAAGTCATCTTTATGATGATAATGGTTAAAGTTTAATTATACTGAGAAACACAGAGGAAAACAACATTTTAAAACTTAATTCTGATCCAAACTGGATGTTTTGATGCATATTACTTCCAGCACACTTCAGATGGACTGTCTCTCATTACTTTTATTAAATGTGTATTTCCTTCAGGGCTTCTTTGAGGAAGAGGACGGGAAGGAGTACATTTACAAAGAGCCCAAACTCACTGGCCTGTCCGAAATATCTCAGCGGCTGCTGACACTCTATGGGGAAAAGTTTGGGGCGGAAAACGTCAAGATAATTCAGGACTCAAACAAGGTGAAGTAGATAAATGGGGGAACAGACTGTTGCAGATGTTTGGAAGAATTAGTCTTGACATGTGGTTTTTGACTTTGGCAGTCAGAAATAAATAGAATAAAATAAGTCCTTGCTCTTATATTTATTTAGAAAATATAATATGTCCAACATAATGTGGGAAATGTTCTGTTTCTTCTCCACTGAGTCATTGAAGATCCCATGTGACAAATTAAAAATAGATTTCTTTGCTTTTATTACAAGTCAGTGGAGGTTGATTAGGCATGACATGTAGTCACAGTGTTTGAAGAAGAGAAAAGTTTTAAAAAAAGTTAAGGTTGCATTTGGATGACACTGACACTATTCCTCAGCAATCCACTTTCAACAAGTCAAGGCTCATCAAGTGCAGCCCTCAATTATTTCACTTGGCTCTCACAGGTAGTAATTTGCAATTACAGTATATTGTACTAAAGGTTATTGCTTTCGCACAGGTAAACCCCAAAGACCTGGATGGCAAGTTCGCCTATATCCAGGTGACGTTCGTCAAGCCGTACTTTGAGGAGAAGGAGGCGCCGGAGAAGAAGACTGACTTTGAGAAGTGCCACAACATCAACCGCTTTGTGTTCGAGACACCTTACACGCTGTCAGGCAAAAAACATGGCGGGGTGGAGGAGCAGTGCAAGAGGAGGAGTGTGCTAACAAGTACTTGAAACACATTCATTCACAAAAGATTGCACCATGTGTAACATGAAAAAGGCAAACAGTATCTTATATCATAAACTACACTACATGACAGGGATAGAATTTTTGAAGTAGGGTTATATGGGGATCTTAGCCATAGACAGTAGATGCAAGCTGACACGCCCCCAGTTTGGAGAGGCAGGCTGGAGTCTGACATGGATGTTATGTAATGTACTGCTGTGGATGGGAGCAGCTGCAAAACATATTTTAGCCACTTTAAAAAAGGCCCAATTAAAAATCAGTGTCATTTTAAATTTATGTTATATTTAGAATATTCTCACTACTTTGCCTTACCATCAAATGCGACTTCCACTGAGGAACTGACCGTTATGTTGCTCCGTTTAAAGCCAGACTCCTTTGAGAAAAACAGTGATTTAATATTGCTGAACACAGGAGCTACTGGTCTACCACTGCCTCAATCAGTTATTTTGTTGACGTTAAAAAGTGTTAGTTCGGACTCACCAAAGTCACACAATAACACAAACTAATTAACTGAGTGAGGCAGCAGTAGACCAGCAGCTCCTATGTTCAGTAAGCTAAAGTTATTGTTTTTTGTCAATGGAGTCTGGTGGCTTTGACGAGAGCATAGATGAAGAACTGAAGCTGTCGATGGCTCCTCCGTGCTGTCTGACTGAAAGGTGAAGTGGCGAAAATACTCTCAATATAGCGTGCACTAAAACTGATATTGATTTTTTTCAAGTGGTTAAAATACA
The DNA here is from genome assembly GCA_019142605.1 of Cephalopholis sonnerati. Lineage (NCBI taxonomy): Eukaryota > Metazoa > Chordata > Actinopteri > Perciformes > Serranidae > Cephalopholis > Cephalopholis sonnerati. The sequence continues at coordinate 7,018,535 of JAGQAX010000023.1, forward strand.
TTTTGCTGCTACCCCCATCCACAGCAGTACATTGTTTAGCTTCTATCAGCACTTCTGACATGTACTATATGTAATACACTGAATACAGATAAATACCTCATACAACCCCACTTCAATAAATCATAACAATTTCTTAAATTAATGCATTAATCTTAATCATGATGACACACCTGACAGAGACAACAGACCAAAAACTTTTAAGTTATAGTTAATGTTTTGTACAAAACTGGAATCTTTTCTCACAGAGCAGATGTGCGTTGATTTATTTTTCTAGTAACTTTCGACTGCCCACCCTTGTTCTAAACATATGTACAGTGCTTTGCCCTCTAAATGGCAGTAAACATTAAAACAGCTGGTTACTGTAGCAGGGGCCAGCTGGATATTAGGATCCCTCCAGCCACACCTCATTAAGTATCTTTGGCTTCTGTTATTATAGGATTAGCACCCTCAAGCCATTTTATGCTTTCACATTGATCCAATACATGTAGTTCTCATTAGGAATATACACTTGTTACAATACACAGCCTTACTGTACACGCTAAAGAGCAGAAAAAAACAACAGATGCTTTGCATTCTGCTGCTTGTTTTACATGACATCAAAACAAATATAGTGTTATTACAGCAAGCTGCAAAAACACTTACACTGTGTGTTTTTGTCATCACATTTCATTTGTTTCACACAGCTGGGATCACCTGAAGATGACCCCTCAAACAAACACATGTAACTCGTGTTTATTTTTCCTGGCACTTTATTATTTTTGCATAAATGAGCCAACCAGTGTTTCCTGCTGTCTTATCTCCAGCTGCCAACACCTTCCCCTATGTGAAGAAGCGCGTTGAGGTGGTTGGGGAGAAGCAGGTGGAGCTGAAGCCCGTAGATGTAGCCATAGATGAGATGAAGGCACGGACAGCAGAGCTGACCAAACTCTGCTCCAGCCAGGAGGTGGACATGATCCAACTGCAGCTCAAACTGCAGGGCTGCGTCTCTGTGCAGGTAAAGGTCTCAGTCACTCAGACACATCTCAGTGAAGAATAAAAACTGCTGCGTGGCAGATCACTCACTTTTATACCTGTTTATTTATGTTTGTCAAATTTGATTAGACATGAAATTTGTGTAAAGACGAAACATGAGCTACTGTTATTGTGTCAAACTGGGCAGGAGTCAGATTTAAAGGGATAGAGAAGTCAGGGATACTAAATTGTCTTGGTGTCAGTTGCAGAGTGTTGGAGATATCGGCTATGGAGATGTCTGCCTTCTCTCCAATATAATGGAACTAGGCACTTGGCTTGTGGTGCTCAATGTGCCAAAAAAAAACAACATATATAAAGCTCAACAGCAATGTCTCTTTTCAGAAATCTTGACCGAGTTACTCAAGATAATCCACAGACCTTGTTGTGAGCAGTTTCATGTAGGAACTGTTTTCTTTCTACCAAGCTACATCCGCCAACTGTATCACCACACGGAAGGAAGCGTACATCTACTCATGGATGAGAGTAGGCCTGTTTCAATAAATATTTTTGTTTAATGATGTACTGTCCCAGAAATGAATAATATTTTTGTCATTTTGAGACCATTTAATGGTGTTCCTTGGGCTTTGCTAAGCTTGTCTCTTAGTATCAAGAGGCATCACTTGGTCTTGTTTTCATTGGCCACATTTTGTATTCAGTCTTAAACTGATTGGGCTACTCCTAAAAAGGGGCTATATATACTTTCATGTGTATGAACAGGTGTTATAATTACTACTTTTTTAAAAATATGGTTCATATTCTTATGAATTTAAAGTCCATGCTCTTTGAAAGGGTGTATTCGCAGTATTATTCTTATATATCATTGTTGTAACAGTGGCATAAAATGGTCTTAAAATTACAATAATATCATTATCACAATTATTTCTGGGACATTACATGGCCCAACAAATGTAGTTATCATGACGGGCCTAGTTAATGGGTGTAGTTCAGTAGCAAGAAAACAGTTCCTATGTTAAACTGCTTACAGCAAGGTCTGTGGATTATCTTGAGAGACATTGTGACATTGGCTTCCTCCCACAGTCCAAAGACATGCAGATTGGGGATAGGTTAATTGGTGACTCTAAATTGTCCGTAGGTGTGAATGTGAGTGTGAATGGTTGTCTGTCTCTATGTGTCAGCCCTGTGATAGTCTGGCAACCTGTCCAGGGTGTACAGTGCCTCTTGCCCAATGTCAGCTGGGATAGGCTCCAGGCCCCCCCAGCGACCCTCAAGAGGGTAAGCGGTTAGAAAATGGATGGGATTTTGGCAGTTTGAGCTCCACAAGCAGAGTGCCAGACATCTCTACGGATGTTATTTCTAACACTCAGCAACTCATATCAAAACTACTTAGGTTTATACATAGCACTACAGGTAAGAGAAAAACTGATCTGATCTGTCCCCTTAAGTGCCATGTGAAAGCAGGAATGGTACATACCGATCGCAATCTGTGCACTGATCAGAGAAGAAGAATGCTTAACACGTCTAGGTTTGTTTTGCTGCAGGTGAATGCAGGTCCCATGGCGTATGCCAGAGCATTCTTAGATGACAGTAAATCCAACCAGTCTGGCAACAAGAAAGTCAAAGAACTGAAGGACATTTTCAGGTAAACTTTTTCCTTATAATTAAATGGCTGAGCTCCTCCTACTCCCTCATTTCTGATTGACAATTTAATCACTTTTATTTATTTTTCTGAAGCAGTTTTTATGTGATTATATAAATACTCAAAAGTATGATAAGAAGGACATGCACATCCCCGAAGCCCACTGGGTTGGGTGCCGGATCACAAAACATCAAATCCACGAAAAAGAGAAACAAGCGATCTGCACACCAAAGTAGCTCCCGTATGCAATTTTTATTTTAGCGTGACACTTCGAGCGTGATGCTCTTCCTCAGATTGAGGTCTAGCTCTTCCTCAGACTGAGGTCTGAGGAAGAGCATCACGCTTGAAACGTCACGCTAAAATAAAAATTGCATACGGGAGCTACTTTGGTGTGCAGATCGCTTGTTTCTCTTTTTCCATGGATTATATAATTACTCAACTCAGTCTGCTATTAAGTTTGTCATTTTATTTTTGATAATTGCAGGCGTTTTGTCCAGGCTTGCAGTATGGCTCTAGACATAAATGAGCGTCTGATCAAAGAGGACCAGTTTGAGTACCATGAGGGCCTGAAGGCCAACTTTAAAGAAATGGTAAAGGAGCTGTCTGAGATCATCCATGAGCAGGTAATCTTACTAAAATATTCTGGTGGAGTGACATATATTTTGCTGGGACCACACCTCATACTTTATCATGCCTAGACACACACCCTTTTGTTCTCACGTTCTGCTCTGATGTGCTGCTTTGTTTGGCAGAAATGTTGCGGGCAAATCAAAATTCTGGCACTCAGTCATTATCACTTTAAAACCATTTTATCTGCATAAATTGTAACAATTAATGTGTATTTTACTCATTGGAGCATGTTGGATGTGAGGTGTAGTGCCTCAGTATGCTGTGGTCAGGGGGTTAATAGTTACTGTACTTCAGTGGTCATTTAATATATATCTCTTGTAACCAGGTCACATTCAACAGAGACTAGGGGCTCCGTAACATTCAGTTAACCAGTACTTTTAAAATTCTAGCCTGTAAACAGAATCAAGACAGACTGGCGCAGCAGAAACAACACAGCACCATGCAAGTTCCCTCAATGTAATAAAAGTGTTCTCACTAACCTGTATTGGTGCATTGCCCTGAAGATAGTTTTGGTTTTATATGTTCAGGTTTTGAGACATCTATGTATGAGTTTTCTGTCTTCACCCTAATTTATTAGAGATTGATATGATTTTCCTCCTGGTGCTCAGAGGATTACAAAATGACATTTAGACAATTCAACAGCAACATGAATGTCCCTGCTCCTCTGGATCAGGGCTCCAAACCGCATGCTGCTCTTTCAGCCCTCTGGACTTTTCTGTTTTTGTTGTGGCAGTAGCCTAGCTATAGGAGCAAGATGACATCAGGTCAGAGATTTTCAACCAGAACCACACTGAGTGGGCACTATAAAGGTGGAGGAAAGAGGATTAGTGTACAGTTAGCTAAATGTTACCACTGAGAAAATGTTACCACTGTTTCTGGTTTAGCGCTGGAAGTCACACCTATAATTTACACAAGGCATCATGGGGATCAGGAATAAGGTTGATAGGTTACACATATTTACAAATGGCGAATGTAAAAATCACTTTAGGTCTACAACAGTGAAAAATCAAAATCAAAATAGAAAAAATAACATTTATTTCCATATAATTTTTTTGTCAAAGCCACAGGGAGCCACTGGAGAGGGGCTAAAGAGCCACATGCTGCTTCGGAGATGCAGGTTGCCTATCCCTGATTCAGACTTATTAGCAATGTTGACAGGCTAATGGAGACTTAATAGGCTGTTACCTACATTATAAGCTCAAATATGTTTTGCGGCCCCACACAGATTTTTTTGGTCTTTTTGGGCTGAAAATGTCTCATTTAATAGTAAAGGTTGGTGACCCTTGCTCTTAACAATCCACAGACCTTACTTAAAACAATTTTCATTGGAGCTACATGCTACCAAAGAAGTAGCCTCCATGAAAACTGTTTCAAAACTTTGGATTATCGAGAAGGAGCACTGATTATGGAAAGGGATGTTGCTCTAAATTTTTTTCAGTGTTATGAGCATCACAAACAAAATTCTTTCAACCTTTGTAGTGCTGGAGTTAGAGGCCGTGGAGACAGCAGATATCTCACAATCTGGACAAATAAAATTAAAACCAAAAGTATGGTTAGATGATGGTTTCAAAATATGTGTTGTTGTTTTTTTTGTTGTTGTTGTTGTTTTTTGTAATGGCTGGAGTGATCCTTTAAGATGTGCAAAGAGACTTACTATGACAACTAGCATACCCCAAACCACATACTGTCGCAATTTTAGTCAGCCATGCTCAATAAAAAGGCATGCTAATGAGAGCATCATCCACTGTGAGTCATGTGTGGTATCAGTAAAGTGGAAACAACAGAAACTGAGCCAAATCAAACTACACAAATGTACAAATAATCATTTGTTTTGGAATTCTGGTGTCCACTGCCATGTTTACTCGACCAACAACTACACAGAGAGGCCTGTTTTGTAATAATTTTTAATGGGTGACTATTATTTACTTGTAGCCATCATTTCCTGGAGCAGCAGCAAGGTTAAAGTTTATTAAACTGGGTTTTATTTTTGTGCATACCTGACAATGGAGCTATATAAAGCAACAAGCTGTAAACCTGAGTGATCCATTTTTATGTGGGCATCATTACTGGCACAGACAGAGTCTTTACCACCCCATAAACCTTGCTGGTTACGTTTCATAAATATATGGCTAGCTTCATAAAGACTTTGGGCTAATGTTTCTAGAAGTTTTCAACAGCCTGCAAAAGCCACTATAATATATTTGTGGCTGTCAAAAATAGAAGAACTCACTAATACTTTGTAATTCTTAATGTTTAACATTAATCATCATCGGACTTGGAGTGAGTCATAATGAGTTGCAACAGGAAGCTGTTTTAATTCAATGTCCAGGAGTAATTTGAAACTAAATTTCCTCTTGAACATTTCCTGGAACAATTATTCTCAGTGTCCTTAAAATCCTTGACAGTAGGTGACTCAAAGAGTAGGTGGTGCCCTACAGTAGTGTGTGACGGGCAGCCAGCCCAGGACCTGGGGAGCTTGTCTGTATGTGTTGTAATATCATGTTGCAATCATTTTTTCAGAGAGACAATTCATGTGCCTGCTGACGTTTGATACTATTTTAGCTGCTCTGATTAACCAAACTAACTGGTCTGCCCTTTTCTCTCCATTGTGCTGGCCTTAGCTTTAAGGAAAAACAGGTAATGTGATCATGAAGTGTGTTTAAAGCTGCGCTTGTCTTTTTGTCCTTTAAGAAACTCATTAATTCTTAACTTGCACCTCTTTAGTTTATGCCTTCCAGATAATTTATGGTTGAATGCAAAGGTAATCTATAAACATTCATTGGTATCTAAGAGATGAAACAGCAATCAAAATATAGATATTATAGAAATGGATGATGAATTAATTCTAAACAAGTTAATGAGAATGAATCATGCAGCAGTATAATGAAAAATAAAATGCACCCAAATTAAAAGGTTTTAACAAGGCATTCCTAAGATGAAATTGTTTTTGGCAGAGGTGGTAAACATTTGGCAGCTGTTGAGTCCGTCTTTGACAAACCTGCCGAATCACTCTGAGACATGAAAGGGTTTTTCCTTTGTAGATGACACATTCCACGGATTGAATGGTAATTACATGCACAGTCATGTTCTAGTAAGGTTCAGAACATTTGCATGGCATGCAAAAAGAAAATCCTGGTAATAGATCTGCTGCTGCCTCAGTTATTCCGAAACAAACTAGGATGTTTGCAAATAAACACCCAGGTTTCTGCCATCAGTCCCGTCTTTGTGTCATGTCATGCAGTGTGGTTGTAAACTAGAGGAAGAATTCTGTCCTCAAGAAATTAAAGAAGTAAATGTTTTGAATGGATTAGATAAAGAATGGTCTGTTAAAATCAGCAGCAGGTTCAGTGCAGGATGTTGCTGTCACTCAGTGGTATACTGAAGTGGGCTTATTAACTGTTGACTACGGTGATTCAGAAATGACAAAAATGAGGATGTTGAAATAGCAGAAAAGAGCTAGAATGTCAGCTGAAAACGTGAATCTCTCATGTGTAACCGCTTCCTCTAAAGGGCACACTGACTGTCACAGGGCTGACACATAAGCCCTTTTTACACAGAGACTGTGCTATAGAGCAGATACAAAGTCCCTTCTTTATGCTGCTTTTACATTTTTACATAGAACCAAACAACAGTGGCATCATGATGCTCTAGTGTGTGATTTTAGACAGTAGGCACAACGGGCGTGACATGTAACACAGCAGCGTTGGCCTTTAGTGTGAGAGATAACATAGGCATCAGCAGTGCTTTATTAACAACAATAATGGTAGAACATGGCAATAACAATTATTTATCGTCTCTGTTAAATGGCCGCTGATCTCATCTTTTGCTGGGAGGGTAATGAGCTCCCAGACCTCATTGTTTCCCCAATTTGTGGACATTTTCAGCAGCTGTTCTTCATCTTTGAGTTAGCTGCTAACTGCCATCGGCTACATTTTAAATATCCCCTGGTGGGTCGCACACATAACACGTTCTCAAAATGTCACACACGTGCCACCCATGATCCCATCCTGCCAGGCTGTCCCTTTTACATAGACCTCGTTAAGACACTGTTACTACCTCTGATGCCGTCTTAAAGGTGAGACAACTGTCCCCCCATTCTGCGCCTGTACCTTATATACAGAACAGCAAGGCAGCATAACGGCATGAAATTCCTGCCTTGAAGTGTAAAAGGGGTTACAGTGACAGACAACCATTCACATTCACACATACAGACAATTTAAATTCTCCAGTTAACCTCCTTGGACCGTGGGAGGAAGCTTGAGAACATGCAACTCACGCTGACTCCACACAGGATGGCTCAAGCCAGCCAGTGACAGTGCTAACCACTGCACCACCCTGCTACCCACCAGATGAATCATAGAATATTCCAGAAGCATACAATCACAGTGATGATTCCAGTAACTTCACAGAAACCATGCACAAATGATTTTGCACAGGTTGAGCTTTACATTTTTCTGGTACCGTATTAGATCCTCTTGCACTCCTACGGAAGATTTCACTTTTTTCAATTTATTCATTTGAATGAGGGTAGTGCATCTAGGCTGCGGATTAGAGGGCTGCAATTACCAAAAGGTATCTGTAATTCTCTGGCTCAGGTTAATCTTATTAATGTCAGCACACTAGTATATACAAATTTTTACAAATCAGAAAGGCGGGGGAACAAGTTAATTATAAACCTCGATCAGACAAAACAATTTAATAGAAAAAAATTTGAGTAAACAAGAGTTATGGGTTAGGGAGCAGCAGGGGTTGTGGGGGAAAAAAACACAGCAGGCTGCAGTGAAAAGTTGAAACAGAATCAGCGTATGGAGAAACACAACACTGGCAATCAGACTGAAACATAGCCGCAGTTTATGGGAAGAAGTATTAAGAGCTTGTGTGTACTGCCCTGTCTTTTGTTGCAGTAAAGATACTTCAATAATGATAATCATCAGGATACAGTTATTTTAAGCCACCATAAACAAACTTACCTAAGACAAGTTCTGTCTCTAAGATGGCCTCCTCCCTCCACTCCCCCACAAATAAGCCGTCCCACAGTCCTGCGCAGCCCTGTGGCTGATCACTGTGATGCCAGATTGAGTGTGAATGCAGCCTTGATTATGTTTGCTTAGACATGGAAACTGTGTGATTTTCAAGTTTTTGCATGTCAGATATCACTTCAAGTAAATACATATCCTTACAGCCTGCACAGTGTGGATTTCTGGCCCAATCTTTCCCACTTCCAAGTCTAAATAGAACCTTCAGCAACACTTAGAAAAGCTATATTTAAGATGGATGCATTTCAGCTTTAGGCCTTTATCAGAAGAAGACTGACTTTCTAACTTCTATCTGGGGCTGTACAAGTGTCATTTTTTCGTATTTGAGGCTTTTCTTGAGGTTTTTGAATGAAGCTTTGAATGTCTGTAAAACAAAATCCTCAGTTTACATAAAGAGAATCATCACATTAAATTAGTTGGTCTTTTTTGTTGTTATTAAATCAGCTTTCTTAAATGCATAGATATAATTTAAGGTGCTGTGCCTCCCTTTCTGCCTCCCTTTCTGTGCAGCAAGCAGAAGAGCAAACAGTTTTGATAGCAGTGAAAGTTTTGACTTGTAAACGCAAACACATATGGATTGAAGCAGAATATTTCATTAGAAAAAAATATTGGGAATATTGGAAATGATTACATCTATCATCAATCAATTTTAACTTTTGGATTTTACTATGCTCTGAAATTCTTGGATCACATGAATTGAAAACAATCCAAAGTCTAAATCTACAGATAGTATAATACAAAAAATATTAGTGTCGCCTAATCTTTATCTGCAACAATGCCAAGTTTAAACAGAATGAATAGACATGACATGACATGGTTCTTGCAGCAGGCCCGTCGGAGGAGACGGCTAAGGATAATGCCAAATAGCTGAGCAAACATTTTTGGCATTTGCTATTCAACTGGATGACTGAGTTGCACTTCAGATGACAGGCTGTCATTAAACCATCTTCAGTATTGTGTCACATGTCACGCAAGCTGTTTGCAGTTACACCTGCAGTTATTGGCATCAGCCAGATAACATCATTCCCTCTTGGCATTCTAAGTGTGGCCTGCATGGCTCCATTAAGTGTCCTGCTCCAGATGAGTCAAGGTTATTATTTCTTACCGAAGTGCTACAAAATTAATTCAATAAATGAGTATATACAAATGTGATCCATCCTGTATCACACTTTAGGTCTTGATATTAAATGCTCTCTTCTATTCTGCTGCGTGTACACTTATGCCAGCAGCAGCTGTTTGGTTGGAATAAATACAAGTGTTTAGTAACTAGTTGTATAAACACAACAAGCCACATTTGGAGCCAGACTTCTAAAAGATATCCGAGAAACACTCAGGAGTTTATAAAAAAATAACGTGTTGCCTGGACAGCATGAGTTTAAATACAATACAGTAACGTGTGAATGCTTTCCTGTTCATCTACATCACAGTCTCACAGAAATACATGAAATGGACACAGTCTGTTAACATCGCATTGGAAGGTTTGTGGGCAAAAAGGTGTTAAGACTAAAACAACACCAATTAAGTCTTTTACGAACTTACACAGTTTCAAATACGTCATGAACATGAAACATGCTCAGTTTGGTTAGGTTTAAGGAAAAAAACAACACTGTTAGGTTTAGAGAACAAATTGTTAAAGGAACAGTGTGTAAGATTTAGGAAGATTCACTGGTGTATAGCAGTGAGAACTGTAGATTGCAACCAGCTATAACTTCTCCTGGTTAGGATTCCTTCAGTGTTCTTTCTTTAAGAGGTTTTTACCAGGAGCTCGGTTATCAACAGAAGTCTATTCCTCTCCGAAACAAACACTTTGCGTCCATTTCATGTATTTCTATAAGACCAGGCTTCATATTTGTGTTTGTTGCAAGGTCATTTTTAAAAAACATTTTGTGTAAAAATGTTTTATATATTTCTTTGTACAAACACTTCACTTTCACTCATTGTACATTCAGCTTCTATATGTTGAACCACATCTTATATTGTGTCATATCCTATCAACCCATGCAGTTCAACGTGTGTGGGCTGCCGATGAAAGTTTCCTACGGGTGTGTGTGTGTGTGTAAACTCTGTCTTTTGTTTTCATCCCAGATCTACCAGGAGGATATGATGCGCTCACTGATACAAAACTCCCTCCACGTGTTTCGTGCCATCAGCGGGACATCCAGCAACCTGGGCTGAACTCTGCTTATTCCGCCAACACCTGCCCTTACATATATCCTCCAACTTTGCCCTCATGGACCTGAACTGATGATAACAAGGCGGCTCTTAGTTTGATGTCTGCTCAGCTGCACTTCTCAAAACACCCCCTGCTGAAGATGCCATTAGGCTGTCTTTGGGCAAGGCTGAGATCGCAGCGGAGCAGGTGGATGTAATATTAAAGCAGTATTTCAGAGAATGTATCACAGCAACACCGACTAAATGTCAGCATGTCAGGTTTAGGTGTTTTGCTGAGTCTTGCTAGGTTGCACTTTTCTTCTGCCTTTGCAATGAACTGCAGGATTGACTGTTGTCTCTTTTGATGGAGATACTGTACTAAAGCAATTTTTTTCCCGTCCTCTCTCTGCAACATCGCCCGTCAGATCTATGCAGGACACCACACTCCTTTCAGAGTTCATTTTTACTACTTGAGTCGATTTTTAGAAGACAATAGCAGTGTTTTGTTTGGCCAGGCTGCCATGTTGGACCAGCAGGGTTAGCAATATATCCCAACCCAACCGCTTCTGTTGGATAAGGTACCCAAAGCAAAAGCATTGAGATTCAAGATGAGCCAAGGGTTTATAGGCTAGCAGTGTGTTCCAGCCAGGTAACCAGTTTGTGATTAAGAGATAAGTCACGTCTCAAGAGCAGCGGCAGATAGTGAACGTCAGGCCAAAGTTACTGCTCTGTTTGTTTCCTGACAAATGCCTTCTCAGTGTGTTCCAAAGTGAAAGGAAAGACAGACCTCAGGGTTGTATTAAAAGCTGTGTGATCAAGCCACTCTTAGAAAGGCTTTGCCTATTGCAAAAGTAGCTCAATTATATTGTAAATTTAAAAATCATTTGGTGATCGTGCTCTAGATTGTATCAGAGGTAATCAATAATGTTATACCAGAAAAGATTATGATAACAAATTCTATCAGAGCTGTAGAACAATCATTGAATCAGTATTCTCTGTGGGCTCATTTTATGGCCTGTAGACATTTGAAGTCAGAAACAGGACGCACTGATCACAGCAGTGTGATCATATTTCCTTCAGTACAGTATGAAGAGAGTTCCTCACATCTGGGTTAAGATCCAGTGCCTTGTGCTTTGCCTTCTGAAAAGACTCCCTTATCTCAAGTAATAAGACCTTCATCACATGCTGGTTATTTACAGTATTTCACAAGTGCTACACTGTAATTAGCAGATAGATGAATAATATTTAAGCAACTGTACATAATTTGTTGCCATGCTGTAAAGTGAATTCTGTATGTTTGTATGTACTGTATGTATGTATTTATAAATGTAACATTTTGGACTCTTGTTCAGTCCAAATCTGTCATAGCTGAGAGATTTTTTTTTTCATTTTTATTGCATTGTGTACTGAAGTGCAGCTGCTTGTCAAACTTACTTTGTAAAGCCATTTTCCAATAAAACATGGAAAAACTATCAAGACTGACGGTTCTTTCTTGACCTTGGAGCAGTGCTGGACTAAACATTCAGCACCCCAGGGAAGCCCTCCCAAAATTATATATATATATATTTTTTTTTTTTTATTGTATTTATTTGTAACAATAAATTAACACAACACAAGTAAACAACTTAGCTAACAAACACTAATAAATAACAAACAAGAGAATACAGTTTGTGCAAATTTTCCCCTCTTTTGAATGTAATGTAATTATTTTGTGGGCGGGGCCTATGTCACTTGCATGAAAATGTGCCACTGCCTTGAAGACAGCACATGACATAACAATTTCAATATAATTTCCATTCCATTTTGACCATTTGGTCCATTTTGACCATGCTTGTCTTTAATCTGTGCCTTGTGAGCCCCCCCAATTTTATGACTAACTTTGTACAAAATTGCTGGAGCACCCCTTAAAGATCTGGATCTAAGGTGCCTACCCTAAACCATTAAGAACAGCCTAGGGGCACAGGGTTTGGGGGTCTACTGAGTCTATGCTGTTTCCCAAAGCACTCCAATAGGCCTAATATTCAGTTCAGAGTATTTAAGTCCACATTTACTTGCTGTTGTTGGGGATCCTTCATTTGCAATCAGAGCAGCCCAGATTGTTACTGCCATGGCTTCAAATACAGCAGTTTTGTCAGCTAAAAATGAATTATGTGAACATGAATCCTGGGCAAACAGGACACTCTTGAAATAGATTTTTAATCTCAAGAGGTTTTTTCCTGGTTAGATAAAAACAAAAGCAGGGCTCAGCCCAAACCAGTGTTTACAACATGTGGCTCCTCCCCTGCAGACCACGGTTTGTCTTCCAGCTAGAGGTGTTGTGATAATTGAAAACATGTTGACTAATTTATGAAGCGGATTCAGCTTGTTATTCATCTGTAAATCTAGCAGGGTTTCAGAAAACAATACAGCTGAGATCAAAAGTGCAGTACGTTCCCTCTGTATGTTTTCCCTTTTCGCTGTTACATAAAGCCATTATCATACAGTTAATCAGCTTATTGATTCACAGACTCATTTAGAGCTTGACGACTTCCTGGAGGACTGGATGGACACTTATGGCACTTAAGACCACACGCATGCGCAGTCTACCTTCATTTAGAGCGCCTTATAGACAGCGTCTTTAAACTTTTAACTCCTAATCTCTCAGTGTTTTTTGGGTGGGGGTGTGTTGGTTGTTTTGTGCTGGACGCTGTTTGGGAAGAGATTTAACATACTCCAAATGGCTATCGTTTACGTGCTGTCCATTACATTCTTCCTCCCACTCTCACACCGACTCCGCCCCCGCTGTTCCCGGTAGACCTGACTGAGCTGACAGTGCGAAGCCACCGAGACTGTCAAGGTGCTGTGGGTGACTGTTTGCTCTGTGTTTTGCCAAGTGTTTTTTCTTCTTGTTCTTCTTCTTCTTCTTCTGCCTGTTTGCCTACTGTATACAGTCACATTAACTGTTAAAGGACTGTTTTTATGACTGGGAGCACAAGAGGATCCTGGGACTTGACGCGCTTTCACATGGAATAAACGCTCAGACGCTTGAAGACAACATGAATTTCACTTGGGAGTTTTTTGCCTTTTTAACCTGCACCGCCATGATGATGGTGCACCGCTGTAAAGCAGGTAAAGACTTCACTACCTGGTGTTCACACTTTATATGAGCTTGTCAAAGGTTTTAGTCGACAACACAACTAACCTGAATTATGAAGGTCCAATTAGGCGGCTGTAATGACGCACTTTTAACTCTTCTAGCAGAATGTCATATTAGTAATGAGCTGCCATTAAAATAATGGATTTAACGACACCTGTTCATTTCAGGAAGGAGATTTAAAAAAAACTGCCTGATTAACGAATAGTCGATTAAAGGGCATTTTTTTTTAACTTTTTCAGCTATAGGCCTATTTAATAGACAACTATACTATGTTTTTCTCTTAACTTATTTAGAGACTCTGTTCCGCCCCGGTTTGTTGGCTACCTGTTGTGTAATAACCGTTTGTAGCCCACGTATGAGGATTTTACTCATGCGTCATGATTCGGACACTTTTTCCACCGAGGTGATTTAAGTGGGGGAAAAGCCGTTTTCAACCAAAAACACAATTTAAAAGACACCTCCAGACTCCCTGAAGTATTTTGTTATAAACGACTTTAGATGAGAGGCTACATATTAGCTCTGCTGCTCAACAACCGAAAGCTCCACCTTGTTTTACGCACCGTAATTAGCCCAGATGTGGTGGCGCCCCTAGTTTGCAATTACGGTAAAGCAAATGTGTTGAAAGTGCGGTGAGGTGAAACAAACCAAAGCTAAAATATATTAAAACCTAAAATGGAATTTGTTGAAAGTCAGACAATGTGGTGCCAAAACAGACAGAAAAAACTTCTTCTTCTTCTTTTTTTTTTTTTTTAATAAAATTCCAGAAAGTGGAGCCACATATTAACTCAGTAAGCACTGGAACATACATTCTCGTTTATTTTTGAACATTTATTTCGGTCATTTGATCTTTTCTGAGAAGATTAGCTGAAAATTCCCATAGCATAATGTAGCTACCTTACACACATTCACCTTCACTGCCAAAAAAACCCAAGCAAACAAAATAACCCTCTCCTCATATTTGACCTCATTCAAAGATTTTCCTCATGTGAAACATTAACTCTTATAACTTTGCTGTGCCTTTCTTATGTAGTTATGGACATTTTCTGGTTGTCTGTTGAGAAAAACTGATTTCATCTGGATTTTCACAAAATTGGTAAAATAATTTCATTTTTATTGTGGTCAGAAAATTGCATTCTTGGAGGACTGTCATAGGAATTTACTGGGACTCTCATTCCCCTTTTCCACTAAATTATCTCTGGTTCTTAAACTGGTTCCATTCATTATTCCTGCATCCTTGGTGCTGTTGAGTGGGCCAGCCTGTGTTTACACAAGTTTTGAGCGTCAACATTGTAATGGAGGATGTGTCATCAATGGAGTTCATTGTACAATGCACAATTGAAGTAAATTACATTGATCACTTGTAAACTTTTGTTCTACTAGTACAGATACTTGTTTTTACCCCCCCAAAAAAGCATGGACCAGCTATTAATGACACCACTGCATGCTTTTCAGGTTCTGAACCAATTTATTTTGGTTGAAATGCTCTCAGTGGTTCAAACTTAGGTGTGGGAACTGCAACGGTACCAGTTCCATGTTGGTGGAAAGGGGTATCAGTAAAAGTGCTAACGTAAAGTGTTGGAGACCACACCAATCAGGTGCCATGAATGCAGAATAGAACAAAAAATATAAGCTGCTGTGCGGTTTGCCACACTTTGGCTAACTTGTGCGGTTGGAAAATTTGTGAATCCTAGAATTAGCAAAGGAATGACCCGCTCTATGGCCCCTATGATGGGCTAGTACTCGTTGCCGTCATTGGTCGGATTGGTTAGGTTTCAGCAAGAGAAGTGGTGATTGGTTAGGGTTAGGGTAAGAATGTCAGGGTAAGCCAATCAGAGGTAGAGTAAGGTATGCAATTCCTTAGCTATCCTGGATTTGTAAATTCACATGCAATCGCAGACTTTGTTCAAATGCAGCGGGAAGTGAATTGTCGCTTACAAGACATCACCACAACGGAAATTCTCAGAAAACATATTTTTTGTTTTAAACATTATAAAATATTTATGCTCACTTTAAGGAGAGACACACTAGGTAAAAAACATATCTTATTCATGCTCTGGTCAGTTTGGAGATTTGGGCTTTTTTGCAACATGTCTTGTAAACAACCACCATAGAGGTGTTCAACTACCCTGTGTCTGCAGTAAAATGTTAAAACAGCTCCCTGGATCCTGTGTTTGAACATGCACCCCATCATCAGATGTTCTATCTATCTAGCAAAACTATACAGTTTTTTCAGTCCAAAATACACATTTAGATTTGTTTTACTCCAGATTTCTGTTTTGGAAATGTATGCAAATTGCTGCATATTTATTTAGATGATACCTTATTCGCGTATTCAAACCTAAAAATTCTGAAAACTTGTAATACAAAAAATAACTGTCTTAATGTAAGTAATCATCTGGGGGGGTTAAATGGTGATATCTATTAGTCAAAATTTATTTAAAAATGTATTAAGTTTTACAGTCCATATCTTCAAAGGTCATTTTCTCAAAATGAGTGTTTTTCTCATACTTTAAGACTAAAATTAAAATCTCACAGCTTCAGACACACTTAAATACATCAGACTTTCCAGCTTTATTTCTATCTATATTTAAAAGGTTTTTACAGAGGGATTTGTTCATGTATCGCTGATAGGCTGATTTATAGAATATTTTACTCCTGAGAACGTGGCAGATATATATATATATATTTTTTTTTTACAGCTGTTGACAGTATTTTCTGATTTATGGAGTGCTAAAAAGAGATACTCAATTTCTCTAAGTGAAAAGTTTTGACCTCCAATATGTCAATGAAATGAAACAGTTTAATTAGATAGTGCCCTATTTGCATATTTAAAAATAAAATTGAAGAAAACTTGTATAACAAAAAATAATTGCCTGAATGTAAGTAATCAACTGGTGGAGTTTCATGGAAAATCTGAAAATGTCTTCAAACCAGCAGCAGGTGCTGTGAAAGGACTTAAGTTTTTACTTTGACTCAGAAATAAACAGTGGTGTGTGATACTCATGACGTGTACTCATTTCTTTTCATCATTGCCCGTCCCACAGACCGCCCTCCTCCTCCAACAGGGCTGTCAAAAAGGTGGCTCGATCCGTTTACAGTGAACGTGTCATGGCAGAAGCCCAGCGGTGTGGCAGATGGCAAGGTGCAATACAAATACCGCCTGAAGAATGCACCAGATAAAGTAAGAAACATGATGGAACTGGGTCTGTTGATTAGATTTTTACTGGGCCATAGGACTACTCTTCCATTAAGACAACAAAACGCACACTTCAAATTCAGTAATTTATACTCACTGTGCTTCATGCAAAACTAGGCAGGTCTCTTTCAAATATCCTCCTCTGGGCTAGAATATTCTCCCATGTGATCTCTCTGTGACTGTCCCATCCCACTGACTGCCTCTCATATTAGTCATGGAATGCTTTACCTAGAAAGATGTCAAACCATTGGCAGGTTAATGTCTCCCTGTTGTTTCGGTCCTCTGATACCACCACTAAATTGAACCCCTTTGCAGTGGTGGCTATAGACGATATAGGCGGCTGCCTAGGGCGCCATCCAGAGGGGCAAAAATGAAAGATCTATTGCTACAGTCAGTCTGTAGTAGGGGTACCAGATCTAACCCTGGCAATGCAGTTCATCTTAATGTGCTCATCAGTAAGTGACAATCTCAGTCACAACATGCTAGAGCTAGTGGAGAGGAGTGTACACAGAGAGCGTTAGAGCAAGACAAAAAAAAAAAAAAAATGAAATTTGCACTTACCATATTCTTTTGTTTTTCATTAATATTGCTTGGTAGCTAAGTTGTTTATTTGTGTTGGTTTCTAATTAGCCTTTGTTATTGTTTGTAATAAATACAGTCAATAGGGATGTCAGTTTTGGTTAATTTTGCTTTCAATACTTTTAAGGAGAAAAAAACACAAATTGGAAGCTAGCTATAACACTGCTTATTCGCGATTACTGCTGGTAACGCTATTCTGGCAGTGGGGTGACATTGCTGCGGAAACACGGTGGCCAACCTCCAGTCTTCCCTCAGGTCGCCTCGTTGAGTAAGTGGCTTCATATGAAGCCACAAAACCCCTTTGTCATTGTTAGCACCTCTAGCCGTGCTGACACTGCCAACGGTGCTAACAGAGCTAACAGTGAAGTTAACAATGCTAAAGGGGGTTTGTGGCTCAAAATTTAGCTGCTTATTTACCGGAGGGACCTGGGGGGAATTTGGAGGGTGGGAACAATGTCTTCACAGCAACACTTTTGGGTTGGGATGGCGTTGTGAGTGATACTCGCTGAATGGGCAGTGCTGCTAGCTAGCTCCTACTCAGTGAGTTGGTGTGCAGTGCAGAGCGGCAAAGGCAGTCAGTGTGGACCGCAGGGTGAGCAGTGGGCACTGTGTTTCTGCATATTAACACAGCTCGCCGGCTGTCTCCCACCAGATCTGGGTGGTGTACAGTACAGTAAACTGAAGAGTAGCAAAATTAACCTATAGGTGTCAACAGGTTAGAGATGTCAACGGTTAACTGATTCATGTTTAACCGCTGGCATCCCTAACAATGAATATAAAAGATAACAAGTGGTTAAACTTGCCTAAGAGACTGAATGTGCTAGGTCTGGCACTGTAACTTTGTCAGGCATTGTTTTGGGGATTTCTTGACAGTAGAACAAGTTTGTGCAGTTAAGAGAGTTTGGTGAATCCGACTTGAAACACTCTTTAAGGTTTTAGGCTAACTGTTACAACCACACAATTAAATATACAAATCTTGGATTACTGTGGAATCACAGTGATTTATGATGTTTAGATATGAAGCCCAGAGGACAAATAATATACAAAAAGAAATGCTGTGAATGTTCTTGCTAATGCTTTATCACACTACTCTTATGTTACTGTCATAACAGCAACATGACAGTAAATGTTGTTTAGTCATTCCAAGAAAACCTGCTTGTTCTAACATGTGTTAGCATGACTGCCACTAAAGCCTGTGTTGTTTTCCTTGCAGTTACTGGACATGCACGAAATTTAGAAATTTCACAGAGAGCTTTCTCACAGAAGAGACGGGTACCGATCGTTGGACTTATGAAGTCTGGACTGTTGACAGTCAATCCTGTGAAAGTTCGAATGAGAGCACACATGTGTACGTTACCATTCTTGCCCCCAAGCCCAGAGGTAAGAACAGAAAGCTGAAAGTTGTCCTGTGTATCCATGATTAATCTCCAGTGTTCTTGCGGAGCCTTGAAAATTCTTAAATAAGATATTCAGAGTTTAAGGTCATAAGATGTCTAAAAAAAAGTCCCTTTCTGAATTATGGTAGGTTTTAAATTTTAAGGTAATGCCTAGTTGTATGAGAAGTATCTCACCAAAGATCCATTTACATAAATATGATTTGGTCTTTGGTCACGACTCCAGCTCTTCTTTTAGATTTGATTGTAGCAGGAATAAGGAAGTACACAAAACAGAACAGATGATGCTAAGCTAAAGACAGCCTCTAGCTAAAGACAGGGGTTTCAGATAAGACACAAAGTTCTCTGTTATTTCTGATAGTTGCTAGAATCGTGAAAATCATGTTTTTAGTCTGACTCTGCAACGGCCAAAATACAACACGAAGGAGCTGGAGCTTACAGATTTAATGGACTGTTTTAGTGGATGAAAGGTAGATATACTGTACGTGTGTATGTCGAGAATAAATCTTAGCCTACTCTGTAATTGCAAGAACAACCAGAACAGCCTTATTGTTTGAGCTTAGCGAGCTTGAGCTAGCTGTGGCTGAAGGCATTACGTTTTCGGGTTGTCCCACTGTCCGTCTGTTCATCTGTCAGTCCGTCCCATTCTTGTGAACGCGATGTCTCAAAAACGTTTTTAGGGAATTTCTTCAAATTTGGCAGAAATGTCCACTTGGACTTAACGATAAAATAATTCGATTTTGGTGGTCAAAGGTCAATGTCATTGTGACCTTGCATCCGTCTCATTCTCATGAACACAATAACTCAAGAATTCCTTGAAGGAGTTTCCTCAAATTTGGTACAAGCATTCACTTGGATCGTGAAGTCAAAGGTCAAGGTCACTGTAACATCACAAAACATGTTTTTGGCCATGACTCAAGAATTCATACACTCATAGGATATAACAATGACATGCCATTTTATATCCAAGTGTTCAAAGGCCAGCTTCACTGTGACATCATAGTCTTCTGACCATTAGTCAGTGTCATAACTCAGGAACAGAAGGGGAGACAATTGGTCAGACACTGAACTGGTAACATGTTGGGCGGCCATTTTGAAACTGTGCTGATTGGATATGTAGATCCTCTATGCTGCCATGTGTGTGAAGCATCCATGTTTTCACAGACATGGATTTAAACTGTAAATGCAACTTGAGTGGTTTGTGGAGGCATACAACCTCCAAGCAAAACTCCATGCACATTGTAATTACTCTTGAAATTTTAACTTAAAATGTTGTTTAACATCATCATTATCTAATGTAAAGCGTAACAGTGGGGCACAGTTTATTTCATTTGTCATTAATATGATGACTTTATGAGATTTTAAATAGGACTGTTATATGGAGATACAAAACTATCCAGAAGAATATCCCTCTTACTATCGTCTAGCTGATTTTAAACATTAAGCTCAGCCCTAATGTGTACTTCTAAATTTTATTTTAAAAAGTTATTTGCTACATGTATGCATGTTTCTGTTTTTGTGTTATACAGCTGAAGTGAAGGACATCACATGTTTCGTCTCTTCCAATGACATGAACTGTTCCTGGATCCCAGGAAGCCAGCCCTTTAACCTCTCCTATAGGTGAGAATCAAAGCCAAAATAAAGGAGATACAGTATGTCTCCAAATATGTGATAAGTTTTAATGATAGCTGTTGGAATTCTACGGGTGCTATGTAATTGTTTTCATATAATACACTGCGCATCAGGATATTATTTTGCAAGGTTTATCCTGACAAGTGTCAAGAAAACCCAGGCACAAACCATGATGAGCAAAAACCTCACTGTACACAAACTATTAAGTACTAAAAGAGATCTCAGAAGCAGTACAGGGTGAGAGCCTACGTGTGGGTGTGATTTTCTTGCTTTATTCAGGATGCCATTTTTTTTATTTATTTCCATTTATAAGTCTACACAGATACTGATGAGCAGTAGATAATGTGTGAGCTCCATGTACATCTAGTGGCGACTGAAGGAATTGCAGGAACTTGTTTCAGTCGAAGCCTTCCCTGGTCGCTGTTTCTCTGATCACCTGCCTGTTTTATCATCGCAGGAATTGTGGACACTCTGAGAAAGTCATTAAGACTTTAAAAGAGTGCGATCAGCCTTACAGCAGTGGGACAAGGAATGGGTGTTACATGAAATTTCAAGAAACAAGACAAGAATTTCAAGACATCTGCATGGCTGTGGCCACTGAAGCTGGGCGGAGCACCTTTAAACCTGCACTTGGTAATTATTAATGTCATCATAAATTTTGAAAATAAACATTTTTCTGTTAAAATAGTTTAATAACTTATTTTTGGGTGAAAAAAAAATCTTGGATATGTTTTGTCTTCAGTGATACATCCACCAAAACTGAACATCACAGAAAAAAAAGATAACCTCATACTGAGCTGGACACCTCCAAAGATTGGACCACCTCGCTGCTGGATATACGAGGTCTGCTACAAGCAATGCAATATGCCAGAAGTAAGTAGGGGAATTTCACTGTTTATCCTAAATTTTAAGTCACATACATAGTTTTTCTGAACCTGACAAAGTGGAACAGTGTGGTTTTATATGTTTACTGTTTTTAGGAATGCCGTAACTTCACCTATGAGG
The DNA here is from genome assembly GCA_019142605.1 of Cephalopholis sonnerati. Classification (NCBI taxonomy): domain Eukaryota; kingdom Metazoa; phylum Chordata; class Actinopteri; order Perciformes; family Serranidae; genus Cephalopholis; species Cephalopholis sonnerati. The sequence goes on from JAGQAX010000023.1 coordinate 7,039,902, forward strand.
GACAGCCTATGCAGGTGGCCTACAATAAAAGGTGCCTTTACGAGTTCCGATCCAGAGTCACAACTACTGAGTACTGCAAGAAAGTATCCAGCAACTTCCATGATGTTGTATTCTATGGTAATTGTTCAACCAATTATACTTTACACTGATTTTCCACACTAACATTTAGCTTCTCTAACTTGCTTAATTTTTGTGTCAGAGCTCTTAAATTTTGATGCAAGGAAGCCTTGTTTTTTTACTACAAATAGTGTTTCTGACTTCTCCAACTATTCCAGAGCATTGATTAACTGATGTCAAATACAAGGAGTTTCTCTGGTACAACCTGCCCCATTAACTCAGCAATTTTATGGAAGCATATGAGAGGCGCAAGTATTTCAATTTCAACAGCCACTGAATAGAATAAGAAATAAGACAGAACTTTATTTATCTTGAGGAAAAGTATTACTTCATATTGAAACTTAAACAGTACTGAATCTGTAGAATTGAAATGTTTTACTTTGAAAACCACGAATCTAAAATTACTTGACCTGAATTCACCTCTTTGGAATTAAAATATGACATTTCTTGATTTGCAATTTCAGAAGCTGATTTTTTTTTCTACATTCACAAATTCAGGCCTAAAAATTAATGTTGAAAATATTCACACAGCAACGTCCAGGCTACCAAGAACAGGATAGCCAATCTAGCCTGATTATTGCCTGAACAAGATCTTTAGATCTGAATTTGACCAGTCAAATTATATATAGTTTATATATGCTGTATAGTGTCTTATTTGATTCCATACAAGTTGTAACAATAAGAATGACAATGACAAATTAAAAATTACACATTTGCAAATAAAAACATAATAAACTGATACATACACTAATAACCAATAACCAGCACCCAAGGGTGTAGGTTTCGTTGGTGGGAGCCACTCATGAAACGGGGGAATGTGGGTGTCCTGTGCTAGAAAATCTTGAGCATCAAACACTGAATTTCTGCATTCAGACGATTTTCTGTTTTTTTTTTTTTTTTGCACAAATTTGCGCGTTTTCTACATCATTTTATGGTGTAATTGTCTTACGTTTTGTCAAAATAAAATTCCTTTGCTATACCTATGCTTGTACCTATCAGATGCTTAGTATGCCATGTAGAGTACAAAACTGCAAGTCTGCTGCTTCAGTCAGGTAACCAGTCAAGATATCCTCTTGCTGCCCATTTAAGATTTTCTGAGTGCTGTGACAGCCTGAACAGGGCAGCTGTGCTGATTCTCTTTCTCTGAGGTTTTGTAATTTCTTGCAGTATCTGCTCAATGTCACATGGCAGAAAGAGTTAATGTGCAAGTGCACCCCTATCACTTTTTCACACCATCTCTCCTGCCATGTTGAATAAAGGTGTAAGACAGACAGAGAGACGTTTTTAGTTATGACTGGGGTTAATTGTCAATAGTCAGCCATTGTTTAGCCAGGTGTAGTAGCATGGTGGCTTAAGATGAGCAAAGATGAAATGCTTTACATATTACCCAAGAGACAAGTCTCTGAGTTACATATTTCTAACTTCAACAGTGTCAGCATTTATCAAAAAAATAGACTTGGTCCCAAAAGTGACTCTCATACCGAAAAATCAGTGTTTTGGCTGTAAAATTTGAACACTTCTTCACACAGCTATGAAATGTCACATGCAAGGGCAGAAAGGAAGTGGTCATGCAATAAATGAATTACATGAGTCACAAGTCATCCCCTCTTGGCAAAAGGGGTGCTGTCACAACCATACCCGGTCTGCTGAGATTTTTATGAGGTCACTTAGTTTTATGTAATTTTCATATGTATGTTTTTTTTTTAAAGTTAAATCATAAAGTGCAATCCATTTGAACAATGACATGATTCTTGAAATCTCAGGAAACAAACACTGGAAAAAAGTGCAATGATTTTCCCCAACTTTCTCCAGCAACTTTAAGATTTTTGTACACTAGAATATAATACTAAATGCGAGGGGAGGACAGTCCATGCAGCTAAAATAACACAACAATTGCATTGTAGCCAATTTCAGGTGAGCTAATTGTAGATTTCTGTTATACCAGTTTCCTTTAATGTATCTGGCACACACACTCTGGCACTTTTGGGAGAAAACTATTCCAACATTTGACCTTTTTTACATCTTGCTAACATATCTGTAAGCCTGTCACATGTGGTCAAACTGTCCCAATTTCTGTAGAGCTGGAGATCGGAGTCACAAAACCATCACAAAGTTTAAACGTCCTCTCAGAGAATGACTAAAAATAATGATGACTTATGATACTGGACTACTATTTCTCAATTTATGGGATCTTTTAGGTAATGCATATACGAGTTATCCTACATATGTGTGAACAGGGTGTTGGAATACTATTTTTGATTGTTGATTACCATGGCAATGATTTAAGCTTTGAAGCATTTTATGGGCTATAAGAAAATGGTTAAGAAAAATAAACAGTAGGCCTGTATCTCAATACAATTATACAATAATAGAACAATTGCCAAGTGTCAGAGAGAAGAAAACACTGAGTTTTAAAATAAATTAGCCTATTATATATGACTGAAAAAAACATAATGCAGACAGAAAATGTAAAAAAAAAAAAAATCCACAAAACATCAGTGTACAATATTCACAGGAAGTAATCTGCTCAAAATTCATTCAAGTTGTTCATTTCCACAAACTTCTGCAGTTATTGCTTTCAATATTTGGGTTAATTGTACAGTTTATCAGTTGTTAAATGTAATATGAAATATCTATAAAGTATGTCACTTAGTCAGGGGTTGTTAGTTTAAGGGTGCCTTAAGGAAAAAGGTTGGGAACCACTGTTTAAGCCCATCATTTAGCCAGTATTAAGTTGGAGAGCATTTAAATGTTATGGTATTGTTTGGTGTGCGCCCTGTCTGCTTGTCATATTTTATAAGAGCCGTCTTTGGCGTTTTTTCTCCATATAGAATTTGTTAGCCAATGCTTTTTATGAGAAAAACAGTCACATGTTGACTTTGACTGCAACGATTGCATTAAGACTTTGAAGTTTCTCCACTTCCTTATGTGCTGCAACAATTTTCTGTGAACTATCACATGTAACATAAGAAAAAAAAGGCTTGAAAATGTCTTGAATGCTGAAGGAAAGGTGTCTCTCTTTGTCTCAGGTACCAACAAGCCTCCTGATGAGACTCTGACCGTGGTTGCCATCGTCATTCCTATCATTCTGTCTGCCTGCATCATTCTGTCCTGCTACTGCTTCAGGAGGTATGTTTTGGAATTGTGATGATAGTGCAAAGTGCCCACATTTTGCTTTATACCAAATTTTGCAATCTATTTCAAGAGTGGATGTTGTAAAGTTTCACCCTGTGAAACAGTATCGCATGTTTCTCAAAAACTGAGAATCAGATTATCAGGAAACATGTTGTGCATGAATGTCTTTTGACATGGAGAAACCTGATCACTCTGGTGGCCCTATACTGCCACACTGCTCTTGGAGTGCTGCTGCTGGAGTGCTTCAGGGTTTAATCAGAGCACAGGGTGGGTGTGGGTAGAAAATATTTAACAAATCCACTCCACCCTCAGGCACAGATAGTCAGGTGTTTAAAGGTGAGCAACAATAAAAAGAGAAAGGAATGTTCACAGTGCACCAAGTCAATCAGAGTTAAAACTTAAAGGAACCATTTGCCCCAAGTTTTTATTCTTGTAATTCAGTTTAGATAATTTTGGTGAGTTGCTGATTGTTGGAGATATCTGCTATATAGATGTCTGCCTTCTTTGCAGTATAATGGAACTCGGCTTGCAGAGCTCAAAGTGCCAAAAAAAAACACATTGAAAAACTCAACAGCAATGTCTCTTTCCAGAAATCATTAACCGTTTACTCAATATAATCCATAAACTTTGTTGTCCTACACAGTTTCATGTAGGACCTACTTGCTTTCTACCAAACTACACCCACCAACTGTATCACCGCGCAGAGGGAAGCGTGCATCTACTTGATATGTAAACAATAATGGAGTCCTCCTCGGCTGATTTGCAATGTTAGCTAGCTTAGTGCTGCTAGGTGAGCTAGCAGTAGATGCACGCTTCCTGCTGCATGGGGAATCAGTTGGTGGGGTCAGTATTTAAAAAGGGACACTACTTTTGAGTTTTTCAAATGTATTTTTTGCCACACTGAGCACCACAAGCTGAGTGCCACCTAGTTCCATTATATTGCAGAGAAGGCAGACATCTCATTGACAGATATCTCGAACACTTGTCACCTTGCACCAACACCATGTAGACCAATAAACAGCACTACAGGTAAGAGGAAAAATATATATTTCTCATTTTGGGGTGAACTATCCCTTTAAAGATTCCCCCAAACATGGTTTAAGACCTTTACAGATACTTTGAATAATTTTTTGCGCCTTTTTCATATTTAATTTCAAAATCTATTCGAAAATTCCAAAAGCACTGTTGGGTTTGTTTTTTGAGAAAACATCTGGCTGTAGACATATTTCAAATATGACATTTTTGGTGCTGGAAGTATTGTGCTCTGGTTGTTAATTTCTGTCATTGTGTCTGCTTGTAGGCACAGCTCCATCATTTGCCCCATCATACCAGATCCTTCTGCAATATTCAAGGAAATGATGATGAATGGAAACAAAGAAGTTAAGGTAAGTTTTAGAAAAATTAAAAGTAAAAAATAAAAGAAAAAAATATGAGTGATCTACTCACCTGGTCTCTCTATCTCCACAAACACTTGTTACACTGTTCTGTGTTTTAGACTGCTGAAGAGAGTCTGTACACACCGATGCCTGAACCCATTGAACCCTGCAAAATAACCCTCATCGCTGAAAACGGTGTCCTTCAGCAAAACTCCTGATGTGTGCAATTACACTGCAATGCCTGCAGTTCAGCTGGACTTCAGCACTGTGTGAATTCATCACGAACATTTACAGAATAACTTAACACCAGGCTGAAACGCTTCGTACCTCTGACCTCTTCTGGTGTTAAGTGTTAAGTCTGTTGCACCTCTGTGTTACTGTACTCGCCTGACTTTGTATCAGTGCAACCAGGGAAGAACATTGACCACTAGAGGGCAGCAAAAAACAACATTTTCAGCTGCTATTCAGTTACTGTCTCAGGTAGTGCTGATGTCCTCTGCTGAGGCCTGTCATGTACAGGATAAGGAAATACACTGAATCCTTGGAGCTACCTTGAAAAAAATTTAAAAAAAACTCGCCCGGCTGTGGACCCGGAAATGTCAACCGGACAAGAGAGTTTGTCATGCCTGCTCCGTGCTGATATGCTCCTGTTGAGCACTGGGGAGGAAGACAAGGATTGGGCGGGTCGTGTGTTTGGTTGGATAGATTACAAGTGGGTCAGCAGGAGCTGTACTTACTGGGAACTGTCCCACTGGTAAGAGGAGCTGTCCCTGGAAATCTGCTGTACAGATCTAAGAGAATAAGACAAAGAAGAGGGGAAAAGGATAAAAAGGGCATTTGCATTGATCATGTTTATGGAAATGTTAAGCAAATGCCAGTATGACTGCTGTCATGGCAGCTAGACAATGGGCAGGAAGCAATAACCTAAGTGAAAAGCACATGCTTCTAGTGATCCCTGAACAGTTCTTACAAAAGTTAATATGTATCTTAAAAATCTGAGCATTTGGTGTTAAGCATTTCCAACCTTTTCACACAACTGGCACCTTTTTTTTATAAAAGAGAACAGTGATAGAGAACATGACGACAGTTCAGCAGCCAGTATGTCGATTTAGTGTAATCCACTGTCTGCTTGCTCACACACCAATTCCAAAAATGCCACATCACTATTAGTCAAACAGCCTTCCTTCCTGAAACAGAGGGAAGCTTTGTTTTTGTCCCCTGTTGCTTTGTGACATTTACCAACATTATTTGTTGGGTGATGATTGACCATTTTCACGGCTTTAACACAAAATAAAGAAAGACAAATTAAAAATGTTTGGTGTGTTGCTTGGTTGTGATTGTTGGTTACCCATCAGTGGTTCATTTCAGTCTTCTTTGTAGTCCTAGTTCCATAATGAACTTGTCACAGCTTGTTGCTAGTGTAGCTTCAAGACATGTTTTGACTGAAGTAATCTCACAAAAGATTGATAGTAGGCACCCTTCATATGAGAGTGTTAGCTATGGCTTAATGTTAATAAATCATATTAATGTCGGGATACTTCTAGTTTATAGATCAGTTATAAACTATGAGTGAGAATAACTTTTGGGCAACCAGGGTTTAACAGGGTTAACAATCCATTAGCTGGCATTTCCTCTTGCATGATACTTTATTTCAAAGGCGGGGACACACATGAAACGGGAGGTTTGGGAGGCCTCCACTAGAAAATGTTCAGCATGAACACTTTCGCTGTGCTCCATGACGTCACACCTGAGCTGACCGCATTCAAGAACAACAAGTCAGAAAACCCAAGATGTTAGCAATTCCAGTTTTAGCTATCTAAGCCATTGTTAGATATACCAGTTGATACCAGTGAATTTCACTATATTTTGTGCAAACAAACTGTAGAAACATGTCCACAGATAGAAGTTGGACAATGCTATGTGTACGACTGATTTTATGAGGCACAAATAAGACAAAAGTGCTAACAATCAGTGTTTTACTACAGCTTTCACTGATGTCACATGGAGCAGCCATATTGGATTTTGGGGTCAGGATTAGTGATATTCCTCGGACCTCACGATTAAAAAAGTCCAATTTGTGGCGGCATCCCATTCAAAATTTTTGACTGGGAAATAGGAAATTACGACTTCCCGGCGAATATAGAAAGCAAGCAGTTGACAACAACACATTACGCTCTATTTTGCGTATTAAAAAAACACCATAGCAGCATGTTAACAATAGAAGTCGGACAGAAGTGTGTGTATGACTGTTTCATTAAGACACAAGTAAGTTACTTTAGTGCTAAGAAACAGTGTGTTACTACAGCTGTCACTACTGTTGATGCCTGGAGCAGCCATATTGAATTTTGATCTCAGGGCTTGGTAAGGTTTCTCTTATTTCCTGAGTCAGAAATCTGACTTTAGGGGGTGTTCCAGTTGACATTTCTGACTTCGAAGTGTGCAAATGGAATGCGCCCTTTATTTCCTGCATAATGGTGAATTTTTAATGTACCAATTTGTGTGTTTTCTTCATCAGTTATGGTGTAAATGGCTTTAATTTTGTAAAAAAAAAAAAAAAAAAAAAGATTCTGTTTTCATGTTTTTCTTAAACACCTTGTTAACATTTATGGTAAAAAAAAAAATAAAAAAAAAAAAGTATGACATCAACATTTAAAGTGCAGAAGGTTGATGTTGCAATCGAGTGATGGCGAGAGCGCGTGCGCGATTCCACGTGCGTCTCCTTGGCGAGCAGAAAAAGGGGAAGCGCTCACCCCGCCCAGCTCCAGCCTCCAACACTTTTCATGCGCTCTTAAGAAGAAGCTGGAAGCGAAAGTCAAGAAAGGACACGGACATTTACTGTGTTCTTTTTCACAAATCGTTACAAGCAGACTGGACACCAGACGGCCGCTCAAAGGAGAGGCAATTGTTTAAGGAAAAAGTTTTATCCTCATACCGACGGTCGTGGAAAAGCAAATTTGGGAGATAGAATTTAAACAGGATGACCAGGAAGTTTCAAAGTTTGGCGTTGTTCGTTTTAGGCTGCCTTTCTCTGACAGCTGAAGCCCAACAAGGTAAGAAAACAGCCTATACAGTATATAACGTTCTGTACATTTTACTGCCTTTGTGTTTTTAACTTTGTCCTTGACGAATTTTCCAATTTTGCCACGGTCTACGGTGTTTCCCAGTAATGACGTCACGTCTGGTAGTTAACTGTTGAGCAACACAAAAACATGTAAACTTCAGACTGAGATGTGTTTTGGGGACAATAAAGAACTAGATGGATTTTATACATGACTCACATCCAACATAGTAGGGGAAACACGGAGGTAGTTGTAACGCTTTTTGTCTCCACATCCATAACTTGGTGAATTTTTGTTAGAGCTCTCAAAGTACCCAAATTTGTCTAGTACAAATAGTGTCTTCAGTTTCTCCAACTATATCACACAACTCATTACCTGATGTCAAACACAAGTTCCATTGTTGCAATCTGGGACAATAATGAAAAATAACAGAGTTATAAAAAATGACACATAAAAATGATAAATAATAACTAATTCTTACCAAGGTCTAACTGGTTAACCCGTACCTGTCAGATGCTTAGAGCCTCATGTGGAGTGAGTCCAAAACACATGTCTGTTGCCTCAGTAACTGGTAAAATTATCCCATTACCGGGCATTGAAGTCTTTTTGAGTGCAGGGCAGCTGTGCTGATCCTTTTTCTCTAAGGTTTTGTCATTTCCTGCAGTGTCAGCTCAGCGTCACACAGCAGAAGGGGTGTTATTTGGGGACAGACCTGCTTTTCCCTTACTTTACCCTCCCTCCCTCAACAAATTGTGCTGGACTCTAGGGTCGTGTGTGACAAAAAGGAAATTTGTACTGCGTTTAATGATCATTTTATCAAATCAGGCCCTCTGTTTGACCACCTCAGTGTCAAATATGACAAACCAGAGCCTCATGATAATGTCTCTACCCTGCCAGACAAAGAGGGGGTCTTATTTTCAGGTAATGTTTCTTTGTCATTTAGACTGCTTAACCATTCTGAAGTCTGTCGTGTTTTGTGTAATTCCAAGTGCATGAAAAGCTTCAGTTAGACCCCTATCTCTTAAAACTTGCTGCCCCCATCATTGCTGTGCTTTCGACGCATATTTGGTTCAATTTCAAAAGTCTGGAAGTCAGCCCTAGTGACTCCTCTACATAAGTGAGGAGACACTAATGATCTAAATAGCTGTAGGCCTATCTCAAAATTATCATGCCTAGCTTAAGTGTTGGAATCTTTTGTAAAAAAAAAAAAAAGCTCTGTATTTTTCTGTCTGCAAATGCTTTTTTGAGTCCCTGTCAGTCTAGGTGCAGATCCGGCCATAGCACCATTACAGCAGCAGCTGTGGTCTTAAATGACTTTCAGCTCTAGATCGTAGGAGACACTGTGCGGCTCTATTTATAGACTTGTCAAAGGCTTTTGATACTTTTGATCACATACTGCTTCTGGATAAAATGGCATTGCTATGTTTTGATAACACTTGCTTTAAATGGTTTCAGGATTACCTTACTGATAGAACCCAGTGTATAAATGCTGCAGGAGTGAAATCAGAGTTTTTAAGATTAAAAAATAGTAATAGCAAATAGCAAATGACACGATTCTTTCTGCTTGCGCACCGTCGATAGAGGAATCAAACCTTCAGTGTGCATTTGACTGCGTGAAGAAACCTTAAAAAAAACATAGACTGATTTTAAATGAAACCAAAACTCATGTTATTCACAAGGTCAAAGAAGTATGATCTTGACGCCTTTTCTATCCTTTCCCTGAATGGCACCCACATTGAATGTGTTGCAGATTACAAATACCTTGGCATCTGGCAAGATGACAAGCTTTCATTTAAAACACACGTGGTTGAGCTCACAAAGAAAGTGAGAATTAAACTGGCTGCATTGTACAGATTGAGGTCATGTTTCTCTTTAGAAAATAGACAACTATTCAATCAACTATAATGTCAGTCTTATATTATGGTGATATTTTGTATATGCATGCAGCTCAGTCCACACTAAATCACTTGATACAGTCTACCACAGTTCTCTCCCTTTTTTTATTACTGGGGGATGGTTTTAGAACTCACCACTGTGAGCTATAACAGAATGTGGGATGGTGTTCTCTCACTAATAAAGGGGGAAAACATCGTCTCCTCATTGTTTATAAGGCATTGCTTGAAAAGCTCCCCTTCTACCTCACCTCTCTTTTAAAAATCAAATCCATCTTTCATCACACACGCTCACAGGAAACTTTTATCCTTTGAAATCCCTCAGGTCAGTACAGACCTCGGTAAATTACCATTTGTTTTTTTTTCGCCCCACATAAATGGAACAGGTTGCAAGAGGTATTTAAATTAGATATGTATGTGACGTTAGATCATTTAAAGTGTATGCTAGATGATGCGGTTGTTTTACAGTGTTGCTGCTTTGGTTAATTGACAGACATGATTTTCTTTATATTACTGTTTTTGTCGTTATGTAGCCGTCCTTCATGGCAGACTCCATTTATAATAATTTAACTTTTTCATCTTTTTACTGTTTTTTTTTATTGCTGTTTATAATTCTTGATAGACATTGTGGTGTCTGACGCCAAAGATAAAAAAAAATAACATAACATTTACATTATAACCGAATTTAAGTATGAATGTAGCTATTTCTTTAGCTGCGTGGGAAAGTTTTCTTATCAAAGAGGGCAGCCAGCAGTGGTGTGTGCTGTTTGCATTCTCTTGATGGTTAAGGCAAATTTTTCTAATCCAGAGCCGTCCCTCTTGATAAACAAATAACCCCACTGCACTGCTGTAAAAGGGGTCAAAAAGAAGTCATTTTACATGAGCAGACTGAATGAAAGGAAGGAACAGATGGTGTCCATAGATCAAGAGGCGAATTAAAGGCACACTGAAATCACACGTGATCACATTTCTGTCTTTTCTGTTTCTCCACCTAAGGTCAACCCTTACAAAATGTCTCCATAAAATGGATTAATGATTTTGAAGTACAGGTGTCCTGGGCACCAGTGGAGAACTGCACATATGCGGGGCTTTTTAAAAGAAAGGGCGAGAGAAAGCCAGTGAGTATGCACATATTTTTCTGTTTAGTAAAATGTAATAACTGTGTGTGCTTTTCATTTAAGGTTGACAAGTAAGGTATGACACTGGCTTTATTATAGTATTTTTTTGTTATATGTTACATTGTTATCAAAGCCTATGTGCGTAGGGACATTTCTGACTTAAGCAACTTGTATTTGGAGTATTAAAGGAGGTACTGTGGTAGACAGCAATGTACACCACTTATTTGATCTCAGTTGTGGAGGAAGTACTCAGGACATTTAGTAATTAACTTGCTGTAAAAATATTATATAGAATACATAATGTTACAAGTAAAAGTCAAAAATTCTTTTTTTTTTTACTTTAAGTGTATAACAACATTATAGAAAGGATCCCTGCAGAGATAGATCTTTTTGTTTAAGAGTAAGATCCTCTTAAAACCAGAAACAGCCCCAAAATCACCATGGTCAAACCTACCAGACTGAATTTTTAAAATAAATAGTAACTTAATCATTGTAAAACGTACTTAATTCAAAGTCGACAGAAGCAAAGTAAAACTCACAAAGGCCGTCTTGGTTCTTCTTTCCAGTGTTCCAACAGTCACCAGCTCTGGTTTACTAGAAATCAACCCCTAATTCACCCAGTTGGATGTTAAAATATGCTGCCTCTATACAAGCTTAAATAACTGTTTATTCAAATGGAGTCTGGTGTGTTTAGCTATGGTGATTTTGGGGCTGTTTCTGGTAAAACAAAAAGGATTTAACTCTTACACAAAAAGGTTTGTCTCCGTAGGGATCCTTTCCATAATGTTATCAGACACTTCTGAGCCTGTCAGTGGCAAAAACAAGGACTTTTAGTGGGCATAAATTGATGGTGCACAACTGCCCTTTAATGTTACATTGCCGTTTTACCTCTGCTGGGTGCAGTGGTGTCGCTCAAAAATTGTTTCAAAAGTGGCTGTTTTCATTAACCACTTAAACACAAAAACATGGGAAAATCTGTTCCAGGTTGTAAAATACCAATGTTACAGATGAAGTAAAAGTACAGAATTACTTGACCGTACTACTGAAATTATCAAAGTTGAAATGGCTTGGAATGACCCCTTTCATACTATTATATTGTTAAGTACGTGATAATATTTCTTTATTAGTAGTTTTAGTAATGACAGTGTATAAGCAGTATTTAAATGTCACAGGATGGAGCAAATTGTTTCTCCTTAGCATAATGTTGGGTGGTTCGATATGTAAGAATCTATCCTATTTTATAAGCTGATCATGTGTTAAATATAAAAAATCTTATTAAGAGTCACTAGTAACTATAGCTGTCAAAAAAAATGAAATGGAGTAAAAAGTACATCGTTAACGTCTGAATCGAGGTGAGGTAGAGATACAAAGTAGTATCACATTAAATTAAAAGTACCTCAGAATTGTACCTAAATCTTGTATAAATGTATTTAGTCAGTTCCACCAGTGACTACATTCTTAACATAGGGGCTTTAAATGTGAAGATTTGATCATAGACCAGCTGCAAGACTTCCCTTTCTTTTAATGCTTGCTTAATCTATATGACTAATGACAATGTGCCTGAGTCCACCTTATTTTTATACAGTTTCAGTCTCCTCTGCACCATGTGCAGGTGTGCTTTAGAATATATTCGACTTTAAATCTGATCGGTTTTCTGCCAAACATCTATTAAGAACACAGAAGATCTTTATCAATATATACGGTGATATCTATAATAATACAGGACAATATATGGCCAGTGTGGGTTTTTGTCCCGGTGTTAATACTGCTAATGATGGCTTGGTTGTTCATTCAGTTTTTCTTTTCTGTTTCTCTCTTTTTTTGGAGATTGAGAATAATGTCAGTCATTGGCAGCAGTACGTTGTGATGGAAGGAGGATCTCTGCAATTACATCTTGAAACTGATTGTCATGACTCCCCTAAATACGAGACCCCCATCAACATCACTTATCCAGGTAGCTCATTTTGCTCACAGTTACCCTTAATATCACTTGATTTTGTTCTCAAAGTTTGAATGCTTTTGAATAGACAAAGGAATTTGCTTTTTGAACCATATATATACCTCATTAACGTAAGAGTATCTGTTGGTTATGATGTGTGTATGTGTCACATTTCCTCCCAGACCTGGTGAGGGATTTGCAGTGCTACATCTATGCCACGAATAAAAGTCGCTGCTCCTGGAGCCCAGCCAGTCAGCATGTTCCAAATCCCAGGTTTTTCTATCGGTATGTGGCTTTCATCATTAAGTGCTTACACAATAAAAAAGACAATGGGGAGCAGCCCAGTAGCTCCACAGTTGTCTCAGAGTGATTAATAAAGTGAAACTCATTATTACACAAAGAGAACTGTATTGCAATATTTCCTGATACACTGTGGCTAATCTTGGTTTCATCACATACAGTAAGAGTCAGGCAAGTGGAAGTAATGAGCTAGGGTTCAATTTAGGCTAAATTCCTCATATAAAATGGCTCAGCTTTTTATCAGTCCAGTCCTCAGGGAGTATAAGTTTGACTGTCAGCATTGTCTGTTGACGAATGGGTGACGCCTGTTCTTCAAGGCCCAAGCCATGTTTGGTAATGTAATGTTTAATGACATGGCTGGACTTTTACTTCCAGCCAAAAACCATAGGCATAACCAGAAATCCAAAGTAGATGTTCATGTTGATGATGTTCATCAGTAAATACTAACGTTTGTGTCATTATCTTGTTTTTAAAAATGTTTGTCTAAAAATATAAAATATACACTCTTCTATAAAGTCAGATAGTCAACATATTTTTAATTTCACATGGTTAAATTAATGCGTACCCTCTGACCCTTTTCAGCTGGTGTCATCAAAAATATGCCTGTGCAAGTTGGCAACGAAGGTGGGGTTTGCCCCAGCCATCCAGACAAGTTGGCAAGCTTTAAACATTAAACCAAGACTGTAACCAGCATCAAAATGTCTGGCTATTGTTTGTTCAGCTGTCAGAATTGATATTCCAAGAGTGGACTCGGGTTCCACAGACAGGATAAGACGGTTACAGAGCAACTGTGCTTTGGTTTAACAAGTGACTGGGTTAACTGGTAACTCAACAGAATGCGTCATGGTTGCCTGTAGCGATGGCGGCTGTTGAAAACACGAATAGAACATGTAACTGTCCTCATAAAAATTTTAATTTTAATTAATCTTTAATCAGTTTTAAATACATAGTCATCTTTGTTTATTATTTACACCAACCATTTACATAAGTTACCACGAAGGACCAGGAAAGCCTTTGGCAGAAAGTCACCAGTTAACTCGTCACATGTTAAACTGCAACAATGGCTGCAAGCTATTCGCTGTAACATGTTGACTGCCACTGGATTTAGGACACAATCAAAAATTCTCATGTTACAGGAAAACAGAATCAGAATTAATTTTTGCACAACAATAATTTAATAGAGCTCTGAAGTATGCTAACTAGCGAGGCAGCAACACAAAATAAAGGTACAGTTCTCTGTTAGGATGTTATGTAGTTCCTTGGGTTGTTAATTATAACTTTAGGTTACCAGGGTAACTCCGGTTCTAATGATAACCTAGCTCGGTATCTCACATCCAGGCGTCCAGACCAAATAAATGTGTGGGGGTATGCCCATCTAGCAGCATCACAGATGTCACTCACAGAAATGCCCCTGAACAGGGCCCATGAGGTGGCCATACCCCTGGTGGAGTGAGCCCACAGGCTCTCCAGGGGCTGCAGTCCACAACTCTCATAAGCCAGAATTATAGCCTCCACCACCCAGTGAGATAGGCGCTGGCAAGTCAGAGCCCTCCCTCTATGAGAAGAGGCCCAATACAAAGAGCTAGTTACTCTTCCTAAACACCTTGGTCCTGTCCATGTAGATGCGTAAAGCTCTGACTTGACAAAGTGAGTTAAGCTGCCTCTCCCTCTCACGCAAAATGCAGTGGGTGAAAACCAAGCAGCTCCAGAGTGGGGCAGCAACAGGAAGATTCACTAACCTTAGGCACAAAAGCTGGATTAGGGCGCAATATCACCTTCCCATAGTGAGGGGAAAACTGCAAGCAAGATGGTTGCAGAGACAACGCATGTCACTCGCTTATTCGTTATAGTCTTGTGAGAGAGCAACTTAAAGTCAGCACAGTCTAAAGGGCTCGAAAGGCAACCCTGAGAGCACCTCCAGAACAGTAGGCAAGTCCCACGACAGAACTAAAGGTTTGCATGCAGGCTGCAGCTGGCGGGCACCCTTCATATACCTCCTTATCAGGGAATGAGAGGGAATAAATTGTTTTACTCCTATCTGAGATACTACAGCTGTGTCACTTAGCATCTGACTGTGTTAGCTGCAGTTTAAAGTTCAGCCAAACCAGAACATTCTGGGTTTCACAAACACAGCAGTGTGCTAAGTTTAACCTCACTGCTGCGGTGTCAGTTAACTCTGGTGTTTCAGAGGAGCACCACATGATAGTACTGTAGGCTAAAGGCACTCAGTAAATGGTATGCAAACAAACAGGTGTCAGCTTGCTCATTTTACAGTACAGTGTTGGGCTGTAGCCCAGTAGCCAGTAGGAAAATATGGAAATATCAGTGTACACAGGCACACGCAGTGTTGCCAAATTGGATTTTCTCACCAGGTTCCGCCTCCTCTCTTGGCAAATTAAGGCCAAAATACACAGTCACCAAATGGTGCACATCAAAACAAGCACCCCTGTGTACAACCCCCACATGGGTGGCAGCCAAATTTATAGGGGGAGCAATAATTGAGTATTTGTTGTCACAGTGTTTTACAAAGTTGATTAATTAATAACTCTCAAAAGTCAGCTATTTTTAAGGGAGTCTGGTACTTTCTCTCAAGGTGACAAATGAGTGTATTGCGATTACTCTTATCAACTGCACAGTAACAAAGACAAAAGTGTGGACTCGAGTCAGATGACTTGGACAAAAAAGACTAACACATGACAGGTGACCTAACTTAGACTTGAGCCTTTCTACAAGGTCAAAGATTAAGTTGTGTAAAAAGTATGCCACGACTGAATTTATTTATCTTTATTTAATCTAGTCATGTTAACATTAATCTTAATTTAATTTAACATTAATTAAATTTCCTTTAGACATAAAACATAAAACGTGCAACAACATACAATATCAGTCTTACGGAAACTGTCTTACAATGTTGGGAAGAGAAAGTCATACATTTATTTTTCCAATATTAGATGAGTTTACAACAAGACAGGACCAAAACAGACTTACTTGGTATTGGTTAATAATGCGATATGCTATGAGAGTGCAATGTCACCACTCCTTTTTTTATGATTAAGTTCAGTTGCACATGTTTTAACAAATATGTTTTTAACAAATAGATACTTTTTTTGTGAAATTTGTACATTTATTTTATCACTGTATTGTTATAATGGCATTGCATTAGGTGAAGAGCGCATCATGACTTGTTTAGGACTCGAAATGCAAAGGTTAGGACTTGACTTCCTTTATACTGGCCTGGTCTGAGGAGCATAATGTAGGAAAATTGGGGCTTATTTAAATGTTTTGTAAAATTTCTTAATGAATTGTTTCATAACTTTACATCTTCATGTGCAGTCTGAAAACATATGAGCTTCTTCTCTGTCTTTCAAGGTTAGTGAATGAGGATTTCACTGCATCTGCTGACCAGAGGGCCCCTCTTCTCATTAAAGAGTGCTCATCGTATCAAAAAGAAGTAAAGGACTAGTTGTGATCTGGATGCAGACATCGTCCAAGACATCGACATTTCGTTTATTGGAACGGTGAACAACACATTGGCCAGGAACACCTTCAAGAAAGTGCTTGAAAGTAATGATATGCAACAAGTGGACTGACCCATTGTAATTTAGTATGAAGAGTCCTGTGGAGGAAACATTCTGTTGAAATGTGTCACACTTCCCCATTCACTGTCAGAGCTATAGGAGAAGTTGCTCTGTCCCTTCTTCTTTGTTCTTTTATCATGATGTGTAGACGTGTGTGTGTGTCTGTGTGTACAGTTTGTTGTCTAATGAATCCAAAACATACAGCTTTGGAAAACACATATTGCAACTATTTTAGAAGAGAAAAAATATATCTGAGAGGGACTTTTCAAGGGTGCTCAGTGGCTTCAAAGTATTTTCTCATTGTGAATAACTAAATTGTGGTTACTATAACTCTGTCATGTCTGTCTCCATGCAGTAAGACCTCCTGCCCTTAACTGGACTGTCACTAAAACTGGGAATAAATTCAATATAAGATGGACTCCTCCTGCCATCGCAAAGAGTTGGACGTTTGAGCTTCAGTTCACTGAGTGTAATAAAACTCAGGTAATGTTTTATTTCTCTCAATAATTCATATGCTAATTATGAAAGCCACCTTGAGACTGTGGTCATTGTATAGATCTCCTGTGCTGCCGTGGGGAAGATGTGTGTGAAGCATCCATGTTTTCACAGACGTGGATGTCAGATAGGCATACTACGAAGGAGGATTAGGACCATGTTAACAAACAAAAAGTCGTAAATCCACAAGAATAAAATCGTAAATCTATGAAAATCATTTTCTAAGAAAAAAAGTCACAGATTAAGATAGGAAAGTCAGGTAACGTGGTGTAAAAAATGACAGAGTATACAAACAGTGTTGGGGGTGACAGTGATATGGGTTTTAGCAGTACCAAAGTAATATAATGTGTTACCAGCAAGACTTTTTTTCTCCTAAAATTACAACTTTAATGTCGTAATATTGTTACTTATTCACATAGATTCACAACTTTATTCTCACATTATGTCTTAATTCCCGTAGATTTACGACTTTATTTTCATAATATTATGACTTTATTCTTTATTCGCAATATGAGACCGTGAAAGTGTCGAAAATGTTAGTGTGATCTCTCTGCTGATGGAAGGCTGAGACAGATCCAAGTCGGTTTCTGGCGTTATGTTGTTATTGTGTTGGATGAGATGAGATCAACATCATAAATTCCCTGCATGATCTTATCTGTCCTATTTCATTTACTCACTGTAAATGATATTTTATATATATAAGATACCATATTTCTCTTACCTCTTTCTCTCCTCTTCTTGAAACTCTTATGCCTACTCTTATGGTGTAAATATCTTGGAAATGTATTTACCAGGAACTCTTAAAAAACATCATAATTTTGTGAGTTTTCTTAGAATTTTGTCACTTGAAGCAACTCTTTTTACTTGCAATCTTTGTGATTGTGGCCTCAGGGCTGTTACAAATTAATTCAAATGAATTTTTGTCCTTTACATGACGTGGTGCCACATGTAAATTTAAATTTAAAGAGGTAACTTCCCCAAACAAAAGAGGATGGAAGAGTAAACCATGCCTACATGGTTAACTAAAGTAAAGACAGTGGTGCAGTGGTTGGTATTGTTGCTTCACAGCGAGTGGGTTCCTGGTTCAAACCCTGGGATAGAGGAGCCCTTTATGTGGCGTTTGCATGTTCTTCCCATGTCAGCGTGTGTTTTCTCTGGGTATTTGGGCTTCCTCCCACAGTTCAAGGACATGCAAGTTAGGTTAACTCGTGACTCCAATTTGCCCGTACGTGTGAATGTGAGCGTATATGGTTGTCTGCTTCAACCCCGCGTCTTGCCAAATGTCAGCTGGGATAGGCTCCAGCTTCCCCGCAACCCCTGACAGGATAAGTGGTTACAGAAGTGAATGAATGAGTAATAAAATAAAGACAGTCTGAATTTCAAGGGGAGACCCCCCAGACCCCCCACAAACCCCAAGCCAAGTTTTTAAATTCAAAGAGGGGGAAACCACATAAATCAAAATACATACATTAATATGGAAGGTTTTTAAAGTTACGTATTTCATAGCTTTAAATCTGGTTTTAATTTCAACATTAGGTAAACAGTAGAGCTTAAATTTACAGCTACAACTGTAAGATTCATATGATTATGACCATATTTTACACAGAAAATTTAGTCATACTGTCAGATTGATTATTGTACTGGAACTAGTCGACTAATTGATCAGTCACTGTTACATTTGTGACATCATTTCTTCACAGACTCGACAGTTTAAAGAAGTGACATTTGAGTTGGTCGCTGTCCCTCACTGTTCGTACAGTATGGCTGGTAGAGCAGTGACTAGTGGAGGAGAGACGCCATGGAGTGAAGAGAAACACTTTGGTACGGTCATCATCTCTGTGTGTTTTCTGACCTTGTTGAAGAGTTTCTTTGCAAAATGAACTGTCCAGCAGTTTGAAGCTACTGTGTGCAGGATTTAAAAATGACTCACTTTCCTGCCGTCCAGTGGTTGTTTGAAGAATGACACTGGCAGACAGAAATGCATTCTATCCCTCTGAGGTTGAGATTAGTTTTTAACAGCGGTGAGATGGAATTAAGTACTGTCACATACATTTACTTCAGTACTGTGCATAAATGCAAATTTGAGGTATCTGTACTTAACTTGAGTATTTCTAATTTAAAACAGATTATGATTCTACTCCATTACTTTTTAGAGGGAAATACTAGTTTTACAGATTTTACACGCAAATGTAAGAAGAACTCTGAAAATATGATGCAAAATTACACATGTAAAATTTTAGCTTAAAAAATGGTCAGCTTTTTAGTGTTTTATTGGTACTTTTTCATATGTAAAGGATCTGAATACTTCCTCTGCTACCACTTTTTATATTCTCTGTCAAAACTTGTTAACAGTGTTGCTGAAAAAGTCACTCTCAGATGATCATAATGTTGCTGATGTTTTTGCATGCAGATGCAGATGTAGGCCCTAATGGGTGGCTGTATGCTGCTATTGTCATCCCATTGATGTTCGGTGTCCTGGCAGTGCTGATTTTTGTGTGCTGCAAGAAGTATGTAACGTCTTCATCTCTTTGTTTGGCTCCTGCATAATTTGTGTCTTTACTTGGCTCTAATATTAAACTGTTTCTGTTCAGGAACAAGGAAAGTATTTTCCCCAAAGTACCAGAACCTCGGGACCTCCTCACCGATATATCTGACAACAACAATAAGGTAACTGCTTTATTTTCTGTCTGGGGTTACTCCCTGATTGTCCTGTCTCCCTATATTACTAAAGGAAGCACAGTCAAGTAACATTAACTAAAAGTGCTTGTTTTTGCCACTGATAGGCTTAAATTGTTATTCTTAGTGTCTAAGGTCCTCTTTGTTTACCCAGAAACAGCCCCCAAAATTCCCTTCAACAAACTTCCCTTTCAATAAACGGTCATTTTAGTGTGTGTAGAGCCAGCATATTTTCACATCTAACTGGGTGAATTAAAGGTTTATTTCAAACAAAGCAGAGCTGGTGATCATTGGAACAGCAGAGAGCAGAACCAGGATGGGTTTGTGAGTTTTATTTTGCTTGTCAACATTGATTGAAGTGTGTTTTACGATGATAAAGTGTTTATTTAAATGGAGTCAGGTGTGTTTGGCGATAGCAATTTCAGGGCTGTTTCTGGTTAAACAAAAAGGATGTTGTCAGACACTTATAATAACAATCTAAGCTTGTCATACCACTTTTCCACCAACATGGAATTGATTCCATTCCAAGTTGGTTCCCAGCTGGAACTAAAAAATGGCAGGTTTTTCTTGACCTGAAGTGTGAACAGTAACAACATCAGTGGGCGCATCATATTCTACAGGTTGGATAGAGAGGATGGTGTCTTGCATGTTATAGTCTTCTACTTCTTCTTATCATTATCAGTTGGTCTATATCAGTAATAACAGAACAATGTGATGTGTCATCTTGCTTCTACTGGGTTTTTTTTTTCATTATGCATTGTGCAGCACCTTTTGTTGTTGACACATGCTTAATTACAATGGTTGCATACAAATGTCTAATTAGTTCTTAAACCACAAAGGCAATAAAGTCAGTGAGAGAAGTCAATGACTTGATTCGTCATGTACTCCCAAGTTTTCAAACTTTCTTCTTCTTTTCCTCAGTGTACTGTTCGCAACCTGTACATCTTAGCAGAGGAAGAAGAGACCTGTAAAATCACTCTTGTGGTAGATCCACAGATCAGCAAACCTGACTTCTGACCTGCCTCTGCAGCGGCAGCAACTTGAATCTGCAACAACTGAAACCGAATGCAGGAGGGAGGGAGAGGATTTGTTAGCCAAGTGCGTCAAGAGAGATGTCAACTCAGTCTTCCATTTTACCAAAAAAAAAAAAAAAACGGTGGCAGCTACTGCATTCTGGTGCATAGTTGTTCGCAAACTGATGCAGCTACAATCAAACTTCACAAAGCTCACTCGCTGTTATTTATTTAGACACAGTAGTGCAGAAGTGACTTACACTGAATGGCATGGAACTGAAGGTCCTTGTCTTATCAGCCCAAATATGCCACCACATTACGCCAAATTCACATCAGTGTTCCATATTTAGAAGTCCTCATCACCATGATATTTTAACACACGCCAGCAGCTCCTTGTTTAGAAATGCTGTTGGTTAGTTACAGTATGTATGCCCTTGTTTAGATTTGCACAATAATTCTTTTATCACCACTTTTACCAAACAAGTACATCCATTACTCTGCATCACTGGTTCCCAGCCTGGGAGTCCTGACCTCCCCCTTGGGGTTGACACGGCTTTATGGGGCGTTGTGAGGCCTTCTTGATTGTAAAGGGTGTAAGAAGACTTGAGGGGGAAAAAAAATACTATACACACACGTATATAAATATATATGTGTGTGTGTGTGTGTGTGTGTGTGTGTGTGTGTGTGTGTGTGTGTGTGTATACAGATCTTAGCATTTCATTCATTTCTGTGAAGAAAAGTAAATTAAATAGTTATCCTTAAAGGCACGATGAAGACCTGAACACAAGGCAGAGTGCTCCAGGAATGAATCCCAAAACTTGGAAATGAGCCAGCATTCTAGCATCACAGATACCCTCATCTTTAAGTCAATGGGTTTTTGGTTAGATGCCACAAATAAGGTCTTTCAGGTTTTGTTCCACGACATATAATACATCAGTAAAAACCACACTCATTAATCATGACGCTTTTATGTGTTTAAAAAAAAGTGTCTTAATGTGACTACAGAACATCATCACACCAGCCACAGCTTTACAGCCTGGTAGTAGAAGGGATGTTACATCATGTGACTGCGGTGTAGTTCGTTTATTAATTTGCAAAGGTTATCTTGCTGAACAAAATGTGCGAGTATTATAAACGTTTGTTTGCCACAGAGTTAATCAACAGCCTCATCCTGTATTAAATAAGTATATAGGTAAAACAACCAAAGAGGTAATAGTGTCAGGTAGAAGAAAACACTGAATAAAGCCTATTTAGTGTGTATGATTGTTAAAAAAAAATCTATATAAATATTAGAAAAACTCATCTCTAATACAATATTCACAGGAAATCTGCTCAAAACTCATCCAAGTCTCTTGTTTTACACAAACTTACTGCAGGTTTTGCATTCACTATTTTGGTTAGTTGTACAGTTTATTAGTTGTTCTGTAGTTATTGTTATGCATTAAATATAAGTTGTCACTCAGTTTACTGAAATACAGAGTAGGGCTCCTTAAGAGAAAAGGGTAGGGGACCACTTCTCTACATGACCACATTTTTCTCTGAGCATTAAGTCTTTTGTTGCACTTAATAATTCTTTTTCAATACAGAAAAATATTTTTTTACAACCTTTTTGAAAAGTGATTTTTGTAGGATTTACCAGGCATTAAATAGGTAAATGCCAGCTTGTGTGAGAATGTGAGGATTTTCTACTTTTTGAGAGAGCTGAAGGCAGTTTGGAGGCTGAACCTCCACATCCTCCACTTGGCTCTATTGCACAATAACAGAAGCTTTAGTTACTATATAACATTAGTGGGACAGAGAGAAGCCCTACAGGATCTCAGTAGTTGAGTTCGACTGTGCTGGGTGCAGCCACTTTTTAGGTAAAGACAAATGATTTATCTTTGGATTACCTGTTTGCAGAGCTCCAGCAGCAGCGTAGAAAGATGTGTTTCCAGGCACTTGATGTTTAGCCAAAGAATGCATGCTAATAGTTTCACACTGAACCCTGCTGATCTACTTAAACTTCTATTTAAGTTGTGCTTTAATTCTCCATCGCTTTTTATTCTGCTTTCAGAACAGCTCTGAGTTGTTTTTATAAATGAAAATCATATGAAGGGTATTACATTTGCTCTCCCAAGAGCGCAAAGGAATACAATAGATTGAATGTGTAATGTTTTGGGAAGTCCAGGGATGATTGGACCTCTAAAAATCTCTTTGAGCTCGGATATACTGTTACAATTAGCACCTTCTTTTTTATTATGTTGAGGACAGTGACCATGAAATGAATGAAGCACTCGTGTAAAAATACGTATGTATTAATATTGATGCTGTACAGTTTGAAATTGTAATAGACCAAATGTTTTGGCTAATGCCGAGTGCAACTTTTGTATGGTTTATAATTCATTTTATGATACTCTGATAGTTTGTCAATAAATAAATGTAATGTCTGCACAGAAGAAATTCATGTCTCGGCTTTTAATTTCACACTTAAAAAATGTAGTCATTTGTTAAAAACTTGGTTTCAGGCATTGTGTTGCTGACTTCAAGGAACAGTTTGATATTTTACTTTAGAAATGGGAAACATTGTAACTGTAGTTATTTATAACTGTTATTTAACTTTACAATTAACACATTATATCTCATTTGTTCATTCTGTAAATAAAAGTATATTGTGGTTTTATAAGGGAATATTTATTTTTTGTAGTGGGTAGTATCCTCTCCTCTTCCTCATGTTTATGTATATTTATCTTTTATTCCCTCCCTTTTTTATATACAACCAACAGAAAACTTTTTGTCACTGTTGGGGAATATTCCTCAAGAACTGCTCAGTTAAAACATGGTATACCACAAGGATCAGTTTTGGGACCTGTTCACCATTTACATGCTTCCTTAGGGCCAGATAATGCATCATCACGACATATGTTCCCATAGCTACGCAGATGATACACAGCTTTACCTGTCTTTTAAACCCTCTGACACCAGTAAATTAGCATCTCTTTATAATTGCCTGTGTGATATAAAATGCTGGGTGTCCCAAACATCAGAAATTTAGCTCTGTAAAGGCAGAAGTTCTCATCATTGGCCCTGAACATGTCTCAAAACAATTTCAGCCTCTCATCAGCCCCATTACTCTGAACATAAAATCAGGTGTAGAGAACCTGGGTGTTATTCAGGACAGTAATTTGACCCTGGAGCAACATGTCAAAAACATCAGTCGTTTTTACCAACTGAAGAACATCTCCAAATATAGGTCACATCTGTCCTTCAATAACACAGAGAAAATCATACATGCTCTTATATCCTCCCGCCTTGATTACTGTAATGCCTTGTTCACCTGCTTAAACGATCGATCTATACATCAGCTCCAAATCATTCAAAATTCAGCAGCTCGACTTTTGACCAAAGCAAAACGATCCTTACACATAACATCCATGTTGGCCTCCCTGCATTGGTTTGGTGGGTAGGTAGCCTTCCAAGATGGCTGCTGTGAGATGGCTGCTGTGAGACCATGCTAAACAATCTCACAAATATCTAAACAATCCTAGGCATTTTTAAAACTCTGAGTAACACCAGTGATATTTAAGTGGTATATGTTTATGACCAGAGCACAATCTGCAAACAAAGTTTTTTTCTTTCGGACTGGAAATCAGATTGTGCTCAGGCCACTAGCCTGAGCCAAGGCCACCACCACCACCCAGCCCAGGCTTCAACAAGCAGGTTCCAGCTGCCAGGCCCAGACCTGGCTACAACAACCAAGCCCAGGTTCCAGCTGCCAGGCCCAGACCAGGCTACAACAACCAAGCCCAGGTTCCAGCTGCCAGGCCCAGACCAGGCTACAACAACCAAGCCCAGGTTCCAGCTGCCAGGCCCAGACCAGGCTACAACAACCAAGCCTAGGTTCTAGCTGCCAGGCCCAGACCAGGCTACAACAACCAAGCCTAGGTTCCAGCTGCCAGGCCCAGACCTGGCTACAACAACCAAGCCCAGGTTCCAGCTGCCAGGCCCAGACCAGGCTACAACAACCAAGCCCAGGTTCTAGCTGCCAGGCCCAGACCAGGCTACAACAACCAAGCCCAGGCTCTAGCTGCCAGGCCCAGTCCAGCTCCAGTAAACCTACCAGTGAACACAATGCCTGACAGAAAGAAAGAAAAAGCCAGTCTTGCTGCTTCTGCTCTTGAAGATGAGTATATATCTATTGCTGTTTTCCATGAATTAATGGATCAACAGAAAGCCTCCTTCAAAGAATTAATAGATCAACAGGAAAAATCCTATAAAACTTTTATGCAACTAATACTTGACTCAACAAACAAACGGGTTGATGAACTTGTTAAAGAAGTACAGGAATTAAAGAGTAGCCTTCAATACTCCCAGAAGGAGATTGATGTCCTCAAGGTGGCTAATTCTGTTAACACCAGTGCTGTTACTTCCATGTCTACTAAGCATGATGAACACAAAGAAGCCCTTGCCAACCTTGCCTTGAAAGCAGATTATATAGAGAATCAGTTAAAAAGAAACAATATTGTGATTGATGGCATCCCTGATATGCCAACAGAATCATGGGATGAATCACAGCACAAAGCAAAGAAACTACTTGCAGACCATCTGAAGATGGATCCCAAATTGGTGGAAATAGAGCGAGCTCACCGAACAGGGAAGTACACAGCCAACGGGCGGCCAAGACCTGTGATTGTCAAGTTACTGCGCTACAAGGACAAAGAAGAAATCCTAAAACAAGCAAAGAAATTGAAGGGAACTAACTTCTTCATTAATGAGGATTTCTCAGAGAGAGTCCACCAGAGAAGGAAAGAACCAGCTCATAGTGCACCCTCCTCGCAAGTTCTCCAATGAACCTCTTGAATGACTGCTGCTCACCATTTATTTTTTAACCATTACTATCTGACTGTTTAAACTTATTTTCTGTTCTTTAAACGATGTCTTCTATTGATGAAATGTTGAATGTTTCATATTTATCTGATGAGGAACCTGAATTTATTACTTTTTCCAATCAACATCTCTCATCATATGATAATTCTGACCCTGATATTAACCTCAGTAATGGTTCCAGTAAGACTGACTGTAGATATTTCACTACGGAATCCCTCAATACTCTTGTTACTGAAAAGGACACCAGTATTGAGGATACCTTGTCATTTTTCCATCTAAATATTAGGAGTTTACCAAAACATTATGATGACCTTATTGATTATCTTTCCTTATTTTCTATTCAGTTTAAGATAATTGCCTTAACAGAAACTTGGTTGACAAATGAGAAAGTGTCTCAATTTAACATCCAGGGCTATAATCACATTCCTTGTCACAGGCATGACAGGATTGGTGGTGGTGTATCTTTGTTTATACAGGAGGAACTTAAATTCTCTCTTCGCCCTGACCTTACAACTCCCCTTGGAAAGGAAGCTGAAGCCATATTTATTGAACTAACTACTGTTGTGCACAAGACCAAGGTTATTATTGGCTGCATTTACAGGCCTCCTGACTCCAACCCTAATTCATTTATAAATTTATTTATCTACTTCTTTGAGTAAAATATCATCAGAGAAGAAATTGTGTTATCTGTTGGGGGACTTTAATATAAATCTGATGCACCCTCAATTCTGTGCTTTTGTTGACCACCTGAATGCCTTTGCCTTTTACCCTCTTATCTCCAAACCTACAAGAATTACAGCTACAAATAGAACTCTTATTGATAACATACTAACCAGTTCAGTTGAGGGCCCAGGGATATCTGGTGTCCTGCTTGCTGATCTCTCTGATCACCTCCCTCTGTTTCATTTAGCACATACTGTCACTCCTTTCAAAATAGGCAAGCCAGTAACCTCTTATAGAAACTTCTGTCAGGCTAACATAGCAAAGTTCATTCTGTCCCTCCATGAAATTTCATGGCATTCTGTGGAGATGGAAGAAGATGCTCAGAAAGCATATGATATATTTTCTAAATTATTTTCTAAACTATTTGATATTGCTTTCCCCTATCAGAACACAAAAAGGCGCCCCAAAAAATCTACATCTTGGCTCACTAAGGGGCTAAAGAAATCTATAAGGAAAAAGAACAAACTTTATAAAACATACCTCACTAGCCCATCTCCATTGAACTTTAAATTGTATTCCTCTTACAGAAATAAACTTAATCATCTCCTCCGAATTGCTAAGAGACAACATTATGAAACTAAATTTGACGAGTCTGGTAATAATATGAAGTCAACTTGGTCAATTATTAATGAGATTATGAAAAAGACACCTTCTAATAAAATATTATGTGATGAATTTCAAGGGGGACTGGAAAATAAGTTCGTAACTGATCCTGTAGAAATTGCTGATGGATTTAATGACTTTTTTGTTAACATGGGACCCTCACTCGCTGCCAATATACCCCATAGCTCTATGACACTTCCTGAAATACAGGCTTCTCCCAAACATTTCAGGTTCAGGATGATCGAGGCAGCAGAGCTCAAGGACATTGTGATCAAACTCAAACCTAAGGGAGCTGGTCATGATGGACTTAAGCCTAGTCTCCTCAAGAAATGCTTGCCTGCTATTATGAAACCTCTTCTTCACATATTGAATTGCTCACTTGCTACAGGTCGCTGTCCTGACCAATTTAAATGGGCCAGAGTCATCCCGGTATATAAATCTGATGAAATGTCTAAATTTTCAAATTATAGACCAATATCTATTCTTCCTTGCCTGGCCAAAGTACTAGAGAGAATTGTGTACAACAGACTAACTGAGTATTTAAATGATCACAACCTTCTCTACTCTCATCAATATGGATTTAGAGAAAAACACTCTACTGCGATGGCTCTGGTTCAACTAATTGATCGATTTTCAAGGGCTCTGGATAATAATGAATTCACTATTGGGGTCTTTATAGACCTGTCCAAAGCTTTCGACACTGTTGATCATAGTCTTCTTGTTAAAAAATTGCAGATGTATGGTACAGGGGGAATTGAGCTCAAATGGTTCCATGACTACCTCAATAACCGCAAACAGTTTGTTTCTTGGAATGGTTCTGATTCTAGTTATAGGAAATTAACTTGTGTTTTACCGCAAGGTTCTATTCTTGGTCCTTTTGCTTTTTATTATTTATGTAAATGATTTATACCTGGTTTCAAAAAACATGTTTTTTATAATTTTTGCTGATGATACGAATATGTTTATGTCGAATCAAAATTATGAAGACCTAATTACTCAAACAAATGATGAACTTGTTAAAGTTAATCTTTGGTTCCAAAAAAATAAATTATCTCTCAATATTAAAAAAACATCCTACATGTTAGTCACACCAAAGAATAAGAATAAAATATCTTTTGATAAAGATGTCTACATATCCAATCACTCTCTTGTTAGAGTGCAATATGCCAGGTTTTTAGGTGTCTACATAGATGAAAAATTAAATTGGAAACAACATATATCATTCATCAGTAATAAAGTTGCCAAGAACATTGGTGTCATCAGCAGGATAAGACATGTTTTGCCTAGAAAAATTCTTATATCACTTTATTATACTTTAATATATCCTTTTCTTTCTTATTGCAATCTTGTATGGGCAAGCACTTACAGAACCAACCTTAAACACCTTGTTACTTTACAGAAAAGATTTGTTAGAATGATTACTTACTCTGAACCACTTGCGAGCTCCGGCCCTCTGTTTCAAAAACTTGCTATTTTGAATGTTTATGACATAAATGTATATCAGATCTGTTTATTTGTGTTCCAGCATAGAATTAATTTTTTACCTCCTAGTTTCTGCCATATGTTTGTGTCCAACAACTTAATCCATAGTCATCAGACACGAAATTCTTCCGATCTCCACACTGCCTTCTATAGAACTACTCTTGGGCAATTTGCAATACGATATCAAGGTCCATATCTCTGGAATCAGCTGCCTAACTATTTGAAAAAAATTATTTATTTAAAATCAAATAAAAAGGCTCTTAAAAGGTATCTCGTCAGTCAAACCATGAACCATCAAATATAAGACATTTATGCTATGTTGTTTGTTATTTGTCTTGTCTATTTCCTTTTCTTTCTTTCTTCTTATTATTGCATATGTCATTATTGTTCTACATTACTCAGTCATATATATATACTGTATATATATGTTTTTTTATTCTTTCTTTTTTATATTCACTGTATAATCACTCAAATGGTTGTTTAGTTTTTCCCACTTATTTTTTCGTTATTTAATTTGTTTTTTTAGTCTTAATTTGTAACAAATTCGTTTTTTTTGATTATGTTTTTCATGGGTGAGGTTTTTATATAAGCCCCTTCGGGTTTCATACCTCCCCTTTGCACATCTCAATCACAGCAAGTGTTCATACTATTTTAAATGATATGTTTGTGCTAAAATAAAATAAATAAATAAAAAAAAAAAAAAAAAAAAAAGACAACAGCCTTTCAAATGTTGCTCCTCGACTT
This sequence comes from Cephalopholis sonnerati, assembly GCA_019142605.1. NCBI lineage: Eukaryota > Metazoa > Chordata > Actinopteri > Perciformes > Serranidae > Cephalopholis > Cephalopholis sonnerati. The sequence continues at coordinate 7,069,015 of JAGQAX010000023.1, forward strand.
TGGAACAGCCTCCCACTGAGCATCAGATCAGCTGACTCTGTTCTTACCTTTAAATCTCGTCTGAAAACTTGCAATGCGCCGTGCCTCACTGCAAAAACTGGTCAGGAATGGCCTGAAGAAAGTGACAGAGAGCTCAATGCATTGACCTTGCCTCCAAATTCTCCAGATCCCAATCTGATTGAGTATCCTTGGGACGTGCCGGTACACCAGAGGTACTCCGGATCCACAGTGGGGCCTTTTCGGATCGAACTTGGCTCTGATGTGTCTAGGCATGGACACGGGACCTCTGGGGGTGTGCTTCGGAGTCTGGCACTGGGGCGTTGGCAGGTGGATCCTTTGAGACATGTCGGTTGTGAGGTGGGGTACTGGCACGTCCCACGGATGCTCGATCAGATTAGGATTATGGAGAATTTGGAGGCCACGTTGATGCCTTGCACTCTTTGTCACGTTCCTTGGGCACTTTGTGGTGAGGCATCGTGCATGTTCTGCTGGAGCGGGGGCACTGCCATTGAGGAGTGTAATTGCTATAAGGGGGGAGGTGCGACATTTGGATGAGTGAGGTGCTTCAAGTGGCATCCACATGAATGCCAGGACCGCAGGTTTCCCAGCAAAGCATGGCATTGTAACGAGATGGTCAGTATTGTTCATATAATCCGTCAGTGGTTTTAATGTTTTGGCTGATCAGTGTATGTGCTTAAGTGTATATGTTGGTGAAGGTGTATGTACAGTCATGGAAAAAATTATTAGACCACCCTTGTTTTCTTCAATTTCTTGTTCATTTTAATGCCTGGTACCACTAAAGGTATATTACCTGAAGAATACAATGAACACGACAAAAAATGCAGCTGATTCCATAATACTTTATGTTCTATCTGACATGCTTAAGATGCTTAAGCTTAATTGTATTCCCAGGGTATGTAAGAGGCCATTTCATGCCTTCAATTTGTAAAGGCCTAGAGTGGTTTCCTGTTTACATTCAAGCCGTAGCACAACTCAGAAGTTGTCAGCTCTCACATAATGCCTAAAACAAAAGAATTATGTGAAGCCACAAAGGCAGCCATCTTGGCACTGCTGGAAATTGGCATGAGTGAGAGACAGGTAGCCAAAAAACTGAAGCTCTCCAAGACAGCCGTTCATTACACCAAGAAAAAGCAAGCCGAACATGGTACTACCAAATTGCTAGCTGGTCAAGGCAGGAAACGTCTTTCTACCCCACGAGAGGACCGTGCACTCATCAGTCCCTGTGTCAAGAATCGTCGTCAGACCTCCAGGCACCTTAAAAATGAGTGGGCACTGTCAAGAAATGTGACTTGTTCAGCAAGGACAGTTCGAAACTGACTTCTTGAAGCTGGTCTGAAGTCACACAGGGCACGGAAGAAGCCCTTCAACAACGAAAGGCAGAGGAATGCCCGCTTACGCGTTGCTAGGGATCACAAGGATTGGACTGTTGATGATTGGGCTAAGGTTCTCTTCAGTGATGAATCCAATTTTGAGTTGATGCCCACTCCAGCCAACTTACTGGTTAGGAGGAAGCCTGGAGAAGCCTACAAACCAGACTGTCTTGCCCCTGCAGTAAAACATGGGGGTGGATTGGTGACGATCTGGGGTTGTTTCAGTATGGGTGGAACAGGGCAAATGCAATTGTGTGAAGGGCGAATGAACCAGGTCACGTACAGGGCTACTTTTGAAAACAGTCTTCTTCCATCAGCTGATAAACTCTTTCCTGCCTCGAATGACTGGATTTTCCAACAAGACAATGCCCCTTGCCACATGGCAAGGTCAGTTAAAGCCTGGATGGAGAACCAGAACATTCAAACCATGCCTTGGCCTGCTCAATCACCAGATCTAAATCCAATTGAAAACCTGTGGAACATCATCAAACTCAAAATGGAGAACCACAAGCCCAAAAACAAAGCAAATTTGTTAGAATTTTTGCAACAGGAATGGGCTGCTGTGACCCCAGAACAATGTCAGAAGCTGGTGGAGAGCATGCCAAGACGCATGGCTGCAGTCATCAAAAACAATGGTTATGCAATCAAGTACTAACTCCTGTGTGTATCATGTGACTAACAGCCAGAAAAGAAAACATGAAATGCCTAAAAGCACTGGTTTTGGCAGTACAATGCCATAGCTATTGATGTAAGAACATCAGTGATTTTGGTTTTATCAAGAAAACTATGGAAAATGGCTAGATATCAGCTCTTAAATTAAACTCTTATGAGCTATTTTTGTTGTTATCATTATATTTGTCCAAACAAATGTACCTTTAGTTGTACCAGGCATTAAAATGAACAAGAAATTGAAGAAAACAAGGGTGGTCTAATATTTTTTTCCATGACTGTATATGTTATTAGTTTCACTTTCGTTCTGTATTTTCTTCTTCTTGGAAAGCACTTTGTGCTTTCAGCTCAAAAAGTGCTCTAAACACAATTAACAGAATTTATTGGCTTTAACAAAGGATCGGTTGATGACCCGAGAGTGCTCTGGGAGTCCATCAAAGGTTGTATTAGATCAGTCTCTATTTCTTTTGCTTCTAAATTAAACAAAACCCGTCAACAGGAAATTAATAGATTGGAGAAGAAAATATCCTTGATTGAAAACAAGCTCCATAGCGCCTCCTCTTCACAACTACAGCAAGAGAGAGAGCTAATCAGGATGGAATTAAATTCTATTCTCAGACACAGAACAGAATTTATGATTCATAGATCTCGTTGCAAATTCTACTTTAATGGATCACGTCCTAGCCGCCTAGTGGCACAACAATTACGCAAGAATGAAAATCTGTCTACCATTTCTCATATCATAGACCAACAGGGCAACTCATGCAGCAAACCTGCCGATATTACTGCGGCCTTCGCGAGTTTCTTCTCCAAGCTGTACAGCACAGACTCACCCCCAGACAATTCGAAAGTGGCAGCCTTCCTTGCTAAAGCCAACCTCTCTCACATAACTCAAGAGTCAGCAGAGCAGCTTGACACTCCCATATCACTTGCTGAACTTAAAGATGCGCTCATAGTAATGAAGACGGGCAAATCACCGGGGCTTGATGGTATCCCTCCTGAGTTATACCTTACATTTTGGTCACAACTAGGCCCCTTATTACTGGATATGATTCAATTCTCAGTCGAAAGAGGCTCCTTCTCTAGAGATATAAACACTGCAGTAATCTCACTTATATTGAAGAAAGATAAGGACCCATCGGCCTGTGGCAACTATTCGACCATTGTCACTTCTAAATACTGAAGTCAAGCTATTTGCTAAAGTCTTGGCTAGGAGATTGGACCCATTGATGACTGATTTGGTGCACCACGACCAGACTGGCTTTATAAAATCTCGGCTTGCCTCTGATAATGTCCGCCGTCTTCTCCACATCATAGAAGGTGCATCCTGTATTTCTACACCATGCGCTGTTTTATCAGTTGACGCTGAGAAGGCGTTTGACCGCCTGGAATGGCACTATCTATGGCAGGTTCTCCACCACATGGGTTTTGGTACACATTATATATCCATGATTAAAGTATTATATTACAATCCTATTGCTAGAATCCTAGTCGGTGGCACCTTATCAGACAGCTTTACTATCACCAGGGGTACCAGACAGGGCTGCCCGCTCAGTCCATTATTGTTTGCCCTCTCACTAGAACCTCTCGCCCAGCTGATACGTCTCACCCATGATCCAATTAATGTTTATAACACCAATCATCATCTTTCGCTGTATGCCGATGATTTGCTTCTTTTTGTTAATGACATCACCTCTCAGCTTCCGGTGATATTAAACACTTTTGCTGTATTTGGAGACATCTCGGGCTACAAAATTAATTGGTCTAAGTCAGCCCTGCTACCACTAAATAACACAGCAGTATCCGTCAGATCTATCACAAACCTTCCTATAGTCAAACAGTTCCGATATCTTGGTTTGAATATTTTCTCCACTATTACAAAAATCATCACAGACAATTATGGCAATACACTTAACGCAATAGCAGCTGACTTGGAAAGGTGGTCCACAATTCCACAATCGATTCAAGCTCGTTTTTCTGTAATTAAAATGATTGTTATGCCAAGGATAAACTTTTACAGTTCTATGTTGCCGCTCTCCCCTCCAGCTGGTTATTGGAATAGATTACACTCGGTCATTAACAAATTTATCTGGAGCAACAAAACTCCTAGAATCAAATATGCTACTCTTCAAAGAGCAAGGGACACAGGCGGCCAAAATCTGCCAAATTTTAAATACTATTTTTGGTCCTTTACCCTGCGTGCTCTGTGCTCATGGCTAAACCCCGGGATGGTAAATGCTTGGCGAGCCATTGAGGAGTCCAGAGTTAATCCGCATCGTTTAGAGGATGTAATCTATTCGAATATCCCTCAAAAAAACCTTCAGGACAAATTCGGACCTATTATCTCCAATCTGCTTTCAGTTTGGCGGTCTGTTGAGGAAATTATACCATCTCCTAAATTTCACCCTTACGTTCCACTATTCAACAATCATTCTATTACAATATGCAGAAAACCTATTTCCTTCTCCAGCTGGTCAGGAAAGGGCATCCATATTTTGTCAGATATCATACATGAGAATAGACTTCGAACATTTCAGGAACTGAAACAAATGTTCAATCTTCCAGGCACCACTTTCTTTTTTTATTTATCAATTCAATCAATTTTATTTATAAAGCCCAATATCACAAATCACAATTTGCCTCAGAGGGCTTTACAGCATACAACATCCCTCTGTCCTTAGGACCCTCACAGCGGCTAAGGAAAAACTCCCCAAAAAAAACCCTTTAACGGGGAGAAAAAAATGGTAGAAACCTCAGGAAGAGCGACTGAAGGAGGGATCCCTCTTCCAGGATGGACAGACGAGCAATAGATGTTGTACAGAACAGATCAATATAATGAATTAACAGTAATCCATATGACACAATGAGACATAAGGAGAGACAGATATTATATTAATAATATGATTATATATGTATGTGACAATAATGATATGTGTATAATAGTCCAGGTATGACTAATAGTAACAGCAGCAGTGGGAGGCATCAGGCAGGACCACGGCAGCAGCACAACCACGACACATCGTCCAGGCACAGCTGCGGTACGAGTTGACCTGCGAGACAGTGGAGCACAAAGGCTCCGGAGAACAAGCCGAGTTAGTAACATGCAGTAGGCCCGGGTTAGAGAGATGCATTAACAGGACATGAATACTAGCAAGGGAGAGACAGCTGAGATCTGCCCTCAATGCTTATGGGGTCCCCTGGGGCACAAAAATGGACACTCCTTCTCTATACAGACTGTATACTTCAGGTTCTCATCGCAAGCTTGTATCCAAATTGTATTGCTCACTTAGACAGTCTCTCACACAACAACTATCAATATGCAATACCTGGGCAAATGACTTAAAACAAACTAACATTAACTGGTCTAGGATATGGTAGAATGGAACATCCGACTCTCCTCCAGGAACCCAGACCATCAAATGATTCATTACAATTATGTTATGAGAACCCATCTTACCCCACAAAAGCTGGCCAAGTTTTCACCTAACCACTCACCCAACTGTTCATATTGCTCTCAGGGAACCCCAGGCACATATCTTCATATAATGTGGGACTGTACTGTAATCAATACCTTCTGGCGATCAGTTTTATCACTGTTGTCTACCACTATTGGTAAAACTCTCTCCTTTACACCGACGCTGATTTTGTTAAATGATGACTCTGAATGTCATCTTTCAGTTCCTAACCGCCGCATTCTCCTGGCTGGCATCACTGCAGCAAAAAAATGATAGCAATCAGATGGAAACAACCCCATATACTCAACATACCACAATGGCTAACATCGTTTATGGATATTCTATACTTGGAGATCTCAGTTGCAAAAATACATGGTGCCAAACAGGCGAATGTAGCAGTATTGGAACAAGCAAGAGAGCAGATCAAAGCACTATTGGGCTCATAACTAAGACAATATACATAGTATATCTTGGATAATGGAGGATCCTTGCGCTTATGCACAAGATTGCTCTAATACTCAAAGCTCCCCCCCTGTGTGTGTTCTGTTTTGGATTATTTTATTTTATTTTATTTTTTTATTTATTTATTTTTCTCCTTTTGTTTGTTTTTCTTTCTCTTCTTTTGGTTTTTTTGTACTCTATGTTCTTGTCCTGTCTTGAATCACTGTGTTGCTATTGTTTGTATGTCGTACATGTAATGCCTAACTACCTGTATGAATTGTTTGGTAATTTCTAAATCAAATGAAATGAAATAAAAAGTTGATCACAAAAAAAAAAAAAGTGCTCTACAAATAAATCTATTATTGTTATTATTATTATTATTATTATTATTATTATTATTATTATTATATCTTTTATTCTTGCATACACAAGTTAATATCTTGTTCGAGCAACTTATCTTGTTTCCAAAAGGTCATGAATTAACTGAAATCTCACCTCTCCAGACTTTGGTTGCTTTGTAATAATCTAATCAAAGGTGTTATAAGAGTGGAATAAGACTTTACAAATGTTACACATTACTACTGCCTACTATATTATATAAATTTCACAGTATTGAACTGAATTACATAGTAAGGGATTTTACAATACTTTTGCAAGTCATGACAGAAATGACTGCCGTTCCTGTGAGCCATTGTGTAACATATGTATCAGTGTTGAAACAGGATATGTTGTAACCCGGCAGAGATTAGTCACTCTGTGTGCCACACTGGCAGACCTGCAGTCACTTTTTATCAGATGGAAAAGATGATGATGTTTTTGTTTCAGATTATTCTGCTGTAACCGTCCATCTTCACTGCCCGAGCAATAATGTGGGCTATGGTGAATACACTGGAACACTGTCCAATCATTCCTCTTCTGTATGCTGTGAATCATTTGCTCTCTAATGATAAATTTTACCTGATAGATAAAAGCGATCTCCAGTATAGATTCAGGTCATATTGAAATAGGTTAACTCATATGAGCCGACTTGATCTACACCTGATATTATTGTCTTACTGAGGCATGTATATTTCTTTTAAGTTTTCTCATTAATCTTATAGGCTACACTTTATTTTCCTGGTCTTGAAATAAAAAAAAAATATATATATTCTTGTCTTATTTTTCCGTTTGAGCATCTGTGCCGAAATAAAGGTGTACGACATTTTAAAGTAACATGACAGTGGGGCCTTTTTGGATTGAACTTGGCTCTGATGTGTCTAGGCATGGACACGGGACCTCTGGGGGTGTGCTTCGGAGTCTGGCACTGGGGCGTTGGCGGTGGATCCTTTGAGACATGTCGGTTGTGAGGTGGGGTACTGGCACGTCCCACGGATGCTCGATCAGATTAGGATTATGGAGAATTTGGAGGCCACGTTGATGCCTTGCACTCTTTGTCACGTTCCTTGGGCACTTTGTGGTGAGGCATCGTGCATGTTCTGCTGGAGCGGGGGGCACTGCCATTGAGGAGTGTAATTGCTATAAGGGGGGAGGTGCGACATTTGGATGAGTGAGGTGCTTCAAGTGGCATCCACATGAATGCCAGGACCGCAGGTTTCCCAGCAAAGCATGGCATTGTAACGAGATGGTCAGTATTGTTCATATAATCCGTCAGTGGTTTTAATGTTTTGGCTGATCAGTGTATGTGCTTAAGTGTATATGTTGGTGAAGGTGTATGTACAGTCATGGAAAAAATTATTAGACCACCCTTGTTTTCTTCAATTTCTTGTTCATTTTAATGCCTGGTACCACTAAAGGTATATTACCTGAAGAATACAATGAACACGACAAAAAATGCAGCTGATTCCATAATACTTTATGTTCTATTTGACATGCTTAAGATGCTTAAGCTTAACTGTATTCCCAGGGTATGTAAGAGGCCATTTCATGCCTTCAATTTGTAAAGGCCTAGAGTGGTTTCCTGCTTACATTCAAGCCGTAGCACAACTCAGAAGTTGTCAGCTCTCACATAATGCCTAAAACAAAAGAATTATGTGAAGCCACAAAGGCAGCCATCTTGGCACTGCTGGAAATTGGCATGAGTGAGAGACAGGTAGCCAAAAAACTGAAGCTCTCCAAGACAGCCGTTCATTACACCAAGAAAAAGCAAGCCAAACATGGTACTACCAAATTGCTAGCTGGTCAAGGCAGGAAACGTCTTTCTACCCCACGAGAGGACCGTGCACTCATCAGTCCCTGTGTCAAGTATCGTCGTCAGACCTCCAGGCACCTTAAAAATGAGTGGGCACTGTCGAGAAATGTGACTGTTCAGCAAGGACCGACTTCTTGAAGCTGGTCTGAAGTCACACAGGGCACGGAAGAAGCCCTTCAACAACGAAAGGCAGAGGAAGGCCCGCTTACGCGTTGCTAGGGATCACAAGGATTGGACTGTTGATGATTGGGCTAAGGTTCTCTTCAGGCTTTAACTGACCTTGCCATGTGGCAAGGGGCATTGTCTTGTTGGAAAATCCAGTCATTCGAGGCAGGAAAGAGTTTATCAGCTGATGGAAGAAGACTGTTTTCAAAAGTAGCCCTGTACGTGACCTGGTTCATTCGCCCTTCACACAATTGCATTTGCCCTGTTCCACCCATACTGAAACAACCCCAGATCATCACCGAACCACCCCCATGTTTTACTGTAGGGGCAAGACAGTCTGGTTTGTAGGCTTCTCCAGGCTTCCTCCTAACCAGTAAGTTGGCTGGAGTGGGCATCAACTCAAAATTGGATTCATCACTGAAGAGAACCTTAGCTCAATCATCAACAGTCCAATCCTTGTGATCCCTAGCAAAGCGTAAGCGGGCCTTCCTCTGCCTTTTGTTGATGAAGGGCTTCTTCCGTGCCCTGTGTGACTTCAGACCAGCTTCAAGAAGTCGGTTTCAAACTGTCCTTGCTGAACAAGTCACATTTCTCGACAGTGCCTACTCATTTTTAAGGTGCCTGGAGGTCTGACGACGATTCTTGACACAGGGACTGATGAGTGCACGGTCCTCTCATGGGGTAGAAAGACGTTTCCTGCCTTGACCAGCTAGCAATTTGGTAGTACCATGTTCGGCTTGCTTTTTCTTGGTGTAATGAACGGCTGTCTTGGAGAGCTTCAGTTTTTTGGCTACCTGTCTCTCACTCATGCCAATTTCCAGCAGTGCCAAGATGGCTGCCTTTGTGGCTTCACATAATTCTTTTGTTATGTGAGAGCTGACAACTTCTGAGTTGTGCTACGGCTTGAATGTAAGCAGGAAACCACTCTAGGCCTTTACAAATTGAAGGCATGAAATGGCCTCTTACATACCCTGGGAATACAGTTAAGCTTAAGCATCTTAAGCATGTCAAATAGGACATAAAGTATTATGGAATCAGCTGCATTTTTTGTCGTGTTCATTGTATTCTTCAGGTAATATACCTTTAGTGGTACCAGGCATTAAAATGAACAAGAAATTGAAGAAAACAAGGGTGGTCTAATAATTTTTTCCATGACTGTAGGTCACCCTGCAGAGCGTATTTGAGCAAGTAGACTTGAATTTTCTGATATAATCAAAACTCCAGTCTTAATACAATTAAAGGCAGTTAAATTCTTAAACACGATTAGGGTGACAAACAAAATTGAAAGCAAAGGCTATAAGAAAATAAAGATTTCCGTTACTTTCAGTTCTCCTTGGTTTTAAAAGGAATCTTGTGGAGAACAACTAACGTATTTCTTCAGTAAGTCAAGTCATAAGAGGAAGTTTTGAAATTGATTTAAAATTTCTGCATTTTGTGCGTCTTGTGGCTTTATCAAGAACAGCTGAGCAATTACATTTCTCAGAGTAACTGAGATAAAATCAGAGCTGGTTTCGATTGTGTTGATCGTAGCATAATACTGTATTAAAATCACAGCATCAGTTCAAGTCTTACTGCTCAGATTTCAACAATTTATTTTAGGGTGGGTTTTCTTTTCAAACTAAGGGGAGGCTCTGTCTTCAGGCAGCAGCCTGTTATGCATCATGACTTTTACTGTCACTGGTAAAATACCAAGAAAAGGCTAAGAACTTAATGTCCTTTAGTGACAAAAATCTCCACAAACCCTGCTGCACTGGACCAGTTCTATTTAGGTGTCCTTGAAAAGTCTACAAAGTCGGCATAGATGACATGAAATTAATGAAGGTGTCACACTGTGGTGAAGGGCATGTGTGAAGGGAGGTGCATAATTGGTTATCTGATGCAATCTTGGTGTAACCTCACTAGTGGTATTCTATACAGTGAGAATTTTGCACTGGGTTCTCATAAAGGACCTCCACTGAGAAGACCTAGAGCAACATATCAGAGGAAAACGACGAGTCCAAGACTATGAAGATTATAATAAAATGCCTATTTTCTATTATATTAGATACCTGACATGTTGTCCGTTTGCTATTTCTAAAGGAATTGATGGAGGCACGATTCGCTGTCATTAATTAGGTTTATCTCTCGGTGAATTGCTTCAAAATGGCGGAAGCGCTGGCTATCCTAAACCCGGCATATATCGCTTTTGTATTTCAATAAGTCAAATAGCGTGATAAATATTTCTATTTCAATGCAGACACGGGGAGAAAAGCTCCGACAGTCACCATTTTGGCTCCGTGGAGGCTATTCGAGCGACCACTGATAAGCTATCTTGAATGAAAGATAATTTCTGGTGAAATATTTTCAAAATAAAAGCCTTACACAATACCACTACGACAGGGACTTTTATTTTTTTAACCTCCAGCAGTATACTTCCTGTTACACGCCGGTTAACTTGACTCACCTCTGTACCTCTGAGTGCAGCAACAGCACCCTCTAGTGTTCAGCCCCGGGAGAGCCAACATGTCGGCTCAGACTGGTCCTGATGCTGCGAGGATGCAGAGAGCAGCGATATGAGAGGATATATGTATGTAAACCGTGCCAGGCCCGAGTTATCCTGGCGCAGTCTCTGTGGCGCAATGGAATAGCGCGCTGGACTTCTAATCCAGAGGCTCCGGGTTCGAGTCCCGGCAGAGATGAGTCACTCTGTGTGCCACACTGGCAGACCTGCGGTCACTTTTTATCAGATGGAAAAAATGATGATGTTTTTGTTTCAGATTATTCTGCTGTAACCGTCCATCTTCACTGCCCGAGCAATAATGTGGGCTATGGTGAATACACTGGAACACTGTCCAATCATTCCTCTTCTGTATGCTGTGAATCATTTGCTCTCTAATGATAAATTTTACCTGATAGATAAAAGCAATCTCCAGTATAGATTCAGTTCATATTGAAATAGGTTAACTCATATGAGCCGACTTGATCTACACTGATATTATTGTCTTACTGAGGCATGTATATTTCTTTTAAGTTTTCTCTTTAATCTTATAGGCTATACTTTATTTTCCTTGGTCTTGAAATTAAAAAAAAAATATATATATTTTCTTATCTTATTTTTCCGTTTGAGCATCTGTGCCGAAATAAAGGTGTATGACATTTTAAAGTAACATGACAATGGGTTAAAACAGGCTCATCTTGGACATGATATCTTGCACAAAAACCTTAAAATTTGATTTTCAGCTTCAGCTTTCAACTTTATTTTGTCACAGGAAGGCAACTGCTTCAACAGTAGGCATAATACAAAACATAAAAGAACACAGATATGCAGTATAATGTGGTGAATGTATTTTTCTGTATCTTATGGCCACAATCTCAATTAAAATGATAGTATTTCAACCTAATCGTATACAAAAAACAAATGAAAATATTTACACATTTAATGTCTTGTATCTTGTGTATTTACAGCCCCTCCCCGCAGCTTTCTGTCAGGCAGTAATAATTGATATTATTTTGTAAATAATAAAAGGTCACTCAGGTAAGACTGGTTCGCATCTATCTTCAGGATTACACCTCAATCCCACCAATAACACCGCCAGCAAAATGTGCACATATTTTGGGATCCTTGCTCCAGTTGTGCTCGAGTCACACGCAGGGGGTCGTTCCGGGTAGAGGACGCAAGGGGGCGCTGCGGTATCAGTGTTAGTGCCTTCCCTCCGGTCTGAGACGGGAGGAACCGGCTCACTGTGCAGACCTGCTGAGCTGTGACAGCTACAGTATCACGGGGAACCATCACCAAAATCTGTAGCCTACATTATGTGACAGGAATGAGGACATGGTCTGGTTATTCATCATGTGTTCGGGCTGTAGCCTCATGGTGACATCACTGCCTTATCCCAATAAATAGTCGATATTATTCTAGGAAGTAATAATATCTGTGAGTATTCCCTGCAGCATCTCCTCTAATATTTATATGTGCTCTTATTTTGCCTTAAAGCTCCGTGTGACATCATGTCACTATGATGTTATGCTCCATTATTAGAAATCTTTATAGTATATTTATATTTTAAGTGCGGCATCCGCATCATTCTGAAAAAATAAATGATAAAATTAGGGTGATATATGTGGAGGTAAGTTATCCAGGATGACTTCACTACCTAATGACACACTGTGAACTACACACACCAAACAGTCCCGACTACAGCAAATGTGTCAAAATGATTATGCCTCTCTAAGCTGGTTTATTTTTTTTATATTTCATAATGTATTTTTTGCCGGTGTTGGCCTGTGTAAGATCCAGAGGGAAAGAAAAAAGGGGGCAGTGCTGTGGTGCTGCTGACGTGAGAGAGAGAGAGAGAGAGAGAGAGAGAGAGGAGAGAGAGAGAGAGAGAGAGAGGAATGCCCCGTGAATGAGAATATGACGTCAAGTCAGAGAAACTACAGCGAGGACTACACCGGAAACAGAGCGTGGTCACATTGGGGGAACTTTTATTTTATTTTTCAGGGGAAGTCAAAAAAGAGATATTTCAATTGTTTTAAAAACGCTCTTAATGTTTTAAAATGGGGAAATGTCAATGTACTGTTTGGTGTCCCAAATAAATAGCCTTATAAAAATGTAATACATAGGTTTTGAATTTACATATTATAATAGGTGAATATGGAATTTCCCTTGTATAATTACTTGATTATGGGGATGCACGATATTAGAATTTTTTTTTTGCAGTTATCCGATATGCCGATATATGACAACTTATTTGGCCGATAACCGATACCAATATCAATACATCCACCTGATTTTAAGTGAATATCAAGTCTCTTTTGTAGTAGAATTAACATCATCTTACGCATGCATTCTCTTATTGCAGATAGAGACATGAAAGAGAATGCTTTTCAATATATATAATATTCATTCAGCGTGCAAATTAAAAAAGGCATGTTGGCTGATTCTGATATTTCAATATCTGCCCTTACCGATAACGTGCCGATATTATCAGCATGTTGGCACGATAACTAATTCTGATAGTTCATTTTAAAACAAATATCAGCCTATACTAAAGATGCCCCGATAATGTCAGCATGTTGACTGATTCTGATATTTAATTTGAAAGCCAATATCGGCCAATACCGATGATGCACCCATGTCAGCTTGTTGGCTGAATCCGTTATTTTATTTTAAAGCCGATATTGGCCAATACAAAGACGTGCTGATATTTTCTGCACGTTGGCTGATTCCATTATGATGATGTATTTATAATGTCAGCATCTTGACCGATTCTAATATTTCATCTTACAGCAGATATCGGCCGATATCCATCCATTTTTAAAACTAATCTTAAAACTCATTTTTATTCCTTGGCTTTCGACCCAGCATGAGATTTTGCTCCTGTTTTATTATTTTATTGTTTTTCACTGTTTTTATGGTTTATTTTATGTCTTATGATTATTTATGTACAGCACTTTGTTTTCAGCTGTGGTTGTTTTTAAAGCGCTTTATAAATAAAGTTGAGTTGAGTTGAGATACTGATGATGTACCGATAATATCAGCTTGCTGGCTGATTCTGTTATTTCATTTTACAGCCAATATCGCCCAATACCAAGGCATGCTGATATTATCAACATGTTGGCCTATCCCGATATTTCATTTGAAAGCAGATATCGGCCGATACAGATGACGTGTGAATATTGTCAGCATGTTGACTGATTCCGTTATTTAGATTTGGCCAATACCAGTGATGTACCAATATTTCAATATTTGGCTGATTCCCTTATTATATTTTAAAGCTGATATCCCGATACCAAGACAAGCCTATATTATCAGCATGTTGGCTGATTCCAATATTTCATTTGAAAGCCAATATCGGCCGATACTGATGATTTACCAATTATATCAGCTTGTTGGCTAATTCCGTTATTTTATTTTACAGCCAATATCGGTTGATACCAAGGTGTGTCTATATTATCAGCATGTTGGCCGATTCCGTTATATGGATGATGACGTGCTGATGTTATTGTGCATCCCTACTTAATTATAAACATTTGTTGCTGATTTCCGTGAGACTTTTAGAGACATAAAAGCGCGTTCTTTAAACAAAGGGGTTTACACCTACAAACCCCTTGCTGTCTCCAAGAAGCTTCAGAATGAGGACAATTGTCAGAAGAGTTTCTGGGTTACAGTCAGACCTATGGTGCGCTAGGCAAGCCCTCCCCCAAAATATATCTAATTTTAAGTTCAATTTTAACGTTCTCTTACTTGAATGCGCTCTACATACACTCCACGTCATCACACCTGTCAATGCTCTAGCATGTTCTGACTGTGATGATAACTCACAGATGAAGGCGTCAAGGTGAACTGCATTGCCAGGACCAGAAGTGGTGCCCCTACTACAGCCTCACTGTTAGCATCACAACTTTTGATTTTTTTTTCCCTTGGTTGATTTTTGAAAATTAAAAAAAGAGGCCTAGGTGGCTGTCTATGCCACCTATAGTGGGAGCTGCAATTACAGTACACCACTGGCACTGAACTTACAGCCCATGGGCCAAATCTGACCCACAATCGTGTAATTCACAATACAAATAAATTGATTTACACTGCAATTTTTTTGTACTTTGAATGTGAACAAGGTCCCAAAGTGCATAAAAATAGAGCTTGTAAAAAAAAAAAAAGGAAGGATCCCCTGGACCCCCCTGACAGAGGTCCAGGCAATGTCCTCAAATCTAAGAAATGCCCCTGCATACACTTGACCTGTGCGGAGCTGCTGAGACTGGATTGGCCTCTCCCCAGACATGAGTGAGGACAGCAACCGTTAAAAGGTTGAACACAGGCAATTCATTTATTATATATACTGATAGATATTATTAATATTTGTTTATTAACTGGCCTGTGGCCTCCTGTCATTTTGCAAATGTAGCCCCCAGGCAAAAAGAAAAAGTACATATATACCTGCAGTACACAGCCCACTCACAGATGTCATCCATATTTGAAGAAAATGGTTTCAGGGTAAAACCTACAGTATGTAGGCTTTTTTTTTTTGAGGGAAAAATGTAAATTCTTTATGAAAGTGGCACTCACAGGAATCATGTTACATAATTTGTGGAAGGTTGTAGACAGTGGTGGATCTTCCTACAGAAGTTTATCCAAACATTTTAAGCTAACGGTTGGTCTAGTCCATCTAGTTCAGGAATCGCCAAACTTTTTAGAGTGTGGGTCATATACAGAAAAATATAAGAAATCACCAGTCAAACAATAGTAATTGCAGAACATTTCAACCAGTCACACAGCAAGAAAATCAATGTTTCTAGACCAGAAACACCCATTTGCCATAGAAAGTTCAATTTCTATCAAAACTGCTGAGCCGGTGTCTTTCAAATGAGACCATGTATGGACATGTACTAAAAATGAAACAAGAACGGTTTTCACTTAACTTTGGATATGCCTTGGATATGCATTTAAGGTGAGTTCAGATGAATTTTACAGTACCTTAAAGCGTTCAACAGGTTAACATTTGACATTACAGTAGTTTTAATGGTGTGCTTAAATTCAAAAGTGCATCTCTATCTTCTGTCTGTTAAGGTCTTCCACCATGTATCCTGAGGTAAATGTTTTTATTGACTATTAATTTTTTTTATATAAATTTGCAATGGGCCATTTAAAAATGGTCAGCTGGCCACAATTGGTCCATGGTCTGTTGTTTGGCCATCCCTGATCTAGTTCATCAGTGAGTGACAAGCCCCTAAGAAGTGTGCTGGGCTTTGAAGCTAATATTAGTAGTGGTCAAACAGTGGTACTGCAATTTTCGGAGTCTGTCACGTGACGCCATTTGGCCCCAAAAGACTGTGACATTGGCCCTAAAAGGTGTATGAGAAAATCATAGACCTTTTAGGACCAACGTCACAGTAACAGTTTGTTAGCTGGAGGCAAAACATGACTTACCACCACACGACTGTAGGCTGCATAGGAGTCTTAAAATGGTTCAAAGCTGAAATTTTATCGCATACCAACTGCCACTGCATGTCAACAAAAACAGACAACTACGGTTAAATGCAATAAGACAAAAGGACTGGACGGAGATAATCATCATTTAGGTAACACTCGCGGCCTCAGAGAGTGCGTTCATAAATTCAATCTGATGCTCTACACTAAAAGAGAGGCCTGTTGGTGGAAGAAACAGAGCATTATATTTCTACACGAATGAACGAACGGCTAAGCTAATCACACATTTACTCAGCTCGGCACTCTGCTGCTCCGTCTCCCCAGACAGAGTGCCCGGCAGGCAGTTTGTGCCAGAGTGCACTCTGGCACTCAACATGAATATTTCTGAATGCACCACTGGCATCATCTTCCTCCGTTGTCTAAAACAAGCCAACAGGACTTGCTAGCTAGTGCTAACAAATGTCCGTGGAGAATTGCCAACAGCGAAACCCCGCCCTCACAAAATCAGTTGTTCTACCAGTAAAGATTTAATCCATTTGGTCCGATTACATTTGGAAAGTCTAAAGGAACCGCAAGATTAAATTATTTTTATCCCCATTTAAGTTAGCGGAGAGCTAAACCAGAAGTCAGCCGCTTAGGTCGGGGCCATAAGTCTCTAGTGCGCCTGCTTAATGGGCCCAATGAAGCAGCACTGATCATCTCTGTAATTTCATACTGCAGAAACATAGCTTTTCTTTGCTTCATGTACAACTGAACAACTTTCATAGGAATGAACGAGGCCCTGCCTCCAATGCTGTGTCCAGGTCTCTCAATACATCCATGGTGAGTGAACTTCACAGTCAAAACATGCTAGGGCACTTGGTGTTGGAGACCATTAAAGTGAGAGAAAATGAACTAAAACGACAGTACAGAAAGAAAACAAAGAAAAACAGAGAGCAAAAAGAAGATGAAATTTGCAAGATTTACTGTTTATTATTTTGCCTATTACTGTTTGTTAGGGTTATACATTTGTATTGATTTCTCAATGATTTTTTACATTTTTTTTTAATTTTTGTTTTTGGTGGGGGGGGGCTTGCCCTGGGCGCTGAATGTGCCAGGTCCAGCACTGGTTGTAGAGGACTATTTCCTAAATTAAACCCCTCAAACTGAATTAACAGTGTGAATAGGACCTTGAACAAATGCATCATGTATTTATTTTATGAATTGTAAATTTATTTATAATGTATTATTATTCATTATTCACTGATTTTAATACCGAAATAAACCCACAGATGTATAATAGTAACGGAAAACCTTCTTCAGTGTGCATTTTATTTTGAAGGTAATGACCGGAAGTGTCATGTACGGTTGCTGCTAGCTTACCGCCTCAGTGTAGAGTAGAAAACGGACTGTCGCTGGAGAGCAAAGAAGAGGAGAGAGGTGAAAAAAGCAGTGAAATGGTGTAAAAGCTGAGCAAGTCCAACCCGAGTCAGGGGACAAACGAGGAGGGACGACGCAGGAGGATTATTGTTCTTTGTCTAATTATTGTTAAAGTCAGTAAACTCCCGCTTTTTGATGCTGTCCTCACGGAGGTTTGAGCCAATAACGGACTTATTGGTCGGCTGAACCATGCAGAGGCTGCTGCTCCTGAGTTTGGTGTTGAGTTTTCAAACTGGTAAGACTGCATTTCTCTCTTTTTTAGCGCATAATTCACGGCGGATAATGTTTAAATTGAATACTGTGTGAAACTACAGGGGCTTTGACACGGACAGAGCCCTCCGTTGGCATTCCTTCAGAAGTATGCGCGTGTCGGGGGGAGAAAAAGAGAAAGGCATATAACATGATTTCATAGCTTTCCCTTATGAACCGCAGCAATGGATCACCTTAGGCGTGTGTGTGCGCGTGTGCGTGCACGTGCAGCTACGTGTGAGCGCGCGCGCGTGTGACTGCGTGTCCGCACCGCAGCAATGGATCACCACACTTTTTTTTTTTTTTTAATGTTCATTGTCGCGCGCTTCTGTACGAGTACATGACTGCGCGCGTGCGTGCAGTCCAACTTGAACATGACTGGTGCATGCGCGCCCATCGGCCTTAATGACCTTTTGCATATGACAAACCCTCGGTGCCGTTATTCAGACGGGCCGTGGTGAGGCGCTGAGGACGTGACGGGAATGACAGTGATTGACCAGCGCTGCTCTACATGCCAGCAGCACTTCCACACTGCTATCGCATCTGAATGGCTTGTCAGTCAATGAGAGCACTGCCACCAGCCCCTGTGGTGATCCTGTAGTGAAAGACAGCTTATATAGCTCCTCTTCCCCCTGTGCCCCCCCCCTCACACACACACACACACACACACCCTCCTGTCCTTGTGTCCTACCTGTGTGCTTGACACAGAGCCCATTTTCACCCTCTCTGTGCATCTCAACAGCACAATGAGGCGTGTGCAGCATCAGCAGCAGCAGCAGTGCCTGTGCATCTGCTCCCCCTCCATACCTGTGGGGTGCCAGGTAGGCTATTGGCTTATGATAATCACAGCCGAGTTGCTGGGAGACAGAGGCTGGAGGAGGAGGAGGAGGAGGAGGAGAGGATGCTTGTAATTTCTATAAGCTACCTGTTTGATCGTAGCATATCTGTGTGTCGTCGTGGCCACGCAGTTACAGCAAACCTCCCTTTTTTCCCCTCCTATTGTCTACCTTGGCTGACTGGGAGCGTGCACGGCTGGCCGCTGCTGGCCGGCCAGTCGACCACTTCATCATAGGTAGGGGGCGTGTTTGGGGAAGGGAAGGTATGGAAAGGGATGATGTCACCGTGTCTGCCAGGCTTTGTATCGCTCAGCCATGGCTTGCCGTGCTCAGCATCCACCCATGGTGTGCTGTTGAGGGTTCACACACGCGCACCACAATCTACATACAGTAAGGAGCAGGATCCTTTTCATCGACACATCAGGCGCTCCATGGATCCACATATGACACAATCGTCACAACACACAAACACACAGATCCCCCCCTTCCAGCTCTCTCCATTGAGACCCCTTGCCACTGTCACATGCTGTTGCCCTGTTTGTCCACTCATAAACCGTTCAGTCCACATGACTAGCTCAGTAACACTTGCAGATGCGCACACACACACACACACAGCCTATTTACATGTGTGAAGCCATGTGTCCTATTGTCTGCTGTTGCACTGTTACAACTGTATAATCCATTATTACTCCACGTTGGGCTCTCAAACACAAAGACATTTGCTCTCAGAGGCTTTCCCGAAGACAAGATTAGCAGGCTGCAAATGGGGCTGCATTTTGTTCAGTAAGATTTAAAATGGTGTAAGGTCTCAAATGTTGCAACGTGGTTTTTGCATTTGGGTTGGAAAACACAAGAGGAGTAAACATTATCCAGATAGAGAGCTATCACCTCAAAAAAGATAGGTTTGGGAGCACCCTGACTCGTATCTCTTCATTAGACAAGTAAAACAGTATTTCACGGCCTGCAATTTGCGCACATGTAATTGCCTACTAGTGCTAATGATTGGATGGTTATTAGTAGAGCAGCTAATTAAAGCTTCAGCAAATCAGAATGTTTTTTAAGTTATTTAGATTCAGTATATCTCTACTAGCAACACCACTGGAGTGATTTAGTATCCCAGCCTTATACCAACCTGGTAATAAGTCCCAAGCAAGCGCCACCATTAATGCAGCTGTTAAATGTTACTGCATAATCAATCATTGCAAACACACGCCTTTAACTTCCTAATGAGCAGGAGAGCCTTGAGGTTGGACTTGCAGCAGTGCACCTTCAGCCCGGACGCCAGGCTCAAGTGCTGACTCGGACAAAGGCTCCGGCGCAGGTGTACCATTTGTCAGCCTCTGTCCTTTTGTGCGGACGGAGGCCACGAGCTGCTGCCCGTACTGTACGCTCAGGCCCTGAATCACACAGCTGTGAATCATAGACCTCAGACGGATTCTTGTGTTGGTGCTCAGCAGAGAAAATATTCAGATATTGGAGGAGTCAGACACATTCAGGGGGATTTTACACCCTGAAAAAAGAAAGGTTGCTCAAGGGTTGTTTGATCAGCAAAGTTGTGCTTCTGCTACTATATGTGTAATGTTAATGACTCAAAGTGGGCTGTAATAGCTCAAATAACAATGAAGAATTAGGAAAGCCTCATAAAGAATCCAGCACGATGCTAAAACACTCTGTTAAAAGTGCTGATTTACAACATTTCATGCATTCTTGCCAGTAATTCTCTGTGACACTTTCATCTAAATAATTTCCAGTTTTTTCCGCTCTCTACATCTGATTCATATACAGCGACTCTAGATTCTGCTTTTCCATTTGCTGGGCAAACAAATCCTCTATCACACAGCAAGTGACGTGTTTTATGTTTTCACAGTAAATAAAAGAACTGAGTAGTTAGCCCGAGTTCATGCAGATCTGGAGAAATTCAAGCGTTAATGTTGGTTACAAAGGGATGTAATAACCACTGAAACTGCACTTTGGAGAACTCTTTTTTTTGCTCAGATAATATGAGAGATTTAACATGAGCAGTAGTAGCTACTGGGGCTGATGGAGAAAAAAGAGCCACCTACAAAAAGTGAAACTTGTCAAAATCCTCCAATGAGGATCTTATTATTACTGATTATCACATATAGAAATATTAATAGCTCTACAAACCTTTCTGAAAGGCCAACGGACCATTCTGTGGTGCTATACTGAACGTTTTCCGACTCAGATACAAAAAAGTGCCACCTACAGAGGGTCAAACTTGTCGAGATCCTCCAATGAGGATCTTGTGGATTATCACTTAGGCTGTAGAACTATTTATAGCTTTACAAACCTTTCTGAAACCTCTCTGAAAGGCCAACGAAGCATTCTACTATACTGAACCCTTTCCAGCTCAGATACGGAGCGACATACGTAGCGAGGCAGAAGTCTGTTTTTAATTCTGATCCCAGCAAGCGAGATGTGGCTCCGGAGCATCCTACCGTTAATATGCGAATTCGGGTCAGGTTTTTTTTTTTTTCACGGGATCTGAATGAAGCCTATTTACCGAAAAGCATCTCTAATTGACATCAGCCACTGAAAGCAATCACTGAACCAGTAGAACAGCTCAATCTGGGAATGAAGCCCGTAATGTTATAATGTACATCCACGCCTGTTGTTCCCCATTCAATCAACAAATTCTTGGCATTTCTGTCCCGGCGGGTGTTTGTCAATGTGTGACATGGTGATTGCTTCTCTCAGTTGATATGTTTGTTTAGGGCATTCCTCTGGACACGAGTGTCTTATAATGCTCTTTGAAGGGGCGCTGGGAGAAAAAGCAGCAGCATGCATGCCTGCTTTCACACGATAGAGTAAAAACCTAATGGGGGTGTTAAAGAAGTTAGTCAGATAATTCATTATCAAACTTGTGGTCAGAGAAAAATTCAATCAAAAAGTGTCGACATTTCCTCTAAGCACCCTCAACAGCTACATGAACGTTCCCCAAGTGAAGCCCCAGGATTTAAAGGCCCCATAATCTGATTGTGTTTGACAGGCCGGGGGCATCCAAGTTATAAAAAGACGAAGGGAAAAAAAAAACCATCCCCTTAAAAATGTTTCTTTATGCAGAGTCCCCCGAGCAAGAGAGGAACACTTCATCACATCTGACTGAATCTATTGGCCTTGTTTTCCCAAACTGCACGGCCACATTCTGCAGCGAGGACCAATTTGGGGTGATGGAGAGGGGGGGTGGGGCGGGTTACAGAAAAAGTTGTTTGGGGGAGAAGGAGGGGAACAAAGAGGGGTAGTCTTGCGGGCAGGTGGGTGAAGCTTGATGGAAAGTGATTAGACTTTTTTTTTGTTTGTTTTAAAGGTGGTGAGGTGGAGGCGGAGGAGGGAGGGGGGAAGTATTGTAGTGTTCGAGGAGTGGTGTGCTGGATGAAAAGAAAAGCGAGCCGGGAGAGAGGAGAGAGGGACGAGGACGGAGGAGGAGGAGGAGTGGTCGGGAGGCCAGCGGCGGAGAGAAAGGGACTATTACTCAGGCCTGACTGCTCCCTCAGTGGGGACAGTGAAGCCGCTCATTCAGACAGAATATGGTCGAGGCCGGTTCAAAGGCTACATTTGCGCTGGAATCTGGAGTGATTGAACCCACATCTGAGGTGCCAGCCGAGCTCTTCCCCTGCCCCGTCCCCGCTGAGGTTAATTGGCATTAATCGGTGTTGCTGTTAACTTTCTTTTTCGCTTCTTTGGCGTCCTCCTTCAACATGAGCCTTTTTCTGCTTACCAAAGTTCATTCTTTCTCTCTTTCTGTCCCCTCCTGGACTTCTTTTTTTTTTCAATCTGACTCTTTTTTTTCTCCTCCTCCTCCCCCCCACCATTACTTCTCCCTCTCTTTCCATCTACCCCTTTCTCTCTCTCTCGCTCTCTAATAAGTTCCAGATGTGGTTCTTGCATTCCTCTGGTCGGTGGAGAGAGAAAGAGAGGAGGGGAGGGGGTGGTATGAGTGGAGTGGGGGGTGGTGGGCTGGGGGAGGGGACAGGAGGAGAGGCACATGAATTAAAACAGGGAGCGCATGATGAGGAAGAGGAGCCCATGTACTGTAACACACACGAACGTGCACTGGAAAACATGCGCACACAAGCAAAGGGAGGGAGAATGGATGCATCTATGTGTGTTTGTGTGTGTGTGTGTTAAAGGGGCTGGGGGAGGGGGGATGTCGGTCCTGTAACCTCAAAAGTTTTGGGACATTCTCCTCCTCCTCCTCCTTCTCCCCCCCTCTTCTCCTCCTCGCCCCCTCCCTCCGCTGGAATGTGGCTGACGCTGATGATGTCACTTCATTTCTCAGCTCTCCCAGTTTCTGCTCCTCTACAGGGACAGGGCCGAGAGAGAAGGAGAGAGGCAGAGAGATTCAGCTTGCTCCATCCATCTTCCCTTTACGATAACAACATTAGGGTCAGCCGTCCAACTAAATCGGTTACCACGGTACGGCAACGCTCGCCATCCCCTCGTCATGTAATATAACAGCCTGAAGGCTAAATTGTTGCCGACTACAAATAATGAGTGAGCCATCTCTTAGTAGTAATAATCATCAATGGTTGGAAGTCCACTCATTAAAACCATTTTGTGCAGATGCATTATTTTGTCAAAGACTGCCACTGCCAACCCACTATACCCTCGAGACTAAGCTTACTTTAACTCAGTGTAGCCATGTTCTTAGTTTGAATGTAGGCTCTAGTTTACATTTTGTCATGTCAAGATGATGGAAGATACTTTAGATAGCTGACTATATGTGGACCATGGGTACTTTTTTTTACTATGTCCAGACAGTAGTACATGAGGACACATAGTCTATGAAAAAATTATGTTCTTCCTCCTCCTTGTAGTGCTTCGAATAGCATTTGCTAGAATCTTCCACAGCTGTTCAAAAACAACCAGTCAGAGCCAAGGAGTCTGTAAGGGGCCGTACGCATGCTACGTTTTTTGCGCCCTCAAATCCACGCATGACAGGCGTGCTCAAACGCCGGAGCAATGCAGTCATGGCGCGCACATGTTCCCGAGCATCTGTTTTTCAGGGTGCATCGGCTGCACCCTGAGATAAACTGAATTCAACTTTTGGAACGTATCAGTGCGCAGCTGACAGATATCTTTCCCTTCATCCCTTCATCAATATCAGTCTGGTGATAAATATGGAGAAGAAGTTGAGTATTTTAGTACAGGGCTACCCACAGCTTTACATCTGTCCCACGGACAATAGGTCTACACACAAACAGCGCGTGGAAGTAGATCAGCTCTGCACTCACGATTTCAGGTAAATAGGCTATGATACGTTGCTTCTTAAGACTGCTTAGCAACCTCGGACGCAACCTGCCACCGCACTCTTGAAGCTGGCACAAAAAAGACACAAGAGTAGCAACCAGCGCCCGACCTCGCATTTTCAAGGCGTTTGAAGACGTAGCTTGTGTACAGCCCCGTAACGTAGCTGTCATGTCAATCACTGCTTGTGAACTTTGTTAAGCTGTCGAAGTAGGCAGCACTGATCAAATATGTATCAAGGTTCTGGTACTGCATTGCCTATTTCTCGCCATTCTCATTAAATCTCACGTTTTCAGAAACATATTTTAGTGTACCGTTTGGCTGTAAAATGAGAATTTTTGCTCCAGCTGGTTGGCAGTGCTTCGTTTTTATGGGGCTGTTTCAACTTGGCGGGTTGGTCACAAACGTTCTCATTTTTCAGCTAAACAGTACACAAAGATATGTATCTGAAAACGTGTAGCAAGTAATAGGCAATGCAGTAACAGAATCTTGATTCATGTTTGATCAGCGCTACCTAGTTTAACAGTTTAACCTTAGTTCACAACCAGTGACTGACATGATTGACTGGGGCATTAGAAGCCCCTTCATTCTGATTGTTTGTTTTTGTTCAGCTGCAGTGTTTTCTTGCAAATTCCATTAGAAGCACTATGCTGTAGTGAAACCCAACGTATGGCCCGTGATAGGGTGCCAGGTGGCGCCCAAACCATTTTCTAATTTACAATGAAAGTAAATTGTTTTATTAAATCAGATTTTTTTTGTACTTTTAATTTAAATAAGGTGTCAGAGTACATGAAAAAGCATCAAAATAGAAGTCCAGGCTAAGTCCATAATGTCTTCAGATCCTTAAAACGCTCTCATGTACACCATACATGTTGGGCTGTGACTGGTTTCTGGCCTCCTGTCATTTTGCCCCACAACAAAACAAGTTAAAGTATCTCTGCACTACAGCAAGGAGGACTGTCTCATTTACTTCTATCTGGATATAGTGAAAATTTCAGCAAGTATGACAAAACTTCTTTTTTTTTTTATAAAAGTTACCAAGTACAGCTTTAATATGCTGCTGTAACAGGCTCCACTCTCCTAGTTTCAGCCTTTCTGCAAGATTTTGGAACCTGGCTGCAGGGATTTGCTCCCATTCAGACAGAAGAGCATTAGTGAGGTCCAACACTGGGGTTTGGGTGATAAGGCCTGGCTCGCAGTCGGCGTTCCAGGTCATCCCACAGCTGTATGATGGGGTGCAGGCCAGTCAAGTTCTAATTCACCAAACTTGGAGAGCCATTTCTTTCTGGCGCTGGTGTTGTGCACAGGGGGCATTGTCATGTGGAAATAGGAAACTGCCAAACACAAAGTGTTGCAACAAAATTGGAAGCACACTACTGTAAAAAAAATATCACTATATGAAATTTCTCTTAATTGGAATTAAAGGACCTTATCCAAAGTGTGAACAACAAGCCAGTGGTGCCCCCAGAAATTTTACATAGGGGAGGCCCGATGGGGCCACTGAAAATTTTGGGGTGTCACACTAAAACCAAAAGCCATAACTGAATATCAGGAATTCTATAATTTTGTTTAAGTATATGGGCAGGTTTAAAACTATGTCAAAATGGAGACTTTTACAGCTAATGTTACCAATAATCTGATGTGCATTGACTATTACTGCTACAGTTAACATTTTGAGCTTTGCAACAATCCAGTTTTGTGTTTAATGTACACATGTTTTAGGTAATTCATTGTTCTTCAACCAGGCTGGTTGTCCTTTTCTTAAAAACACTAATATGTAGCTTCATTTTAAAGGAGTACATTGATTGAAGGGAACAAAGCATTTCCTGGGAACAAGCCATCTCAAGTTGACAGACCAGTGGGTAGCCACAGAGCCCATTTTATTCAGATATTTTGAGGTGAGAGTTCAAGAGACCCTTTGAAAATGGCCATGCCAATTGTTCCCTTGCCAAAATTTAGCCTAAATTTGGAGTGTTATTTAGTTCCCCTTCCCAAGCTAGTATGGCATAGTTGGTAACAATGGATGCTGTAGATTGTCTAGTCTCAGAATATACCTCTATCATCATGCTAACTTAAAAAATGTGTGCTATAGCCTCTTCATAAACATCAATGTCAGCCTTCAATACTCTTGCCAACGGGGGCCAGCAGTTGCATCAGGGTGGCCATGGCCCCCCTAACCCTCTTGGGGCCAGCACCAGACCAAGTTCATGGATTTATTTGGTCATATAATGTAGGCCATATGATGATAGGGTATTTTAAGTTGAAAAAGTAAAAATCATTGCTTTTCTATTCTAGTTGTTTTAGGAGAGAATGCTCCTCATGTATTTTTCTAATACTAACCACAGGCTTTAAAAGTCTACACTGCTTAACCCAGATTTATCATCATCACATTCAGTTTGCTTTCCTGTTTTTAAGTGTGTTTGCTATCAACAAAGAAGCCTCCCCTTTGAAGCGACAGTATGCACTGCAATAGCGATATTGGCGAGGGGCTCTGTATGAATATTACTTCGCTCTAGGAGGTCAAGGCCCCGGGCTTTTATTGGATGGTTTGTGACAGATGACATTGCAAGAAGCTACAGTACATACCAATAAAATTAGATTACACTGGATTGAATTAAAGCAGACCTTGGAGGAGGTGATTTATCGATGGGACGCTGCTTGTAAAACAGTCCTGCTGGATGCCATTACCGTGCCGTACTGTAACGCGAGGTGGACCAGCAGACCATCTGAAAGCTGTGACAGCTGATGGTGCGGATGTTTACGTGCCACATCACGTGGCATTTGGAGGCAGAGTGGCTTTAGGAATGGGTCGCTGCCCAAAATCAATGGGGGACTACTGCCTTGAATTATTGATTCATTATGATATCGATTGAGCCAGCTGAATTCTGTGGCGACCCCTGAGTTACAAGCTGCACAGCACACTACTGCAGAGAAGCAGCTTGATATGTATGTATCCCCTTGTTCAAGCTTATCCAGAGGACAGCTATTGTTAGTTCTGGTCACCCTTGGTTACAGCGGAGTATTCTTTGTCAGCCGCTCGGCATGTTGGCCGCACAAAGGCTCGTGGATTACCAGCAACGGGCCGGCTTTCCAGCGCTTGAGCATATTCATGTGCCCGTAATGTGTCAGATGCCTCGTCCATGAATTATCATATTACCCACCACTGATCCTGGGGTTGCCATGGCCACTGTGTCTGTCATTGTGTCAGTGGTCCTCACTGGCTGTAGCTATGGTAACAATGTCTGTAACAGAGGTTTGGTACAAATAAAGCTCTTCAGATGTGAGATGCGTGTATGAGAGGAGCCTCGAAGAATGGAAGGGTGGCACACAAATACACACACACATTCATAGAAAACGAGCGTGCACACCTTGACAGGAGCGCATACACTCTCATTTACACAGTAGTATCAAAATGGACAGACAAAGCGCTGGAATAATTTTCCTCCCGCCATTTCCAAATAAACCTGTTTCCACAGCAACCATTTTGATAGTAATGGAGAAAAGGAATGAGAGGGAGGAGTGATGGAGGGAAAGAGAAGCAGATAATGCTTAAAGGTGGAAAGGTAGCCCAAGAAGGGAATAAGGTGGTAGGCGGAGGGAAGAAGGAGGAGTGATCATTTCTAAGTAGATGCCTGCCATACAAAAGGAAGTGAATAGGGAATGAGAAGGGGGCAAGGCCACAAAAGAGATGAAGAAAGAGAGAGGTCGCCGACTGCTAGTAAGGGGGAGGACGGCAAGGTAAGGTGACAGAGGAAGGGAGCGAGCGGGCAGACAATGCGGCAAACAAAGAAAGGAGTCCGTGTCTTTTCTCTCTCTGGATCTTTCTCCCCTCTGCCCCTGATCTTCCCTTCGCTCCGTCCCCACCTCCAGGAGTCACCTTTGTGTTTGAGTGACACGGTGTCAGCGGGCTCAGTGGGTCGCCTCCTTTCACTCTCCCCGCTCCTCTCCATCTATGCCTCTTGCTTGTTCCTATAGCACCATCGCCATGGTTACGGGTTATTATGTCCATCCTGCCAGGCAGCCATGTTGTTGAGAGGAGGCAGGCACAGGTGGTAGAGTTCCCACAGCCAGATAAACAGAGGGAGAAACTGCATACACTCATGCACTACATGTATGTGTAGTTTAGGGCTTAAATGATTTATTGATTAGTTGACTAACAAACCATTGATTGATTTTTAATTCAATAAATTAATATTTGTTTAAATCCTTTGTCAAGCAGCGTCTCAGAGGGTTTGGTGCTTTTCTTTGTTTTAGTGCTGGGTGATATAGAGAAAATCAAATAATTCTATATTTTTGACCAAATGCCTTGATATTGATATTGCGATGATGTTGTCGGGTTGACTATTGCTTCTTTCACAAAATATTTACACAATGAGATTTTTGATAAATAATCAACAGTAATATGGAAATAATAACTAAGTGGTTAAAAATAAGTTCTAAAAAATTACATCACTTTTCTGTAATGCAGCCTTTAAATGTACAAAATGCAGTTTTTTGCCAGTAGGGTGTCTCAATCAAAACAATAACAAAAGATGGATCACTGCCATCGCTGCAGTCTGTTTCTCCTAGTTTGGATTTCTTTTAGTGTTCATCATTCTAGAGGATTTCACTGGGAGCTGAATTATCCACTGAGGTCTCTTCCTTCAAAAACAAACAAATCAGGTGACTAAAACCAGTAAAAACACGGAATAAAGCAGTTAACTTTTAAAATCAGTGTTTCTTTGATGCTGTTTGGTTCACTGCAGAGGGGCTGCCACCCCAGCTCCTGCTAATGCCTGCTCATCTTTTGTATCCGATAAATTAAGATCCAGATGTTTAGGAGGTTTTTACCGGGGGCTGAATTATCCGCAGAGGTCTCCTACTCTCCAAAACAGATGGTCCCGGTGATTTAAACTAGTGAAAACACAGACTAAAGCAGTTTGACGTCTAAAAATCAGTGTTTCTCTGATGCTGTTTGGCTTGTCACAGAAGGGCTGCTAGCCGAGCACCTGTTTATATGTGTTCACCTTTTTTCTCTAATAACTTAAGATCCAAATGTTCAGGAGGTTTTTATCAAGAGCCGAAGTATTGGCTGAGGTCTTATCCTTTCCAAAACAAATGGACCAGATGATTTAAATTGGTAAAAACACTGAATTAAGCAGTGTCATGTCAAAAATGACTGATTCTCTAATGCTGTTTGGTACGGCAGGAGCAGGTGCTGAGCTGCCGCTAAATTTGCTAAACTTGTTTCTCTGATAAAGTAAGCTCCAGATGTTCGATGACTAAAATTCTTCATCCAGTTAGAAAATAGTGCAAAACGACCAATATCTAAAAAGTGTACTGTAAAAATGTGGCTTAAAAACAGATAAAGAGTTAATTTATGACAGCTTCTGACAGACAACCACAACCCTGACGCACATGCAAAGGGGATATGACGCCACTGACAGGCGATGGAAACGGAATGACATGGGCTGTATCCTTGATTAAAATGAAAGATTTCTCTGGGTTTGAACATTGTTTAAAACATTTAAGATAATATGAGTACAAAACTCAATAAGATATTTAACACTGATATAGTTGTTGACATTTTAATGTGGAAAAGTTACATATTATATCTTTAAAACCAGGAAAAGACAACACTTATGATACTACAATACTCAAAATCTAAGACGACACCCGGTCTCATATCACTATAGTGATATGATATAGATATGTATATTGCCCAGCCCTTGTATATATCATAGCACACTGAATCTTTGGGCTTTGGAGTGTTGGTTGGAAAAAACAAGCAATTGACAGAAGTTATGAGTTTTTCTGCTATTTTCGAACATTTAATCGACTGGAGACAAATCAATAATGAAAACATTACTTACATACATGCCCACATAAGTTATATATGGTGCAACACTATGCATACATTCATAAAAACATATGTAGGCTACATGCTTAAATAGTGCATGCATACAGTTACAATGTAGAGTCAGATAAGATAAGCTCTGATCCCCGGAGGGGAAATTATGTTGTTACAGCAGTACTAAGATAGTACAGGTACACAGAGAGAAGTAAAAATAAATATATAAGGAGTAGTATATACAATAAGAATAGAACAGAAATAGAAAAAAGCAGTTAGACTGAAAATTACAATACAAGCAGAGCACAAACACTTCCCACGACCACAGTTGTACTTGAACTATTAGTGCAATACTATCTAAAGCAAAAGTGACATAGTGGTGTGTTACAGAGCAGCAAAGTGTAGTGTATGTAAAGAAATATGATACTGGCAACTGCAGTGCATGTATGGGATATACAGGAAAAAATGTAAGATGAATTGTGTACTGTGTAATACTGCTAGTGCTGTACTGCTTTAAATCCTCATATCTCTGGGTCAGCTTTTTAAGAGCAAAAACAAACATTTGTCTTTAAAAGTTTTGTGAATTAAAAAGGAACTTTAAAACTCCAGAGAGAAGTCCCAGTGCTCCCATGCACACACTGACAGATGCGCAGATCTGTCAGTGCACTGACTGACTGATGGACTGACACCTGGATGTATGGACAGTCACATACAGATATAAGGGAGGGCCAAGTCAGTGCCGCATGACTCCTATGGCTGCAACTTTGTCCCGAAACAATGATGTCATCCTCCTCCTCCATTACACTTCACAGCTCTGTGTCTGTGGACCTCGCCGTCTCTTTGTTCCCCCTATCCCTGCATCTCATTTTCAGGCAGCCCCTCCATAACACCAACACATCGGCCACACGCAGCGGCGATATGGAATTAGACAGATAACAAAATCAATTTGGAGCGGATTGACTAACAGTGAAGAGAGTCAGGAGGGGGGGGGGTGAGAGGGAGAAATAATGAGAGACCAGTGCGGCCGCCTGACTATTAATTGGATAGGTGGAGGGAGGATGAGGTCATTGAAAAATGTTTTTTCAGGAAAATGGGTGTACCGAGCACTGGGGAGGATTTCATCAGACACACAGATGCACATACGCGTGTGCGCTCACAGACACGCTCGTACAGAAAACTTTTTTTTTTGGGCAGTTACTTTACACGTCAGCTGTTGCTATGGTGACGCAAGTCTGTGATCCAGCCGGAGCGCGGGATTGGCTGGAGAGGAGCGAGGGAGAGGAAGGCAGGGGGACTTTGTCGGAGGGGTACAGAGGGGTACGGGGAGGGGGCCAGACACAAAGATAATTAGATCGATGCATAACAATCCATACAAATGCCATTTTATTTAATAGCATCTCATTCAATAAGACTGAATGCCACCAGTGAACCTTTCCCAGAAGTCTCTCCACTGCATGGCATCACTTCCAGCTTCGTCTCCTGTCCCATAGAGAGAGAGGCGAGTATTTAAAAGCTGTAAAGCAAGCTTTGACATTCACCACCTAACAGCGGGGTGTGTGGCAAATTAAGAAATGCAGGGCATATGAGCAGCACACTTACTAAAAATAGCTCCAAACATCTTTGCATGCATATACCCTTTCAGTAATTTTCAGCAACAAATTGACGGTTCATTACCTTGCTATTAAAAAGCCATCGCATGGTGCGAGAGGTGCTCTCAGGCTAAATTGCCGCGGTGGTTCACACTATGGCGGCGTGTGGCCATGCTTTTGGTGAGTCACCCGGGCCAAGCTGTGCGTGCTCGCCTTTGGCTTTGTGTCTGCTTTGACAAGCTGAGGTTGGTGTCACAGTGTCTGCAGGGGCTGTTGTCCTAGGCCCCAGCTTAATCCTAATCCCTTTCCAAACTTTGACTAGGGCTGTACTTAATCCCAGACTAAACTGAGACCCATTCCCAACAGAGACAGAGATGCTCCACTTGCTTGACGGTTTAGTCCGAGTCGTGGTGTAATCCATGTTCAGGAAACCGCCTGTACGTGTCGATTATATGTTTGGGGTTGTGGTTGTGTTTGTGTGTGTGTTGACAGGGAATGGTTAGCCCATGTGGTGGAGGTTAGGTCATCCGTGCTGCCTGTTTTTTGTTTGCGAGTACATGTGCATGTGGTCATGGTCGCGGCTCTGTGTGACCGTGGTCTTTGTGTGGACAGGGTGCTCGGAGTCTCCCGGTGGTATCTTGGGGATCAGTGACTCAAGGAAATCAGGACACACTCTAAATTTGTCACTGCAGCATAACCCACATAATGAAAGAATACAAGCTCCCTTGCATACACTCTCCTGCCTTGCCTTCGCTCTGACTGCTCTCGGCGCGTAGATTTCCTTCTCTAAACACACAGAAACACACACAAGCACACACACTCATGTTGACAAGTGTTAACCGGGTAATATGGAAATCAGAAGGCGATGAGCACATGTTTAAATGAGTCAGTGTTTTCAGTCCTCAGCCTTTGCATGGGTGTTTTCTGCGCAGATTGTGTAGCCTCCACTCAGGAGTGTTGGGTTTGGATTATGTTTGTGGTTTACTGAGGCAGTTGAGGGAATACCTCCAGCTAGCATATCTGAGGTGGTGGAGGAAAGGATTTGCTTGCCCTCAGGCTACTGTCAAGGTTGCGGGGTAGTTTAAACCCAGCTAAACTCTCTTTACACCCATGTATATCTGAGAAAAGGCTTTTCATGCTTTTTAAGGTGGTATAAATCCACACTGTACAGTCCAGTAATTAGCATTAGAAGGATGTGAGATTCATCAAATTAGTGTGCAAACAGGAAATTAAAGCAAAAATCTATACTCTCTAGAATTACCTTTTGTTTATTATGTTAGTTTTTCAAAGTATCTTGGTGATTATACATCCTCCACCTTAATTACCACTGCATCACTGTCATATGTCCTAGCGAGCTGAGAACATATCTGACATTTACCTGAATTTACAGAAAATCTTGATAAAATAAGCAGATAACAGATTTTAGAATCCCTTTTGATCCCTTTTGTCTGAAGAAAGTAGAGCATCATACACATTTAAAAAAAAAAAAAAAAAAAAAAAAATATATATATATATATATATTTTAATTCTTATTTTTAGATTAATAATAGATGACATAACTACTTTTAAGTGGGACTGGTTGCTCATGACCTCTATAAACAGATATCCGCATATGTGTGCAGAATCTTTAGGCAACAGGGTTTTGGGTTTCAGAAGGGTTTTGGTTTCTGTTTGTAGTCCAAGTCGCACTGGCCAATCACGTCTGAGTGGCAGGTAAACAGTCCATGTGGAGAGATGGAAGGTATTGGCCTAAATGCAATCTCAGATCCCATAAGCTAACATCTGATGACAATTAATGCTGGGGTCACGTGGAATGTGGCAAACAGTAGACAGCAAAATGGATATTGTTTTAGTAGACAATAGCAGGGCGGTAGAAATAGGTGAGGAGCAGAGAATACTGGCATTCAAAGTTAAATATTTCAATGTCTTCCTGTCCCTCGCGACGTAATTTACAATTGGATGTTACCAACCTCCCTCACACAAGGAGATAACATGGGACAATTACTGGACATTACTGGAAAAAATAACAAAATAAGAGACATAAAATAATTGTATTTAATATATTTTATTCCAAACAATACCACATCACTATCGCAACATATCGTCATGCATGTTTTGCTTTTACTGTCCTGCCACTCCATCAGACTCTTACTTTTTCTTGGGCTGTCTAGAAGGTGTCATTTGTCTGCCTTCTACTGTCTGCCTGATTCCATGTGAACACAGTATAAGCTTTACATAATGTATCTGCATTCATATGCAGATATCTGTTAATAGATATTAGCTGAAATGACCAGCACATGAAAGAGGCTTGGATGTCTACTTGCGACACCGGATCTCCCGATATACTGGCTGTTGCCCCCAAAGGCTAATTGTCATTAGAATATTAGCTGATGGGTTCCAAGATTAGGTTTCTCATAACCTATAGAGAATTATCACCTTTGTGCGGTTCCTCTCAGATCAATGGAGCACTCTAGCATCTTTCGGCTATGTACTCTTGTTTTTACAGCCTGCAACATGTTTCTAGCAGCAGCAGACGGCTGTTTTCAGTGAAAAAACCTCAGACAGACCCACTGCAAACTTCCTCCCGATTAAGAAATGGCAGAACGACAAAGTTAGCAGCTACATGGTGAGCATTCAACAGCTGTAGAGCCGGATATTTCCCTCAGGAGTGAGTGGAGACCAAAAACAGAGCTGAAATAAAGGGAACATCAGTTGCATTTGCTAGGTGGCCAGATAAACGACTCACAATCAATGCTATTATTACTCTGTATTTGCTGAATGTGTAAATATACAAGTGGTTGCTGACAAGTTCACTTGGTTCAATCAACTGATAATATAATAGTGCAGTGTTTATGTCTTGTTTCTGCTGCCCCAAAGTGCCCAAGTCCTGAAAAAATAAAAGTGATGAATGATTGGTTGTTTAGATTGGTTGATTGCCATTGTAAGCAATTGTAAATGTGATATATTTAAATGTTGGATTGTTGGTTAATCAAATTAAGACACTTGAAGCTGTCACCTATGGCTTCGGCACTGACTGCTGACTTTGGTTGAAGCCAGGAAACACAGGTTTGGGCCAGCTAAATAGGGGCAATCAGCAACCAGAGTAGTAGTTGAGCCTTTAAAGAGTTCAAACAAAGCAATTTTGATAGCACCTGAAAACTTGGTTTGGAATTCTAAGTGTTTCTTTGTAACATTAAATGTTCATGACCACATGAGCAACAATGAAATTTCAAGTATTCATTAAGAATTCAACACTCAAAAACCCATCAGTGACAGTGACATTGAAATCACTGACAAGAGCGCAGAGAGAGAGAGAGAGAAAAATGCAGAAATTTCTCTTTTGTAAGTGACAAGAAATTGTTGTAAACTTGGCAGTTTGTGTTGAACCCCATCATTCCCCGTGAGATGATTGAGAAAAATTGTTTTCAAGGCCCGTAAGTCACAGTGTTCTCATTTTCAAAATTGACACCAAGAAACACGTTAAAAGAAGTGAAACGAACTAACCAGATCTTACATTTTTAAATTCCTTTGTAATAAATACGCAGACATTTTATTTTGAGTTGTTCCGATACTGATACCAGTATCGGAAATGCCTCTGATACTGCCTGAAATGCTGGATCGGGTATTGATGAGTACACAAGTCAATGCACCAATTCAATACCATGTATTTTACCAATATACTTTAAAGTAGTCTCACACCCAGATATTTGCCATTAGCAAAATGTCAAAGTAGATAATAAGTTCTATGCCATTCATTCTCTGTATGTATTTGTTCATGTTTCACATAGGGTTTAACCTGAGCCATGCCATG
This sequence comes from Cephalopholis sonnerati, assembly GCA_019142605.1. NCBI lineage: Eukaryota > Metazoa > Chordata > Actinopteri > Perciformes > Serranidae > Cephalopholis > Cephalopholis sonnerati. Next base: position 7,104,232 of record JAGQAX010000023.1, read on the forward strand.
CAACAATGATATCAGTCATTTAACATCCAGAGAGCTGTTCATTTTATTTTTAACGTAAAGATATCAGATTGTTCCTTTATATCAGTGGATGTGTAAGTTCAGGCCTCAGAATCGTTATCTGAAGGGAAAAAATGGTATTGAAACATGTATTGCTTGTAGTTACACACTATAGCTAGTAGTTTCTTACTTAAATAAATAGTGGGGGTGTAACGATACATGGAACTCGATTGACATATCAATTCAGTGATTAATGATCCAATATTAATGATGTAAAGTGAAAGCCACACCTACTTCCTAAACATTCAAACAATGCTAGCAGCCTAGCACTAGGCTGATAATTGTAAGCAGCCAAAAAACACAAAAAAATGACACTTACTAATATTGTCTCATATCCATTGCAGGCCCCTGAACTGAATCGAATTGAAATTTTATCATGGCAGACTTTGTGACTGAGAATTGTCCAAAGAATTGCTATCGTATCAGGATGAAACTTGTGGTTTACCATCCCAGTAAATACTGTCATAGTTCTCCTCCAGTTAGCATGTAGTAGCCATTCAAAATCTCATTAAAACTAAGGCATTTCAACTTAAAATATTTTTGTTGCTGGCTGGTGAAAACATGTTCGTTGTTGTGCCTTTTCACAATATTTAGAGTTAAAGGCTTTGCAACCTATATGACATGAGTTTTTTCTTTCCAACTTTTCACAGCGAATCATTGCTGCTATGTTATTTGTTTTGTTTATCTTAATTCATTAATCCAGTTAATTTGGGAGTTCCTCAGGGAGCAAATTAGGGGCCGCTAATATTGTTATTTTTGGTTCAGTGCTGAATTATTTGAGGTATGCGTGTTGCAAAGCTCCATCTGCATCTGATTCCCTTTTCACCGTGTATCCTCGCGCATCTCCTTTATCTTCAGAATATTAATGTGCTGCACTGTCAGAAGCCATTGTTATGATTGGTAAGGAAATCTTTTTGCATGACTGGGTTCTTTTGTATTATCAGGCATATTGTACCTCTGCAAATCACACCAAATCTGACATGATAGGGGGAGAGTGCATGTCTGCGTATACGAGAGAGAGGCGAAACGTGAGAGATAGGGACCGAGGGGTCATGCGGGGAGGCGGGAGGTGAGGTGCAGAGGCATATGGCAGTTGTTAAAAAAAGTGAGAGAGATGGGAACCTTCAGAAAAGTGCTGGAGGGGCTCAGACAGAGAAGTGTGAGGGAACGAGAGAGGGGAAGTGATAAAAAAAAAGTGGAGAGGACAAGTGAGAAGGAGAGATGTAAATGGTAGGAGGTGAGGAAAAGGGAGTGAGGGGGAAAAAGTGAGAGAATAAGAGACGGGTGAACGGGGGAATGAGGAAGAGAAGGAGAGAGAAAGTGCTGGAGGGCTGATATTTAATGTGATAAATGAGTTGTGACAGTCCGCCTCTAACCCCCTTCCAACCAGCGAGGAGGAGGAACACAGAAATAGAAAGCATTATGGGTAAAAGGACATATACAGCATTATATATGTATATAGAAAGAAGGAGGCGCGTACATACTGTAGAGGAGGAGAGGTAGAGGGAAATCAGTGCAGGCAAAAGGACATTCATAGACAGCATTATAGATGTACAAAGTGAAGGAGGCGAGTGGGGATGCATACATATGGAGGGAAAAGCAGAGAGTGAAGCAAAGCAATTTGGGTAAAGGACACACAACATTATAGAGAGAGAATAGACGGAGAGAGGTAATGGCAGAGGAGGAGGGTGGAGGGGGGTGTACTATGCAGCACTGGGTTAATGATGTACTGTACGAGATTCTTCGAAATAACAAGTGGGAGAGGGGAGAAAAATGAAAGCGAGAGACAGAATGGAACGGAAAATTTAAAGTGAGATGCAAATCCTCCACGGTGATTGCCTCTCCTCTATTGTACGGGTGTCATGTCTTCAAGGGACAGCTAATTACAACTTGTCATCATACAGCGTGGAACAATAGCAGAGGGTTTTTTCTCGATTTTCTCTCATATTAGACAGTCGGTCGGTGGGCCAGCGCGGCGCTGGTCTATCTGCTGTGGTAGTGGACTACAGACTAGAGGGAGAGAGTCTAGTAGACAATGACAGCCACTGTAGTTTTGGTTGTGGAGTGGAAGCCTGGGAGATGACTCATAGGGAGGAATGAAGACGGGGAGAAACAGAGAGGGAGGGCCAGAGAGTTTTGAAGAAATAAAAGTCAGGAGCCAGGAGAAAAGGGGGTGTGAGAAACCCTATGGCTGAAGTTGCCTGTTTGATGTGCAGCTCTTCTCTCCTGAGTCAGCGTTAACCACCTCTTCGTCTTCTTTCTTTTCTCTTTCTTCTTCTCTACCTCTGTTCTGATTTCCCCTTCTTTGACACCTCCGTCTTTCCACGGCGCTCAGTTAATGGCCGCAAGCCAACGTGTGATCAAAGATGGCATTCCGTGTCTGCTGGGGGAATGCAGTTTCCAATCAATTAACCATAAAACCACAGATAGAATAATATGCGATATATGTGGTTAGCCTGCCTGCAGTGTGTACAAAATGAGAAAGTCCCTAACTTATCCTGCCTTGTCTCCCACTTCCTATCTCCACCAGTCTCTCCAGTGTGGACGGCGAGGTTCTCTCAGGAGCCGGCAGACCAGTCGGTGGTGCGGGGCCAGAGGGTGATCCTGTCCTGTGTTGTCTTCAACTACTCAGGCATTGTTCAGTGGACCAAAGATGGCCTGGCTCTGGGCATCGGAGAGGACCTCCGGGGTGAGACATCATACGGCCTCCTCAGGCCTCCTTCACTCTGTTCAGCATGTGACTAAGATGGCTTTTTCAGAGCTGATGCTGATACTTTTGGATTGGAGCTGCTGACGGGCAAAATGTTATGCTGCATGTTTAAAGCTGTAGAAATGTTGCGAATATCTTGAGTTCTTTCTGGTACTCTTTAAACCACAATTGGGAAGATGGCTCACCAGATTTCAGAGTGCAGAGGGAAGACATATGTGTCTTTAATGTGTAAAGCATATTATGTTTATATAGACATCTGCAACATTTGCAGCACAGAGGGTCAGAGCTGAAACTCTGTGGAGGTCACCGAGGTGCCGCACGTACAATTTTTAATTTGATGTTTTCAATTTAAAGGAGATTTTGAAAATGATGTGAAGTTTGTGCCCACCCCCAACAAAAACTACAATGCACAAGCACCACAGTTGTTGCACTCGTGCCAACAATACTGTAGATACTGTTTAGACCGACAATTTCCAACCAGCAGAACTTGTGTCCCATTTTGTACTTCTGCATTTACCTGGAGGTATGTGGATTAAGTATGGAGTAACTGATCTAACATGAAACCAGACTAAGGGTCTACAGCCATGCTAGCAGCTATGTGAGGCTGAACTGACGCTTTTAGCTAAATGCTAACATCAACTGTGTATTTATTGTCACAATAACCACTAAACTACCAGCTACAATAGGCTGACTGCACAGGACACTTTTCATTTCCTGGCACTTGCTTTATAGTGCAAGGATACTCAACTTGTTTTGCCTGGGGGCCACTTTTGCAAAATGACAGGCCAGTTAACGGTTAATAAACAACCATCAGATAAAGTGAATTAATGTTAAAAGTAAAGCATATATGAAGGCAAACCCATATGTGCATTTTTCATTAATTTGCCTGTATTCAGCTTATTGACATTTGCTGTCCTCACAAGAGGCAAATCTGAGTGAGCAGCCCCGCACAGGTCAGGCGTATTCAGGGGCGTTTCTAGGACTTGAGGACGTTTGGGGCTCAGCCTACACTTCTGAAGGGGAGTCTGGGAGGTCCTCCCCCGGTACTTAAAAAAACCCAAAACAAATAAAAAAGCGCTACTTTTTTGCTTTTTATGCATTGCGGCACCTTATTTACAACATTCAAAGTGGAAAAAAATCTTCACTTTATTTTCATTCTTAATCAAAAAATAGTTGGCAGGTCACGTGGCACCCTATTGGGGGCCAGATTTGGCCCATGGTCCCTAAGTTGAGTATCACTGTCCCAGCATTATAGTGTTGCCAGGTTTTACATTTGCACTGGCTAATATTTGATCTATGAAATAATTTTTTTATTATTGTTACTATTTTTTTTACATAAGTAAGTCCAGTAAGTCCAGCTCTGAATATGTACAGAACCACTTTTTTTTTAAAATTCTTTTTGAACTACCTTAATAAAATGCGCAAACAACTGGAGTTACAACTTTACAAACACAATACAAAACACAACAACAACAAAAAGACACTTCCTCTCACACTTTTCCAGAGGGAGTATCCTCTGTACATCACACCAATTGTCCAGTGCAGGGCTGTCCTTAGAAATTCAGAATTTGAGAATATGCTGTATATAATAAAGTATTCTGTTCAGTTTAGTGTTGTGGTTGTACCTTGCACTGTTGACTTTGGCTGCCAGAATACATTGAAAAGGTGATAAGTCCAAATCATATCTTATCAAGGTAACCACCTAGTCTTTCACTTCCTCCCAAACTTTCGGTATCACTGCACATATCCAAAACATATGCATACCTGCCTGTCACAGTTGGCTTTAATACATCAAGGAGAGCTTACACAAAGCCTGCCGCTCAGTCGTGGTGTACAGTGAAGCCTGTGTAATGTTTTAAATTTTGTCTCTCTATCAAAAGTATCTTTATACCAGCAAATAATTTTGCTAACAATACTTAGACTGAGCCATCTTTGTGTTACAGATGTGGAATTTTCCCAAACGCTCAGCTCTCTCACAGCATTTTGAATAATAGACGCTCCACCAGTATGACATTGCGTGTATGTAACTGTGACAGCTAATGTATGCTGACCAAATATTTTTGCTGCTGAATGTTGTAGTTACAGCTTGATTGAGCCAGCAGAGCACTTTTGGCCAAGAGGCTACTGTTAGACTACCACAGCAGCTACCCTAACACACCATGTTGTGACAAACTGTGCACTTATTTATTTATTAATGTTAACTCTGGCTGCACATACTGTCCAGTGTTTGATGGGAAACTGGAAGCTCCCTCGGGCACATTTTAAGAGTGACACCCTTCAACTTGGCTAAGGAGCATCACATCATCACCTCTGTCATATCAGCAGTGGGTGACACTGACCAGCTAATATCTGTTATATGAGCTATTTTTATTAAAAAGGCCGATTGATCAGCTAATACATAGCTTTCATTTTATCATACAGCTTTCTGCCTTTACTCTTCACTCCAGTTTGTCTTTGTATTTTTGTCCCGAGTGATGAAACTTCCAGTTTGATTTATTAAATCTCCCGTTTGTCTGTCTGTCAACAAACAGTTGAAGACACTGCCTGTCTGACTTTGACAAAACTTGGGGGAACGATGCATCTCATCTCTGTGTTGCAGCATTTTCAGAATTGCACTGATTAGCCCGAAGGGGGCTGCGCAATTACTGGTCAAAACAAGTGGGCATATTTTTAACTGATTGGTCCAGAGGGAGACTGCATCATGTGTGACATGCTGTTGCCTTGTTTTTTGTTGATGTTGCTGTTGTTTTCCCCAGACTTTGTGCTTTAATATTTTGGGTTTTTATATTTTCCTCCCCTTCCTTTTCCTCTTTCCTTCTCAACCACTGTACAATGTGATTTTGGATTTATTTTTTAATTCTCTGCCCTTCGTAATCATCCTTTCCTCCCCTGCAATCTCCTCTCCTCTCCTCTCCTCTCCTCTCCTCTCCTCTCCTCTCCTCTCCTCTCCTCTCCTCTCCTCTCCTCTCCTCTCCTCTCATGCTATTCCTCTGCGACCTCCTCATCTAAGCTCCCTCGTTCCTTTCTCTCCCTCTTGCTCTCCTCCTTTCAGCTGCCTCTGTTGTACTGAGCCCTCTCTCCTGTTCTTCATTTAACTTCTCTACCTTGTCTCTCTCCTCAGCCTCATCTTGCTTGACACACTCTCAGTTCGTGCTCTCCTCTTCCTGTCAACCCTCCTGTCCCTTCTTTCTCTCCTCCTCTTGTCCGTCCCTTCTCCATTCTTCCTGTCCCTCCCTCCCTGTCTCCCTCCTTTCTTTGAATCATATTGTTACTGTAATGGTCCAGTGCTTCAAGCCAAAGCTTTTAAATAAAAACGTGAATGAACACTGGCCGCTTCATGCACACGTACACATACACACCAGGGTGTATGTGTGTTTGTGTATGAGGCTCTGTCCTTCTCCTCTGCCCCCCCCTTCCCATTCTCTGGGCTTTTCATACGCTTTCTCGCTCACATCATTTCACATGCAAATGCACGTATATACAAGGCACACACATGCATGCAGAAACAAGGACACACAAGGTTAGGCAAGCAGCAAAGCTCAGTTCAGAGGCCGCACATGGAAAGAGAATTTCACATGCGATCTACGTCTGGGCAGCAAACATGAATTCTGCACCACAGACTGGAGTCGATTTGAGTCCTCTAAAACGTTGCTGTCATAATGCATTCATCTTTTTCCCCCTGCTGGTGAGAGAGAGCATGGATGCCACCTAATGGTGAGAATGTACAGCAGTGACACAGCTGGGTCTGTGTGGCGGATGGGGGAAGGGAAAAGGGAGGATTGGAGAGGCATGTGTGATTGTGCGTGCATCGTACAATTGTGTGAAAGTGTATGTTTGGACATTTGCATATCTATCACATCATGTGGCCATGCATTTCTCTGGTGTTGCTCAGCCTGACGACAAAAAAGTTAGAGGTTTGCTTCATGTATGACACAGACCTGATGTTTTCTTATCAGCATGAACGGACACATGCTGCGTGGTGTCGCATTTTTTCAAATTCTAATACAGACCACATGGGTATGTGGGGATCCTGAGGCGTGACAAATTAGCAGTTTGTTTTTAAGAGCTAAAGTATTAAAGATATAGTGACATCAATTCACCTTCAGACTGCACAGATGACACACAGGAACACTGGGAAAAAACAGAATATCCTGAAGAGGATTTTAAGGTTTTTGTAAAGAACTGTGAAGCTATAACTTTGTGTTTAACACAAGTAGAAGACTGAATATGTCTTATATTTGTCACTCTTTTTGAAATCTTTGCAGAGTTATTATAGTTTCTATTTTAAATGAGTTTTTAATTTTATTCCATTATTAATTTTTGTAATCTATGGAGCCCTTAAAGTCCCAAGGTAGCATGGAAACAAATAATTATCCTGTATGCACAAGTTAAATTATTTTTTGGGAACAAGCTATTATCTTATGAGCACAAGGTAATTATTTTGTGGGAACAAGTTATCTTGTGCATCGTTTGGTGCTCTGTAGTTTTCAAATCAGTTACGTTTATTTAGTTTCCAGAGTGGGTTAGTTTTTATTGTTTAAAAATGTTCAGTTTTAATTTAGTTTTTATTAGTTTCTGTATGAATTTTAGCTTTTTATTATAATTTTGGGCAAAAGATTAATTTTATTTATTTTTGAGTCTATAATACATATTACACGACAAAGAAACATTTTGTGAAGGCATTCAGACATCCTGGTCTCAGTAAACATACCGTAAAACTTCAGTTAAAAGCCTAGTCCCAATTAAACACCAAGTCCCTTTTACTAGCCATTTTGACAAATAAACGCCTGTCTCATTTACAGGCCTGGTCTGATTGCCAAGCAGTTAATTTTGTTTAAAGAAGTACTTCAGATGTATAAAACCAGGTTAGTGGCCACCTCAAATTATGTGTCCGTACGTCGTTTCCTTTGGTCTGTACGCATCCACCAGTCAAAAGAATCAAAAGGGTAATTCATAAAGATTAATCCAAGTTGTGAGTATTGTTTTAACAGGATAAAGTGGTGTTTTGTCAGTATGCCGGGTGCCATAAAACGAGTATCTTAACTCTCTCTCTCCAATGCGCTGTCTGTCGGAGCTGATTCAGATGAATGATGAATGAATTGATATATTATCTGAAGCTTATTTTTAAACAAGTAATATTTACACTGGTTTAAATAAACAGTTTGATAGTATTTCCTATCTTTGCTGACCAACAGTTTTGTTTAAAAGGAATCAAAGGCCTGTCCCATATAGACACTTGTCCCAAACATAGGCCTTTTGATTTCAATGATTTAAGCGAAGCCTGTGGTACTAATTGAAGTTTGACGGTATGCACCCAGTGCCTCCTTATGCTTGTTGTGTTGACAAATGTGATCAAATTGACAAAAACTTAAGACATTTCGTGTATAATTTGTATTTAATTTGAGTAAGCTTTGTAAGTACACAATATCATTTCAGTTAGTTTCATTTTTTTCTAAGTTACCTAAAAACTCTAAGTTAAATAAAACATTTTTTCACGCCATGTTTTAGTCTTTTGTTTTATTTAAGTTAACCATAGTAATCTGGCATTTGTTTCACTTTTTATTGTAATTAAATAGTGTTTGTGCCCTATATACACTTTAAAGATTACTAACCTCTTAATCTCTGTGTGTCCCAGCCTGGCCCAGGTACCGCGTGCTGCGCGTGCAGGAGTTGGGCCAGTACAACCTGGAGATCCTGTCAGCTGATCTGTCTGATGACTCTCTGTACGAGTGCCAGGCCCCTGATGCCGCCCTGAGGTCCAGGAGGGCCAAACTCACTGTCCTCAGTATGTTAGTGTGTATGTGTGTGTGTGTGTGTGTGTGCGTGTGTGTGTGAGTTTGCCATAGACTGTGAGATGATGTGTGATTCTGACGCTCTGCTCTCCCGCCCCAGTCCCCCCAGACGACCCGGTGATCGATGGGGGTCCGGAGGTGTTGCTGAATGCGGGGGAGTCCTACAACCTGAGCTGTGTGTCTCGAGGGGCCAAACCGCCTTCCATGATCGAGTGGCTTAAAGATGGTCTGCCTGTGGAGGGGGCTGCCAGTACCACTGTAAGTCTAAAATAGGGACCATGTTCACCAAGACACGCACACGTGAAGTTCATGAAGTGTTTGACAGTTTTTGAACTGTAAATGTTTCATCAGTGTCTCTCTGCCCTCCATCATCAGGAGGTGCTTCCAGATAGGAAGAGGGTGACCACACGTAGCTACCTGCCCATCCAGCCTGTCGACACAGACACTGGGAGGAACTACAGCTGTGTGGCCACCAACCTTGCTGTTCCCACCGGCAAAAGCACAACTGTCACCCTCAACGTACACCGTAAGCAATCAAATAATATTGACTCAAAAAGTATCATAGTTTTGTGGGTATTTGCAAAAACATAAAATGTATTACATTACCAGTGAAAAAAATGTCATTTTATATTACAATATATAATTACACCATCCTGCTGATTACTACATAAATGAGTATTTTTAACATTTCAGGCTAATTAAAAGCAACAAAGTGTCATATTTTAAAACATAAAACATCTGCCGGCAGCTGAATGTTTTATAGCTGTTATTAAGTAATGCATGGCAGCCATTTTGCATCTAACTGTCCTCCAGATTGCAGCATACATTAGATGTAGTTGTTATGTGAGTCTCCTTCTCTCTCCCTCTCTTCCAGATCCACCCACAGTGACCTTGTCCATTGAGCCTCGCTCTGTCCTGGAGGGGGACAGAGTCACCTTCACCTGCCAGGCTCACGCCAACCCTCCTATTATGGGCTACAGGTCTGCATCCTATGTTAGAAATGTTGTATTTTATTTTGATTTTGTTTAAAAAGGTTGGTGGTTTGTGTTTCTTTATTTTGCTTTTAAATGGAGTGTTTATTTGCACCCAGTGAGAACAGTCGCACTGCAGCTATGAGGCTTTTTACACCCATCCCCACAAAGCGTTATCATGGATCCCATTGTGTGCTATGATTTGCTAGTTCTTGTCAAGGTGATGCGTTGAGGTCAGAGGCTGTTTAGTTTAGGGCAAAGAGGTCATGGTTAGGGCCAATACTAGTCAATCTTAACATTCTCTGTAACTAAAATGGTAAATTTGGGAGAAAAAACTGACAGATCTACCACCAGAGAGTCAGGTGATGTAGTGTAAATAGCTTGATGGGTGAATGGGTGAAGCACAGGACTTTCACCCAGGAGACCGAGGTCTGAGTCTTATTTGAGTAGACAATGGCTTATTAATTTTAGAGTAAGTTGACATATTGCTATCAGTTTTTGGATGTATAAAGTTGCTAAATTCACATTGTGTACATAAACCTAAGCCGAATAGCTGAATAGGCCTGTATGTGTTCACGTTATATTTCACATTGTTAGGACGCCCAGGAATATACAGGGGGTATACCTTTAAATATACCCCCTGTATATTCCAGGCCAAATAGCCACATTGGCAATTTACACTCCAGTGTAAATAGTCACATTTCTTGGGTGTTTATAGCCGAATTTAGTTATTTACAAACCGATATATAAAGCAGAATTTCCCAGGTGCAAATAGCCAAATTTGACTATTTATAAAGCAGAATGAAAAGCTGAATTTGGTTATTTACACATGGATATACATATTCAGATTTCCATAGTGTAAATAGCTGTTCACACCTGGCTGTAAATATTCAAACTTTCTAGGTGTAAATAGCTAAATTTACACACAGGTGTAAATAATCAAATTGTATGAAACAGAATTTCAGGACTGTAAATAGCCGAATTTGGTTATGTACACACGGGTGTAAATCGTCAAATTTACCTAGTGTAAATAGCCAAATTTGGCTATTTACATCCAGCTGTATATAGCAGAATTTCTTGGTTGTAAAAGCTAACTTTAGCCATTTACACCCAAGTGTTTACTCCAGGTGCAAGTAGCGTTGTTGGCTACGGACACATGGGTGCTTGCCTCTGCCATCACACTATATACTTCCAGGTGTAAATTAGCCACATTGGCTACATTTTAACATTTGTGCTTTGCATTTGTGTCACGTTGTTTTTGATTGTTTCAAACATTTTATCCTCAGGTGGGCTAAGGGGGGCGTGGTGCTGCAGGGTGCCAGGGAGAGTGTGTTCACCACCAAGGCCGACCACTCTTTTTTCACTGAGCCCGTCTCCTGTCTGGTTTTCAACGCCGTGGGAAAGACTAACGTCAGCATCCTGGTGGACGTTCACTGTGAGTCACACAATACTCATCTCACCTTGTTCAGTCGCTTGTGGCCTGCATCACTCACTACAGTCTGGAGTCAGAGGGATAAAACACACCATTGTTGTGTTTCTGTTTCCTCTGAGCAGCCTCTCCTCTTTAGTGCTACTGCATTATTACTCAAGCACAACATCCCTTTCTGTGTTTCTGTGTCTCCAGTCGGTCCAATTCTGTTGGTGGAGCCGCAGCCAAAAACTGTAGACGTTGACTCCGATGTCACCCTCAACTGCAAATGGGCTGGAAACCCTCCGCTCACGCTCACCTGGTTCAAAAAGGGTTCAAACATGGTAAGAAGCTGAGAGCCCACGCTTTCCTCTGTTCTTGTATTCACACTGTTTTTACAGTTCACGCTTTCTTCTCCCGTGTTTACAAAAGCAGCCTGTCATTCAGGGGAAATGTCTTGTCTGTACACATAGACATCTTTCTTCTCTTCTTCCCTGCCATGACCTATTTCTCTCCATTCCACTTTTTCCTTTGTCTTGTATTCCTTTTATCAGGATTACATTTAATAAGTGCAATGAGTGTGATATAGTCATATAACTAAATCTGCCTACCAGCAACTTATAGTTCACTAATTAACACATTTTTATCTTGTTTAATCCAAACAAAACCTGAAGTGTAGAAGTGACTGCTGTGGTTTTAAAGAGGTTTGATTAGCTTGTGATGGTAGATGGATTTTCTTACCATTGGAAAGAGTCAGACTAGCTGTTTTACCCATTTCCAGTCTATATGCTAAGCTAAGCTAATTGTCTACTCAAGTTATTTATTATCAACAACAACAGTGCTGACAGAGCTTACTTACGGTTTTAACCAGTGCGGCAACCAGAAGATAGGTGCTACGCTTCCGCAATGACACCGTCATTTGAGCTCAATGCAAAGCAGCGGCAATGAGCCAGCCAGTGGGATACACATAAGCACTAACATGTTTGCATGGCCGAACAAACCACAGAGAAACCCACATCACAACACACGCAGTGGTGGCATGACTTTATTCTCTGCTCAGGACGCCATTACATCTACGATAACCCTATGATATGTACATAAATGAAATAAAGCACCCCTTAAAAGTCCAGTGTGTAGGATTTAGGGGGATATTTTGGCAGAAATGTAATACTCTAGAATCAGTATATTGTCTTTGGTGTATAATCACCTGAAAAAAACAAAGAATTGTTGTGTTTTTGTTACCTCAGAATGAGCTGTTAATATCTATGTAAGGAGCGGGACCTCATCTACGGAGATCGCTATGTTGCACCACCATGTTTCTACAGCAGCCGAGAATTGACGACTCAAACACTGGCTCTCGATAGAGACGTCTGTGTTGCGTTAGCCACCGTAGTTAGCAGCCCCTAACTATGGTGGCTAACACAATATTTTTTTAAACAAATCTGCTCAATTCAGTGTTTTGAATGGTTTAAATCACCACGTCCATTTGTTTTGGAGAGGAAAAGACCTCTGCAGATAACTCAGCTCCTGGTAAAAACCTCAACAGAACAATAGATACGTTTTTGCTGGTTGCAGTCTGCAATCCATACCACTAGATGCCACTCAACCTCTTTAAATCTTACACACTGGACCTTTAAATCATTTCTGTTTTCTTTCATTCTTGCTTCATAGTCCTCCCTCAATGCCATCTGGTTGCCTTTTCACCACTAATTAAGAGTAATTGCTCTTTTTGTACGCTTTTGTACAGTCATGGTTCCCTCTCCACCTCCTTACAGTTGTATTTTGAGTGTAATTCGTTTCCCAAAAAAGAGACAAAATGCACAATGAACAAAGTTAAAGATGGATTTGACTGATAGCATTATTATTAGAATTATCAGTATTTCCAAATTGTCTACAAATATTGCAATAATTTCATTATTATAAACTCTTTTGGTCACAATAAACATGTAGTGAAAACTGAAAATGTGCCAGCCCTAACAGCAAATATTGGTTTGGCTGCTATAATAATGCTCTGAATGTCCCATACAGAGCCTTTACATGTTTATAAAAAAGAAAATCATAAGAGGAAATAAACAGGAATGTAGTAATGTATATGCATAACGAGGAGTATAAATGTATACAGTTTGTAAACACTAACTAAAAGTGTATAAAGGGGAAGTGACAGCACTGGCTCTAGTGTCATATCTACAGTACAGACATGAGAGTGGTCTCAATAATTTTATTTAACTCTCAAAATATTTTGATTTAATAAGTGAACCATCACTGTTTTCTTATTAAAATCTACTGTGTACACCAGCCACAGGCTAAAGACATGTCTAATATGTGTATGCTGTGGCTGTCATTAAACTACAGTGAATACAAGGACTAAAGACAAGACAGATACAGCACAGTAAATGGAATCTGCCTGAGCAAACCGTGGACTGACTTACACCTACATCTATGTAATCAGTCTTGTTCAGGTAGTTCTCTCTCTCTAGGTGGTTACATATTTAGCCATAATTTTCCCACAGCTAATTTTCCGATGGATGTGGTTGCTAGGCAACTGCAAAACCTTTGTGATGGGTTAAAAGCGGATGTGCAAGTTTGCATTGTTAGCCCGTCAGGGTCAGAGTAGTAGAACACACATACTCAAATAAGGCCAGGCGTGCAAATATGCAGCATGATGTGTTACAATATTAAGGGGAGGTACAACAGCACATTAGCCTCTCTTCTCCTTTTATTTTGTTTAACCCCTCCCGTTGTTTAGCAGATTTGTCTTGTTTATATTTCTTTTTCACTCCCCCACAGGTTCTGAGTAACAGCAACCAGCTGTATCTGAAGTCGGTGAGCCAAGCGGATGCGGGCCAGTATGTATGTAAGGCCATCGTCCCACGGATTGGAGTAGGAGAGACTGAGGTCACGCTCACCGTCAACGGTCAGAAAACATCCACACAATTTAATGTATCACTGCTTGTAGAGGAAAATCATGTTCTTTCTAAAAGGTCAGCTTGTCAGTAATTGAAAAAAATGTTGTATGTCCAAAGTGGTGGCCATTTATTTTTAAAATAATACAATTCCTCTTGAACAGCCTTGGTAAGGTCAATGCTTTGAAAAAAACACTTGCTTTCATATGATTTTTTTTGGTGTATTTTGAGTGTCAATTTTTTGTATTTCCTTCTTTCATATGCACTCACATATCATCTCATTTTTGGCCATTGCAGGTCCTCCCATCATCTCCAGTGATCCAGTCCAATATGCAGTGAGAGGGGAGAGAGGAGAGGTGAAATGCTACATAGCCAGCACACCTCCTCCAGATAAGATTGTAAGTGAAAAGATATGAAACATGAGTGCTATGAAACATTTCTGTCATCAAACCCACAATGAAAATGTCCAATTTTTAATCCCAGCGTTAATTATTCAGACAAAAAGAAAAGCTAAACAGGGTAAAGCTTCGATCACAAAGAGCACAAGGTTGTAGCTTTTAGCCTGACAGCGATTTGTGTTTTACTGTTACTGTACCTTCCTGTTCCTAAATGGCTCCACTCCTGCACGGTAAATGCTTTTAGGCGCTGTCCCCTTTTTCTTTTTGAGTGGTGACTCACCCTTAAACTCTCACAGAATTTCCCTCCATCCCATCACATAAACAAACCAACACTAACACTAAGCCGGGCCGCTTTTAGCTCCTGCGTCAGAAATCGGCCCCGGATGCTTTCTCCGCTCGGCTGTATCACAGAGATGCAGTAGTAGTAGTTCCTCCGCTCCCCAGCCTCTGTGACTGATCCGTCCTGACTCTCGGTGCGCGCTCCTAATGCAAGCGGCGGAGGTTGGGACAGAAAAAGATTTATAAAATATAAAGGAGTGGAGAGGAACAGTTGTCCCAGTAAACGCCACAGCCAGGAGATTATCCTCCTCTGGAATAAGTGGGCAGATTATGGGAACATGTGGGCTTATGCATAATTAACTGGCCTTAGTACAGTACTTCAATGCTGAATAATACAGCTGCTTTTAGTGGCTTTAAAGTTGGAGAATGTGCAAGATTCTCGCCAGCTCAGTCACCCCCACCCACCTCCACTTCTGGCTGCAGAAACATACAAACTGTTGCTGGTTTGAGCAAGTCACGCAAGTGTTTACATGAGAGTGTGTACTCTGTGAATTTATGTGGTCTATTTCTGTCATACCTTGATACAGTATGTGTTTGAGTTGGACAGATATATAGTATATGGCTGATAATGCCTTTTCCTTAAATATCATATCAACCAGTCACCCTGATTTGATGAAATATATGAAAACACAAACACAAATATGGATCAATTCACAAAACAACACAAAACATTTACCATACAGACATAACAGTGGTGTCCTTTGTTTCATGAATGAACTTCTCATCTAGAACGTTGGACTACTTTTTTAAGGACAGCCATTAAACCATTGTATTGCAATACTTAAAAAAAAAACTTTCTGTAGTAGTTCCATGGATGTATAAAGAGAACTGGACACAGTGTCGGAGGCGGGGCCCTGTTCATTCCTATTAAAGTTTCTCAGTGGCGCATGAAGCCAAAAAAGTTTGACTTACAGGGTGTAAAATTACGCGTAACTTCTGCATTGTGGGGCCTATGGAGAGGGCACGCCAGAGACTTTCACCAGCTGATCTGCTAGCTTCAGGTTTAGCCCTCCGCTAATGTTAATAGGGAATAAAATGAATTAATTGTGTGGCTCTTTTTTTTTTTTTTTGGCCCATTGGCATCACATGACGGTTCCAGAGGTTGTAATTGCACAGTTTGTCCACTATCTCCAACTGGCTTCAAAGCCTGACACTTTTCCTGGGGGCCTAATTACACCGCACTGATTAAACACCCAGTGGCGAAACCATGTAACTACAACTTCTGGGTCAATCTTATGATGCCATTGAGCTTAAAGACTTTCTTCCTAAAGACTTACACTGTGACAGAGACGTCTGTAAATAATTATATAAATTTTTTTGAGCGTCTCAACCACCGTGAAATGACTCGTTTCACTATCAGAATTTGATCCATTCGGTTTGATAACATTTGGGAATTCTGTAAGAGCCGCATGATTAATTCATTTTATCCCAACCTGAGTAAGTGAAGGGCAAAACTGGAAGTAAGCTGCTCAGTTGGCGAAAGTCTCTATTGTTCTTGTTCTGTGGGCCCAACAATGCGAAAGATGTGGGTAATTTTATACCCAGCAAGTCCAACTTTTTTGGCCTCATGTGCCGCTAAGTGACTTTCATAGGAATGAACAGGGCCCAACTCCAACTCTGTATCCAGCTCTCTTCATACATCCAAGCACAAAAACGGAAGTTTTTTTAAGTAGTGCAACACAATGCTATAATGCCTGTCTTAAAATGATAGTTCAACATTCTCGGTAAGAGGTTTATTCACTTTCTTGTGAAGTCAAGTCAGTTTAATTTACACATATATTGTCTCATATCATGAATCATAAATGTACCTCAGAGGGCTTTACAATCTGTACAGTATACAACAGCCTCTGTCCTTTTTGACCCTCACTGCAGATAACGAAAAACTCACCCATTAGTGGGGTTAAAAAACTGGAAGAAACCACAGGAAGAGCAACAGAGGAGGGGTTCCAGGACTGACAGATATGTAATAGATGTCATGTACAGAATAGACCAACACAATAAAATTACAAATACATGTGACAAAATGACATATAGAATGTATTATATTTTTTAGATTTTTCTAAATGAGTCTCTAAATCTTCTAAAGTCAGAGTGCATAAGCCAGTTTGGTTTTACTGGTAGATGACTTGTTTCAGTTGCAGTTCACTGATTGATTAAAATCCTGAAATCATGTCCCGTTGCAGTTGTGTCTAGATAAAACAAAAATCTGAATGAATAGTTTTTGTATCACACAACATACCCAGTTAAAATAATTTCCTCCCAAATAATTAATTTTGATATAATCTAATACGCGTGTGTTTGTGCTGCAGGTGTGGGCATGGAAGGAGAACGTGTGGGAGAAGGAAAAGGGGACGCTGCTGGAGAGGTACACAGTGGAGCAGAGCAAACCATCAGCTGAGGGCGGGGGCGTCCTCTCTACCCTCACCATCAACAACGTGATGGAGTCTGACTTCCTGTCCACCTACAACTGCACGGCCTGGAACTCCTTCGGTCCAGGCACCATGATCATCACGCTGGAGGAGACTGGTGTGTTTTATGAATTCATTATTTTAAAATTTCATGAGATAGGGACAAGAAAGCATACAGTCCTGTTTTCGTAAGATGCATTTGTTGCATTAAATTCTTGATTGTGCAGCTACTGACAGATATTTGCATCCTCAACTCAATCCATTCCCCTCCATTTCTCTCTCCGTCTCTCTCTTTTCTCCCCTCCTCCTTTCAGAGGAAGTCCCAGTGGGGATAATAGCTGGTGGGACGGTGGGCTCTACTATCCTCCTGTTCATCTTTCTACTGGTCCTCGTTCTGATCTTCTACAGGCAGCGCAAAGGCAGTGAGTCATACTCTCCATGTGCCTCACACATACATATAAAGACCACATCTGCATGTACAGTACAAGTGTTCATGTTTTTTTAGAGGATTATGGTTAAAATGTTTATCACCAGTCCAAATAACATGCAGCAAACCAAATAAAATCAAACACCTAAAACTTCCTCTCCACCATATGGATGTGGGTCCCCTCTGAACTTGCTCCTCCAGCTCATGAAAACACACCAGCCACGATGCGTGTGTCCAGCTGTATTCAACCTTGCCGTGTTTTGCTTCCAGGTCGGCGTGGGGTCACGCTGGGTAAGCCCGACATCAAGGTGGAGACGATAAACAAGGAGACCCACAGCTTGGAGGAGGACTCCGGCAGCGTGTCCACGGCTTCGCGCATGGTCAAGGCCATGTACTCGGTGAGCAGCAGCGGGATATGTGTGCTTGGGCCGGACACTGTTTACACAGCCTGTAGTCGTAGAAAAAACCTCAGATTAACTCAGTAACCTCTCCCTACACCACACTGTACCTTTTGACTGAAAACAAGCTCTGTGTTTTCCCCTGCAATCGCTCCTTTTAACACTTTTAATTCCATTTTCTCTTTTCCTGTCATACTCTGTTGCCTCCTTCCCTCTTCCGTTTTGTTATGGCACCTTCTCTCCTCCTTTTTGTTTTTGTTTTGTTGTTTGACGGTTTAGTTTCTCCCCTCTGTGTCCTTCTCTCCTTCCAATCAGCCCTTTAAAGATGACATAGAGCTCAAGTCTGACCTCCGCAGTGACACCCTGGACACCCGCCAGGAGTATGACCTTAAGGTGAGCTCATTAAACACTCATTTATATCAAACCAGGAAGTCTCCAAAATCTAAACAAACTCACTTTTTTCCTACTGAAAGACTTACAAAATACAGAGAAGGGGTGCAATCACAGGTACAGAAAAGACAGAAACAAAAAAACACCAGTATGTTCAATATAAAGGCAAAATTAACAAAACATTGATAATTAAATGATGCCAAAGTCAATGTGAGGTCTTGTGGAGTTCATTTTGGTGCAAGGTTTCATTCTAATTATATCTCAAAGGGCTGCAAATATCCTAATCATTACTGACATGGTGACTCTGAGTGATGACTTTCATCCAATGATGTACAGCGTTTCTTTTCTGGTGGAAGTGGTGCCACCCAGGATGACACTGAGAGTATCTACCAGGCAGACATAATCACATGAACAACACAATTTTATTTTTTGAGAGTGTTATACTATAAATGAGGCCGCCGTCATTAATATTTAATCCCAACTGACCAGTGATTCATCTCAAAAATGTTTCACTGCTGTAACAGAAATTGCAACTTCACTACCCCTGAAAAGGACTGACATTCATATTTAAATGTGATCTTTCAGTCTGATATATGTTCTAAAAAATAAAGTTAAAATTCCAAATTTAAAAAAAATCCATATTGTTATTTTTTAATTTCATGTTTAACCCCTAGAGGGCGCACAGGTGCATCTGAAGCAGGCAGAAGAAGACAAAGGAGAGGGATTTTAACAGACAGTTCCAGTCAGGTTTTTGACAGTGGATTGTACAAGTCAAACTTTGATGCAGAGTTGATGCCAAAACAGGGTGTCTACAAGTCCTTAAAAACATAAATATTAGACATTAACCATCGTTAAATAGACTTTGTGAGAAATAGAATTTGTGAGGTCTTAAATGCTACAAACATTTCATCTAATTTTCATCTTATCATCTATTTATCGTCTTTTGATCAAAAGGCGTGGAAGTCACGTTAAACCTACCACGGAACCTTATATCGTCTTTTTCCTTTATACTTCCACTTACCTGTGGAAAATATCGATTAACCTAACTCAATCTAATAACCATATTCATACATAAAACTAACCTCTGCACATGACCATATGTCTACGACTTACATTTATACTTACCTGTAATGCTTGAATGAGAGAAGATGATTTGTCTAAAAATCTTAAGTCTTACATTTGGTTAAAATGTATTTTGAAAAAGTATTAAAGCATTAAATGTATGTGTCTGATAACTGTAGACACCCTGAAAAGTTAGCAAATAAGTCCCAGTTCAAGTACTTTTTAAAGTAGAGATGTCTTTATAAAAAGCTTCCTTTTGAATTCACTTTCTCTCTCTTTAAATGTTATTTTGTTTTATACCTTAAAGGGATACTTTACTGATTTTCAACCAGCCTTGTGTTATAACAATGTGGGTAGTGTGTGTAAATGAGATCTCCCTGCTCATCCTCCAGCAAAATTTTGCTGGATTTTCGCTGACTCTAGGGGCTGTTGCTCTAACTACAGATTGTACTTTTGCGTTTTTGTATGCCCGCCACCATGAACACAGGTTGATCCCAATACCTTATCTCACTTCCACGTTCCCCTCACTTGAGCCTCTTCCTCGCATTTTAGCTCCGCCCTTGGGAAAGAGGTGTGAGGATGAGATGCGAGGAGAGAGGAAACAATGAAGTATGTCCTTAGAAAAATGAAGCGCCTTTTCCTCTGAAGTGTCATGTGAAGTGACGTCAGTTTCTGATGACAGAGCAGCAGAGTTTTCTCTTAAGCATCTGCACATGAATAACAACCTGCGTTCTAAACCGTACTGAGTCCTCACTAGAGTCACAGAATGCATCTGTATGATTTAGACCTATTCATTATTTGCTTCTGTCTTTGTTGATATTATGATTGTGAATTCATTATTTAATAACCCAGAATATGATTATGGTGTCTTTTGAACACTGGAAATTATTTATTAGGCTAACTGTTTCACATCTGTAACTCATCAACCCGACGCTCAGGAATGATCAGCCTTCCGTGTGACTGCTGTAAAAAGTGTTTCTTGCTTATCTTCCCTCCGGAATGAAACTCCACTGACGTTGTGATGTATCAGATTAGTCTGATCAGCTGCAGCATCCAGTCAAAAGCTAATATTCATTAAGAAGGCATATGGGTTGGTAAAAGACCTCTGCGAATGCTGTACTTGTGTATCCTTGCTTTCCTCTCCTCTGAAAGCTTCCTCTCTCCTCGACTCCTCCAAGTGTATTGAAGGAGTTGGGGCGTCCTTCAATATGGCGGGTCTTGATCGACTTCCGAGGATAGAGGAGTTGAGGAGGCATATAGGGATGAACCCAAAGAATAAAGAGGCAGATGGAGATAGAGACGCCCCTTTCTCTTGCTCAAACTAAGACCAAACTTGGATCAAACTGTAAAACTAAGCAGCACTGATCAAATTTTCCAGAAATATATTTTGACTCACTGCTTAACTGTATTGTGTTACCAGCAAGCCACCATATTGTTTTGGAAACATATATTACATCACCTACCAGCAGGAGCATTTATTGGTCCGGTGTGACGCAGTGCATTCTGGTAGTTGTAGGTTTTCTACCTCTTGAGCCACAGCCCTTTATCTCGGTTTTCTCTGGTTATGTAGCACCAATTTCAAAAGTGTTGGCATCTTTCTAGTACATAGACAGCCCAGTTTTATGAAAAGACCATCTTTCCAGCAGTGAAATACTTTTTCATAAACCCATAGACATCTACAGTTTACAACACTGTCATGAGCATTAAATGATTTCAGTAGTTGTTACCCTTTTACTGGACTGTCATGCTCAGAGTAACTATAATCTTCAGCCCCTTCACTCTCAGTCCAGCTTATCTGATTGTTTAGAATATTGTATTCTTATAAAATAGAGACAAAACTATTCAAATTGGGCCGAAACAAAAAGAAAAAAAGATAAAGGATGTTTAGGCGTACTCTGCCCATTCAGCTGGCATGAATCATTTATACATTTTGACACCGTGGGGCTGGGCTTAGGTGATGAATGCATTTTCACGCGTAAAGCTGCCAAAATGTTCTGCTGAAACTCCCCCCCATGAATATTTTGTGAGGGCAAACACACCACCCCTCTAGCTGGAGTGCTGCCTCGGATCACTTTGAAGAAACACAGACATGAATCCACCCCAGGAGATGGTTAGATCACCCCGACAACAGCCTCAGCCAGACTGTTTTTTTTTTTCCTCCCCGCCGCCTGAAGCACCACAGCAGCGAAACAAAGTTGGGTGGGGGGGGGCAGTCGGGTACATGAGAGACAATGAGATGGCAGAATGATGTCGGAAATAATGGTAGAGCAAGATGAAGTGGGTGTAGTGAGCAAGGAGAGCATCCTTCCTTCACCCAGACAGTCTGGGATCAACGTGCATGTTGGCAGGGATCCACCCTACTGCTGGAGAGACCTCCAGATAAACATGGATGCTTCAACTCATGAAAGCTTTGAGCAAAAATGGACAAAACTTGAGTTTGTGGTTGTTTGTTTTTGTTGTTGGTTGTTGGGTTTTTTTAATGCTAAATACATTAATTTCTTGTATATCAACCATAAAAACAGCATACAATGAAAGCTGGTATTAGTGTACACCATAGACTGACATGCCAGCTCCCCAAAAGTGAAGCCAATACATCGCGATCGCTCCCTGGTGGCTGGCTGCAGTACAGGTCATAAACCCTGCCCTCTCCAAGTTAGCAGATGGAACATGGGCCAAATTAAAAAATGACATTAAAAGTGAAAGTTAAATGAATTTTTCTCAAAGATTGTTTCTTTCATTTTAGGCAGTTCTTATCACACTAATGTTCATTCAAGTGTTCATTTTCCTGATAAGATTGGTTTTAATTAGGGGTTTGGCTTCATGAATGACAGCTGTGTGTGTGCTCAAGACTGGTCAGACGGTGGGAAGTAAAAACCATGGAGATTACTACTGCATAGGCTCTTAAATGACGCCACCAACACAAGATGGCAGTAATTTTGGCTTCATTTTTGGACAGTGGGAGGAAATGGATATTTGTCGTCCTTTTTTTATATACAGTCATTGGTTGATACTATAAGGCAGGGTTGTGAAACTCATTTTAGTTCACGAGCCACATACAGCCCAATTTGATGTGGACTGGACCAGTAACAGGATCGCATAGCAACATAAATAACAACCTCTAAATAGTTCTCTTTCTTTCACTGATGTAATGATAGTATAATACCATAATAATGCAATTACACTCTTTTAAAGAGCGATTAACTGTTAATTCTTACAAATACTCAGACACTGGAACATATATATATATATATATATATAGTGTTTGTGATGAGCAAAGAGAGAGACGGTGTCGCTACACTCGGGACAGGCAGGTGAGCTGTACATCAGGAATGTTCAGTGTGAGCTTCAGTGTGTCAGAACTGCCAAACCAGTGGAGCTATTTTGGAGGTGTGTAGAGAAATTGTGTGGTGTGTTTTGCATCATCTGATCAGGTCTTCTGATCAGCCTTTAGACTATTTAGTATGAATAGGCGTCTGATCAGAGCACCCGTATCTGAAGGTGTTCGGTTTATAATCCTTGCTCACCCCCAACTCTGCCTGCTTAAAATAAATGATTTTATCCAGCAGTGGTGGTAATCATTTAGCAGCAAAGGAGCATCACTGCTAAATGTATATAGGGGAAACACTGCTACAATAACAATTCATTGTCTTTTCAGTGAACTATGTGGTGGTCAGGGTAGAAAAGCCTCTTAAGCTGTATTTTATATGAAGTAGCTACTCACTATTTAACTTCCTCCTGAAACCTGACCCCTCTTAGTCTTCACAAGTGCATCACCATTAGGTGTGCAAACACATCCTTGGACTCTTTGGTGGGTTGATTCTGGCCCGCGGGCCAGATGTTTGACACCCTGCTATAAACCGTTATTATGTAGAATAACAAAGCAGATGGGATTTTTTTTTCCGCGCCATGCCTCTGTACATTATATTCAATTTATCATTATGCCCAAGGAACATTTATTAAAAAGTCATAAGGTGTACAGGAGTTTAAGATTGCACCCTGTTAACATTTACTAACACCGACTTTTAAAAGTTGATAGATTAAATGTATGTGAAAGATCTTTTGAATGTTGGAATCACTTTAGAGGCTGCTCTGGGATGCCAGTCTTGGTGGGTTATTCTTACAGCTGTAACATGTAATTTGCCCGTGCAGTTAGTGTCATTGGAATTTTTGCTTACACAGTGATTTGCATGCATATCTGAAAAGAGACTAAGAGTCTGATCTCAAGCAGCTGAGTCACAAAACAAGACAACAAACTGCCCTCACAGCACAATCTGAAGGAATTTGGACTTGGACGCTGACCAGCTCAAGACACACAGTTCACCCTGACCTTTGACCTTCTACAAGAGAATATCTCTTTGGGGATCAGGAAGGAACAAAACATTATTATTATAGAACCCTTCTGACCCAGCCCAGTCACCAGAAGAAAATCATTCGTTACTCTTCTATGTTTCATGCATATTATATCAACGTTTCTCAAGTGTCATAGTATATGAAGTGACTTTGTCATCAGGAGATGGAGAGGGTGGCTGATGGCGTGGGACCTAGGCAATACGCTTGCCAAGCTGCAAACCACTGTTCAAAACCAACAAACCTGGTTGTTCTTTAAGCATGTCATTGCTACATTTCCAACATCTCTTAGCCACCAATCATGGGTGTTTTTTTACCAAGACATTGCTGCATTCCCAGCCGGGGTATTGCCACAAAAAGTGGTTGTTTTTGCTGACATTGCTGTGTCTTCCAGTGACTTTTTAGCACCCAAAATGGGTATTTTGTACCTAAACATAACCACATGTTTACCAAGTGATCTTCAAATGTAAAGTTTCAACATATCTGCTATATAATAACGTACAAATGTAACATTTCCATGGTTTGCAGAAACGTACAATGCCAACATTTATTCTGGCGATGGGTTGCACTGACATATAGAATTTTTTCCCCCTCTTTATATCTTCTTTTAATGCTCACTCTATGTTGTCTCTTGCTGTTTGTCTCTTTAGGACCCCACCAATGGCTATTACAATGTGCGAGCCTCCACCCATGATGAAGGCCGCCCTGCCTCCCGCTCCACCTTGCACTATTCTGACTACCGCTCCCCTGCAGGAACACCAGGGGGAGCTGCATCTATAAGCAGCAGTGCCGGAGGCTCAGGAGCCACAGCCAGCGGAGGAGCCCCTGGTCCCCCTGGCCCCCTCACCTCCCCTGGCCGCCCCCAGGCCTGTTACGACCCCCGGCCCCCCTCTAGACTGTCCCACATCAGCTACGCCCAGTTCAACACCTTCACCCGTGCGGGCCAGAGCCAGCAGCCCCCGCCTAACCCCGCCCCCGTGGCCAGCGACTTCCCGGGAGACTGCAGCCTCCTGGACTCCACTTCCCAGCTGGCCTACGACAACTACGGATACCCCTCGCATTACCAGACCTACCGCATGGGTTTCGCCCCGTCCAGCCTGGCCCCGCTGGAGGCTGGCCCATCCTACGAAATGTACGGGGTGGGATCTGGGGTGGGACCCGGGGTGGGACCCGGGGTTGGGAGCCCCGGGGTCGGCGTGGGTCCTGGGGGTCCCGCTCCCTCGGGAACAGAGACTGGACTAGGGAAGTACGGCAGCTCCACTCGCTTCTCCTACACCTCGCAACACTCTGACTACTCCCACAGCCGACACACACAGAGGATGCAGACTCACGTGTGAGACAGAGAGACGCATAAACACCTCACAGTCTTAGCAGAGCATGAGGGAGCATCTTATAAATAGTGTCACATCTAAACACACACACAACCATAGATTTACACGCACACATTTTTGCACACAAACACGCCCTACTGAACACGACTACAGAAAAACCATCACACACACACATGCACAGAGTCAGAAGACCATGCCCATGAGACAGGGAGGGTATGAGAAACACAGAGAGAGAGAAAAAGAGACGAGTGGAAAAGAAGGAGTTTTAGTGAGACAGGGAAGGGAAATTCCACACAATTTTGAATTCCCTCACTCCCGATGTGTTTGTATATCCGAGCTCTGAAAGAGCGGACGGCGCAAGTCACAATCAAGACTGGGAAAAGAGAGCAAGAACCAGAGAGAGGACGAGAGATCACAGATCTTCGGAGCCCTATAGCTTTTGCTATGAACTGACTTTGTAAATGATGAGAGAGAACGTCTTAAGGCAAAACTGACTGACTGTCAAATATGGTACACGCCGATCGGGAGAAACCTCAACCAGTGGAAGTCATTTCTGGCCGCCATTTTATAAATTTTTTTGCTGGTTGTCTTATTCAGTGATCATAGAGCACATATATATAGCATCCCAGAATGCCCTTGTGTACAGAGGTACATGCCATCATGCCTGTTAGGCGGCGTGCGGGAGTGTGTTGGGGGCCGGGGTGGGGTCGGGAGGGTTGTCATCATTTTGCACTGCATCGACAGTATTCATGCTTAGACGTCCCTTATCTATATCTGTGTAATGTCTTCTTTTTATTTGCACACCAGACTAGAGCTTTGTATTCTATTTTTTAACATTACAGAATTATTTTTGTCAATGTAAAACATGTAATGTGTATGTATGGACCAAAAGTTTGAGCCCGCTTTAACTCGGGTGTTCGCCTGGGTGATTCCACTGAGACAGGAGCGAAGAGTTGTGTCGACAGCAGAGCCTGAATTCGGAAGGGTGTATCAGTGTACAAAAGAAACCTAGTGCCAAGTGTTCATGTTGTTCTTCACCTTAGACCATGTATATGCAGTAGAAGCTCCTTCTATTGGTGACTGTTGCTTTACAAACCAGGCTTGGGGCCTTGAGTCATTCCCAGACATTTCCGTAGGCTGGAGCCTTTTTCTCAGAGCTCCTAACTACAAGCTTGGTGCAGACAGAGAGAGAAAAACACAGATGTTGGGTTTAGAACTGAGTGGCCTTATAGGGGAACATGTCGTACATTTCCATTTTGAATCATTCCTCATCGTCTGTCTGCCAAAACGGCCGGAGGAGAATGTGTATGGAGAGGTTCAATGAAGGCTTGTCCACAATATTGACATGTAGTAGTGTATGACTGCGAGTGTGTGGGTGTGCGAGTGTGAGAGAGAGAGAGATCAAGAGGGAGTGTGTGGGCATTGGCGCGCACATCGATTTGTACAGTGTGTTTGTATAGATGTGTGAATGACTGCGCGTGTATGGGAAGCATACTGTAAACACGCAGCGCCCAACTCGAGCGCGCGCGCGGCTATTGTATGCATGTCCGTGTGTATACAGTATGTGTGCGTGTGTGCATGTCTGTGTCTAAGTGTGCGGGTGTGTGTTTCAGTATATGTCCATATCATTTCTCTCACAATCCTGTTACAGTACTTTTATACCTCTGGTAGGACTGTATCCTGTATTATTGTGTCTTTGAATTTAGAAAAATCCAATGTTTATCTTATTGTACTGTTCTTCGTAGCAGAGACAACTGTTCAAAAGATGTACAACGAACGTTATCAAACTCTCATTTTTTAATTTCATTATCTTCAATATTTTTTAAAAATGGTATGTAATTATTTTTCCACAGTATTACATAAATAAAAGCACTGTTTTTTATAAAAAGCAGAGTTTGTCTTCTTTGGC
Source organism: Cephalopholis sonnerati (assembly GCA_019142605.1). Taxonomy (NCBI): domain Eukaryota; kingdom Metazoa; phylum Chordata; class Actinopteri; order Perciformes; family Serranidae; genus Cephalopholis; species Cephalopholis sonnerati. The sequence continues at coordinate 7,131,082 of JAGQAX010000023.1, forward strand.
AGAATGACTAAAATGTACAAGTTTGTTGTTTTGTTTTGGCAACACCAGTGTCAAGGGGAATTGAGACTATATTTTAAATCTTTCTTTTAGCCTTAGATACAGCAGTATAGGTTTTATTAAAGGGATAATATTTTTAAATATACCTTTAATACCTGATATTGCGATTGATTTTATCCATGTTTCTTCCTGACAAAGTCACAGCATGGACTCCAAAAAGTAAGCAATAGAAGCTGGTATGTGATTACAGCGTCTTTTAAGATAACAGTGAGGCTTCATTCTTTAAAGCTGTAGTAGGTTGCTATATTTTGAGAAAAAAAAAGTGATATTTGCTGAAGCTGTCACTGTATCCTGACAGTAGTACATGAAACACAGGACCCTAATGGCATTTGCAAGAGTACACCACTCCTGAATGAAAATGAGTCTCCAACACAGTGTCAATCACTGCACATGCATATACTGTGCGGCCAACAACAGCATACATGGCAAAGACGAGTAAACATAACATGAAAAGCGACGATGAAAAAGAAAGAGTTAAGGGCCAGACACACCAGACATCAGACAGCAAAGAAATAGTGGGGATGACGGCCAACTGTTGGATCCCCTCAGTTGCAAAAAGTTGCACCTGAACACACCACAAAGACTGCAGCTAACAGCCAAGTAGCATGTACAATTTGCGCCTGCGTGAGTAGTAAAAACTCTCCATACTAGCAAGTGATGGTAGTCTGTATTCATCATTCAAAATGGCGAAACCAAAAGACTGATAGGACAGGGTCTAGACGCTAGTTAGCCAGTTAGCACATTGACAACACAACCTGATGTTATAAGAACAAACGATATTTACTGTGCGCTAACAAACAGTAACACACACAGTTACAAACTGTTTCGGCTAAAGAGCTTGATGTCTAAAACATAATCTTACCTAATATAACAAGTTTGTTTTGATCTCTGTTTGTTTGCTTTCCTCACTTCTGCTTCTCATCACGTGCACTGTATTGAACCACCACTCAGAATGATAGCTCCACTATCTCAAATGCTGAAAGAATAAGCCAACAAGGACTGACTAGTGCTAACGGTGCGGGATACACCGCCAAAACTCACAGACAGATACTCACAGACAGCCTGACTTTGACCAACAGCTGACCACCAGCTTGGCGTGTCAGGGCCCTTACCTCGAGCCTGATGTAAAACCAGAGTAAACAATGGAGCAGCTTTTCAGAGGTGGAGAGAGCTACGAGACCTAAAAGGATTTGCTCGGGCTCAGCTTAACTTCTTCCATTAAGCTTGATATTAGGTGGCAGTCTTCTACAATTTACTTTACTTTGTTGATGTTGGCAGCACAGCGTGTGTATGAGACTCCTCCTGGCTGATTGGTTGGTTTTGTTCATCATTTCCACAGACTATCTGTCCCATGCACTACTGTCAACATATAGTGACAGTCTCAGCAAATATGATAAAAAAGTTATTTTTATAAAAGTTACTGTAGCTTTAATAATAATAGTAATATGTGTGTGTCATGCTACCACTTCATATAAAGATTATGTTGATCAGCACTGGAAATCCTTAGGCATAGATAGAAGTATTTCAAACAGTATTTAAAAAAGTGGCATTCGTAATAGAGCAGAGACAAAAATGGACCACAGGAAATTCAACAAAACTAAATTAAGATGAAGCAAAAAGAAGAAGTAGAAGTAGAAAAACACTAATAAAAGCTGCAGCCTCACAGCAACCTGCCACTTCCTCCATCCCCCTACTCCACTGAACAACAGTCTCACCTAAGTGGAACCCAGGTAAGTATAAGGTGAGTTAAACAGAGAGCAAGTGCCAGAATCATACAAAATCATTCATGTAGCATTTTTGTAAGATTTCTCAGTTAAAAGAAGCACTCTACTTTATGTACGGGGAAACTCCGATAGGTGGCAGACACACTGGTTATGCACGCCATGCGCCCTTAATACAACAAAAGAAGAAACTTCTCTACGTCACTGGCCAGAGGTTGTGTAGCAGCCAAGATGGCGGCCACGATGTTGAGGTCGCTTACTAAACTAGGACGTCCTTCAACAAAATTGATATTAAATAATAACTTACTGAGCCCAGGCTGTACTGTCGTGCAAAACAGGTAAGATAATAAAAATACAAAACGGGTCGCCTTGTGTGAACACTGTATTAACAGCCATCTTAGGTTGAGCTTTACATGAATATGCACACTGAAAGGCTAGTGTTAGCAAAATGCTAAATAAGCCGACATGGTCTCCGAAATAACAATAATATACTTTTGCTTCAATTTGTACTCTCTGTCTGAATGGAAAAGTCTTTACAATGTACACATAAACCGTTAGTTGTCTGTTTCAGCAATGTCATTCTTAAAGGTCGTGCATGTTGCAGATTAATATTAGCTTTCTTGCTGTTTACGTGTTACCTAAGCTGTTAGCCGTCTGGTTAGCCACCGTGTGTCAGTGATTATCACACTGGAACTATGCATAAGTTATAGTATTATAATTGCATTTCTAAGTATTTTCCATGTTTTACAGGAATTATAAACAAAACCGCCCAGTTTCGGGTTAGGAGGCTTTAAATTAAACCACATATTAGTTAGCTTAACCTTTGTTGAATAGTAAGTAGTGTCAGAAGGAACCGTTCTAGCTAAATACAAAATCTGTGACGCAAATAGTACATTAGTAAAGAAATGTTCCTTTTTATTAACCATTTCCCGTCACTAAAATTAGTTTGGAGGTCTCTGAAATGGTCCTACTTCCGTCATGTGCTGATTATGTAGCACTAAAGTCATGGGGACTTGGAAATATATGGTTGTTATTGATGTACTCTGCCCCTATAGGAAGTCTACATATGCTTGAGTTAATGCTTTTTAAAAGCAGCCATATGCATACTGCAATAACTAGCAATAATTAACTGATTTTGTTGTACAAGCATGACCCATATTTCTGCTGTGCATGTCTCCCCCTATGAGCTAATATCAGTTGTCAGGTTGCGATGCATAACAGTGTGTCCCAGATCGTCACCCTTTCTAAACAGGCTAATCAGATTAAAGCCTCTTTGGCTACATGCAAGGAGTGTAAGAGGTGACACCTCCCTAGCTCTAGCTTTTTGTTTTTTGTTCTGCACCTGCTTGTTTTTTGCATCTGGGTTCAAACCGGAGGGTTTACTAACACAGCCTTATCTTGTAAATATTCTGTTTCCCACAGGCAGAAACAATGGCAGCCAGATGTGGAGTGGACAGAGCAGTTTGCTGGGGCAGTGATGTACCCGACTGCCTTCAATGAGAAATGGACCCCACCCCCATGGAATGGTACCATCCATACACTGTCCCACATATAGGGCTGCTAGTTAAAGGAATTTTGTTCCCCACAAATCACTGTTTTTTTTATTCTTCATTTAAATCAAAAGGCAAATGTGAAATTATAAGTTGCGAAGACATCGTATAAGCTGACGACATTCTTTTATCCTTTATTCAGATCCCCATGAGCACTAGCATAAGCATTGACTATTCTTCCTGGGGTCCACACATATACAGTCATACTCACTTGTACACACTATAGCACATAAACACATATTGCAAACAGCCCACCTGCCCATCACCTACAAATGTGTGCTTACTTTATTTCTGGCCCAGACCTTCAGAATGTTTTTACCAGAAGCCAAATTATTCACAAAGGTCCCCTCCTTTCTAAAGCAAATAGACCCAGTGATTTAAACTGGTAAAAAGATTGAATAATGCAGTTTCACGTCACAAATGAGTGTTTCTCCAACACTGTTTGACAAGTCAGAGATAGGCGCTGGCCTAGCACCTGCTCATATGTGCCCACCTTTTTTCTCTAATAGTTTAAGAACCAGATGTGTAAGAAGGTTTTACAGAGAGCCGAATCATGCACATAGGTCTCCACCTCTTCTAAATTATGAGATCTGGTGATTTAAACTGGTAAAAACACCAAATAAAATAGTTTCATTGGGAAAAAAAATCTGTTTTTCCAACGCTCTGTTCAGTCTGTTCTGGGTTATCCTAGAAGCATGACAGTGCAACATGGTGATTCATAGAGGACCCGCTTCCTATGTTGATATAAACGGCTCATTCTAAGATAACAAAAACACAGCCACTCATATTTTCAGGTGATTATACACTAAAGAAGACATACTTTTTATATTATGTACTATTTTTACCAATATATCCCCCTAAATCCTACACAAAAAACACATCTCAATCTCTTCTCAAGGATAATTTCTACCTTCACATGGGTTTACACCATTTTCACAGTTTTCAATTTACTCAGTAGTTTCTGAAATATTTGGAGATAGTGTTTTAACAAAATTATGAACCAGTCCTTAATATTCTTATGAACAATATGCACAAGGATTTCCACCTGACCATGGCTTTGTGCACGACTGTTTTCTGTATCATACTTGTTTTGCCTTAGATAGCATAAACCTTCTTTCTGTAGCATATCTTGTTTCATAAATGTGTGAGCAAACTGAGAGAGTAACCCTCCACATGATATCTCTGGTAGCCAGTACATTTCTGACTATGTTTATTTATGGAATATGTTTATTAAAAACAACATATCAGACTTTATATGTTATTCCTGGTGTCAGTCCACCAGACTTAATTGAGACGGAGACAGGCATTCAGTGTCTGTCTTAATATGTGACAAACTGTTTACATTGTCATAGGTCAAAAGATTTAGTATTTGGGTGTTTGCAAATACATTGGGCAGGTTATTCTGTGGGTTTACGGCTAGAAATTTGACAATAAGAAAAGCACTAAGCCTACAAATAAGATCTGTTTGCTGGAATCTGGCCTGTGGTGCCACAGTGGAGCCCAAATGAGCATTACACACGATTTATCCTGCCCTGCCCTGTATTGGATTGTTTTGTTTTCCTCTTGCAGACAAAGATCCTCCTGCAGAGAAGGATGTGTCCAACCTGACCATCAACTTTGGTCCCCAGCATCCTGCAGCTCACGGCGTACTGCGTCTCGTCTTGGAGCTCAGTGGAGAGTCCGTCAAGAAGTGTGACCCCCACATTGGCTTGCTTCACCGCGGCACAGAGAAGCTCATCGAGTACAAGACCTACCTGCAGGTATGTAACCACTTACAACATCTGTGAATAATATTTCTGTATTCTCACACTCATATTCATTAGGCAGTGGTTTGAGTAGCTCATACTGAATGCATGCACTTACAGAAGATTGTAAAATCGGGAAGTGTAGAATCAGTGGTGTAAAAACAGCAATTGTGGTGGATTCAGAAGACAGGACAGTAATTGCAACACAACTTATTGCAAAATCCTGTTTTACTGAGTTCAACACAACAACATAGTGAGGAGAATGAGCTGGATTTACTGTGTAGAAAGGAGATAGTGTAAGAGCAAGAGAAGACCTCAACCCCACACTTGAAAATGACAAAAATAAACTCCTGACGTCAACAGACTTGATCAAAGATTAAGAGGACATTCATCATGTGTTACATAATTCTTGGAATTCCCTTACCCAGTAGGCTTCAGTTCCTCTTCTTTTTATGCTACAGGCTCTGCCCTATTTTGACCGTCTGGACTATGTTTCCATGATGTGTAATGAGCAGGCCTACTCTCTGGCTGTGGAAAGGCTGCTCAACATCCAAGCTCCGCCCCGTGCACAGTGGATCAGAGGTACAGATAGACTGGAAGTGTTTGTGTCTGCAGATTTTAAATCAAATGATTTAAGGCCTCAGATTTTCTCAGATATATTTTTTAGAGAACTTGACAGACCTTCCTATTACATTTATTTTGATGTACATACGGAATTTTTAAGAGCTGCCGTTCACATAATTCAGAATATTTAGGCAAATAAAAAGTACAAAGTAGCAAAAGATGCTCATTTACATTTCCCAGGATGTAAGGTGAAATTTAAATAACTTTTTTTTGTCCATGAAATCCTTACGATTTTCAGTTTACCCCAAATGGAAAAGAAAAGAGAATTGTAAGACTTCACTTTTGAGCAGCTTGAAACAAGGAAATGTTGTTATATTTGCTTAAGAAAATGACTCAAATAAATTCACAGATTTAAAAAAAATATATATATATTATCTATTTTGTGTGTCAGCATACTCATCACTCATCCAGTTATCAGCTTTAAATAGTTTGGTGTTTTCTGTGCTGTGTTTGCAGTTTTGTACGGAGAGTTGACTCGCATCCTGAACCACATCATGGCCATTACCACACACGCCCTCGACATTGGCGCCATGACCCCCTTCTTTTGGATGTTTGAGGAGAGAGAGAAGGTCAGAATCATTCTGTCCTGTGTTGTTTTTAAAGCTTTTCTATCGGGGGAAGGGGCTGGTTGCAGACCTGCCTGTTCTCATAGTAACGTTTCAGCAAAAATGCATGCAAAGTTTTCTTAACGAATGCAAGGTAACGTGCGGTGAGTAACTGATATACAAATGGTCATTTTGCAGGTGAAGTATTCCTTTTAAAGTTCCTCAAAAGGAGTAATCAAATTACTGAAAATGATGCAACTCTGTGGGAGTAAACAGAGAATTGTTACCCAAAAAAGTGGCATGACTTTTTTAACTAGCTGCAGACAGTAAATTGAATTTAGTGCCATTCTCAGATGAAACTATATGTTGGGCAACAGACTAAGTGGTTGCATCAGATGTAATGATTCAGAGCTTCATCTCCAGGGGAGATTTGGGGCAATTATGTGGAATCCTCTCTAGAATAGTCTCAGCTGCATTATAACCATCATGAAAGTTGGATTCATTTCATGGATGTTATATTAGACAGACGTTAGCTCTAACTAGCTATATAACTATACCCAGGCCTACAGATGGGTATCAGTAAGATTTTAATGATACTACTACTCATACATACTGCTTAACTATCTGTTCGCCCTTAGACGTAAGGCCTACTCTGGTACCCTGCAAGGTGATTGAACTCCAGTAAAGTTCTTACTATTAGAGGCATGAGTAAATTATTCAATCCCAAATACAAGCACTAACCATTGAGTGGATTGTCTTTTTAATAATGACTACTTTAACCCCTCTAACTGTGTGACCCTTATGTCTTCCCAGATGTTTGAGTTTTATGAGCGAGTGTCTGGAGCCAGAATGCACGCTGCATACGTCAGACCTGGTGGTGTGCATCAGGTAGGTTAATTTTTATAACAAAATAAAATTATCTCTTGGGAAAAATTTTGCAGCTGTTAATACTACAAAATGCAACAACAAAGGTGTATCAAGGACTTGACGTGTAGATCACTTCATTAATCAGACTATCGTTAAAATGAGCATGGTCAGTGAAATGATCCGTCATGTGTTTCAGGATATGCCTCTTGGCCTGATGGACGATATCTATGAATGGTGCAAGAATTTCTCCATTAGAATCGATGAAGTAGAAGAGGTGAGTATAACTTTAAAAACCTCTACAGGCTCTTGACATGAAAAGGTACGATAAGGATGTGGTGAAGATCTATCAGTCAATGTTCAAATCTGTTGATTTTCCTCTATACAGATGTTGACTAACAATCGTATCTGGAAGAATCGAACTGTGGATATCGGGGTGGTTTCTGCTGAGGACGCCCTCAACTATGGCTTCAGGTAACCCACTAATAAAAGTGGGGAAAAAAAACCCTCACCTTCCCCCCAGTTGCCTTTTATGAAATGCACAAATATTAGAGTTAGTTTAGATGAGCAGAAATGTGTATAAACTGTGATATTCAACGTGTCTCTCCTCGCCCCTCCTACCAGTGGAGTGATGCTGCGAGGGTCAGGCATCAAGTGGGACCTGAGAAAGTCTCAGCCGTATGACAAGTATGACGAAGTGGAGTTTGACGTCCCCATTGGAAGCAGAGGAGACTGCTATGACAGGTAAAAGATAAGAAAATGGCAGTTATTTAACGGTGCCTTAAGTTTCACTTTTATGCCCCCGATTCTCAGCTCAGGGGCCTGTTTCACACAGATTTGCCACAGGAAGCTGTGACTCGTGACACGAACTTATTTCCTGTTGCATCATCACCAACATCACATCACCACTACTGATTCATATGTGTCAAACACATTATTTAGACACTGAAAACTCTTTATAAAAGGAAGATACTTGTCAGACCTTTGAATTGCAGTGGTATGTCAAAGCTATTTTGTAAAAGCTGCAAAAAATGAAATTCTACAGGAAGTATGCCACATCATTTTAACATTTAACATTCAGTCTAACTCTGGGTCTATTAGAAAGGCTTTTATAGCATTACTGGACAATCCTACGTAAATAAATCATCGTTTATTTGCAGACACAGCTGGTAGTTTGAGCTTAAAGGGACAGTTCACCCCCAAATCTAAAATACATAACTTTTCTTCTTACCGGGGGTGCTGTTTATTAGTCTAGATAGTTTTGGGGTGAGTTGCAGAGTGTTGGAGATATTGACTGTAGAGATGTCTGCCTTCTCTCCAATATAATGGAACTAGATGGCACTCAGCTTGTGGTGCTCAAAGTGCCAAAAAATACATTTGGAAAAACTCAACAGCAATGTCTCTTTCCAGAAATTATGACCTGGTTACTCAAGATAATCCACAGACCTTGTTGTGTTCAGTTTCATGTAGGAACTATTTTCTTTCTACCGAACTACACCCGCTAACCATATCATCACGCAGAAAGAGGTGTGCATCTACAGCTAGCTAACTTTTTTAAAATAGTGAGGTAAGCTGGTCAGCTGGCCTAGTTAGCTGCTAAACGTTTAATAGTTTATGAGGAGGGCGTCAGCTCTACAGATCTTTACTGTTTGCTTTTGCAAAACAATGTATGCCAGTCACCTAAATATTTTTGGAAGCTCTTTGAAGCACCATATGTTGAAAAGAGCCATTGTGACCTAACGTTAGCTAAGCTTGTGAAATCAGCCCAATGTCAGTGATACACTGAGTGACTAGGTAATGATTCTCTAAGACACTGAGATGATTATAAAAATGAATCAGATGGAGCTGTCAGTGTTGGGAGAGGATCAAAAGAAACCTCTTAGTGTGAAAGGACAGACACACAGTTTTCCCTTTTTTCTGTTTGTGTGATCAACTCCTCATCAAAGATCTTTATAGAACGACTACATCCTGATCATGATGTATCTGTAGCTTACAGCTGTTTTCTGTGTGTGTGTGTGTGTGTGTGTGTGTGTGTGTGTGTGTGTGTGTGTGGTCCAGGTATCTGTGCAGAGTGGAAGAGATGAGGCAGTCCCTCTGGATCATGCACCAGGCACTCAACAAGATGCCAGAAGGAGAGATTAAGGTGGATGATGCCAAAGTTGCCCCACCCAAGAGGTCTGAGATGAAGGTGAGACACTAAAACCTCCCTCACATTATTTTTCCTTTTTTTTTTGTCTAACTCTGTTAGATGGTTTCATTACACCTGCAGGCTGTTACATCTTGAAAATGTTGTACCCTTCTTCCTTTCTGGATTCCCCCTGTGCTTTATCACTTCTGTGTGTTAATTAAATTTCAGTGTTGCCACTAATTTGTCTTCACAGCACCCTCGTTATAGAATTAGGCCAGTTCTGCTCTCAAATGCACTTTAATTTGGCTGCCCTCGAGGCTGGAAATCACTTTGGGTTCACCTTAGTGTTACAATTTCACATTTCAGTCAACATGCGCAGTTTGTATGCATCATTTTTAAAACAGATGCTAGCAGGTTATATGTGCTCCTTTGTCCTAGATGTCCATGGAGTCCCTGATCCACCACTTTAAACTGTACACAGAGGGCTACCAGGTGCCCCCAGGGGCCACGTACACAGCTGTGGAGGCACCCAAGGTGAGACCACTCAGGATATGTTTCTTTATAAAATTGCCTTTTTGCCATTTTAGTAGTTTTAACCCAGCAAACAAAAAGTATATGACTGCGTAGATCCTTAGCATACAGAAGGTTGTTTTTAAGACTTAATTAATAGGGAGGTCTTCGTGGGCCTTAAGGGACTTGTTGTGATGTAATATGCTTACTAGAATGTATTTGTGTGTGCCTCTGTGTCGCTTGCAGGGAGAGTTTGGTGTTTATTTGGTATCGGACGGCTCCAGCAGACCCTATCGCTGCAAGATCAAAGCTCCTGGATTCGCTCACTTGGTGCGCACTTAAAACTTCACAAGACACTGTGAAATATTAAACACACCGGGTATTAATTATTCAGCACGTTTAACGGCTTGTCCTTAAGGCTACTTTTAGTTCATTAAGTAGATTTTATAAAGTACTATAGAACCATTTTTAAAAGCGTACAGAAACACCCTCCTCCTCCTCCTCCTCCTCCTCCTCCCTCTCCCTCCTTCCTGCTCATGTCTTAGCTCATGGGTACATGAACTGCTGTTAACGTCGTTATTTGAATTTTGGTCTTCAAGGCTAAAAATGTCTTTAAAGTTGCATAAACAAACTATTAGAGTAGTTATTGCGTTAACTTGAGGCTATAATCCCATGAATTATGAATATTCAGTTTTATAAGAGCTCATCTGGCCTAGAATAGTGTTAGCTGGTCTTCTGAATGTTAATAAATGCTTTCTTCTTTCTAGGCTGGCCTGGATAAAATGGCCAAAGGACACATGCTGGCTGATGTTGTGGCCATCATTGGTAAGAAAGTGATTACTGCTCAAGAATCCAGCTTCAACAGGGCAATACTTCAGTATAAAAATATCAGCTTTTGTGTGAAGTTACATGAGCCTTTTTCTTCTTCTTTCAACAGGCACACAGGACATAGTGTTTGGCGAAGTTGACCGTTAACGTGATGCTGCTTGTGTGTTGGTTCCCTGAAGAGGAGAATTCAGTCTCTCCTTCACACATCTGTTAGTCGGCTTCTCTTCCTGTTCACTGTTCGCTGTAGTGAGGCTTTTGACAGATGATCATAATCAGTGATGTACAATGCCCAAATAACCCTAATAAATATTTTATGACCAAACAGCAAAGCAGTGAGTTGTATTTTTTCACCATCATGTTTGAACAGGGTGGTTTTGGAAGACGTTATAAGATCTTTACACTGTTTTTTTTTTCAAAGGTTCCATTTCCTTGACTTGTCTGAAAATCAAGTATTAAACGTGACAGCAGAGACCAAAGCCTCAATGTATGTCCTTCCTCTGGTTGGTGTTAGAAGGGGGAGTGGTCTGATGAGATCTGAGACAAATGGACTTAGAGCTCAGACCACAACTTCCCCTGTTGGCTGTGAGGTATGCAACACTCGAGTGTTCACCAGAACGCAGACAGAAAAAAAACCACCCACAAGTCGTCGTGTTTGCTTTGTGTTGGCTGCTTTACCGAGCCCGGTCGTCCGTGTTGAGCCTGTGTTGTCATGGCCGTGTGGGGCAGGAGCCCGTTACTGGTGGCGATTCCTCTGTGGATGAGTTTTGGGAGAGCTGGTGAGTTTTGACATGAAATCGGGATATACTGTAAGTTTTTACACCGCTCTGGGTGGGGAGGCTGGTCTGATGTCTAAAGGCCTCACAGTGGGAACTTTGAATTCCTTTTAAGAAGAACCTTGTGAGGCAACTTAAAACTGTGTGTTAGGAAACAAGTAATCAGATTCAGACACAGCATGACTGAAAAGGCTCTGCTGTTGAATAACTAACACTCAACTTTGGTTAACCAAAGTGAAGATAAGGGGCTTTTAACATGATGATTTAGTGTTTTACAGAGATACTACTACATGGTGTTGGCAGATGTTTACTTGGAGCATTTGAGTTTTCTGACGTTTTCCTCCTAGTGTAGGCAGCAGAAATGTAGTTACCACACTACAGTTCCTGTGGAAGGAGAAGCTGACCCTGTTGGTTTTTGTTACTTGTGCCAAGGGGCATTGAAGCTGGTGTCATGGCAAACTTTTTAACTAGTCCACTTGTTAAACCTGTTCTCAGACACACCCTGCCTCGCACATAGAAGTTCACTTTATTACATCAGTATCAGCTTCCTAATCATTTCCGTTTATAGCATAGTCATTGGTGTAAATTCACTTATTCTCTAAAGATTAAAGGGGACATGTCTCCTTTGCCCCGTCCCCCCTGCTTGACCCCAAAATCTACACCTATGCACGGGTATAGACATTTAGTCTCAAAAGGTCACTTAATATGGGGGGTCTAATAGGCCAAGACGACAGGGTAACTACAGTGGAGCAGGGCCATGGTCATCTTTTTAACATGGGGGGACATTTTCAATCGAAACCTTCTGCAGCCCAACCCTCTAAGGGGGTCTTGGGCAAGTAGAGCTTTACCAATGAGCTAATTGAGAGGAAATAAATTGGCAACTATTTGTTATCAATTAATCAGTTAACTATTTTTTAAAATAAATTAATCATTTATGTAATTTTTTAACTCAATGCCAAATATTTAATGGTTCCAGCTTGTCATATTTTGAGATTTGCTTCTTTTATTACATTATAGTTAACAACAAAAAAAGTAATTCAAACTTGGGATCTAGGAAATTGTGCTTTCTTTTTTTGACCAAATTATCAACAGTTTCACTGAGAAAATAAAATAATTCCAGGTTGTAGCCGTAAACGGTTGCAATTATTTTTTTCTATGCAATCCAGAAAATCAGACGGCTTCATTCAGTGTTTATGAGATGTTAACAGCTTAGATATGGCCTACTTCTGTGGTAGGGCAAACACACAGCCAGCTGGTGTGTAGAATTTTAACAGAGCAAGATCTCACTTTTGAAAGCACATTTCCTTTCTGTGTACTGAACAGTTAATCTGCTATAACACCCCAAAACATGGCTGTAATTGCATTTACAAATGTCACCTGACCCTTAAAGTGTAATTTTACCTTCTATTGATGACTACATTTTAGGTGTCCAAAGTCATGAGAAACAAATGTTCACTTATTTGAAAGTGCGCTGAGATCCACTTGTTAGAACAAAGCTCCTAGGTTAGCTATAGAGTCTGAGAGGCCCTCGATGGGTAATATGTTGGGACACATGCGGAAATATTAATGACATTTTAATTTCTTCCTAATAGTTATTTTAGGGGGCTGACACAGTGTTTCCTTTGAACCCGCTCTACATGTTGGTTGCGGAAACCAAAAGAGATGATGTAGATAGCACACCACATCTCTCTGGTTCACAGCAAAGATAACATGTACAGCTGAGGCCTTCAAACGGAATCTAACAGTTTATTTTTAAATGTAACTATCCATCCATACCCCACACGCCAAATATGTTCAGCAATATCACGTAGCCTGTGTGTTGTAACAACACTTTTTCTAATTTAGCTGTTGCTCTGCAAAGAAGAGATTATTTTGAAGTGTGGGAAAATAATCATGTGATCACAGATTTCAGAGAAGTGATTTGAGAGGAAGGAAAGTGGGAAGGAAAGGACAGATGGTGACGTGTGTTATCTGGGGATTTTATCATAGAGAAGTTGTCATGGCTCTATCTAAATGTAAGAAAATAAACTTTTGAGTTTTATGTATCAATTTAATTGTATTGTTAAATGTATTTACAGCATATTGTCCTACATTAATATTTCAACTCAAATTAGATTGAACAATGATTAAACTACCTTGGCTAATAAAATCAAAACACAAACAAATATAGATAATATATAACAACTTTGGAGTGTAAACAGTGCCACAATTTCCAAATTAGAATGAGTCAAATAAACCAGTGATTCTCAAACTTTTTAAAATAATGTACACCCCCCCCTTTTTTTTTAATCTATTTTTGATTTATTTGTTTTTTCAGTCAAGTGCCCCCCTGACCAGCGCAAAATATTCCTGATAGAAACACACAGTGAACAAATGTGAACGTGATTATGTTTGTTGCGGCAGTTGCCGCGTTATGGCAGTAAGAATACTGAATATCAAATGTTAATCTTTTTTTTCACTTATTACTTGATGATTGATGATTATTTTAGGAATTATACATGACTAATATTTTTTTAATTAAAATTTAAAGAACACACCTGCTGCAGTACCCTGTACCCTCATTTGAAAAACACTGAATTAAATAAAATAAATACATTAAATTAAATAACTTGAAAAGGTGATTAATTAAATGTACATGTACATCTTATGATACAGCCATTAAATGTGCCAGTCAAGTCAGTTCCAATATATTGTCTTAAATTTATTTATTTATTAGCTTTTTTTTTTTTTTTTTTAACTATTTCATCTTTTTAATTTAAACTAAGGGAACCCACTGAAAGAAGAGCTCTGTCGGGCCAGTGTTGTTGCTGTGTTGTTTTCAGTGTTGTGAAATAGAGCTAATCTTTTTATCTGCCTAATAACAGCTTGATTTTAAATTTAATGTTTAGTGAAAAAGTCAATATTAAAGCAGTGAAGTGTAAGATGGTGTATGGCAGGAGGGCACATTAGCAAATGAAAAACAAAAAACAAAACATAAAATCTAAAAGCCATTTGAAAAAACAGAATCATTAACAGGATTTTATAACTTTTACCTGATGGGCTGAGGATGGAAACATCACTAATAAAGTCGGATGAAGTCAGTTACACCCACATTATCTTAATTACTTATAATCACATTAGTTTTAATGCACCAGTTTAACCAATTAAGGGCAGAGGTAGGGGAGGAAATGATATTACCTGAATATTCAAAAATATCTCACCTGTAGAGCTCGGTGCCAGATATTCATGAGAATAAATGTGACATTATGTCAGTGCACTTTTGTAAAGAGTTTGCCTCTGATTTCTGCAACATATTTGTCCCTGTGCAAAAAGTTAAAGACACATAAAAGCCTGCTGCCGTGGGAGTTTGATGTGTGCACTAGACAGGTCAGGAAGAAGACATCTTTTATAAACTGGGTTATAAATTCCAGTCACCTTTTTTAAACATGCACATCTTAACACGGTCAGTACAGTTACAAAGCTCAATATTGCACTTTGTGCACGCTGTGCTGTGGGAAGTGGTTGTTGTGCAAAATCCAAAAGTAACTGTTTCTCTTCCAATGGTTAGGCCTAACAGTATTTTTTAAAATTGTCTGAAGACAATTTAAATGTTTTCCTCACTTTTGTGTATATTTCATTTCTCTGAGTGGTTCACAGTAGACTTACCTTTGTTGGACTTTCATTGTCGTTTTCTTTAATTTCTGTCACTGCTTACAAAGTCGTCCTTCTGAAAATATTATTAAAAAAAGGTTGAATGTTTGAATTTATTTCTTAAAAGTGACTGAAAGACTGGTCAGTAAACTATGAATGTGTGATTATTCTAAATTCAACCGCTCTTCTGTATTTCTTCGCATTTTCTTCTCCGTTAGTTATGTATCGGGAGGCAAGGACGTCTCCTTTTTTCTATTGGTTTATTCTGAGCCTCAGTAGAATCATCTCGATTAAATGCTGCAGCCTTGGAAGGACAACAGTTATAATGTGATATCCACGTGATATTATTTGCCTTAGCAATGGCCATCTTTTCTGATTATTATTATCCATAAATTAATGTTGTTGCATAGACAACACAGTTGAAAAAATATTTAAACAATAGCAACAGAAAAACAACCTGTAAAAGTAAAAAACTTCCACATTCTCCTACTCCGACTATCAGTATGCCCCAAATAAAGTTATTTTTAGTAAAATAATAATGATTCCTCTCATGCACCATATAACATGTGCAGCCCTGTGTGTGTGTACTTATCTAAAGCTCCACCTCTGTATCACTACTGGCCGGAAGTCCTGCTCCAAGATAAGTCAGAGTGATGTTTTTTAGTGAGATACTAGAAATCTACTAGACACTAGTTCTCTTCATACTTCATCCCTCTCAGTAATTCCATTAATTCTTGTTTTATTACTTTCAATGTTTCCTTGTATATTTCTATCAGTGGTTGAAACAGCATAAAGACACACCCCACTCTTCCTCCTGATCTCCCCTTAAATGTTTCTCCATAGACTGTACTGACGTACCATTTGAGATTAGAACATGGTTTGCTCTGTCCGCTTTCTTATGTAATGGCCGCTGTTGCTGTTTGTTTCACAATCTAAAATGGTGACACCGCCATTACTCAACAACACTGTTCAGCAAAGGGCAGCAAAACAGCCACATCGTCACTGAGGGCAGTAACTCACACATGAGAACCAGCAGATAAATTGCAGAATATGATAATGCAAACTTTTGATAATGATGTCAATCGAGTGCAAAGAGTCTCCCTCATGCAATCATTTGAAGTAATTTTGTAAAAACATTATAACATATGTAGAGGAGCTGTTCTCATGCTTTTGCTCCTAACAGAGTGTTGTTATGTATTTGCAGCGGCTGGTCTCGCAGAGCCACAGATCTGTTACGTGCTGGATGGTATCCTGTTTTTGTACGGCATCATCCTGACAGCTCTCTACTGTCGTATCAAGGTTTGCATGCTACATATTAAACCTTTTCATGTATATATATTCCTTAGTGTCTGACGAGTGACAAGATATAGTATCATTAAAAGTGATCTGGTACATTATTAATGTTGACATAAAATAGGGTGTCGTCAGCAAAATGACGCATGCTACACCTTCAGGAAGGGAAGCATCAAAGACATAAAACATTTCACCAGAATGTATCCATTATTTATATCATATCTTTACAGCATTTCTCAGTATTATTTTTTATATTAGGATATATTATATAATATTACATCAGTATTTCCCCAATTTAATATTTGGTTAGTTTCCTCTGCTGCACATACTCTATATTTGAAAAAAGGAATATGTGTTGTTAGGGTGCTGGAGGTAACTAAAATTAAGGAAACAACAGGGAAGAATTTTGTTACGTGTAGTGTGATATTATTGACATTCACAATTATGGAAAAAAACACCATTTGCTTGTTTGCTTTTGACTCTGCAACTAATGTAATAACAGCAAGAAGTCCAATCTTGATGTACTCACTGATGTGCCAATATATTCTTCTGGCCAGTAAACTGAACTGAAAAGTACTGAGCCTCTCAAGTCCCAAAAGCTATACAGATATATAGATAAATATATATATTTTTTAATCTTTTGTGCACAATCATTATCTTGTGTGAACAAGATAATCAACCTGTTCCTACAGGATAATTTACTTCTGCACACATGATAATAAATTGTTCCCACAAGATGATTAACTTGTGTGCACAAAAGTGTTAACGTATATGAACAAGCAAACAATGTTAATTTACTTGTTCCTAAGAGATAATTAACTTGTCTGCACGAATTAATAAATTGTTCCCACGGGATAATAATCTTGTGCACACAAGATGATAAACTGTTTCCAAAATATAAGTAACTTGTGCACAAAAGGTAATAAATTGTTCCCAAAAGATAACTATCTTCTGCACACAAGATAAAACAAGTTCCCAAAAGATAATTAACTTGTGCACACAAGAAAATAGTCTTGTACACGCAAATTAATAAATTGTTCTCACAATATAATAGTCTTGTTCACACAAGATAAAAAATTGTTCCCAAAAGATAATTAACTTGTGCACAAAAATAATAAATTGTTCCCAAAAGATAACTATCTTCTTCACACAAGATAAAAAAAAAGTTCCCAAAAGATAATTAACTTGTGCACACAAGATAATAAATTGTTCCCAAAAGATAACTATCTTCTGCACACAAGATAATAAATTGTTCTCACAATATAATAGTCTTGTTCACACAAAATAAAAAATTGTTCCCAAAAGATAATTAACTTGTGCACACAAGATAATAAATTGTTCCCACAATATAATAGTCTTGTTCAGACAAAATAAAAAATTGTTCCCAAAAGATAATTAACTTGTGCACACAAGATAAAAAAAAATGTTCCCAAAAGATAACTAACTTGTGCATACAGGATAATAAATTGTTCCCACAAGAAAATAGTCTTGTACACGCAAATTAATAAATTGTTCTCACAATATAATAGTCTTGTTCACACAAGATAAAAAATTGTTCCCAAAAGATAATTAACTTGTGCACACAAGATAATAAATTGTTCCCAAAAGATAACTATCTTCTGCACACAAGATAATAAATTCTTCTCACAATATAATAGTCTTGTTCACACAAAATAAAAAATTGTTCCCAAAAGATAATTAACTTGTGCACACAAGATAAAAAAAATGTTCCCAAAAGATAATTAACTTGTGCACGCAAGATAATAAATTGTTCCCACAATATAATAGTCTTGTTCACACAAAATAAAAAATTGTTCCCAAAAGATAATTAACTTGTGCACACAAGATAATAAATTGTTCCCACAATATAATAGTCTTGTTCACACAAAATAAAAAATTGTTCCCAAAAGATAATTAACTTGTGCACACAAGATAATAAATTGTTCCCACAATATAATAGTCTTGTTCACACAAGATAATAAGTTGTTACCACAAGAAAATAGTTTTGTGCACACAAGATAACTAATTGTTCCTAGAAGATAATTAACTTATGTGCACAAGATAGCAAGTTGTTCCTGAAAGATAATTAAGTAGTGCACACAAAATAAGAAATATCATCTTTTGGGGTTTTAGTGGCTCTGTAGAAAAGTTGATGCAATAACTTGAAAAAACTATAAATAAATGGTAAAATTACAGTAAATGACACATACTGGTCCTTCAACTACTATTTCTTTAACACCGTCTTACAGATCGTCAATGCAAGGGCCGATGCTCAGAACACAAAGGGCAAGAAGGTAAGAAAACACACACACACAGAGTACATGTCACTATAATAGACATTAAAACATGACTTGTAGTCCAAAATGGATGTATGGGCTTGAGAACAAACTGTATAGCAGAGACACCATTCACCGCAGTACATGCTAGAGTTTTAGTGAGCAAACAGCAAACCAGAGACGGTTTGTCTGGATGCAAAAATAATCTCATTGGTCAGGTCAAACCTCAGCGGGCGAAAACAATAGCAAATGTACACCTATTGTGTTTTTTCTCAGCAGTCGCTCACTGGTAGCTGTTTGTTGCAGGTTTCAGTAATATGATGGCACTGCTTCAGCTGTGAAAAGCTTTTTCATCATCACGATGTCATTAGTAGCCACCTGCTGCTTAATTACTTAAAAGCCCTTTTTAATTGCTAAATTTGAAGATTCAAATGAAACTTTTCAAATGAAAAATAAATACAAAATAGCAGCCTTAATAACACCTTACTTATGCAGTCATTCATGATCACTGAAAACTAACTTGTTATGCTTGCACAGATAGAGTTTTTCATTTTATTAAGAGCACTTAACCTGCTGTTTTAATGCTATGCTTATTTTAGTCTATTATTTCCTATTGCCAGCCACAAACTTTGCACAACCCAACTCACTCTGGTGTGTTGTGCTTTCTTGCTTGCAAGTATAGCTTTATACTTCCTCTGTGTGTTTACTCAGTCATTGACCAAGAAAGATGCAGTCTTTCACTAGGTTTCATGTTACAATGTGTAGGTGTTTTTGTACTTACACTTTATCTAATTTTTTTTTCTACCCCTGACAGAATGTTGAAGAGGGCATCTATACGGTGAGTTTTGATACTGTGACAGATCTAAAAGGGACGGAGAACATCTGATTTCCTAAATGTTAAATTATTAATTTCATCAAACTCATTTCATCTAACTACAGCATATACTGATTTTTTCATTCTCCCTTTCTATTATAAATCCAGGGTTTGAGTCCTCACGCTCAGGACACATACGAAACTATCGGCATGAAGAAGTGACACCATGAGTGGAAGTCCAGAGACAGATGTTTTCCTTTCATTACCTTTTTTTTTGTATTTAAATATCACCTATCTGCTTAGATTTTGAGAGAATGTGAGACTGCATACACCAGTGCTCGTTTCTCTCTTGCTTTTGTAGCCTTTATGGGAAGTTAAGAAAGGTTGAAACAGAGAAGTTGAGCCAAAGATAACACGCTGAGAAATGCTTTTCCTCATTTTCATGTGGTGTTCTTACTTAACCATTGCACATATTTAATTTTTATGCAAATATCTTTCAATAACTGTAATGCTTCAGAGACATTTTATATTGTAATGCTTATAAACCAAAAAATGTAATTGATGTTATATTTCATGTGTATAGACTGTCCAACTAACTTCCTCTTTTAGACCTATTTGAAAGTCATTATTTTTTTTATATAGGAATGGCAAAAAGCTCCAAAAGTATAGTCACAGTTTTACGCAGGGTTGTATATGGTGAATGTAGTTAAAGCCGTGTTTAAGCCTTAGAGGTAATCAGCAGTGTTTCCTGCACACCACAGGATGGCAGTGATGTTATCTTTAGTGAGGTTCTTACCTATCCAAACAAAGAAACAAAGAAACAACACAGATGGCTGTAGAGTTGTGTATGTAAGCTGCTGCCTGTAGGATGCATAGAGCTGTCACACAAAACCTATTAAATGTTTACCTTGCTTATTAAATAACTTTGTCTCTCTTTGAATTAT
Source organism: Cephalopholis sonnerati (assembly GCA_019142605.1). Classification (NCBI taxonomy): domain Eukaryota; kingdom Metazoa; phylum Chordata; class Actinopteri; order Perciformes; family Serranidae; genus Cephalopholis; species Cephalopholis sonnerati. The sequence goes on from JAGQAX010000023.1 coordinate 7,151,384, forward strand.
CGTGGTTAATAAGGAAGACCATATTTCGTAGATATTGTGTTTATATAGGGAGTGGTAAACCTCCAGTCGTCACAAGTTAAACAACCACAAAAATAAATAAAAATAATAATCTTCTGATTGTGCTTTGGCTACTGGCAGTCATGGGCAGAACATGAGACAATAGGCCCCTGGGCACAGATATGTAAAAGGCCCCACCACCTCTACTATGAAGGAGCAAGACCCACAGACTTTTGTGTCTCTTTGTAGTCATTTTGTGTCTCTTTGTGTTTGTTTTGCCCCTTTTGCAGTTATTTTGTGTCTTTTTGTAATTTGTGTGCATCTCTCTGTAGTTGTTTTTGTCTCTTTGTGGTTGTTTTTCCCCTTTTCGCATAAATTTCGTGTCTTTCTTTGCAGTTTGCCTGCACTCTCTGGGTTTGTTTTGTCTCTTTGTAGTCATTTTGTGTCACTTTGTGTTTGTTTTCCCCCTTTTTTGCACTCATTTTATATCTGTCTTTGCAGTTAGTTTGCATCTCTCTGTAGTCATTTTGTGTCTCTTTGTGTTTGTTTTGCCCCCTTGCAGTTATTTTTTGTCTCTTAGGAGTTTGTTTGTGTCTCTCTGTGGTGTTTTTGTGTCTGTTTGTGGTCAATTTGTGTCTCTTTGTGTTTGTTTTGCACATTTTGTGTAGTTATTTTGTGTCTCTTTGTGGTGTTTTTGTGTCTCTTTGTAGTCATTTTGTGTCTCTGTGTTTGTTTTGTACATTTTTGCAGTTATTCTGTGTCTCTTTGCAGTGTGTTTGCATCTCTCTGTGGTTATTGTGAGCCTCTTACTGGTCAAACATGTTGATTTGAGTGACATTTTGCAGGTGAAGGCCATCAGGGGCCCCTGGGCCTGTGCCTGCTAGGCCCGTTCAGTAATCCATCCATGCTAACAGTTTGTATGAAGCTCCTGAAGATTTATGTCAGTCTGAAAAGATTTTATCTGTCACATTTAACAGAGATCAGACTGATTAAAAACATGTTTAACATGGAACTGATAAAGAAGAAAGGGATTGTGATCATGTGGGGGGGGGGAATGATCTCCCACTGATTTATGAGGTGGTTTTAGATTATGGCGTTTAATTTGGAAATGAAATGTACCCAAAGTGGGGAGATTGTTTTGTTCCTATGAATTAGATTATGAAATTCCTGACAATGTCAGTGTGGCGCTCACGTTTGCTAGTAATTGTCGTGATCCCTTTTCAAGAGAAAGGATTAATTTGTTTTTCTCCTATGGGAGGACGCACCTTTTAGTTCTGGCATCAGCCTAGTAGCCCTTTGTGATATCCAGTCTGCGTCATTTGGAAGCAGTTTAAAACTGCCTTGCTTTTCACCTGCCTCTCCTCTCAGCAGAGCAAGTAAAGACGAGAATATAACTGTCATGACCAAACTGGAAAGGTGACTTTTGGCGCAACTGTGTGTGTGTGTCTGCGTGTGTCTGTGGGAGGGTGTGTGTATGTGTCAGAGAGAGAGAGAGAGAGGGAGAGAGAGAGCGAGGTGAAGCACAAACAGGTGTATCCCAAACAGGTAGAGCTGCGCCTTTCTTTTTTCTAAAGGGCAAACATGATGGCGTGTGCTTGACAAAGCAACACCTAACCAAACTGAGAGGATTTACACTTTTTCAGAAGGACTGACTTTATACAACGATAACCTTCACGTTTCTCGCTCGGAACGGGGCTTTGGTTAGGATCAAGGATGGAGGCATGAGTCCGCCTCTGTGCTTCATGCATGCCTGTCATTTAGGATACCATTACCTGGACTGATGAGCTTTATTTCAGCGCTTAAATTGTCCCAGCTTGTGCACAGTTAACAGTACCTGCCGAGGAGAATGACACCTCAGCTGAACAGACTGTCTCTGTGTCTCTGTGTCCTCTGGATATTTGGTAAGACGGCTTCACATGCATGTCTGTTCAAAGGGATATCATGCAGAAATTTAAGACTTTACAGTGTGTGTCTCTGTATGATTTTCCTTTAGGGCCTGCAGTACTCAACAATGACAATGTAGTGACCTCATTGTAGGCTGTTTCACATGTAGCCTCCTATATATTCCTGTAGTACTCCTACAGTCTTATAGGCCTGTTTATAATGCCATGGCAGCAGACTGAATATCTGTGTGGTGATGTTTGTTAGTACATTACAAATTAGTAAACATGGGTCTTTCATAATGTTACCTTTATTCTCTTTCGTATGAATGCATGCCTGCTTATTCATAAGCTAAGTTCTGTACACTCTGGGCAGCTTGTGTTAAGGAGAGACTTAGCTGGAGCAGTGTCGTTAAAGAAAACACTTGTCTGATATTTCTGGAAAAACAGGTTGCTGTCGATCAAATCCCCTCCTGCTGTCTAATTCAGAGGAACTGCATGGACCCTTCTAGTGTGTGTGTGTTGCCTAAGCCTAGATGTATGTGCACATGTTGTGAATGCAGTAAGTCCATGCATTACCACTGTTGCAGATTACTTATCAAATACAAATAAAACATGCTAGTACTTAAAGAATGTCGGACAATGATAAATAAAAGTAAAAGCTTTTTCAATCTTATTTTTAAAAGCAGGATATGCCATGTGTTATTCCAGTAATGCAGGGCAGGCAGATTCCACAGTATGGCTTAAACCTCAGGGTGACAAACACACACACCTACACACACACACACACACACACACACACACACACACACACACACACACACACACACACATTCATGGAAAAACACACCTGTCTGCAGTGTACACTCATCAGGTCTGCTGGTAAATGCATGAATCACATCCAACCCACTGACATATCTGAACAGATTCTCCCACATCAGGTATTGAATCAACAGCTGTAAGAGCTGCCCAGTATGAAACGGATACACACAAACACCCAAACCTGTGAACCTGGAACAGGTTGTGTTGGCTGGAATGTTCATTGTTTCCACTAAAATCAGTGTGGAGTGGATTAACAGAATCATGCGTGATGTGATGGACAGTATGATGATCAGAGTCACATGTTCTGGTCACACATGAGACCTTTTGTATTGCAGCGTTATCTAAACTGTATGAACACCAAGTTAGTGGGACCAAAACCACTCTGCTGGAATGTTTTAAAGTTTGCTGTTGTTCTGGCTTTCTTTCTTGGCTTTCATGTTTTTTTACAAGCCATGCTAATAGCATAGCTCTATGGACAACATGACTAAAATTTCACAACTGTTGGATGGATTGCCAAGGCATGTTTGACATTCATGATCCCCAGTGGATGAATCTTAATGATTCTGGTAAACTGCTGACTCTTTCCTCTTGCATCTCCATGAGGTTCACATGTGAGGTTTTGTCCAAAGTACATATGATATGTCATGACAAGGTTCATATAATTTCTAACTAATTAGTGTCCCATTAGCTTTGTACATACTTAATGTGAATATATGTACTTGACATGAAGTTAGGTAAGTTAGGTTTATGACCCATGTAAAGTTACATGGGTTAGGTTTAGGAAAGTTAAGTTTAATAGGTTAGGTTTAAGAAAGTTAGGTTATGTAGGTTAGGTCTGGCAAGTAAAGTTTTGTAGGCTAAGTTTAAGCAAGTAAAGCTACATAGGTTAGGTTTATGAAAATAACATTACATAGTTTAGGTTTAGGAAAGTAAAGTCACATAGGTTAGGTTTAGGAAAGTGAAGTCACATAGGTTAGGTTTATGAAAATAACATTACATAGTTTAGGTTTAGGAAAGTAAAGTAATGTAGGTTAGGTTTAGGAAAGTGAAGTCACATAGGTTAGGTTTATGAAAATAACATTACATAGTTTAGGTTTAGGAAAGTAAAGTAATGTAGGTTAGGTTTAGGAAAGTGAAGTCACATAGGTTAGGTTTGGGCACATAAAGTTACGTAGGCTAAGTTTAGGCAAGTAAAGTTATGTAGGTTAGTTTTATGAAAATAAACATGGTGATGATGTACCTTGAAACAGCTCAATGTTCACTTGGTTTCACCCAGGACATGAACACCAGTCTCCTGGGTGAAAGTCTCATATTTGTTTGACCCATCCACCCCCCAGCTTCCCATCTTATGCGGACTTTTGCTTTTTATACTACTTCCTTCTTTTTCACTCCCATGAGGGCATTAATCACATGATCACAGCTTTACAGAGAAAAAAATGTATTTTGATGTTGTTGCTAAGCTGAACACCATTTTGATGGTGTCCGGTCGGGGGTAACACAAATACAACTGACTCTGCCTGTGCTGCCCATGATAAAAGCTACCCTGCTGACTAAAAAACAACGTAGCTATTATTTGACAAATACATATTGTGTTAGACAACATAATGGTCATCAAAACTTGACAGATTTAAATTCATAGACATTAAAGGTTAGGACAGTATGTGGAAAATACTCATGAAAAAAACTACTTTCATCCCTCAAAAATGAATCTTGGCAGTAAAACCTTTACACATGTGAGACATCATTTGTCCTTTGGCAGGCAAAGAGGGATCATGACAGACTATATGCATAATGAGTTCATGGTTCTGTCTCATATCTGATTGGTGCAATTTAAATTGCTACAATTGCCCCCAGTTTCCCCCTAGTAACAATTCTACCACTAATACTTACATACTTTCAAGATTAGATCGCAACAGTGAAACGGAAAATGTAGACTTGTGAAAACAGATCCTGTGAGTGATCAGTAAAAACAAGTTACCATGACTGTCTACAGAACAATAACTACTGTTTATGATAGCAAACAGTGAAAATAGTGATTATAGATAAATGCTTTAGGGAGGCTCATTTTTAGTGGTCATCAGGCCATTGTAGGGGCAAGTGGTGAAAAGGCCAGATGTACTGCATTTCACCTCGATGCACATGGTCTGTCATGTTGTGAATTGATAAAGCATCAGTGTTAGTGAGTAATCCACCTGCTGAAATTCGTTTTTCATGCAAGCTGTTTTCCTCCAGTCTCAACAGTGTCATCATCATCAGGAAATCACTCCTCCTGAAAGAGAATCAATCACCAGCGACAGAAGCCTCATATCAAGAGCAGCAATATAATAATACACTGTGGTGATGAATCACCTGTCCAGGCTTTAGGTAGCATAAGCAAACATTACACATGATGGCATTAGCAGAACTTACACAAAACAGAGTTTTACTTTCGCAGCGCGCCACGAGAAATATCCCTACCAAAATTAGAGATCAACATCTCGTGACTGTATTTTCACTAAATGTGTGTACTTTATGAGATTGCTGGAGGACAGCAGACGATAATATGTCACATTATAGTTTGTCTACATCAAACAGCAGCAGAGAGAAGCAGTAAAATGACAGAGATGCCTTTGCGGTTTATACCGCTGCATGTCATACGCACACAATACACAGTGTATGTGTTTTATGTCTTGTATGTTTCCTGAGGCCTTGAACGTCTCGCTCTGTCCAGACACTGAGGTAACCCTCTGTAAGTTTACTCTGAAAGCTTATCTCGAACAACTAGTTAAGCGACATATCTTTACTTGTGCTTCTCCTCATAGACAACTTGTTTTCTCTCTCCTCCCTCCTCTCTGTCTTCACTCTGCATGGACTGTTTAAACCCCGTCTGTGCACCTATTGCCTTGAAATTCAATGCTTGATGTCTGAATATGTATTCTCATACATGCCGTGATATTTTCACCCAATTCATTCTGTAGATGTTAAACCTTTTTGATCCAAGGCCAGAACACTGTGGAACTGTATCTCATGAAACCACAGGACTACTGAAACTTTGAAACCTTAAGAAACATGATGTTAAAGGGATTTTGCCCTTTGTGTTACGCTAAGCTTACTGGCTGCTGGCTGGAGCTTCATATTTAATGGTTGGATATGAGAGTAGTATCCATCTTTTCATCTAAAATGCTGCAAGAAGAAGGCAAATAAATGATAGCAAAGAAGAAGCTTGGACCAAAATGATTGTGACTTGTTCTCTACCCAGCTAGATAAGTAGCCTGTGGCTCTAACTTGAACTTGAAAGGTCAGCACAGATAAAGTAGTAAGGCTAGACCACATCCTTCAGAGGGAGGTGCACATGCTTCTGTAATATTAGCTTCCACTCTCTTTTTAAGTTGGTAAATTAGCAAGAAGAGCAGTGTTATTTGGCTTCAAAGTGTCTAAATTAGCAACTGGGATTATTCTCTTACCTGCTCTTTGATGAACTACAAGTTCAGGTTGCAGGTCAAGGGTCACTATCTGGTAGAGCTGGTAGGGATTTTGTGTTAAGCTCAGTGTCACTGTATTACACATTGAAACTAAGACCCTGTTAACACTTGGTTTTAAAATTTGATGTGTCTCAGCTGTCCACCTATGCCTGTCATGCGTCTCTCCGGCTAACCACTTGTGTTCAGATTTTGTTACTTGCCTATGTAAGTGAATAGCCCAGTGGCCAGAAGAAAATGTTGGCATTGTACATTTCTTCAAACCACAGATATGTTCCATTCGTACGTTTCATACGTATCATATCAACCATTCTAAAATGACGCTGCATATGAGCTGACTTTGTTATCATGAGGTGGAAATGACACCTTTGCGAGACACTTGCCAAACTGCAGATCACTGTCCAAAACCAACAAACAACAGAACCGGCTGTTTTTTTTAATGAGTCATTGCTGTGTTTCCAGTGGCTTTTTAGGCACCAAGCATGGGTGTGTTTAGGGGCCTATTGTTGTTTCTCCAGCGGGTAAAGTGACACCAAAACCAGGTATTTTGAGCCAAAACCTGATCTTTACCTAACCATAGCCAAGTGGCTTTTTTACCTAAACCCAACCACATGTTAACCACAGCAATGTTGAAATGTCGAGTTTCAAGGAATCCACTACATAATAACATGCAGGTATATGTGATATATGATGTATTTTCCTGTGATGTCCTAGTAGCATTTACACTTAAAAAAATGTGGTCAAACTTCTAGACATTCCCAAGAGACATCTGTTTTTCAGTACCTTCTCCCAGTTTCCTCTCAGGGCCACAATTCTTCTGCACATCTCCCAATTTCTGACAAATTCTCATAACTTTTTTTTCCCTTTTCATTATCACAACCAGTTTCTGGCATTGTACAGCATGTACGCACCACTGCTCTAAAAGTCTGCTGTTTCCATCTAGACAACAATTAAACAGCTATACTATAGAGGCAGTGAAGAGAACTGTTCAAGCCTCATCCTCTCACATTGTCCCCAGTGACAGATGAACAGAGAAATGGAGAGTACTAAGAGAGAGAAATACAAATTTCAGACACCCTGAAAAGAAGAATTCCTGTTTCTTATGGAAAGTTTTAAAGGGGACCTATTATGCTTCCCCATATTTTGCATCCTATATATCATGTTATAATGAAGGATGCTAATATTAAACATAGCAAAAGCTTCAGATAATAACGTAATCGCATCTAGAAGTAATCCTTGTGAGAAAATACCTCAGGTTTCCCATCATTCTGAACACTACTTTTTTGTGCTCTGACTACATTGTGATGTGCTATTATTGGTGATTTTTCAGGGTAGAAAGTGCTGCTATTCTCCATTATGGTCGCCCCTCACCTGCAAGTACACTGCTAACGCACATGTAGCTGCTGGAATATGTCTGGTTGTGTTTAGAAGCTTTTAATTGTGATTTTTCAGGGTCGAACGTGCTGCTGTTTTCCATTACGGTTATCTCCCGGCTGCAAGTACACTGCTAACGCACATGTAGCTACATGCTAACATTAGGGAAACATGTAAACTTGAGTGCCGTTGTTGTAAATTTCTTCCCAACTTCAGATCATATTCCTGCTGGGAAGAAAGTGCTGCTATTCTTTGTCACCGTCATCCCCTGCTACAAGTACACCGCTAGTGTACATGTAGCTACATGCTAACCTCAGTCTTGGTTTCTGATGGTATGATGAATAACTGAAAACTGATGAACACTTGTTTATGACAGAAATTCCTGCAAGTTCACACTGAAGGGGCAAATTATTCTGTATTCTTTCCTGAGAAGTAAAATTAAATTAAAAGTATTTTACATAAAAATTTGTTATTTTGAGTCCTTTAAAGTCACCAGAATGCAAGAAACAAAGTCTCTAAAACTAAAATTTTTCAGAGGGAGGACCACCAGACCTCCTATTTTGGCTTCATATTTCCTCCTATTTTGGAGTTCTCAGTGCTGGCAAGTATGGGTGAAACACTTCAGTAGGGTTTGTTTGAGTGATCAGATCACACTGTGTCTTGCTGGTTGTTTACATTTTGTATTTAGCACTGTCGACTTGTGGTCCGACTGCCCCAGCTGCATTTAAAACCAAGTGTAAAGAGGGTCATAATTTAGCATTTAATCAGCCAATTGCAGGATCTCTCCAAGGGCTTGTTTTGCTTGGCATCTTGTTCTCTCTGCATCTCTTATATTTCTTGGGTAGATGTAATGACTTACCAACCCGTCTCCTCTTTTAGTTACAGTGATACGGGGAGACTTTGTGGATCTCCCTTCAAAGGATCCCATACTCTCCTTGGCAGAGGGGGAGACCATCCTGCCCTGTCACTACCAGCCAGCTGCAACTGAAACCTTGGTGCAGGTCACCTGGTTAAAGGAGAAACCTGATGGCGACAAGGAGCAGATCATCACTGCACACCATACTAATGGACAGACAAGTCAGTTGGCGCTGTGGCCTAGTTCTTGTTGCGTTCTGTCTGCCTCATGCTAAATAAGTTAATTTAAGAATAACTTCTCCTTGCCTCACAGTGAGAACTTTCTTCTTGTCATAGCACTAAGTCTTATGTGCTCATTCCACCGAGGAAAATTTCTAGTGGTATTACAAGTTGATTTGTCAGTTTCAGTTGGAGACTTTTTTTTTCTCTGCGCATAGAACGAATAGAGCTTTAAGGCAAGTCTTCACAGCCATCTAAAAGTTTTAAATAAACTCTGGACTGTGAGAAACTGACAATTTTGCTGTGATATCACAGGAATATTTCACAGGCTCCAAGATTCTGATCTTTGCACTGTTTATTTTTGGTTTCGTTTCTCTCTGTGCTGAATTAGGAATGGAGACTAACACCCACTGTGAGTGTGAGACATGCCAGAAAAAGACCTTGAGCTAAACGCCCAGAATGTAAATGTAATTTCTAGCATGAGTGCAAGCATGTGTATGGAACTGAAAGTGACAAAAGAAAACCCCCAAGGTCTTTTTTGAACTTGCTGGACTTAATTTTTTGTGTCACATCCCTCCTCATACGCTCTTTTAACTCTCTCCCTTCCTTACTCTCTGTCTCTCTCCCTCTTTTCTGCCTCTCTGCAGCATTTAATCCGTGGTCTCAACGCGTGCGCTTTAAAAGCAGTGACCCCACAGTGGACTCTTCACTGGTCATCATGAGCACGGAGGTCTCTGATGAGGGGAGATACCTCTGCCACATCAACACCTTCCCCTCTGGCAACTTTGACTTAGCGATGTCACTCACCGTGTGGAGTGAGTCCCTTCATTCAGTCATGGCCTCACAGTAGAAAAGTAATAGCTCAGTCAAGTTTGTTACTGCAGAAACAGGAGTGCTAATATCTTGCACAAGGATCAAAACTGACAGTGACTGCGAAGGTCTCTCCAGTCACAAAGGGAATTAATGTGACTGTTTTTAGTTTGCTTGTCAAAATTGCACAACTTGATTCACATGTATTCCTAATGCCTATCAATGTAGAATAATAACATAATGCCAACATATTAACTATCACCTTATTTGTTGGTAGTTTTCCACACAGGTTTCTCACAATTAAGCATTTGTTACACTCCTTATAAGGTAATAATCACCAGAATAGGAACATAATGTGATTTTATTTTATTGAGGATTTCATGACAATAATCTCTGATAATGTTTTGTTAGATTTTCCAATCTGATGGCTTGTTGGCTTTTTGATATATATCTATATCTATATATGTATTCCAACATTTTACATTAGTATCCCATATTAATTTATTTTTATCTCTTGAGTGTCAAAGGTTCCTGGAGGATTGTTTTTTTGTTAAGTTCTAAAAACCTAAAAATGACAGGCTGATTGTCTTTTTCCTTAAAAAGACAAATATACAGCTTTAATTCGAAGGGGATTGTAAGGAACTAAACATTTACTGGGAACAAGGCTTCTCAAGTTTAAAAACACCACACAGAGGCCTCCAAGTATTTTTCATCATTAGTTGTAAGGGTGTGACAGTGCGGGGGCCAGCGATTGTATCAGGGTGGTCGTGGCCCCCTTGGCCACCCCTTCTCGGTGCCACTATCTACTCACAGGTCAACCTTTATTTTTGTTGCATGGCTAGTTTTCAAATGCCATTTGAATTATTCAGCCTAGGTTCCAACCTTGAATTTTTCTTGATAACAAGTAACTATAGCTGACTAGTTTATTTGTTTTAAGCAAAGGTGGGAGTAAGTAACCAGCAACTCTTAACCCTTAAGTCTCAAGCAAGTCCCAAGTCACTGTGGTTAGAATCAAGCACGTCAAGCTGAGTTTTGCTTAAGTCAAGCAAGTAACAAGTCAGGCCATACTGACCAGAGGAGGGGACTTGAGTCACGTGACTTGACCAGAGTCTGACTCCAGGCGTAAATTCAAGGACTTGAGACTTGCTTGATGAACACTGATGAAGGACTCAACTTGACTTTTACTTGGTATTCTCGACTTGAGACTTGACTTGAGACAGAGGATTTTTAAGGACTTAACATTTTATTAAATGTTTGCATTTTTTAGATGTTGAGAGGTTAAGTTTCAAAACAAATCACACATGTGCAAGTCTCAAGCAAGTCACACGTCATAACTCTGAAGTCTCAAGCAAGTCCGGAGTCACTGTGGTGAGAATAAGCAAGTGAAGTCAAGTCATACTCACAAACTATTGACTATCAAATTTGCAACTCGAGTCAGACATGTGACTTGAATCCCCCACCTCTGGTTTTAAGAAGTTAAAGTTGATTAAAGGCCCTAAAAGCTTCACATTTTCCACAGCACTGGATGTTTAGCACTAAACAAGCAACATTCAAAGATAAAGTTGAGAAAAAATAGTTAATTTAACACTTAATTTAAAACTTAGCAGGAAATACATGACATAAGCCTTCTATAACTGAGCTCTGCAAAGCGCCAACAAAAACATGAATAAAGAAATCTCTTATCTGAAATAACAAAATAGATCTGAATTTTGTTAAAAACTGTGTTCATGTACCAGCTGGTCTTAGTAGATGACTGACAAAAATGTTTACAGATCTCTTTAAGTCTATGTGTGCATTCAGCTCTACCTGCTAAGAGTGTTGACTCATCATTATTATCTTGACTCTGACCAAACACTGTAACAATCCTCCCTCCAGCCGTCCCCATCTCCTCCCTGGATCCTGTGATCTTGGTGGAGGGACAGTCCTACCGACAGGCCGCTTCCTGTCGCTCTGTAGCCCGCCCGCCTCCCCACCTCACCTGGGACACCGACCTGAATGGCCAGTCCATCAATCGCTCCTCCGACAAGGGGGCGGTCTCCTCACACTACTCCCTGTACCCCCTGAGGAGCATGAACGGCAAGAAGCTGGACTGTCTGGTGTGGCATCCGACTCTACAGGGTCCCCGCAGGATCCCAAACACGCTGACGGTGCACTGTGAGTATTCATCACCATCACACAGAGACAGTGTTTTTACAAATCAAGGTTTGAATTGGTCCCTTAAAACACACACTCTAAGCCCAAACACTGACATATTCAAAACACTCAAAGAAAAAGTTTCCACAGTGGTAGCACTTTCAGAGCTTTACTTCCTGTATTTATCGCTGCCACATCACTTCAAAGCAGGAAGAGACTTTAGAAGCACTGTATCACTTTTCACATTCCTCTCTTTATTACTTAGTTTGTTTGCAGTACCCAAATGACTTTACCATATTAAATTCCCTTTCCTCATTATTAACTTTGATGTGAAATCTTATACATGATCATTCTACAGGAAATACTGAGGGTACTAAGACTATTTTTGGTTCCTTGTGAAATGTTGCATTCATTGAAAGTTGTCATTTACGACTGCATTAGCTGCCTAAAAGCTTGACTATTCAGACATAGCTGCTGCACATTAGATCCTGGTCTTTTATTTTTTGTTTTACGAGAGGTGATTAACAGTGCCTCCTTTTCCCCCTCACGTTCCCCGGTAAAACAACCCTGATGAATTATTGTTCTTCCTTTCAGTCCCTCCACATGCAGAGGTGACTGGCTACAATAAAGACTGGCTGTGTGGGTATGGAGAATGCTGCCCTGAGGTGTGTGAGTGGAGGAAACCCCAAACCACGTTTCACCTGGATCAGGTACAGTAGGACCCGCCTCCCTCTCTGGCTGTCTGGTACTCATGTGACTAACTGTCTGATGTGTCTGGTCACTATTACTTTTCTCGTAACTCTGAGAGTAATTATACCAATTATTTTGCTACAGTTACACGAGTTAAGAGGGTAAATTTGATGTTCAGTGAGGTTGCACTCAGGTCATTGTCAGGGGCCAAAAGGCTATCTCAAAAAGCATTTCATTCAAAGCAATAATAACGTAGGCTACACTATAAATTGTAATGATCAGTTTAGAGAGAATTACCTCATCTTTTATTATTAACTGGATTTAAACAGAGAAGTTTGCCAGTTTCATGTCAAGTCATGAGTGCAGTTGTATTAGACTTACAAATACTTGTGTGCAATTGGCTGATTAGAGTGTATGGAAAATAAAGATCTAACCCGCTGTTTTGTTTGCATCACGAGCGCACGCAACCCTGCTGGTGTCACGATACACAGTCATGCTGATGGTTTCCTGCCATCTCTTAAGAGTATTCAACTGACTGACTGTGGCAGAAGAAGTGCTCAAGAAATGTAACAATACACTCACAATAACGATGAAGAAGACTGCTAACATATAAACATGAATATAAAATATCTAAGGTAAACAATTTAAGAACTGAAGATCCCCTCCACTTAAAAAAACAACAGCAGCAAAGACACTTGAAACCTCCAACACAAGGTAAACTTGTCGGTACAGAGTGTGAGAGTTAGCATTAGCGTAATGAAAATGTTGATAGCAAACATAGTAGAGTGTGCAGTTTTTGGATGTAAATGGAACCCTGGAGCTTTTATCTACCAAAATCCCGATCACAGCAGATATAATTATATGTTTAAAAACTACTACAAGTGGTACACAAAGCCAATTTGACATAGTGGCCGAACTGTGGAATTACTGCTTCCAGGTCCGTCACATAACGCCATTGGACCCGGAGAGATTGTTTCTCATACACTTAATATTAAGGAGACATCTCTAAATCAGTGAATACAATTTTTAGGCGGCACAGCACCCACAAAATGACTGGTTTCACTATTAGGATTTGATCCATTTGGTCCGATAACATTTCAAATGTCTAGAAGAGCCGCACGATTAAATCATTTTATCCCCATTCAGTTAGCAGAGCACTAAATCAAAATTAGCCATTACCCAGAGAAAGTCTCCAGTACACATGCTCTATGGGCCCAATGATGCCGAATATCTGATTAATTCAGTACCTCGGATGTCAAACTATTTTGGCTTCATGAGCCACTGAGCAACTTTCATAGGAATGTATAAGGTCCCACCTCCAATGGCTCTCTTTATACATCCATGCTACTAATGCTGTATCAGTCGCTAACAAACAACAAAAACACTTAAGAGACGCTAACTACATTTATCAATCTGATACATTGACAAGTACAGATTTTAATGCACAACAGACTCCCTGTCTGAGCCTGACTGAGGCTTTTTGTCTAACACTAACACTAATGCTAATGCTAATCATGCTAATGCTACTGCTAACGATCTTTATATGCACTGCTCTTTCACCAGTCAATCTAGTGCTAGTCTCACATAGCCAGACCTATCTCCACACTTTGTTTTAGCGCTGTGCCTGTGCTGAAGAAAGTGAAAAGCAAAAGCAAAACTTCCTGCAAGTAGCAGTGGCGGCTGAGGCGGAGGCCAGATCCAGATTTTCTCAATGAGGGAGAAAGAGTAGATCTGCTGCCAACCCCTTTTCAGATTTTTGAATACTTTTCATGTGGGAAAACCATGTTAATTAATATAAAGAAAAATAAGAATATGCACTAAATACCTTTGTTTGACGTCAAGGATACACAAATTGCATTTCAATGATAAACATAACTAAACTCTGCAGCTTTTATATCTGAGGTTTATCAAATTGATCTGAAGTTGGCAGTGACGTTGTAGCGGATCTCCACCCTTTCCACGTGACTTAACCAAACAAGCCCTGGCATTGTCACCTACGGATTTTGTTGCTTCAGTGGAAACTAACACATTCGAATGTTGTGTGTGTCATTTAAAAATGCTGCACGTTGCTGGCCAGCTTTAAACGCCAGACGAGGGTTTGACTCAGATCCGTCTTCTTCTGCTTGAGTCACCAGTTGTCATCTTTAAGCCATTTCCTTTGATGCATTAATATTCTTAGGGTGTGGCATAGAGTTTGGCTTGAAAAATATGAGCTACAAAAAGTGACTAGAAGAGGAATGGCTCCCATGGCATTATGAGCAGTGACAGTTAGGCCCCAAGGGAGAAATTCCTTAGACGGAGCATAGGAACTCCTAAAATGTGAAGAAATGTGAGTAAAATGTTTTCTTAAGGTTTCTTCTGATTTGAGGTGTATTTGCCAGATGATGATGTAGATATTACTTGCTGTTAGTCACAGGAACACACCTAGGTAAAATTAGTTTTTGTGAGTACGGCTCACCAGACAAATACCATTAACACCAGCATGCACACTCATAAGTGAACATGTATACACACACATACACAGCACCGAGTCAGCACTTAAAATCTCTGGTATCAACCTCTCCTTACTCATGCACACATTTCACACACACATTTCACACACACACACACACACACACACACACACACACACACACACACACACACACACACACAAATGTGCGGCGGCGGTGGCTACAGCAGCGGGCAAACCTGTTAGCTTTGTCAATAAAAGGCGGCGGGTGAAGTAATAGCTGGTGTCACAGTGTCGTGTTGTGGCTTGTGCCGAGAGCAGACAGATGAGACAGTTTCACACGAAGGGGGGAGGAAGAGGGGGGATGAGAAGAAAAAGGGAAAGGGATGAGCGGCCCCAATGAGAGAGGTGAACTAGTGGAGGCAGGTATAGGCAGAGGGGCTGGGGTGAGCCAAGGCGAGGGGGCATGAGGAAGAAGAGGAAGCAGAGTGTGTAGATTTTGTGTGAGATGTTATCATGGAGGCGTGTCTACTGCGAATGTAAAAAAACAGACAGTTCCTGTTTTCTGTGTGTGGTAGGAGGTTAGTGTGGCCTCTGTGAATAGAAACTAGGTTTACTTCAGTGCATATGTACGTGTTATTGTGGAAATACACTCTGTACTTCTGGGGCAATGCAGGTTGATAATGTTCTCAGCTATAGGCAGACATTAAGGTCAAGTCTGTTCCAAATGATTAAATCAAATGTGCTCAAAACAACAACAGTGAGGCAACACCCTGGACTGTGTTGCTCATCGACTTTTTAAAAACATCATCCCTGAGTCACACTACCAGGGAATATACGGTGATTCCTAATAAATAAGGGGAATTATGTTACTGCAACATAGATTAAAAAGAGACCTTTTATGGAAATAAATCAGATTTCTACTCTACCTCACTGATTAATCCTGTGTTACACAAGGATTAATCAGCGCCTTTAACAGTTAAGGCTTAAAAATGTTTTTGTGTGTGTTTGCTTTATGTTTTCTGTTTTAAAATAAAGAAATGGTGGCGTGGTCAGCATGAGCAGTTGTAAGCAACCACGCAGAAATTTTAACTTCATATGTGACTGTGGATAATTTTTAGGGGCGTTCAGAAAAGAAGAGGGTATTTTTCATCACACGTATTTACCATTTGGTGGGGTGAAGTGGGTGAGAAAAAAAGAAAGCAGAAGTACATTAAAGCTGGGGAAGGCAGAGGTCTGGAAAAGGCAAAAAAAAAAAAAAAAGGGGCAGAATTTGAAGATACGTACATCCCTCTCTTGGAGCTCTGACCCCTCTGCCCTAATCTTATTCATCGTAGAGTTGCACACTGTGCATTGACTAACACCCTTCATGTCCTGATGTCTCTTTCTGTTCATGAAACCACAAATGAGACAAGAATTAGCTGCTGGCCACCCCACAGTCCCTCCGCCTCACTCCCCACCACTGTGGATTGCTTCCCCAGGAGGAAAGTAGGCAGCAGCTCAGGAGACGGAACTTTGGTCGGTGGTTGTAGCAGCTCAAACCCCCCAGCACTGGGTATCACAGCGGGCTGATGGCCATCAGCAGCACAGTGTCTAACTTGTGTAACATCAGCAACAGAAGGTTTGCAGATCTGGTGGGAAGTCAGAGCTGTGTGGTTCCCCCAGAGCTTGAGTTTGCGTTAGCTGGATTCTGGTTGCTACGGCCGCTGACTGGGGGTCTGTCTCCGGAGCTGCTGCCTACTCTCCTCTCGCTGAGGTTGTCGTTGAGGAGTGAGGCTAAGAACACACTGTGTTTTGAGGCTCCAACATTAGCTAAAGTTAGCTGTATAAACCTGAACTTGATGCCATAGCCGTGAGCCTTTAACTCCCATTAGCAAAAAGCTTAACTATTAGCAACATTTACTCTCGATCTCTGAAATGCTTCTGCCATTGTGTTTACCATCAGACTGTCTTTCAGACTCTTTTTGAAAAGTCTGTCTTCCTTCTTTGGGTTGCTTTGCAGTGTAAGCTGTTGTTGCAAATGCCATAATAGCAACCTTCTCTGTGAGATTCTCTGCCATTGAATCAGGCTTTCCCTGAAGAGAAATGCAGGCACATCTGTATTTGTAGAACAGCCAATAGGAACGCCCTCTCTCTGAAATGGCCTATGATTGGCCAACATCTTCCGTCATCGGCTAGATTTTCTAAAAGCTAAAAAACAGAGCCAAGAGGAGGAGCAGAAGTCTAGTTTTCTCTCAGACCATGTGAATTACAACATGCTCAAAGTTTATTATAGAATTTTTGCCCATTGACTCCAAAATGAAACTGCCTATCCCAGCTTTAAAGTAAAATGTGTCAAAACATTCAAATAGGTGATAGCAACAGCTGTTGTTAAAAAAATAAAGACTGGCTAGAATATTGTGTCAACAGGATGCATCATTTTGTCATGTTGTCCACAGTTGCTAATGACACCTATATTATGTGGTCTGGTGGCGATGTTAAAATTATTATTCTATTAATTAATTAAGATCTAAATTTTTTTTGCACAGTCCCTACCGGTTAGTCATTCTTTGAATATAGGACAAAAACTTCACATTTGAAGATGTTAAAACATTTGTAAAAAATATGGATTAACCCAGATTATGAGGAGGTCATGTGTTAATTTAAACACACTGTTAAGTAACTTTGTTTTGTCTTGTTCGCAGAATTGGCGGAGAGTTGCCAGAAGGGGTAATCCCCCATCCTGATGGAACACTAGCTTTTGGGCGACCCCTAAGCTCGTCAGACAACGGCACCTACCAGTGTGTGGCGAAGAATGATGTGGGAGTGGGGAAGGCGGAAGTGGAGATTCGTGTGAACGGTAGATGACAGCAATGTCAACACTACATACTAAGACTTACTGTGAGAATACATCTGCCAACTCCCCTTGCTGACTTTCTGCTTTACAGATGTTCCAGAGGAGCCGATCATGATTGAAAACATGCTGATGATCATCGTGGGGGCCGTGGCCGGGGGGCTGCTCATCTTGATGCTCGTTGTCGTCATCTGCGTCACTTGCCATCACAAACGCAAGAACAAAAAGCTGGAGAGGGAGCTGACTGAGAGGAAGTATGTTGAGATTTTCTTAATTAAGATAAGATAAGATAAGATGAAACTTTAATGATCTCCGCAGGATAGATTGAGCCAGTAAGAATAACTAAGAATGGAGCAAATCAGGGATATTAAGCATATTAGCACTTACAGTTACAATAGTAGAGCGTGCTAAGTAGATTTAAAACAGCAAAAAGTGTCAAGTTCAGTTGATAAATGACTGCGTGTGCTGGATGTGCAAAATGACAGCAGAAAATATGCATGAAAACTAAAGAAAGAATGAAAAATATGCAGTATGAACTACATTAAAACCTAAAATTCACAAAAATAATTCACAGTGGATCTCTGCCAATTTCTTCAGTCATTAAAATATATTTCTCCCTCTTTCTGTCTGTGTCTTGTTTCTCACAGGGAGGAAATAAGTACACTCTCCAGGCAAGCTTCTTTCAGGAGAATGAACTCTGTCAGCACAGATACCAGAGGAGCGGTACAATGACTGAATTATTCTTTTCATACTGAGCATGCTGTTATACTGTAGCATCATCTTGTGTTTTCTCCTGTGTCTGCACGACCTGATTCAGGCTGCTGGTCCCACATGTTTCACACAATCGTTTATCACAGGATTCTTCTGTACTGTGATGAATACCAAATAACATGTCAGTCAGCTGTGGCAGTCAAATGATAATATCATGTCTGTCATCCATCATTGCTTCACAAAGGGCACGATGTTAGATGCACAGACTTTCTTTTACAGTCCCACAGCTAATCCAGCCCTGTGTTTCTTTTCATTGCAGACAGACGAAAACATCCCTCTGAGGGTGGAGGGAACTATAAGGACCAGCCTGTCTTCACTCGGGGTCAGTCTGCATATCTATCTAACTCTGCATGCAGGGCCGTGGCTGGGAAGTGAGGCTTTACTGTCCCTGATGCCAGACGGCTACGTTCTGAGCTTCAATGTTTCAAAACAGAATGTAGTGCATCTCAGATATTGATAAGGACCTTATGTTTCTAGAGCATGGCTTTTGAATTTCTTGAAACAAAAAGTGAGGAATGCGAAGAAGCATATTTCCCATAATGTCAAACTGTCCCTTTAATTTCATCTTTGGTGTCATGTAATACTGCTGACCTGAACCATGGTGTTCTGCACAAGGTTATTCCAGTTCATTGTTGAACTATTATATGATTGCCTGCAGTTATCAGCCTTTAACACTTTAGACCAAAGGGTATCAAACATGACCCATCAAGGGGTCCCACTGGATGACTTTGCACACCTCATATTGATGCACTTGTGAAGGCTATGAGGTGCCACGTTTCAGGTGCAAGTTAAACAGTGAACAGAACACAGCTCTCTGACAAAACAATGAGTACAACAATGCAAAACAGACTTCTATCTTCTATCTAACCCTATTGCTAGGCCACTGCCAAAGCATTTGGTTTGTAAATAGTCTGTAAGGCAGAGGATAACTCAACCTGATTCCTCAATAGCTTCCTCTTTAGTTTGGTGTGGTGATGCCAGCATTATTACACAGGAGTGGACATGTATGAAAAAATGCACGTGGAATGGCATTGAGTGGTACTGACTGAATTACACCTAGGCCTATATTTTATCTACAAGTGCACGTCACACACTGAGCGAGCCGCCTGTCGATTACACTGTCAGCAAAGCAGTAATGATTGTGCTAAGTGGCTAATGGGCATGTAGCTACTTCCATGTTTCAGATGATACGTCATGTTTGTAGTCGACGAATTTGCCTGCCGAGTTAATATAACACCTCAGGTTCGTCCTTCACCTTCTCAAAATGATCCCACACTTTGGTTTTCCTGCCCAGCATGTTATTAACTAGCCTGTGTAATAACTGCAGGTACCAGCCCTGTAAATTAATGTGACTCCTGTCTGACTGCTGAGCGTGGCCACTTCCTGTGTCTGTCCTTTCAAATTAAATTCCCACATGGCCCAGTCATATTTCATTTATTTTTGACAAGGCGCAGCTCCTAATAGAGTTTAATGCTGGTTTGTTTTTTCTGAGACTAAGCGACCAATGAAATTGGCCGACTAATAACCTTTCTGGTGGACTAACGTTTGGTTGACTATTAGGGGGCAGCCCTAATTTAACACAAATAAACTAACCCATTCATGTTAATATACTTGTTTGTTGACAAAATTCCCATTTTTGCATGTTTAGCTAACATGCTGTGCACAGCCCAAAAGACTCCTTTGGATACGCCAACCCAATTGCCAGAATAAACGTTAGTACTGTACGTTTCTGCAAACCATGGATAAGTAATATTTGTATATTATTATGTAGTGGATTTAGATTTCTTAACATTTCAACAATCTGTGATTAATCTGTGGTTAGGTTTAGGCACACAAACCACTGTTATTGCTAGGAAAAGATCATGTTTTGGCTTAAAATACCTAGTTTTGGTGGCACAATACCGACAGGAAACACAGCAATGTCCCTGTAAAAAAATAATGGCTTTTCGTGGCACTATCCCTGGTGGGAAAACAGTGTCAGGACACTAAAAAACACCCACGTTTGATGACTAAAAAGCTGCTGGAAATGCAGCGATGACTCATTAAAAGACAGCCTGTGTTGTTTGTCTTGATTAGTAGCCTGCGGCCTGGCAGGCATCTCGCCTATGTCAGTGGTTCCCAACTGGTGGGTCGTGGTCCAAAAGTGGGTCGCAGGTCCATCTGAATGGACCACAAGTGACTAGCAAACGTGTCAAGTTTGTAAAAAACACAAATTATGAAAGTGCAGTGATTTTCTGGCACAGAGCTTTTATTTTGAAGTGTCATTTCCTGTTGTAGAGTGAGTGACTAATGGTCAGCTACTTGACAGAGACAACAAACTAACTCAACCACATGGCCAAACACAAATATGATGCCTAATATATTAAACTTTGTAACCTCAAACTGAAACTAAGGAGAAATCTGGACCCCATGGCTGGACCAGTTGGAAACTACTGGTCTAGGGGACACGGCATCCACCTCCCCTTCACCTCTAGATGACACAGTCAGCTCATACACATGCAGTCAGAACTATGTTACTTTAGAAATGCTGATATGATACATATGAAACGTACAAATATAGCATATTAGTTGTTTGCAGAAATGTACAATGCCAACATTTCCAGTTCAAGTTCATAGTTCTTTCTAAAAAGCATCTTGGAAATTATTAGGAAATTACTCAAAAATTTCAGACCCATAAAAGTTTTACGTAATCTTGCTCTGATTTCTGTTTTCTTTTAAAATAAAGTAAATGTAATTTTACATGGGCTTTAAATATCTTGGCAAAACTATTTTTTAAGGGCCCCTTGAGTTGCCACCACCATTCAGCCTGCCAGCAACAGCAGTTACATTATGTTTTAAAATCTTGTATTTCTTAAATAACTACATAAATCTGCCAGTAGGGTGACAGAGTTTTCATCTAACAGGGATATTTTTAGCAAAGGAAATTTTCATGTCAGTCATCCCTTTTAGAAAATGCTTCAAGAGGAAACTGTGGGAAGGGAAATTGTTTGCCCTCTTGCTGAGAGTTAAATGAGAGGATCAGATACCAGGAAGTTACTGTGCTCAGTCAAGAAATAGTCTGGTACTAAAACTGCAACATATTTGTTCTACACTTCTGGAGTCTCTTTCTCAGCTGTCAGTCATGTCACTCACTGTTTGAAAACTGCGGTCAAACAGTCAAACTAGGCAGCGCTGTTAAAACATACATTACCTATTTCTCTACCTATTTAAATGTTTTCAGAAACATATTTTAGTGTACTGTTTAGTTGTTAAATGAGAAAGTTAGCTCTGGTCGGTGGGTGGGGCTTTGTTTTATCTTGACTCTTTGCAACATGGCAGCCGGGTCACAAACTTTCTTATTTTACAGCTAAACTGCAGGGGAGACTGGGAATGGTTGTAACATTTTTGACATTTCTGTCTGTATCTTGCAGCTCTTTTAAACAAGTGTGTTTAAATGTGATGATGTAATTACATGTGTCTGCTATTTAGTGGTGGAGCTGTTATCCATGTAACAGACAGGGCATGACTTAGTCTCAAACACAAGGAATGAAATGTTACAATTCACCCCATTGTGCGGGTTAGTTGTAACACAGCCTGAGGGAAAATCTGACATTAAACACTTAAATAACATTTTAACATAATTAGTGTGTGTGTGTGTGTGTGTGTGTGTGTGTGTTTCTGTGTCTGCGTTTGTCTGTTTATGTATGTTTGCGCTTGTCTTGCACTCTTGTGTGTGTTTGCTTACTTGTCTATGTGTGTTTGTGTTTGTCTGTACTGCACATATTTGTGTGTGTATGTGTGTATGTGTGTGTGTGTATGTGAGCCAAGTACATAATTTTTTTTTCAAGATGTTACAACTAACCCAAACTACTGTAGCCACAAACTAGCTTACTGTACAGCTAACAGCTAAAACATTAGCACTAACAACTTGCATGAAAGATGTTCTACATAGACACATAATAAACATGGTTTAAATTTGATGAATTAAACTACAAAGTAGGCAATGCTATTGCCAAAAAAATACAGTAAAGAAAATTTCCTACCTCACAATGTGTTTTTCTCTGTATAAATTTGGCTGTGTTTGCTATAGGGTGCTAATTCCTCACAATATGAATAGAGTGCCCCAGGGATGACATTTCCTGTAGGCCGACGCGGAGGTTAACGCCATCTTGGTTCCCACGTCAAAAGGCCTATGGCATTTTTCCATTGGATTTTGGATTATTGCAGGAAAGAGGCTCTGTAGGCAAACAAACATTCATGATACTTACACATGTTGTTCAGCAAGATAATCTTCACAAATGAATCACCACTATTATAATTTTTGAAGCCAAACCGCAATCACCAGAGGTAAAAAGCTAACGTTAGGCTATAAACGAACGGCATCATGGTCGCATGACTTGACGTCACCACCACAATGAGGCTGTAAAGCCGTGTTTGGTGTGATGCTAACTTATTTCAGGGTTTCAGGACTCATTCCTGGAGCACGTTTTGAGGACTACACTAAGCATGTGCAGAGTGAATTATGTGATTCGTAGCTTGTTCTTGGTTGGAGAAATGAAAGGGGTTACAACAAATCTTGTGTTACAACCATCCCCGGTCTCCCCTGCACTAAAAAATATGTTTCTGACAACATCTGAGATGAGACATAGGTAATGTAGTAAAAGAATCTCAATTCATATTTGATCAGCACTGCCTGGTTTGTCCGCAGCTCACGAGTTGTGGTTAACATGTTTGACAGCTGCGCTCTCTGAAATGACCCGTGACTGGTCAAAGGCTGGATATAGCCTGAAAATAGCCAACTGGAGGTGCAGTAGTGTTCTCTCAGACCACTTGAATTACAGTCTGCTCAAAGTTTATAGCCTGATTTTTACCCGATGACACCAAAATTAAACTGCCTACCCCAGCTTTGATTTACATCAGAAGTAAATTAAGTTATGTCACTATGACTATCTCCATGAGATTACAATTGGTGTGCCTAATCAGTGTATGTGTGAATACTGATCAGTGTCTTTTCCTGTGTTGACAGGAGCAGGCTCACTGCCGCGACAGCCGATCTACTATCTCAGGTGGCAGGGGAGGAGGGGGAGCATTTGACTACCTGGGCAGACCAGTCCTGCACAACAACTCACGGAGAGGAAGAGAAAGGCTTCTGGACAGAGATGAGGAGAACCGACTCCGAGTGGAGACATACGTGAGAAACAGCAGCATTTCTTTAGTAAGCGTATCTTTGTTCATGTGTTTTTCTGGGCAAGTCAAAGCCTGATTTAATCAAATTATGGAATGCATCTCACCCAGCTTAACTTTTGCATACTCAAACTAATGATGATGCAATTAAGAAGTGTGACTGCCCTGTGTCTTTGCAGCAGGAAACTCGTTTCCACCCTCCACTCACGCCATCACCCTTCCCGATGGTACAGTCCACTGAGATTGTAAGACAGCTAAACGGAAGCGCCATTATCCCAACAGATGGGGGTTCACGGCCGGGAAGTGTGGCCAAGAATCACCAGCACCCTCCTACAAGCTCTAGCTACCCAGCGGTGACAGATGATGAGGATGAAGTAGATGAGGGTTTGGGGGGTCCTGCCAGTCAGGAGCATCCTGATGACCAAGACAGCGAGACCAACAGCTCCCAGGTGTCCGAGGCTCACAGTGCACGCTATCAGCAGACTAATGGCACAATCAGACCAAAACCCCGGCCGAGTCCGGCTGTGATCAGTCCCCATGCCTCCCTGATTCACAAGGCCCAGATAGTTTAACAGGGAACTGGGAGAGAACACATGAAACGACAAGACTGGATAGCTCTGGTCTTAGATGTGGGCCGAATGTGGATACACTGGCAAAGTTTGGTCAAAGCCCAGAAAACAATGCAACTGACTACAATGCTGCATCTTTATATTGTGTGGGAACATGGTGCAATAGAATAAAAGGAAAATCTACTCTAAAGCATCTACCGGACATTTCTGGACATCTGATTTCTTCTTGATGTCTGATGATCAACACTGTGTTGTGTATTCCCGGAATTACTGGCACAAACAGAGACGATGTTGCAATATTTCCGATGCAGCTACTACAGCGTTTAAACGCAGACAATATCCTTTTCTCATCTTTCGCAATACAGTATCTGCTGCTCTACCTGGCTGTAGCGAACAGGTGAATGCAGCATACATTCCTTATGTGGGAGATGTCGAAAGCACTCACGGACATGTACAGTAGGAAATCAGGAAACGCAGGAGAAGTTGAGGAGGCTGTGGGAACGTTGGTACATCAGAAACTTAGATTGCAACACCTCCGTACTGAGCGTGGAACTGTAGAGGTGTTCCATGTGTCAGTAGCTGTGCCTGTGTTACGTTCCCTTACACAACACTGTTTGGGATCTGATCCAAACCATGGGGTTGTTCCTCTCTTGCCACACCTGCAACATTCTTACCTCCATATTGTCTTACTGTTGTTGCGGCTTTAAGAGCTCAGACATTTTGGATCAGATAAAAACTTCATACTGCAGCCAAAAAGACAGTAAAGTCCCAATGGGGGAGCTGGGGGGGCATACAATTGCTAGCCCCCCAACTCACCAGGCGAAAATAATTTTAGGCCAATACTACTTTCTTTCAGAGGCTGTGGCGTGAAGGTAGTGGTATCTGGTGAAATAAGACAATCTAAGGCATCCACTTGTACCAACCATGTTAGCATAGCTTATAGGGAAGGGGGCTAAATAACACTCCTAAATTGGGCTAAATTTTGGGCAAGGCAACAACTAGCAGAGCCATTTTTAAAGGGGTCCATTTAACTCTCACCTTCAGATATCTGAATGAAAATGAGTTCTATGGGTACCCACTGGTCTCTCCTCAACTTGAGAAGGCTTGCTCCCTTTCTAAGGAAAAGGACAATTGTATATAGCTAACACATTATAACAAGATTGCTGTGGAACTCAAAATGTTAACTGTACTGGTATTAGTCTATGCACATCAGATAATTCCTGATAATAACTGTAAAATAAAACCTAAAGTACATCAGTGTGTGATTCCATAGGGGTCATTTGTGCTCAACGTTAGCTATGGAGAGAGATGGAGCCTTCTGTCTGTATGCTGTAGTTATTTGGTCTGTATTTGTGCACGTTTTGTGGAAGCTTACAGATATGGACCAAATGTACCAGTACCACTAGAGATCCTGGGGGCAGTGTAGTGTAGTTCAAGTGTGATGCAAATGTAGGAGACGACAAAGAAATTCAAATGATGGCGGAACAGAATGAGTGGATAATAAAGTGAAAAGAATTCTCTGTTCACATGTCAGGATGTGTAGCCTATAATGGCCACACAGACCACCGTCATCTACAACACTGCCTCTGTTTAAAGGCACAATATTGCGACCTCCACCACTATCGCCTCTGTTGTTTTGTGAAAGTTTTGATCCTGCCCTCTAGTGCCATCTATTGGCTGTGTTTATGCCAATGTAAAGAATGCATAGAAGTATGACTTTGACATATACAACATTGAAATGGACATATTTATTTTCTTACATAAAAGGAGTATAAATTAGCCTAACTCTCCATATTGACATAGTTTTCAACTACACCTATATGCTTCAACAGCATAAGCAAAATCCTGTGCTATACATATAGCAGATACCCTGCTCCCGCTCCCATGTTGCGAGGATGGAAGTTTTAACACAACTCTATTAAACATACTTACACTGATAACAATGCATACATGATGTGTACCATCATGTATGCACAAACATACACAGTGGATTAAAGGTGGAAAACCTTTGTAAAATACATTTTGATTTCTTTTTTTTCCTAGTGGATTATATGTTACTTTTGTAAATACATTTGGACTCTTAGACTAGGGACCAAAGAGACTTTTCTTCAACATCCGAGACAAGACAACTGTCAAAGAGGAATTTGACATAAACTGGTGATTTTTGATACTGTGGCAAAACCAGGCATGTATTATTTATCTCTATAAGAACAGTAGTAGACACATTTTGTATATTTGTATGTATTTGGGTTCTGTTACACCCCTGATATGGGAAGCAATGTGCCAAAGGGAAAATATTAAAAAAATCACTTTTGCTTTATTGGCAAATATGAAGTATTATTTTGTTCTTCACACATGTATCACACTGTACTGCTACTGTTTTGATTTGTTACCTTCTGTATGTACAAAACAAATATGAGATTGTGTGTGGCAATGTGCCGTAACAGCAGCAGATGAATAGCATTATGTGCAGGGTGTTTTTGTTGCAGACAGTGCCCCCTGATGTGTACTGCTGGAAAGTGCAGGGACCGGAATAAGCCCACTGCAAAACTATGTTAACTATGAAATACTCTGCAATTTCACTGTGATTTGGGGAAATGATTTTCCTTGTCACTTGCCTGGATTTTCATTTGTTTTAAGGGCTTGTATGGGTATCAGCTTGTACTGATGGGTTGAAATAAAAGTGCATGTTTTTTTGTAAAATGTTGGTGCTAACACAAGCTTTTGGGTAAAAACTATTTTCTGAATGACCTAAATATGAGGGATTTACACTGATATTCTGGTTTTCTTAGGAATTGTCTGTTGAGATACATGTGAAATGTTTTCAGTGGTTCATTACAAAAAATTGAGGTGCCCTGGGCAGGACTGGATTAAAGGACAAGATGAGCTCTGGGCCCTATTAACCACCTGTTCCTCCTACTCAAGCTGTATAGTCTAATTCAGGAATAAGAACCATGTAAGCATAACATCAACTAAAAGAAAAAAAAAGGTATTAAAACTAGGTTTTGACAGAGGGTCATACAAAACAGAACATTATTTATAATAATGCAGGGGACACAACATGGCTCTCATATTTTAGTTTTAGTTTTGCCAAATAATCCCCTACCAAACAAATTTGCAATTAATCAATGAAAAACAAATACCATGCTGTGAACATACAGTGTCATACCCTGCTGATGTTTCCACTGTGCTTATGTTACTTTGCCATCTTCTTTGATAAATCAAATCTACCAGCATGCAAGCTAAGCAATATACTGTTGTGGTCAGGGCAATGAATTCTAGCCACCTATAAATATATATTTTAATTTTTGCTCCACTTTTCCTCACACACTAACCAATCAAGGCCACAGTAGACTAGCAACTCCAGTGTTCTGCTGGGTTAAATTACTGTTTTTGTCAGTAAAGTCTGTTGGCTTTGAGATAACCACTTTAATTCCCCGTTGGAAAAACCTGTCAAACAGCAAGGCAAAACGATAAAAATATTATTTATATAGTGATAGACTGATACAGATTTTTTGGTGGGCATTTTTTTGGGTGGCTAAAAACTAAACAAACTGAGGCAGCATTTGCCCAGCGCAGGTTGATTTTATGTACGTGATGCGGGGGTTTTCTACCCACAAGTTATTGTAAATAAAGACTGTGATTCAGGCTATAGGCTTTTTGCACTGCACTTAGCCCCAGGCTAAGGGAGCTTTTAGCCTGGGGGTAAGAAAATGTTCACGCCAGAACAATCCTGACACATTCCAACTCAGCCAACATTTGTATGTGGGGCCCATGTGGGTAGTAAATGGGCTAAAAAAAAGGGCCCTTATGGGATTGCCCACGAGTTCTGCAATGGCCCCATTCCGATTAGCCACCTGGGTGGTTTTATCCATGTGGGCCCCAGATAAGATGCCCATTTTGGGTCCATACCCACTCGATGACCTAGCATAGCCCATGTGGGACCCACTTGGGTGAACCTATGTGGGCAATTAGCATGGGCCTGTTATGGAACTTGTGGAAAATCCCATTTAGAGTCCATCTTTCAGGCCATTTACTACCCACATGGACCCCTACATACAAATGTTGGCTGGTAAGAGGGCTAACCCAGACTTCCACCCTAAGGCTTGCTGGCACATTGTGACATGGGTCTAAGTGAACCAAATAGATAGAATTTTGGAAAGTTAACATATGTGTTTAAGCTGGTATTTAACCCAGATCCAGTAGAAGTGTCGTGTGAATAGTATGGCCCTGGGCTTATGTTAACTATGTTTGTGTGTCCAAAGGGCCAAGTAGCCAAGGCTTATCATTAGCCCTGGGCTAAGAGAATGCTGTGTGAAAAGCCTGCTACTTCTCACAATTAGAGCATGTACAGCATACATAACCAAAACAAGACTGATTTCTTCAGTTTCAGTTTTGTTAATACTGCTGTCAACATGGAAATGTCTACCTTTGCTGATAAGAAAAAATAAACAAACAAACAAATTAGCCTCGCCCGGAAGTGTGTAATGAATGAGGTCATGCAGAAGGAGGAAACAGATCTCGATAGCTAAGATGGCGGAAGAGCAGCAGGAATCATCACAGGGAGAGGTGGAGGGTGAGAGAAACCGTTACAACACTAAACATCCATCTAACAGCGGGGTCACCTCTCTAACAAGAGCAGCCAACCTCCATGCGAGTGTCCGCTCGGTGTTTCAGTCGTTGCCCTTTCCGTTATAACGGCGGTTGTCATGCAGGGATGAGGGGGAGACAGAGGCCACAGCTTGTTGGCTAACGTTAGCTAGCTACCATTGCTACACAAAGAAAAAACGGTTGTTTAGTAACAGACAGAGCAACAGTAAATGACAGTCTCTGAGTTTTTGACCTAAGGAAATACTGAACTTGTATACTTAACACTGAAGAAAGGTCACCCCCCTTTTGTCAGTTGCATGAACATATTCGTCGTGACTAGAATTTGTTTTGTTTCGCACAGGTCGAGCTAGCTAAGTTGAGCTGACTGACGTTAGCCGGTGTTGTGGATTATCTTGTTTTTATGCTGCTTGTGTTGACAGCTTGTGATGTAAAGAGAGAATGTAGCTGTCTTCGTAAACACTTTATTGGTATTTTAACTATATTACATTTTTAATGTATACTCATCTGATTCTTTTTTTAATTGACGTAAGTGCAATGTTGATTTCGCCAAGCAGACAACTCGCCTGTGTCTGTATAATGTCAAGAAAATAATTGACTGGTAAACAAAAACAGATCCATATACAGCTTTTTACAACATAGTCACTGACCGCACTAAACATCTCTGCCTCCGGGAAACAATTTCTGTTGGAGCTGTATCATCGGCTGGTTTGTATAACCCAAACAATACAGCCAGATTTATTTGTGCATGCAACGTGCACAGCAGCTTCTGGTGCTTGTCTTCCAAACAAGCGACCCAGAATAGTTTGAGAGATTAATAAATGAACAAAGTCATGAATCAAATTATTTCTAATCTGTGTTAAATTGTGGCTTGTTTTTGACGGGAATCGCGAAAACGTGTTGCTGGTGTATTGTGCATAGAATAGTGTCAGATGATAATCCAGCTGTATTGTTTAGGTGGCAGGGCTGCATATAACACCTGCATAGACAGCTTTACAGTCTGTGTATGCAGGTGGTTCCTGTAACCATTGTTTTGCTAGAGGGCTAAGCAGGCTATTTTTGTGTAAACTTACTCCGCTGTATTTATTTGTCAAGCTTTAACAATGGTATCCCTATTTGCTACTGCATTTGCTGTTTTGTAAATCTACATTATTGACCTTCCAACATACCAATCAACATTACAGTATTTGCTGTATCGTTGTATTCCAACAATGTGATGTTTCACTAAGGCAGTGGTTGGACCCCCAGGAGTCCTTTAGGGGGTTCCAGGGGACCCCTGAAAAATCTGGACTAGTTAATTTTTACTATTTAATTCTCTATACAAGTGAGCCCAATGTCCGTAAGAGACATAAGAGTGACAATTCTAATCATAGTTTACAGTCACCTCCTCATCTGTTGTTGACAGCTACAGCATTCAGGTCTTAATCATAATCTGACTACTAAATCTTTTCAAATAGAGGTCCCTTAAGCATAATCATATCAAATGGGGGTCCATCACCTAGGGATCTTTGTCATGAAAAAGGTTGAGAACCATGTGAATTTTGACCTGACCAATTTTCCTCTCTGATTGCTTCATTAACCCTGGCCCTGATCTGATGCATATTTTAAAATCCAGATGCCACATATATCATTAAAGGATTCTTACGGCGACATCCATCAGTGGCCTTTTTGCATAAATATAGACAATGCAGGGATAAGCAGGGCTGCTACACTGGGGGCCCATGGAGTGAGATCGCTCATAGAAAGAGGGCCTACCAACAGTATAGACAGAAATTGAGCCCCTGTGTGTTATTCAGAAGAAAACATGCCTGTGTTCGAAGAAGAACGCACATTAAATTAAAAGTGGTGCCATTTGCTATATATGCCATTGAAAAGGCAAAACCATCTCCATCATGGTTGTTCTGTTTTTTTGTAAAATAGTCAGTGGCAATCTGTAACAAAATATTTTACAGATTTTCATCACCTGCTGATCTGTGTTGTAAAATATATGCTTATTCTACATAAACTATAAAAAAATCAGTTAAATAAGTCATTCGTCATTTTATTTGGTATTTTTGTCATGTGCAAACATGCCATGATGACATCTGGGTAATATGAATCTTGGTGTAATCCAATGTCAAGTCTCTATTTGATCATGTGCTGAGAAGATTATGAGGTAACTAGTCTGGGTGCATAACTAGTAATTTGTGTGCACTGGGGCCCATTGTTACTACCACTCACTAGCCTTGTACCATGCTGGCCATCATTGTAGCCTATTGATCTTCCTTTGGAGTGTTTCCTCTTGAAACGTAATTAATCAGTCCCCCTTCTCTTACAGGAGTGAACTGCCTCGCATATGATGAGGCCATAATTGCTCAACAGGACAGAATTCAGCAGGAGGTGAGAAAACTATTTGTTAAGGACCAGAATCAATATGTTTCAAGATTCTACTTGTTCCTTATACAGGTAAACATTCAGAAAACTGAACTGATGTGTGGATACCGCTGAACCCTTCATACGCAGTTGTCATAGAAGATGCCCCGATGGTTTGCCTTCGATTTGCAATCGATGTTTATATTCGTGACCTGCTGGTCTGTGTTTTAAGAAAATGCAGAACAGAATTTTGGGTACAGCCTTAAAAAGCTTCACATGAATCACTTCCATTGACCTTGACCTTTTAAGTTAACTACAAAAATGGTATACATAGCTATGACCTATTAATAATATGTTTTTTATATTAAAAACGTAGTACATCCAAAATTTCACTGGAAGTTCAGTATAATTAAGCTTTTAAATGCATAGCTAATTTAGTTGGTCAGAATTGCAACCTTTATTGAGACTGCAGGCTCAGCCCACAGCTGAGCAGAACAGAGTCAGCCATGTGTTTAGTTGATCACAGTGCATGCACTAATAATTTTTTTTGTGCTTGGTTATCTAGATAGCCAACAGTAACCCTTTAGTGTCGGACAGACAGGACCTGGCCGTGCTGCAGAGGGAGTACGCTGAGGATGACACAGTTTATCAGCTCAAGATCAAGGTCAGTCAAACCACACTACCTGAGGCTCGTACCACGAAGCAAGTTCAACATACCCAGGGTATCTTTTCGTTGTCTGTCTAACCCTAACATCAGCTTTCTGGGTAACTGCTATCACAAAGCTGGTTATCAACTAGCTCAGTCAACTCTGGGTTTTCCCATCCAGCCATGAACGCGTTCATGTAAAAGAGTTGAGGTTGTTAATATGGAGTGACATCATCAGAGCTGTGAATGAAGTGCTTCATGTGATATGAGATGAAGCAGTGATACTAATTATCTGCAGGAAAGTTCTGTTTAAGGGAAAGCAAAAAGTCATGTTCATCAGAATGAAATGTAAATTCCTCTAATCTTATAACTGAATAAGAAGATATAGAATGACAGGATGTCATTTCCAAATAACAAAAGTAGGCCAAGGCTTATATATGAGTTTTTGGTTTTTATCTCCACTTCTCATCACACAGGTGTCTCATGTCACTGTGAGCTGCAGAGATGGAATCAAAGTGTAAAATCAGCCACACTGTCAGACATCACTCTGAGGATAAAATAAACTTTGCACAATCAAAATACAGCTAAAAGCATCATTATGTGTTAAGTTTCAGAAATGACCCCTTCCGTTTGTTATAAGCTCTGTTTGAAAACCAGAGTCAAAATAGAAAGCCTGGAACTAGGGGTGTTGCAATGTATTGGCATGATAAGTGAATATTTAAAAAATAAAGTATTGATATTATGCCCGTAACACATATGCTTATACGATGTAAATAATCCAGGGCCTCTTAAATCAATCCCCCTTTTCTTTGCTCTT
Source organism: Cephalopholis sonnerati (assembly GCA_019142605.1). NCBI lineage: Eukaryota > Metazoa > Chordata > Actinopteri > Perciformes > Serranidae > Cephalopholis > Cephalopholis sonnerati. The sequence continues at coordinate 7,183,833 of JAGQAX010000023.1, forward strand.
GCACACACATTAGGGATGTTCCTGGCGACTAATTTCCCTGTCGACTAAACGAAAATTTTAATTAAGACTAGTCGACTAGTCTAAAAAAAAGGAAAACACTCAGAAAACAGTGAAAATTTAGCACAATTTATTGAAACATCGAAACAGAATTTGAAACATTGTCCCAAAAAATATTGTGTGTAATAAGAGCTCTTTAAGCCTTTAATCACAATGTTCAACAACCATGTCGGATTTTAAATGCCGCTGAAGTACAAGACACTTTGCACCGTGCAGTATGAATGAATGTGAACATGATGGCAACTCAGTCAAACGTTAACCACTAAAATAACATCCAAAACAAATAAATTGCCTCTGACACATTGAACCTTGCAGATTATCTGACAAAAATAATAGCTTTAATTCACTTTCAAGTTAATAAAACACCTAAATTATAATTAAATTTCAACCGAAACGAGCAGCATTTTGCGCCGTGCAGTATGAATATAAACCCTGCACATCCGACAAAAACTCACTTAAAGTTAACAAATAATGTAACATCTAAAAAAGATAAATTGCTGCTGAATTATTAAGCTCTATGCGCAGTTCAATATGAGTGTAAAATTAAACAAACATCTAAAATAAATTAATTTCTGCTGAGGTGTGAAGCGCTGTGCGTCATTCTACCTTGTTTTCATTTTCTAGATTAAAGTACTGCCAAACCGCGCTGGTTTTGCGAGAGGCCATCTTCCCACCGTGCCGTTTTAAAGCTCCAGTCTACTCGAGCATTGCCGCGGAGAGGGGGACTGCTGTCTGACGGCTCTGTAGCCCCGACTAGTGGCGGGCGGCTGTATGACAGTTAAGCGGCCTTGTACATGAATAAAACACAAATTGGTTTAAACGACTAATATTTCTGGTGCCGACTAGTAAGGGGGCGGACGTTAAATCGTTTAGACGACTAATCACGCGCATCCCTAACACACATCTGGGCTGCATTCAGCCCTGATAAAACATAGCTTATTTAAATAGTTTATTTAAACCGCAACAGTGGTGCATTAAACACCTTTTTGCTGTTACGCAAGCATGCTGTGTTTTTATATTGCAGGGTTTAATTCAGTTTGATTCAAAGGGGCTTTATTGGTGTAGGAAACACATGTTAACATCACCAAAGTAAATGTGAAATAAAAACAAAAATTTTACATACAGTTAGTAAAGATCTACCAAAATTTGGTCTATATACACAGCACTGCTGATTGGGTACACATCTGACACACCCACCAAACGAGAGAAAACTTACCTTAAAGGTTGCTGCACGATGCTTCACACCATTTCATGGAAACAAGTCGTTCAACCTGGAAACAGGAGCAAAATGGAAAGTCAAGCTGGGGTGGGGGGTGACAGATGAGAGCCAGACACTCTACCCCAACTTGAAAAACTTAGCTCACCAGTTCAGGAGATTTTGGGATCTCTAAAATAGACAGGGTGTTGGTAGACACCCTAGTGTCCAGGAAGTGCAGGTTGACCGTGACTGCAAAAGGGGACAATACCACCAACCTGTTCACTCACCTTTGCCTCCATTGTCCTGCAGATTTCACCATGGTGGAGAGATAATATTGCAGCTAGCTTGCCCGCCGTGAAACAGAAAGAAGTCCTATAGATATTGCATTATTATTGTTATTTTGAATTCTTTTGGCAATCGTTGTTTTTTTTTTCCAGTGATCTGGTGAGTTGGTCAGGGTGTTGACAGGTTTTGATCTGATCCTCAGAAGTTAACCTGCTTCCCATGGTGATTTATCCTAGTTAAAAGTGATCTAGCTTCATAGTACTGAAAATCCAGGGTTAATCCTGAGGTTACCTCAGTAACCTCAAAACCTGCTTTGTATTACAGGCCTCTGCTCTCAGGTTACTGCACTCACATCAAGGTGCATTTCCTCCACAGTCCAGGGTGTCATTTTATCCAGAACTGCTGAACAAAACTATATGTTTACATACTCAAATACAGTTTCTGCATTTGATTTTGTGTAATTCTTTACTTGTTCTGTTGCAGGACCTACACAAAAAATACTCATACATTCGTAAGACACGGCCAGATGGGAACTGTTTCTACAGAGCTTTCGGCTTCGCACATCTCGAGTCCCTGCTAGATGACAGCAAAGAACTTCAGAAGTGGGTTTCACATACTGTTAGTGCTGTAGTAGCTATCCGTTCAAGTTCACACTTTTGTAATCTTGGACGATTAAAGTCTGTTTTGGCAGTTTTTCCATCTCGTGGCTGCACAGATTTGATATATTTATTTTTAGTTTTATTCACATCTTAAGTGTGGGAACAGAACCTAGCTATACAATTATGTATGCAGTCATCTAACATCAAATGGTAAAAAATAGTGTGTGCAGTGAGTTACTGAATAATGATTTTTTTTTTGTCTCTTCAGGTTCAAAGCAGTTGCAGCTAAAAGTAAACTGGACTTGGTTAACGAGGGCTTCACTGAGTTTACCATTGAAGACTTTCACAATACTGTGAGTTTCTTGAACAAGAAAATACATTAATTTTCCTAGTACTGAACAGTATATCTTGTATCCTGTTGGATTAAGTGTGTGATGGCGTTAACTGCAATTTGCTCGTTGCCCTGCCAACTCTGAATGGTCATCTGCCAAAGTACATGATGTATTTGGTGATCTGGAGCAGACAGACGCCTTAGATTTGGCCAGTTGGACAGTAAATTGGCAAGCAGAACATGCACATATCAGTCTAATGATCTAAATGATATCACTTATCCCAGTTCATGGATTTGATCGAGCTGTGCGAGAAACAGCCGAACCTGCAGGAGCTACTGAACTCCTTCAACGACCAGAACGTGTCAGACTACGTGGTCGTGTACCTGCGGCTGCTCACCTCGGGCTACCTGCAGCGAGAGTACGGCTTCTTTCAGCACTTCATAGAGGGAGGGCGCTCTGTCAAGGAGTTCTGTCAGCAGGTGGGTTTTATAAAACGCATCGTCACAATGTTTCATATCCAGCCATTTAAGTTCTGTGAAAACAAACTGACACTTAATGTGCTTTTTTTTCTTTTTCAAGGAGGTAGAGCCTATGTCTAAAGAAAGTGACCACATTCACATCATCGCCTTAGCCCAGGCCCTGAACGTATCCATCCTGGTGGAGTACATGGATAGAGGAGAGGGAGGAACAGTCAATCACCACGTTTTCCCTGAAGGCGGCGACCCACGCATCTTCCTCCTCTATAGACCTGGCCATTACGACATCTTGTACAAATAACACTCCTGGCCACACCTCATTCTCCTCCTGCTGTACGCTACAGCAGTGGGTTTAAAAAAATAACTTCAGCAGCCACGTTGATGAAGCATACATCTGTGTATGAGATTACACTCATGTATTAAAAAAAAAAATCAAAATAAAAGATAAAATCACGTTACATGCCTCCCTTACCCCTCTCGCCCCAAACTCCCAAGTTTATCCTCAGTCATCACAAAATGGTTAATTAAAAAAAATCTTTGGAAAAATAGAAGTGACTCCAGGCATTTAGAGTTGTACAGGTTTTTTTTCTTTTGTGGTTGTAAATGTTATCTACTTGCTTTATGTTGGATTCTTTTCCTTTGTTACACTGCGTTTCATTGAGTTTTATTAAAGGGATTTACATCTTATTTCTCGTCATGTTTTTTTCGAAAGAGTCAGATTGAATTTCCTGTTTATTAATACCAGTTAACAGAGGTGTGCACTCAAGTCCCATGACTTGGACTCGAGTCAAACAAGTCACAAATTTAATGACTTAAAGACTCGACAAACTCACGGAACTTGCAGCTCGACTTGGACTTTGAGTCTCTTGACTTGAAAGTTCATGATACCTGCCCCCAAGGCCGAAGTGTTATTTATAAAGTGTGCCAAGAATCATTTCATTTCCTTTCATTGCTTGAATCTACTCACATCACTATTCATTCCGGCAAGCTGACACTCCCCAAGATGATCTGCTTTGTTTGCATCAATCTAACAGCATCCAGTAGGTTAAAACGCAGACAGAGATGCATCATCACTCAACAAACTTGTTTAAAAATAAATGAAGAATTTTAAAAGGTATTCATAATTTTTTTTTTTTTTTTTTTAAATTGAATATATTGTTACTCATGTTAAAATGGCATTGCATGTGGTGAAGAGCATGTTATGACTTGTCTTAGACATGAAACTCAAAGTTAAGGTCTTGGAACTTGCAAATCTTGACTTGAGACTTGACACAGAACTTACCGGTCTTGACTTGGGGCAAGATTTGGGTCTTACTTCTCTTGACATGGGACTTGAAAAAGGCTTTACCCGTCTTGACCTGGGACATAACTTTGGACTTGAGGGCTAAGACTTAAGACTTGCAACTTGAAAACAATGATTTGGTCCCCCCTTTTTAAAAAAAAATTAATCTATAACATTTTTTTTAAATAGCTCAGAAATGTAAAATTTGCCTGAACCTAGTGTGACAGCTTCAAACAGCATTTTGTCTGACCAACACCTCAGAACCCAAGGATGCAGTGTTTGTGCTGATCTAAAACAAGGAGAAGCAGAAAATTCTCACATTTGAAAAACTGAAACCAGCAACTGCGATACATTTTTCATTGTTAAATGACTTAAACAATTAATCCATTTTAAAATGTGTTAATATTTTGCAAATTGATGTAAAAATGTAGGTCTATGCAGCTACACTGTTTAGAGAGGCAGTAGGATTATCATCTTAAATAATGCAGGCCCTTCCCAGTGTACCTGCTGTATGTTTAAGCCTTAAACAATCAAAGAAATGAAAAACAAAGACATTGCTAGACACAAGGTTGATCATATTTCATCTACATGGTAGCACTTCGTTTACACCTGCTCTTAAACAAGCGCAGTCAAAGATCGTATCCACAACAGCAGATGCCATCTTGTTACCGCTAATAGTTGGTGTTAGTATTAAGAAATACGGGCAGAGTGAGAGCTCTTTATTGACAAGAGTGCAGACAGGCAAAGTGGCTGAGGGAAAATGTCTCCGTTTATCAAGTCGTTGACATCGTCAGGCAGGAGCTTTGTTGCAGCTTGTGTACGGCATCACTCCTCTCTTACAAGTACGTTCAAACCGCATGTATTACCTAATTTCAGATATTTATTAACATGTCGGTGTTGTAACGGCAGGAAACACATGCCAGTGCCACTGCTGTCAACTAACGTTAGCTAGTTAGCTAGCTACAGGGGGTTAGCTGTAGGTTAAACGATATAGGATCATTTCACATAGCGTTAATGTGCAGTTGTGTGCAAGTTTGTGCGCAGGTTTATGTCACGTTGACACTGGTAAGGTCGCCAAAATTCAATAAGGAGCTATGTTTTGGATACGGACTGTAATTTACCATCAAGTAGCACTTACCTTTCCCTCTTGAGTTGTACACTAACATTAACTTAACACTCAGTTTAGCTAACGTTACACCAAGCTAAAACTGATGCAGTCTATAACACTCCTGCATCACCGTTAAATATTAACGTAACCTTCATGAAGGTTAGGGACTGTTCTTTACTTACCTGAGGAGGGAAGTGGCTGGGGTGTGACTTCAAAAAAACAACAACCCAAAAACATTTGAAACTCCTCGAAGCTACAGGTATTTTTTTCTCTGAGTGACTGGGAGAAAATGCATGACCTTCCCTCTGTCGTAAATTAGTTAATATATATTTGAAGCTTACCCTTTGATGTTTTAAAGTTAAAAGTAGGAGGCAAAATCCTGGAGATGGAAAAGAGCCTTGGTTTTTCCACTCTTGTTGTTCATGCTGGTTGGTAAGTCGAAATGGTGTATTTTTGGACACATTTTAAATGCGGCAGGATAAAGTGATTTTGATGGAATATCACTACCTTAAGTGCAAATTCAGTAATTTTTTTTCTGATGGAAGCGTTCATCACACATGATGTGTCTAAGGACCGTTGGAAATTTGAAAATCGAATGATAATTTCTGTTTTTACAGTTTCTGGCTATGATGGATAGTGTAATTTTAGCATTAAAAAAAAAAGAAAAACATGCCTTTAAAATTTCCAAAAAGGGCGGTAAAGTAAATACAAAATACGACCATTTAAATTAGTATTCCCTTTCCCTAACCAAAAATAAAAATAACATAAGTCCTTCCCAAATGCTTTTTGCACCACCCCTCCCCTCATATAAATAACAAACAGTCCCTTTTTATTTTTTTGTTGAAACTGAGACGTGTTTAATATCATGATCATTTTGGAGAATAGTTTGTACATTTTATAGGTTGTTGCCATTGCTGGACAAAATAAAAACACTGGCCATTGTAACGCAGCACAATTCAATAGCACCATAAAATGCAGGAGGGCTGCAACGATTAGTCGACTAATCGATGACTATTCGACTATTAAAATAATTGGTGACTATTTTAGTAGTCGACTAGTCGGTTTGAGTCACTTTTCATAGAAAAGTACTATAAAAGTACCCCAAAATACTCTTATTGCAGCTTCTTACGTTCAAATACTGGCAGCTTTACACACTCTCCCATGACGATGAACTAAAACCCTTTGGCGTGAGTACGAAACAAGACATTAGATGACATAATTTTGGGGTTTGGGAGAGACAGACCGACATTTTTCAACATTGTAACACATTTTTTGATAAAATGACTAGTCGACTAATCGAAGAAATAATCGACAGATTAGTCGACAATGAAAATAATCGTTAGTTGCAGCCCTAAAGTGCAGCCTCAAAAATAAATACCTACAGTGGGCAAGATGATTAAAAAAAAATACATACCCACAATGCTTTGCAAATAAAAAAAAAAAAAATGTGTATCAAAGTCAAAATCAGTGCTCGGAAGGTTGCTTTTGAAAAGTAATCAGTTACAGATTACCAGTTATCCTGTTAAGAATGTAATAAATATGTGACTAATTGATTACTTTATTAAAGTAATATACTCATTATAGTAGATTACGTCTTAATTACTTTTCTGACAAATGTTTTAAACTGGGCAATAAAGCTGGAAAATGTCCAGAATAAGGCTGTACCAAAAAGAAGCAACAGAGTGAATTTTTTATTCTACATGTAAGCTTTTTTTACAGAAAATAATGTATTGAGATGTAACTCCTTTATAATCACCAACATTTTGATTGGCAACTGTAATTTAATTACTTTTTTTTTCACAGTAACTGCAACTAATTACAGTTACTTTTACTTTGTAATTTAATTGCATGGAATTAGTAACTCCCCAACACTGTCAATAATAGTCTGTTGGTCCTGTCATAATAATCGCCCTTTTTATTGCCACCATCTTTTGATTTTGCTTTTGTATTGTAGCTTTTGCAATTCATGTTTTCTGTTAATGTGCTTCTTATTTTTCAGTTTACAAAGCATTTTGGATATGCTGTTCATTCAAACTGTGTCAGCCACCATAATTAGCCCTCTAAAATAGTCATTAAATTTAAAGATTTTCAGTTTGGTAGGCTTTCTTTATGCAGATTTCAGTAGTGGCTGCTAAGGACTTAAGAACAGGTCTTAAAACGTGTTATAAGGAAAAAGATTTTTTATAACCAAGGAGATATTAAATTGACAGATTTTTAATGGAAGTTTGGTCCCTCAGTATATGACAGAACCATGTAGGCACTAATTTTAGCTGTATGTTACACTGCTAATGTTCACTTACTAACTCTTATAATATAATCCCATTTGTTTCTGCCTAGCTGAGCTGATTGAAAACATGGATAAGAAAGCAACCTGGGACCGGTTCTACACTGAGAGCAGCAGCAGGACAAACACCTTCAAAAACTTTGAGTGGTTCTTTGGCTTTGATGCTGTTCGAGACTTCATTATGCCCCTCTTGCAGGCCAAGGTCCACCCAGATGCTCCACTCCAAGTCCTGGATATGGGCTGTGGCACTTCAGCTTTAGGGCCCTGTATTTACAGACACTCTCCTCTCCCAGTCCGGGTCACTTGTGCTGACATTTCCCCTGTAGCTGTGCGACTTATGCAGGAACACCTCCAAGCCGAAGCCATTCAACCTCACAATGTTTCTTCTCAGCTTGAGTTTGTAGAGCTGGACTGCACGCAGCTTTACAAGCACTATGGATGTAGCAGTGTGGACATTATAGTTGATAAAGGCACCACAGACGCCTTGTTGAGGTCTAAGGAAGAGAGAAAGAAGGCCAGTCTGGTGTTGAAACAGTGTTTGAAGGTGTTGCGGAGCTCTGGATCTCTGCTCCAGTTCTCAGATGAGGACCCTGATGCCAGGCTGCCATGGCTGGAAACTGAGGCACAGGAGCCAGGACTATTGACAGCAGATGTTGGGGTACAGGAGGTTGGGGAGCTGAGGGGAATGTTGTACTACTGCTACCAAGTGACTCCTCGCACTGTTGTGTAGTAGTGATCTTCTACCTCTGCATGGTCAGAATATTAGATAATTAAATTAAATTAAATTATATGATTGTTAAAAAAGTGGACAAATGACAAATACGTACACATTGCTGTCCCATTATTTACATACCAAATTACTAAATAAGAAAATGTCTTTGCCCATACATTCATCTTTGACAGCAACACATTCAGTCCTGACTCTTGCAGGTGTTGAAAGCCATTCTGTAGTAGTAGGAAGTAGGAAGTAGGAATTCTTTTTAGCTGGTTAAGAGTCAGAGAGGGCTTGGAGAAAAATTCTGATCCTTCATTATGATTAACAAACCTCCTATCAGAATATGGTCTGTTTTGAATATTCTTGCAAATTTGATCAGAATATAAAAACCACACAAAGATCCCCGATGGGCTTCCTTGATAATACATAAATAAACCTCCTGACAGAAAAGTCTGTGGTGCCTTTGTGCTGTATTTGTGGGGTTAGTTTGAATATCACCGTCACCATCCATGTCAACATTTTCTTGAAGTCACCCATTATCCTGTTTTTGCATACAGCATGCAACAGACTTGTAAACTTTATCAGTGACATCACAGGAGCTGATGCTGACTTTTCTTTGATTTGCCTACCAGTTTCGAGTTTCCTTTTAGTGCCATACACTGCAGTGTTTCCCCTAGGGTTACAGCTTTTGGGGGGGGGGTGACAACGCCTGAATGCAACACAGGCTCCGCTCCAACTAAGTGTGTGCAGTGCCGTGCTGCTGTGTGAGCGGCATGTTTGTGAGTAACAGCAGCATTTTGATGGTCATTTACACACGGTCCATGACAATAACTGTGTCAGGTAACAAACTGCGCTGAGTTTGGGTCGGACTCGGGTCGGGCTCGGTCGGGAAAATGCGGCCCGAGCTGCGCTCTAGTGTGCTCACCTGTGCGTGCGCACGTGTCTGTTTGTGTGTGTGTTTGGGGCGGAGCTCCGCCGTGCACGATACAGAGAGCAGAAGGGAATTGAAAATGCGCGACCATGTAGAGACAGAAGTGACATGCTGTGGTGTAAATAAGATAAATAACACGAGGTTATTTAGTTAGTTTAATAAAAGGATAAGGTATAGACCTGTTCTATAGGAAAGGTAACCTTAATGACTTCTGGTGTGATCCGGAGCTATATAGAAAATAAAATAAAATAAAATTAACTTGACCTTCCGGGGGGGGGGGGGCGCCCCCCTAATATAATGGTAGGGGAAACACTGCACTGACACACACAGTCCACAGAGCAGCATCAGGATGGAAAGGATCTGGCTGGGTGTCTTGTATCTCTCAGGTCAGTGATTCTTTGATATTGTTGATGTCTGACTGCTTATTACCTTATAATACTTTAATAATTAAGTCACAGGTGTTGTCCTGGTTAGTTTAAATATTTAATACATTTATTTTTGCGCTGGGAGCCTGTACTTAAGAATCAAAACTACAAGTACTTTCCTGTGACAAAGGTATTATTATTTACAACAGCAGACGATTAATTGTTATGACTCATGCATCCATGTGTAACAACCTTTTAATGTTGCTAGTTTAAATACTCTGTATACAGTTAAATCATTTAGTCCAGTGGTTCCAAACTCAGGGGTAAGGGCCCTCCAAAGTTGTGACATGATTAATGGGTAAAATATGAATACCTTAAAACAGTACTTAGTACAGTACAAAAGTAAATCTGTAATGTGTCTGCTCATCTTAAGTAATTTAAACCTGCCTGCAATCAGTCAGCTGGCTCCTACATCCAAACTGCCAGAATAAATTGCATTGTATATTTCTGCATATCACAGATATGCTACATTCGTACAATATTATGAAGCGGATACGTTGAAACTTTGACCAGCTCTGTGGTTAACATGTGGTTAGCTTTAGGCACAAAAACCACTTGGTTAGGGACAGCATGAAGTTTTGGCTTAAATACTCATTTTGCTGTGTAGTGCCACAGGCTTCAATGGCTCTGTCATGGCAGGAAACAAAGTGATGTGAACTCTTTCTATGGCTCTATCCTGGCAGGAAACGCAGCAATGTCCCAGTACAAATATTCAGATGAATCAATCTGATGAATGGTGGACATACATAATTTAGAGGTTAAAAGATGTTGATAGACAGAAACCTTTCACCAACTCTTGTTCCCCTCACAGGCTGGCACATCTCCACATGCCTTCTCCATCAGTACCACTATGTTGCCGATCGAAAGACTTGGACTGAAGCTCAGGCCTACTGCAGAGAGAAGTACACAGACCTGGCCACCATTCAGAACACTGAAGAAATGAACCAACTTGCTGACACAGTTTCATCTTCTGGCTACAACTATGACGTCTGGATTGGGCTGTACAATACAATTGACTGGAGGTGGTCAGACGGCTACAGAGGGAGTGGAGCTGAATACAGGAACTGGCAAAACCGTATTGACAACGAACCAGACTTTTACTCATTTCATCAATTCTGTGTGATCATTGGAAGTGCTGGAGGGTGGTGGGATGATCATTGCTCAGAAGCCTACCCATTTATCTGTTACAGAGGTAAGGATATAGGAAGGCTCATGTCAAGGTTGAAAAAAGATTATTTTGGAATTTATTACGTGAAATTAACAAATCTTCCCCAAACTCTGACTGCAGGAACACAGCTGGATCCTCAGTTTGTTTTAGTAAGTTATAGAATGGATTGGTCCAATGCTCAGAGGTACTGCAGGGAGAACTTCATAGATCTGGCCACTGTGAAGAACGACACTGAGAACCAGGAGATCCACAACTTGGTGCCGAGTGAAGACTGGGTGTGGATTGGTTTGTCCAGAGATCCCAACATGTACTGGTCTGATGGGAGTGACTACACATTTAGCTTCTTCTCCAGTGGTACAATCGACATTACCTCGAGGAGCGTCATATGTGGTACAGCTCGGCAGACATCAGGAAGGCTGTGGCACTGTGAATCTAGATTTCCATTTGTCTGCTACAGCGTCCCTCCACCTCGTGAGTGGTTTACTGTCCTACAGTGGAAGAGAGAACATTACATTAGAATAAGTGTTACACTGTACTCAAATATGTACGATGGATGAGTTTGGTATCACAAAGACAATTGCAAACATGTTCTTTTCTCTCTGTGTCCAAGCACCAGTAATGAGACAGGTGGTACAGCTGAGGATCGAGCAAGGGGACCCCTCTGTGGATCTGAATGACCCTGCTGTGAAAGCAAACATCCTAAAGAAGGTGAGTCTCCCAAATCCACCCTGGCCATATAAAAGCTTCCAACAAACATTGTAGATTGATGTTTCAAAATGGCTACCATCTGTGTTTGCCAGCTCCAGGACAGGCTGAAGAAGAAAGGAGTAAGTGGAGTCACCCTGAAGTGGAGAGAGCAGCCTGATGGGAAAGTCTTCCACAAGGAGAAAAAAAGTTCACGGAAGAAAACTGAGCTCTGAAACTAAAGTCCAACTTTACTTCTGTTTATCTGGCACCTTTGGTGAATGGGGATTCTCTGTAGGACACTTTTGTAGCAGCTGTGTGAAATATTTTATGAAATGTAATGATGTTGAGCAGGGGTGGAGCTGGAGGTTGTAAACATTTGGGGCTTAGCCAAAACCTAGGAGTGTCCAGGGGCATGCTACCATGGGAGATTTTTTTTCCTGTTTACAGCAGCAACAGTATATGCACTATTTTCAATCCATTTGAGATCACAAAAATTTTCTGATGTTACTATTTAGGGTAGGAACTTGGTGTCAAAAGCTTTACTAATCTCGACACTTTTTTTTTTTTTTCTTAAACTGTGCTGGTGTAGAGTTCACAGAACGCATGGTTAGCTAATAAAGCTGCTACATTCAAATCCATGAGATAATAATCTGGGTTGCTCTAATTTCAAATGAAGGGACACTGTCCTTGATGTTTAGGAAATTTCAAATTTAGTCAGAATTTGCTCAGTTAATTTTTTTTTTCAAACGTGGTCATCACTGTGTCATTATATCTTTTGGATGATGAATGACTGTGAACACATCATTTTTTAAATTGTAGGTAAATTGAGCTCCACAGGTACCGACGAGTGAAACAAAGTACAACACTGCCCTCTTGTGTTTGTAAGAGTATACTACTATATTGCCTTTAAAATCACTACATATATAGGCGCTGCAATTACTGTGTACTTAAATCTGAAATCATACCTTTTTTTAGTTTTATTATCTTCAACATCTGTTCTTAAATGTACCTCTCTTTTTGCTCATTTCATAGTTTCAAACCCATGCATGCACAATAAAAGTGTGGTTATTCATAATCCCTGTTATTTATAATATATTTTTTATGGTGACAGAGCCATGCATTGAATGCATATATAATATTCTTGTACAGTATGCTACAATAAAATAATTCATAAATGTTTTGTCCAACAAGCTGAATCATCAAATACTTTTGTTGACGCAAATAATAGTGTATCTCATGGTGTGGTATTAGGCTTAATGTCATCATTGGGCTCATGGATGACATTTATGTGACAGGTATTTCATATAGAGTGATGTGACGTGACTGGAGAATTGCTGATTTCTGATTATAGAATAATGTTTTAAATATTTATTTTGCCTTACACTGACATACTGTCAATAGCACATAATGTTCTTTATGAGAATACTGGACAATCAAACCTACTGGGTCAAAAACATTTGAAATATTGCTTATATCAGTGGAGTTGTTTTTTAATTTGTGATATAGTATTATCGGTCTTATTATAGGGTTTCCCACCCCTGACACATTTTAAACTAAACAATGAAATTATTAATCAAACAAGTACATGTAAGGGTACTGAACAATGAGTAATCATAAATTACAGTCCCATTACATAAAAAAAAATCAAGAAAACAAAAAACAAACCATACACTGACTCTTTGTAACATACTTTACTGTGATTTTTATTGCCCAAGTATACTAGGACTTTTTGGACATACTAGACTATTTTTTTACATGCTGTACTAAAGCTTTTTCACATGCTCATGACTGACTTTTTGAACAGTTTTTTCAACTATGCCTTTTTAACAGGTTACTGACATGTTATGACTTTCAGGCTTTATTATGATTTTTTTTTTTTGACATACTATGCTATGACTCTTTAAAAAGTTTTTCACTGTGCTATACTATAGGCTGTTTTGACATACCATACTGTACTATGACTTTTCATGACTGTTGTTCTGACATGCCATACAATGACTTTTTATGACATACAGTTTAATAACTTTTTTCAACATGCTATACGATGCCTTTTTCCTAACAATTTTTGACATTCTTTACAATGACTTTTTTCAACCTACTATACCATGACTTCTTCATGAGTTTTTGTTGAGGTGCTACAATGATTTTTTTTTACACATTACACTAACCCTTTTTTTCGATATACTACACTATGACTTTTTCGACATACCAGACTGAATTTCTTAATAGTTTCTTCGACAAGCTATTCAATACATTTTTTTGGCATACTATATTAGAACTTTTTTTGACATGCTATACTATGACTTTTTAAACATACTGTACTATGACTTAAAGATTTTCAAAAACTTGCTTTACTATCTTTTTTTTTTTTTTTTTTTTTTTGGAAATTCAACATACTATACTATGACTTTTAACAGTGTTTTGAATATTCTATAATATGAGTTTTTTGACATACTACACTATAACACTATAAGTAAATAACTTTGGCTTTTACAACATTTTTTAACATGCTTTAATATGACTTCTTTTCATGTACTATATTATGACTCTTTGGACTTACTCAGCTATGACTTTTTTTAACCGTTTTATCAACATGCTATACTATGACTTTTTAAAACATTTTCCGATACTATGTTCTTTTTTATTTTTTTCAATTATACTATGAATTCTTTATTTTTTTTTACATAGTATACAGACTACTATATTACTTTCGACATACTATAATGACTTTTTTACGGCATACTTTACTATGACTCTTTTGACATTGTTAAATGTGACTTTTTTAACCGTCTAATCAAAATGCTAATACTAATACTTTGCACAAACAGTTTGTACACCTACCTGCAGACTGACTACTGCAGCAGAGGGAAGTGCAGCAGCAGCTTGAGAAAATCTGGGTGTAGAATCTGTCCCTCTATGTTATTGTACACGAAAACAGGGTGAGAGAGATTACAGCCAGGTCAAAACATTGAGAGATAGAAAGAGAGAGAAAAAAAAAGAAAATTGAGGACTGTGACTTTGGAAGAAATCCACTTAATTTGTTTAATTTAACAAATTTACAACAACATTTTTGCATGAAATAAGGACTGAAGATTTTGTCCCCATTTACTTACACTGAAAGTGCATAAGGATCTTTTAATACCCAAGTCAAGTAAAAGGATGCAGTAAATTTCAAGGTCCTGATGTTTTTGTTTTTTGTAGCTTTATAAATATTTTCCAGATTGTTTTATCTCATTTTATTATCCAAAAGAAATTTGACATGAAAAGCTTTGTATTTAAGTAATTGCAAATAACCATTGTTGTAAATTATAGTACTAGGCCTTATCAAGGGGCACCAAAATGTTGGGAATCCACACTTATAGGCTTAGTATGGCGATACCATTAATGTAGGGAATCTACATTAATAGGCTCAAATTGGCTATCAGAAATAATTAATAATTATTAGTAATAATTATTAATTATGTTAAATAACGTGACTTAATTAACATCAAATCACCTCGTGGGGCACCATTCCCGAAAAGGGAAAAATGATAGCCAGTTAATGATATCAGTCTCATAAAGTTCACTAAACTATTAATTTGGGAATTTGATTAATAATTAAATTAATAACCATAACCAAATTAATAATAAAGCCTGAAGGATTTCTGAGTTCTTGGCGCAGCAGAGGTTGACTATTCATTCACTATTGTACAACATTAAACAGACAGCAGGTACGATTCCAAAAATATATTTATTCATTAAGTAAAGCAAAGCAAAACCAAAACCAAAACACACAAATCCTAACTAACTATATACAAGCATGTGTGTGTGTGTATACGTGTGTAGGTGTGTGTCTGTATGTGTGTGCAAGAGAGAGAGAAAGACAAAGGCGGGTGTGGTAATCGAAAGGCCGTTTGGCCTACAAAACAAAATGGCTGACAACAGAAAACTACAAGATGGCAGAATCAAAGCTGACTTCTGATCGGGAGAGGTGTTTGTCTGACTGTGTGGTCAGGACAAAGACAATGGAAAAGAAGCGGGACTTGAGCGGCCTGCTTGGGGGTAGCTCTGTTGAAAGCCTATTTGTGAGTGAGTCTATGTGAATGCGATTTGTGTTGCAAAGGGTCTGGATTAGTGCAGAAGATGTTTAGTTACATGCAAGACGTCTGTGAACAGCATTAGCAAACTAAACATGACTCGCTTGGTAAGACCAACTAATCAATAACCTAATTGCAGACAATCACAACAATAACTCAATAAACAGCATTAAATCACATACAACAAGTTAAACAGTCTTGCTTAGCCTGTACAGCTGTGATAAAGCTATGCCCAGTTGTTACATTACCAAATCCTGAATGGATTGAGGGAAGAGTTGGTTTGATGAGTGCTGTCCTTGTTAGCTGGTGAAGAAGGGTGGAAAGAGCTGTGGCTCTAGAAGCAGTCTCTGTTGTGTCCTTGTTCCAAAGGTGCAGATCCGAGGAAGCCAGTCGCTCGGGGTCCTTGCAGAGTTAGACGTTGGGGTGCTAACTCAACTTGATTCTCCTTATTGCTGGGAAGTTAGTTGCAAACCTTGTGTTTGCCCTTCTAACTTCTGTGGTTCCAGTTATGCACCTTCCTTGAGTGAGGGCATGAGAGTCTTAGGAGAAAAGGAACAAAACTCTGTAGAGCAGTTGTTCCCCCCTTGATGGTTCAGGACAAAGAGCACCTCTGGGCTGGTCCAGGGCCCAGAAGGGAAGAGGCATGAGCGGCTTGCCGCCCAAGAGAACCAAGAGAGATACTGTAGTGAATGCAAATCAACTCCTGCAGTGTGTCTGATGACATCACAGAGTCACATGGCACTGTAACAGTACTGACCAATCACTTTTGAGACTTATCTCTCCAGAGGTGTGAGGTTGGCCATCCTGCTGAGATGAGTGTCATGTAAATTCTTTGTTTGAGAACAAAGAATATGAGGTCTTCCATCCCAGGAGGAAAAGACTTCACATGTCCAGTTTAGTTTTTAACAAATGACAAATCATCTGTGGTCCAGTGAATCCCAACACCATTGTATGATTATGATTAAATTAAAACTGCTTTAATTTGTAAAATGTATCTTCGAGATGATAAAAGTAAAGATAATGATTTTTATTTTAACTGTGTTTAAAATTAATAAAGAAACACACACACAACATGACAAATACGTACACATTGCTGTACCATTATTTACATACCAAATTACTAGATAAGAAAATGTCTTTGCCCATACACTCATCTTTGACAGCAACACATTCATTCCTGACTCTTGCAGGTGTTGAAAGCCATTCTGAGTGAAGTAGGAATTCTTTTTAGCTGGTTAAGAGTCAGCGAGGGCTTGGAGAAAAATTCTGATCCTTCATTATGATTAACAAACCTCCTACCAGAATATGGTCTGTTTTGAATATTCTTGCAAATTTGATCAGAATATAAAAACCACACAAAGATCTCCAATGGGCTTCCTTGATAATACATAAATAAACCTCCTGACAGAAAAGTCTGTGGTGCCTTTGTGCTGTATATGTGGGGTTAGTTTGAATATCACCATCCATGTCAACATTTTCTTGCAGTCACCCATTATACTGTTTTTGCATACAGCATGCAACAGACTTCTAAACTTTATCAGTGACATCACAGGAGCTGGTGCTGACTTTTCTTAGATTTGCCTACCAGTTTTATTGGTCGAGTTTCCTTTTAGTGCCATACACTGACACACACAGTCCACAGAGCAGCATCAGGATGGAAAGAATCTGGCTGGGTGTCTTGTATCTCTCAGGTCAGTGATTCTTTGATATTGTTGATGTCTGACTGCTTATTACCTTATAATACTTTAATAATAAAGTCACAAGTGTTGTCCTGGTTAGTTTAAATATTTAATATATTTATTTTTGCGCTGGGACCCCTGACATAGACTTGTCTGTGTTGAGAGCCTATACTTAAGAATCAAAACTACAAGTACTTTCCTGTGACGAAGGTATTATTATTTACAACAGCAGACGATTAATTGTTATGACTCATGCATCCATGTGTAACAGCCTTTTAATGTTGCTAGTTTAAATACTCTATATACAGTTAAATCATTTAGTCCAGTGGTTCCAAACTCAGGGGTAAGGGCCCTCCAAAGTTGTGACATGATTAATGGGTAAAATATGAATACCTTAAAACAGTACTTAGTACAGTACAAAAGTAAATCTGTAATGTGTCTGCTCATCTTAAGTAATTTAAACCTGCCTGCAATCAGTCAGCTGGCTCCTACATCCAAACTGCCAGAATAAATTGCATTGTATATTTCTGCATATCACAGATATGCTACATTCGTACAATATTATGAAGCGGATACATTGAAACTTTGACCAGCTCTGTGGTTAACATGTGGTTAGCTTTAGGCACAAAAACCACTTGGTTAGGGACAGCATGAAGTTTTGGCTTAAATACTCATTTTGCTGTGTAGTGCCACAGGCTTCAATGGCTCTGTCATGGCAGGAAACAAAGTGATGTGAACTCTTTCCGTGGCACTATCCTGGCAGGAAACGCAGCAATGTCCCAGTACAAATATTCAGATGAATCAATCTGATGAATGGTGGACATACATAATTTAGAGGTTAAAAGATGTTGATAGACAGAAACCTTTCACCAACTCTTGTTCCCCTCACAGGCTGGCACATCTCCACATGCCTTCTCCGTCAGTACCACTATGTTGCCGATCGAAAGACTCGGGGTGAAGCTCAGATCTACTGCAGAGAGAAGTACACAGACCTGGCCACCATTCAGAACACTGAAGAAATGAACCAATTTGCCGACACAGTTTCATCTTCTGGCTACAACTCTGACGTCTGGATTGGGCTGTACAGTACAATCGACTGGAGGTGGTCAGACGGCTACAGAGGGAGTGGAGCTGAATACAGGAACTGGCAAAACCGTATTGACGACGAACCAGACTTTTCCGCATTAGATCAATTGTGTGTGAACATTGGAAGCGCTGGAGGATGGTGGGATGATAGTTGCTCAATAGCCTACCCATTTATCTGTTACAGAGGTAAGGATATAGGAAGGCTCATGTCAAGGTTGAAAAAAGATTATTTTGGAATTCATTACATGAAATTAACAAATCTTCCCTAAACTCTGACTGCAGGAACACAGCTGGATCCTCAGTTTGTTTTAGTGAGTGATAGAATGAATTGGTCCAATGCTCAGAGGTACTGCAGGGAGAACTTCATAGATCTGGCCACTGTGAAGAACGACACTGAGAACCAGGAGATCCACAACTTGGTGCCGAGTGAAGACTGGGTGTGGATTGGTTTGTCCAGAGATCCCAACATGTACTGGTCTGATGGGAGTGATTACACATTTAGCTTCTTATCCAGTGGTTCAATCGACATTACCTCGAGGAGCATCATATGTGGTACAGCTCGGCAGAAATCAGGAAGGCTGTGGCACTGTGAATCTAGATTTCCATTTGTCTGCTACAGCGTCCCTCGTGAGTGGTTTACTGTCCTACAGTGGAAGAGAAAACATTACATTAGAATAAGTGTTACACTGTACTCAAATATGTACGATGGATGAGTTTGGTATCACAAAGACAATTGCAAACATGTTCTTTTCTCTCTGTGTCCAAGCACCAGTAATGAGACAGGTGGTACAGCTGAGGATCGAGCAAGGGGACCCCTCTGTGGATCTGAATGACCCTGCTGTGAAAGCAAACATCCTAAAAAAGGTGAGTCTCCCAAATCCACCCTGGCCAAATAAAAGCTTCCAACAAACATTGTAGATTGATGTTTCAAAATGGCTACCATCTGTGTTTGCCAGCTCCAGGACAGGCTGAAGAAGAAAGGAGTAAGTGGAGTCACCCTGAAGTGGAGAGAGCAGCCTGATGGGAAAGTCTTCCACAAGGAGAAAAAAAGTTCACGGAAGAAAACTGAGCTCTGAAACTAAAGTCCAACTTTACTTCTGTTTATCTGATACCTTTGGTGAATGGGGATTCTCTGTAGTACACTTTTGTAGCAGCTGTGTGAAATATTTTATGAAATGTAATGATGTTGAGCAGGGGCGGAGCCAGAGGTTGTAAACATTTGGGGCTTAGCCAAAACCTAGGGGGGTGCAGGGGCATGCTACCATGGGAGATTTTTTTTCCTATTTACAGCAGCTACAGTATATGCACTATTTTCAATCCATTTGAGATCACAAAAATTGTCTGATGTTACTATTTAGGGTAGGAACTTGGTGTCAAAAGCTTTACTAATCTCGACACTTTTTTTTTTTCTTAAACTGTGCTGGTGTAGAGTTCACAGAACGCATGGTTAGCTAATAAAGCTGCTACATGCAAATCCATGCGATAATAATCTGGGTTGCTCTAATTTCAAATGAAGGGACACTGTCCTTGATGTTTAGGAAATTTCAAATTTAGTCAGAATTTGTCAGCTCAGTTAATATTTTTTTTTTTCAAACGTGGTCATCACTGTGTCATTATATCTTTTGGATGATAAATGACTGTGAACACATCATTTTTTTAATTGTAGGTAAATTGAGCTCCACAGGTACCGGCGAGTGAAATAAAGTGCAACACTGCCCTTTTGTGTTTGTAAGAGTATACTACTATATTGCATTTAAAATCACTACATATATAGGGGCTGCAATTACTGTGTACTTAAATCTGAAATCATACCTTTTTTTTAGTTTTATTATCTTCAACATCTGTTCTTAAATGTACCTCTCTTTTTGCTCATTTCATAGTTTCAAACCCATGCATGCACAATAAAAGTGTGGTTATTCATAATCCCTGTTATTTATAATATATTTTTTATGGTGACAGAGCCATGCATTGAATGCATCTATAATATTCTTGTACAATATGCTACAATAAAATAATTCATAAATGTTTTGTCCAACAAGCTGAATCATCAAATATTTTTGTTGACGCAAATAATAGTGTATCTCATGGTGTGGTATTAGGCTTAATGTCATCACTGGGCTCATGGATGACATTTATGTGACAGGTATTTCATATAGAGTGATGTGACGTGACTGGAGAATTGCTGATTTCTGATTATAGAATAATGTTTTAAATATTTCTTTTGCCTTACACTGACATACTGTCAATAGCACATAATGTTCTTTATGAGAATACTGGACAATCAAACCTACTGGGTCAAAAACATTTGAAATATTGCTTATATCAGTGGAGTTGTTTTTTAATTTGTGATATAGTATTATTGGTCTTATTATAGGGTTTCCCACCCCTGACACATTTTAAACTAAACAATGAAAGTATTAATCAAACAAGTACATGTAAGGGTACTGAACAATGAGTAATCCTAAATTACAGTCCCATTACATAAAAAAATGAAGAAAACAAAAACAAACCATACACTGACTCTTTATAACATACTTTACTGTGATTTTTATTGACTAAGTATACTAGGACTTTTTGGACATACTAGACTATTTTTTTTACATGCTGTACTACAGCTTTTTCACATGATCATGACTGACTTTTTCAACAGTTTTTTCAACTATGCCTTTTTAACAGGTTACTGACATGTTATGACTTTCATGCTTTATCATTTTTTTTTTAACTTTTTTTTTGCTATACTACAGGCTGTTTTGACATACCATACTGTACTATGACTTTTTATGACATACAGTTTTATAACTTTTTTCAACATGCCATACGATGCCTTTTTTTCCTAACAATTTTTGACATTCTTTACAATGACTTTTTTCAACTTACTATACCATGACATCTTCATAAGTTTTTGTTGACATGTTATACTATACCTTTTTTTCAGTATACTACACTATGACTTTTTTGACATACCAAACGTGCATTTTTTAATAGTTTCTTCAACATGCTATTCAATACATTTTTTGGCATACTACATTAGTGCTTTTTTTGACATGCCATACTATGACACTTTGAACAGACTGTACTATGATTTAATGATTTTTTAAAACTTGCTTTACTATCATTTTTTTTTTTAGAAATCCAACACACTATACTATGACTTTTAACAATGTTCTGAATATTCTATAATAATTCTTTTTTGACATACTACACTATAACACTATAAGTAAATAACCATGGCTTTTTCAATAGTTTTTTCGACATACTATACTATTATTTCTTCATGAGTTGTTTTTTACATGCTGCACTATAACTTTCTTTTAACATGCTTCACTATGACTTTTTTCAACATACTATATTATGACTCTTTGGACTTACTAAACTATGACTTTTTTAACCATTTTATCGACACGCTATACTGTGACTTTTTTAAACATTTTTCCGACATGCTGCACTATAACTTTTTCAAAATACTATTTTATTGTTCTAAGACTTTTTTTTGACATGCAATACTGACATTTTTAAGTTTTTTGACATGCTATAATACGACTTTTTTCAACATACATTACTATGACTTTCTCAACAGTTTTTTGACTGCAATACTATGATTTTTTTAAGTTTTTTAAATCATGCAGTACTGTGAGTTCTTCCAACATACCACACTATGACTCTTTTTATCATTTTTTTTGATGTGCTGTAATATTATTTTTAAACTGTTCCATTTTGACATGCCAAAGTATGACTTTTTAAGCAGTTTTTTTTAAAACTATACTATGCTTTTTTAACAGGTTTTTGACATGCTATAGTATGACCTTTTTTAACACAGTATACAATGACTTATTTATGTTTAGTTTTGACATGCTTTACTAAGAGTTGTTTTTCAACACACTGTACTTTTTTCTAACATACTATTCTATGACTACCACTACTACTACAACATGATTTTGAGTTGTCTATACTACTTTAGTCTATGCTACTTTTTTTTTTGACACACTACACAATTTTTATTTCAACATACTATACTATGGCTTCTTTAAGATTTTCTTTAACATGCTTTATTTGAGTTTTTCAACATACTATACTATGACTTTTTTTTCGACATACCATATTATAATTGTTTTTTATGGCTATATTATGCCTTTTTGAACAGTTTTTAGGCATGCTACTGTATACTATGACCATTTTCAACATTTTATACTATGATGTATTAATGATTTTTTGACATGCTTTACTATCAGTTGTTTCTTGACATACTATACTTTTTTCAACAACTTCTACTACTACTATGACATTATTTTGAATAGTCTATGTTACGACTTTTTGGCACACTACATTTTTTTTCCAACTAACAACACTATGGCTTTGTCAATTGTTTTTTTTTCCAACATACTTTACTGTGACTTCTTCATGAGTTTTTTTGACATGCTTTACCATGACTAATTTTGACATACTATACTGAGACTTTTTCAACATGCTATTGTATGACTTTTTTATTTAACTTAACTTAACTTCATTTAACTGACTTTTTAAACTGTTTTTTTTGACATCTTATACTATGACTTTTTCCAACTTACCATAGCATGAGTACTTCATGAGTTTGTTTTTACATGCTTTATTGTGTGTGTGTGTGTTTTTTTTTTTATATACTGTGCTATGACTTTTTAAACCACTTTTTCAACATGCTATAATTTTGGTTTTTTTTTTTTTTTTTTTTTTTTTTTACATTTTATTCAGAGGTATTTCAGCATACTTTACTGTGTTTTTTAATTTTATTTTTAGCACCATTTGGAATATTCTACACTATGACTTTTTTGACATACTACACTGTCTTTTTTTTTGACTAACTGTTTTTTCGACATACTATACTATACTATACTATACTATACTATACCATACCATACTATAGTATACTATACTAAACTATTCTTTTTTTAAGTAGTTAATAGTAAATAGTTAATATACTATGACTTTTTAGACACACTACACTGTGGCTGTAGTTGAATATATATATCTACATACATATAAACTTAATGTTTCTCCACACACTGTGATAAAGACAGGGTTAATTTTAGGCATAAAAACCACAAAAGTCACAGGAAAAGCAACAACAATTACAAATCACCCATCAACCATGAGAGGTTCTTGAGCATACAGTCATAAATGTGCACACAAAATGTGAGGCTCATTGGTCTTGTAGTTTGAGAGAATTACTGTGGAAAGACACATACACTCACGCACACACTCACGTATGCACACACATGACCAAATGCATGATCCCATCCTGACTTAAGTCGGGCAGAGGTTAATTACATAAGAAAATGTCTCTGCACATTCACTGATCTCGAAAGCCACACATTCTGTTATGAATATTCTTGCAAACTTGATCAGCATATGAAAACCACATAAGGGTTTGTGACAGGCTTCTTTGGACATGTAAAATAAACCTGACAGTAAACTCTGTG
Source organism: Cephalopholis sonnerati (assembly GCA_019142605.1). NCBI lineage: Eukaryota > Metazoa > Chordata > Actinopteri > Perciformes > Serranidae > Cephalopholis > Cephalopholis sonnerati. The sequence continues at coordinate 7,207,674 of JAGQAX010000023.1, forward strand.
GTGACGATGATGCTCTATTGATTTGAATATTTTGAGAAAAACAGACAATTATTTTTATAATTTCCAGGCATCTTGACCGGCGCAGTTCCAGCTCATTGTTTTGTGTTTTTTCTGAGCTTCGATCACTGTCTTTATTCCCATCAACCGAGACATCCATCACACTGCTTTTTGCATGAAGGGTGTGGTAGTTAGTTTTTTTTTTTTTTTTAACTTTGTTGGCAGAGGAGCTGGTGTTGACTTACTTTAGATTTGCTTATCAATGACGTTGGTTGAGCCTCCTTTTTCCATCCATTGGCACACACAGTCCACAGAGCAGCATGATGGAAAGGATTTGGCTGGGCGTCTTGATTTTCTCAGGTCAGTGAATTCTTTGATATTGTTGTTACCTGACTGATAATTATTGTATAAAAAGATAATACTGAAATAATAAGTAAAGTCATAAGTGTTATCCTAATTAGTGTGAAAAAATATTTTAACCCTCTGTGGTACTGTGTTGCCTCAACATACCTATTTTTGGCTGTTTTTACTGAGACAAACACGTTTACACTGTTTATATTTTAGTATGACTTTCTGAAGGCTACGTCAAGTCCCTTTTTCAGGGCCTTCTTTGTGTGGTTGAGCTTCATCAACTCTCTCTACAATAATGATCCAAAAACTTTTCTGTCATTTTGCAATCTGGAAAGAATTGGATTTACAGTAATAGATGAGTAAAGTTTAATTTTTAGTTATTCAGTGTACTTTATTTGATTATCGAGTAATAGAAAATGGTTAAAATGAACATTTGTTGTACATTTATTGAATCCTACCATGTCTTGTTTTGGTATTGTGCATTCAGGTTTATATACCCTTCAAAAGCATGACAGTCATCATAATTTTCTTTTAGTCTTTACAAATAAACATGGATACATTTAGTATTGTTAGTAGTAATAAAGTTCAGGCTATGACATTGTATAGTCTACCATAACAGTGCACTTTGTGGGTCCTCTCTGCAGAGTATGCTTCTATTTTACACACATTTTTCTTCCATTTTCAGAATGAATGCAATATTGTTATATGACTCTTCAAAGTGGAAGAGGGTGAAATTAGTGCTCCCAGTTGATGTCAGTGAGAATGAATCTGAATTTAGAAGCTTTGAGGACAACAAGCTGCCTGAAACCCAGCAGCAACACAGCATATGGTGGTGACCTACAGTATGTCAGAAAAAAACACATGAGGACACTGAAAACAAGCATTGAATGTAAAACAAGTAACAAACACTGAAATATAACTATATTGTTTTGACGATATGATAGTGTAGTTTGATAAATAGTTGATGTAAAGTTTATTTACACTCTTTAATGCACTCATTCCCATAGGCTGTTCCACAGTTTTAGACAGTGGTAATGTTAGACAAACAAATATTATGAAAATAGTTGATTTGTTTTTCTATTTTAAATAATGTGAATTTTAAAGTCAAAGGTTTTTGAATATTTTCCATTAGTGTTGTATTTAATTTAACTAAAATTTTAAACAATAACCCTCCTTTTGTCATTTCTTAACATGGTACTGCACGCTAAAATAATTCACTGGTTCAACCTAAAAAAAGGTAACAATTTGCATGAATCTCTTCAAGTAGTTCCAGCTCTGGCATAAATCCTTTGAGTCTTTTACCATCCAACAAACTCAGTTTAGTACAACCAACATGATTTGCTTTGACCTCAAAAATCTTAATTAAGTTAACTTAACATTTATCCAAAAGTTGTGGTGATATTTAGCAGTCAAATAATTTAATTTCATTCAAGATATTCCAGCTTTTTTATCTTAATTCCTTCCTACTCAAAAATGTTTTTGATTGTGATCAACTTCTTAAAATAAGTTGTCAGCTGGCTAAAACATGTTAATGTAACAAACGCAATTTCTTTATGCTGAAAAATGTATTTATTCCAAGTGTTATCCACTAACCCCATGAACCGTTTTTTTTTTGCTTTCAGGTAACATACCCTAAAGAGAACCCTACCCCCCAAAATATTATTTTGAACATTTAAATTATGTGTACTTGGTCTATTTTTTGACAAAAAAAGTGTATTATTGGGAGATAAATATATTTATTTTTGAGCTGGGACCCCTGAGACTTCTTAGCATAAAAAGTGATCTGCCCACACTGGGGGAAGTGTTCAGACCCTTTACTTAATGGGGAACACCACCTAAATTAAGAATTCCAGTGTATTTTTTCCATGGTCTGTGGTCAAGATGCAGCACATGGTTTTGCTGTTTGTAGGTCTTGAACAGCGGTCTGCAGCTTGGCAGCAGTCTCGCTTTGGCATCACATCATCTACCATCCCCCTCACCTACCTCATATATTATGTCACTTTGGAAATGTTGATATATGAAATGTATCTATTTTCTGGCTGTATTCTATCAGGGATTTGGAAAATTACAGTGATAATTTACTTTTATAAAGCATATTCAGATGAATAAGTGAATGAATGATGAATGGTGGACATAATTTAGAGGTTAAAAGATGTTGATAGACAGAAACCTTTCACCAACTCTTGTTCCCCTCACAGGCTGGCACATCTCCACATGCCTTCTCCGTCAGTACCACTATGTTTCTGATGAAAAGACTTGGACTGAAGCTCAGGCCTTCTGCAGAGAGAAGTACACAGACCTGGTCACCATTCAGAACACTGAAGAAATGAACCAACTTGCCGACACAGTTTCATCTTCTGGCTACAACTCTGACGTCTGGATTGGGCTGTACAGTACAATTGACTGGAGGTGGTCAGACGGCTACAGAGGGAGTGGAGCTGAATACAGGAACTGGCAAAACCGTATTGACAACGAACCAGACTTTTACTCATTTCATCAATTGTGTGTGAACATTGGAAGCGCTGGAGGGTGGTGGGATGATAGTTGCTCAAAAGCCCACCCATTTATCTGTTACAGAGGTAAGGATATAGGAAGGCTCATGTCAATGTTGAAAAAAGATTATTTTGGAATTTATTACGTGAAATTAACAAATCTTCCCCAAACTCTGACTGCAGGAACACAGCTGGATCCTCAGTTTGTTTTAGTAAGTTATAGAATGGATTGGTCCAATGCTCAGAGGTACTGCAGGGAGAACTTCATAGATCTGGCCACTGTGAAGAACGACACTGAGAACCAGGAGATCCACATCCTGGGTGTGGCTCAGGTGTGGATTGGTTTGTCCAGAGATCCCAACATGTACTGGTCTGATGAGAGTGACTACACATTTAGCTTCTTATCCAGTGGTTCAATCGACATTACCTCGAGGAGCGTCATATGTGGTACAGCTCGGCAGAAATCAGGAAGGCTGTGGCACTGTGAATCTAGATTTCCATTTGTCTGCTACAGCGTCCCTCGTGAGTGGTTTACTGTCCTACAGTGGAAGAGAGAACATTACATTAGAATAAGTGTTACACTGTACTCAAATATGTACGATGGATGAGTTCGGTATCACAAAGACAATTGCAAACATGTTCTTTTCTCTCTGTGTCCCTGCACCAGTAATGAGACAGGTGGTACAGCTGAGGATGGAGCAAGGGGACCCCTCCGTGGATCTGAATGACCCTGCTGTGAAAGCAAACATCCTAAAGAAGGTGAGTCTCCCAAATCCACCCTGGCCAAATTAAAGCTTCCAGCAAACATTGTAGATTGATGTTTCAAAATGGCTACCATCTGTGTTTGCCAGCTCCAGGACAGGCTGAAGAAGAAAGGAGTAAGTGGAGTCACCCTGAAGTGGAGAGAGCAGCCTGATGGGAAAGTCTTCCACAAGGAGAAAAAAAGTTCACGGAAGAAAACTGAGCTCTGAAACTGAAGTCCAACTTTACTTCTGTTTATCTGGCACCTTTGGTGAATGGGGATTCTCTGTAGTACACTTTTGTAGCAGCTGTGTGAAATATTTTATGAAATGTAATGATGTTGAGCAGGGGCGGAGCCAGAGGTTGTAAACATTTGGGGCTTAGCCAAAACCTAGGAGTGTCCAGGGGCATGCTACCATGAGAAATTTTTTCCCTCCTTCATGGTAGCCGTGTGCACTGTTTTTCAAGCTGTTTGAGATACTGTAATACCTTATAATCTGTACTTTATTTGGAAAAAAAACAAAAAATCAAAACAAAAACATGATAGTTGCCAAGGACAAAAATCATTTCAATCCTTCTCAAATTATGACACAGCATATGTGGATGACTCATTTTTCACTCATGCCATCTAAAAAGAGGCAAAACGGTGTGATGTAACTGTTTTTCAGTTACATAACATAGGTAGAGTAGGACTTCAGTGACGGTGTAGCTGACAAATCTGCTAAATTTGAATCCATGCCATAATAATTTGGACTGCTCTGCTGCTTGTTTGCAATCGTGCAACTCTTACAACACTCAAAACTCAGACTGAGGTCAGGAAGTGATAAATGTATATACTGTGGGAACTGAATATAGAGGAACGTGACAAAATAAAAGGGTTAGATAAACCTGCAAGCAGCAGGTACTGTCAGAAAATTGAAACTCATATTGGATGCGATCCATACATACTTTGATACATTTTTGGTTCTTAAAACGTTTTGAGAATGTTACAGTGCAATGTTCTGGTAATGTTTCAGTGGGAAGTTTTCTTTCAGTTCCCAGATTGTTCCTCTTAACGGTAGAGTAATGTTCTCTAAAAACAACCGAAACATGTTTGGTGATATCTGCAGGTTTTTTTTTTTTTTTCATTGTTCCCAGAATGTTATTATTTTAGAGTAGGCTAACATGCTTTGAAAAATTATACGAATGTTTAGTGATGCCATTATTAAAACGTTTTTGTAACATTTATTTAAAAAAAAAACCCCACTATGTCCAGCCATTCTGAAACATTTAAGTCTTCTTTTTGTTCCCAGAATGTTATTATAGAGTAGGATGCACTTTAAAAATATTATACACATGTTTTGTGATACCATTATTAAAATGTTCTTGTAACATTGTTATAACATATGCCCTAATATTCTGAAAACATCCTTTTCAGTAAGTTTTCATTTTGTACCCAGAATCTTATTATAGAGTAGGATGTGCTTTTAAAACATACAAATGTTTTGTGGTATAATTATTGAATTATTCTTGTAACATTTTTAGAACATTGTGCCCTAACATTTAGAAAACACTTTCAGCAGAAAGTTTTCTTTTTGTACCCAGAATCTTATTATAGAGTAGGATGTGCTTTACAGTAAAAACAGTATACAAATATTTTGTGCTAAAATTTTATTGAAGTAATTTAACATTAATAAAATATACACAGTTGGCTTTTCCATTTCCCTTTCCTTTCTCCACTATGTCTTTACATATTAAATGCAAAACGTTTGACAAGTGAGAGGGAAACACAAGTTTACATAGCATGTGTGTCCTTGCATCCACTGCTAGTTAGAACTGGGAACCTCTTCACTGGCAGTTGCATGTTAATTAGAATATTTTATTTCCTGCACCTTGCTAAAATGCAACATTGCAGACACATTTTGCTGTTCAATGTCGGCTATTTGAAAAACATCTTTAGCCTAATCTTGTCTGCCATATGATACCCTGAACAGACCCTCAGTATTGGGGGGAGGTGAGAATCATATTCTGTTTAAATGTCAAAATGCAAGCTTAATTACTTACAGAGAAAGGTACTTGTCAAAGTGTTATTAAACCTTTGAACCCTCAGCAAACAGGTTTGATTTTCTTCAAATGAAGAAAAAAGGTAATAAGCAACTTGGCAAGTAATTGCAATCATATAAATAATAACAATAATAATAATTATTAAAAATAAGCTAGGGAAAATGTCCACAAAACCTTTTCAGGTAGTTTTCTTATACTTATTTACTAATATTTTTGCAAATTTTTTAGTTTTTTTTTTTTTTTTAAATACTTTTTACAGTTTTTGTGCCATTTTTAAAGCATTTTTCTGGTGCTTTTTCAAATTTTGGGGGGTTAACTTTCAGATGTTTTCCTTGTACTTTTTACAATTTTCTTTTGCAATTTTCAAGTAATTTTTTTTGTACTTTTTTTTGCACATTTTTTAAAAATAATTTTCTTGTACTTTTTACTATTTTTTTTCCTCAAGTTGGTCATTGACTTCTTATCATATTTTCCAGAAAATTCAAGACAATTTTCTCAGGTTTTAAAGGGTTAAACCATCCCCCTCTATGTTTAACTTAATTTTGTTTTTACAATCAGATCAGCCAAAAGAGATTTGTAAACTAGATGCTTTTTTGAATTTTTTTTGTCCTTTCTCTGTTTAAGTAACATTTGATGTACAGCCGCGCTGCGTGCCATTGTTCTGTTATTACCTATTGTATTTAAAGTTTGTGCTCCATACCATGTGATATGGTCTTGAGTCAAATAAACAAAACTGAATGAATGAATCCTCAAATACAATTTCATATACCACCATTGTGACTATCTATATAATAGTGAGCAAAAAGCAGCAATAAGGCCCACCCTTGCTTCATTTTGTATGCAAAGGTGGCAAGCTAACACATCATCCTAAGCTATTAGGTTTTTCAGCCAGTCTCTTCCCAAATGAACACCCCTCAGTCACTGTCTCTTTTCACCATTGTGTAATGTTAGCTAGATAAAAGATTAGCATTTCCTGGGCTAAATTCTTGGCAAGCACTCCAACATTTGTTATGCAAAACAAGGAAGATGAGCAAAATGAAAATAATAACTGCCACTAAATTTGCATAATTTCTGCTGTTTACATGCTGTGAGGTACATCATTAGCCTGTCTTACCTTTCTGTGACACAAGCTGCGTGTGGTTTTGTTCATGGGGAGAAACATAATAGCCCTTTCTCACGGCAAACATTTTGTCACAGTAGAAAAAGCACAGGTGTCACAATTGCTCTGTTGTATTCAAGTGCTCCAGTGAGAGTGACAGTGAGCAAGCACGCAGGATATAAGGCTCCTGAAATCAAAGCAGCTAAACGGAATTTAGACATCATTCATTTCATTATTTACACCTGCGCTTTTCCTGCTGTGACAGCCTGTTAGGCCTTGGTTTTGATGGAGTCCTGTTGATTGACATATAGAATTGTGTTTAGAATTTAGCAAGGATCATCTGAATAGATAATTCTCTCCAGCCACATCACACCAGAACTGTTGCCTTTGGTCTACTCATCAGCGTAGCCTATGTTTTGTCCAGAATAATAAGAATAAGAATAAGAATAAGACCTCCTCTGGAAAGTTTGACATTATCAAAAACATTTTCGGGAGGTAGTCACCATACATTTTTAGGATGTTTTTAGAGAACGTTACCCTACCTTTACAGTTTTTCCTCATTTGCTTGAACACATTTGTTCATTCTGAAGTTAGAACAAAATACAACGTACAGCTATCAATATGACCCAGTTCAGTCTTGCAGTAATTTGTGCTATATGCCTTCGCCATTTGTTGATGCTTTGCATAAGAAATGTTCTGTAATCTCAGGCCTCAATAACATCCTGAAAACATTTTCTGGATGTTTTTTGAAAGTGTTGATCCTTTGTTATCATGTAACATTGTGGAGATGTTTTATAAAAGACCATTCTATGATCTTTCACCTTATGTTGTATTTAGCACTTCGCCTTATAGGAACATTATTTAAAATAATAAACATCCTTAAAAGGTTCTTTGAACATTAGGTTGAAACATTTTCTTTAAAACATTATTAGAACCTGTAGGTAACGTTAGCCAATGTTGTGGGATCTTTCTACTTTTGGGGACTTAAAGTTACCACCCCTTGCTCCACCCCTGAATGTTTAGGAAACTTTCAGCAGTTTCAGTCAGAATGTATTAACTCTGTAAAGAGTTTTCCTGAATGACAAAAATATCCATTCACATGGTCATCACTGTGCCATTGTATCTTTTGAGAGATGCATGGCTGTATGAACACTTGCCATATATATTAGTTGCAGGTAAACTGAGCACTTCAGGTACCTCTGAGGGAACTGAAGCGCAACACTGCCCTCTTGTGTTTGCATGAGTATATTGCCTTTAAAAACACCGTTGAGGAATTGTAGGAAACAGGAGAGGCATACTATGAGTAAAACATGGTGTAAAGTACTGGGTATAAAATATAAAAAGCTTCAATTAGTAGCCTGGGCTATTATTTACTTAAATCACTGAACTCCACAGGCGTCTATATGGGACAGGCCTGTAATTCCTTTCCTACAATATTGTTGCTCAGCAAAGATGGTAAATATGATCCAAGTGTTTACTTGAACCAGTATGAATATTACTTGTATAAACATTTGGCTTCGAATAACATATCAATTATGTGTTATATTATGACACTTGTTTCAAGACGCCTGCGGATAACAGCACCAGGCACACTGACACAAGACCACTTTATCCTGTTACAGTAAAAAGAGCATTATCGTGACCTCCTCCACTATCACTGTGTTTGTTGTCGTCAGAAACCGTTGACTCTGCCCTCTAGTGCCATCTAGTGTAAAGTAAAAGTAAAAAGACGCTCAAATGCAAGTGTTTTTGCTGTGTACAGATCCACTTACAGTCTAATTCAGTCAGAGTGTCTGTAAACATGTAAATTCATGCACTTAAAACACAAAATACAGACATTGTAAAGCTTAACTTTTAGTTATACGGACAGTCTGTGCTTAAATTACTTCAGCAGACCTTACCAAGCAGTCTAACCTATCTTGATTTAAAACACACCCCTACATAACAAAAGTTTGTCCTGTAAAACTGAGAAGATACCAATGGTGGTATAGTTTGAGTAAATATTTTAAGTTGGAAAGAGGTGGAAAGAGCACTACAGCTGTTTATCAGTTATAAATATACAACAGCTTTCCTCATTGTCGTCTTAGTAGAATGACCAGAGGCCACAAAACCAAGACAATTCAACAAAAATGATGCATAGTAAATAAAAGATCCTATACCACAGGGGATGCAAAAAGGAGACAATGCAGACTGTAGGCCTATATAAACTCCACACAGCTGAAGCCCACAGACACACATATTATTAAGTGCAAGGAACAAATCAGTGATTGCATGTGCCAGAATGTTCTCGAATTAAATAAGGATCAAACTTAAACAATTATTTTTGGAGCCAAAAAGGGAATGATAAAATGTCAGTGCTCATCTGGAAGCTCTATATGAACTCTCAGAAATATTGTTTTGTCTTTACCATAACTTCAGAAGAAAGAAGAAACACTCTTATTAAACAGATTTTAATATGTAGCAAAACAAACAAACAAAAACACTCAAAAAGTGAAACATTTGACATTCACCTTGTGATAATATGTTTTCTAATGTTAGACTACAAGTGAAATTATATTGAACATATAATTCCTCACTTCACCTGTATTTGTAATAAATGATTTGTGAGGTGGGGATCCTCAATCTGTTGCTTGTATTAATTAAAGCTGATTGAATAATGACATGAACTTTAACCCAAAGACAACTCGCTCACGAACGCTAATACACTGACTGCCACTAAAAAGGAAAAATACAGTGCAGATAATCATATGCAGTATTGGTCATCACAGAGTATTACATTTTTGAAAATATAAGCATTTTAAAACAAGCTGAAGAAGGTCACTGGATCCTCGCCATCCTCTTTCTCCAGCTGGGCGTCATCACAGAAATGTGGAGGGATGAACCGTTGAGGGTCTGTTATTCCCACGACGTTGTTGAAGAAGCTAAAGGTGAAAAACAGGACACATGATGAAATCATTCAGACAAAAAAAAAAAGAGGAATGCTACTGTAGTTTACTAAAATCAGGAACGCAGAGGCTACAGAAATACTGAGGGGGATGCTCAGCTCAGTCCAACGCCATAATCCCTCATAAAACCACAAATTGTTGTTTTTACTTATCTTCACGCTAAGCTAAGCTAATCATCTCCTGGCTTACTGTATTAATCTTCTCACCTAATTCTAGGCAAGAAAGGTGATAAACTTATTTCTCAAATTTTTGGGACTGCTTCTTTAAAGGGACAGTTCACCCCCAAATCAAAATGTAAGTTTTAGTGTGAGTTGTAGAGTGTTGGAAATATCAGTTGTAGAGATGTTTGCCTTCACTCCAATATAATGAAGCTGTGGTGTTAAAAGCACCCAAAAATTCATTTGAAAAACTCAGCAGCAATGTCTTTTTCCAGATATCATGACCTGGTTACTCTAGATAATCCACAGACTTTGTTGTGAGCAGTTTCATGTAGGAACTATTTTCTTCTACCACACTACACCCAGCGGTATACCCCCACAGAAGGAAGCATCTGTGCTAGCAGCCCTGGCACTACTAGCACCCTAGCTAGCTAACTGTATACAGTGTTCAAGGTGGGGCCCGTTCTTTCTATGAAAGTTACTGGTAACATTATAGAAGAGCGCTGCATGATAAAATCATTTTAAGCCCAATTTAAGTTAGCAGAGAGCTAAATTCGAAGTTAGCGGCTTGATGTGGAAGACCCAGATAATGTCATACCATGGAAATAGAGCTTTTTTGGCTTCATGTGGCACCGAGCAACTTTAATAGGAATGAACGGGGCCATCCATCAATGGTAACGCTAGCTTGCACAGTGGAATGTGCTAACGTACGCTTCTTTCTGCTCTGTGATGCAGTTGGCGGATGTAGTTTGGTAGAAAGAAAATAGTTCCAATGTGAGACTGCTCACAACAAGGTCTGTGGATTATCTTGGACATTGCTGTTGAGTTTTTCGAAAAGAATGTTTTTTTTTTTGGCGCTTTGAGCACCACAAGTTGAGTATCATCTCGTTCTGTCATGTTTGAGAGAGGGCAGATATCTCTAAAGCCAATATGTCAGCAAAACAATTTAGACTCATAAACGTCACTACAGGTAAGAGGAAAAATATGTGTTTTTGATTTTGGGATGAACTGTTTCTCTGAGATGGGTAAGTGCCATTACGTGCTCTGTATATTTTTACAGTTTTGTTTATAAGGTTTGTCTGGTAAATGGAAGTTTTTCATAAGGGTTAGACATAGGAAGTTTCATACGCCAAACATTTTGACTCAACATAAAAGGAAATACACAGTTAACTAATTGAGAAATCTTGTCCTTCCCATTTGAGAGTTGTCACGCGATGTGCATGCACTAACCTTGTCACGACCCATCCGTTTTTACTGGTATGAAACAGAGTGCTGACAGGAATGCATCCAAACTCTGTGACAGTGCTGATGTACTTTGCTGCAGAAACAGAGGTGGGTCAAAAGTGAGCAGAGGCAGCACAACCAGACAAGCAGGTTCATAAGCATAAAATAGAAAGGCAGCTATTAGACTGAAAGATTATAGAAAGTCATGTGCTCTAGCACACCACATGACATGTATATTTCCTCAAGTTTAGTTTCCTCTTACTGTACCTGGTCCCCTCTTTGTCTGCAGCTCTCCCCACCAGTTGTTGACCAGCAACCCCTGTCCTGGACCAGAGGAGCTGCCTGTCACAGTCTGTCCCATTAGGGAAGCGTTCTTTGGGATCGCTAGCGGGTGGAACTCTACATTCAATGGTTTCTTGCAACATGTTTGATTCCTGTAGTTGATCTTGTACATGACAGCCTGGAGGACAGTATGGCATTATGCAGCAATTTGTGTTGGGCATGGCATCTAATAATGTAAATATTACTGCTATGTTGTCATTACCTGTTCGTAAAGTAAAAGCACATCAAAGTGGAAGGTCTTGTTGTCGTAAGTTCCACACTCTGATAGGCGGATGCGCTTTCCCAGTGCGTCATAGCTGTACTTGGCAAAGGCCGTCAGCCTCTCACTTTGGGTGGACTTGAAAATGACAAAAATTTTATTGAAAGTTTTCTTATTGCAACGAGCATTACAACACTTATTTTGAATAACAGTAATCCAGTACAGCGAATAAAATATTTTAAATGTATTGTCTGAAATTATGATTTACGCTGTTGCATAATTACATGCGTAAGGAGATAAAAACTTACCACATAGAGCCTTCCAGTAAGCAGTGGTGGAGATGCTGTTAAGATTATTTTTAAAAAAATAAATAAGGCATTTACATCACGGCTGTGCTAAGCTTGCAACATAGTCGTATTACTTCCTCATAAATGCTAAACCGAATAGCAAAATCATAATTACCATTCAGAAGAAAACTAGATATACGAATTAACTCAACATCTGTTGTGTTTGTACTTACTGCATGGCTGTGGCCTCTGAGCGAGGCAGCCCACTGACAGGCACACAAACAGGACGAGGGCTCTCATGTTGTCTGATGGTAGATTCCTCTGCACACACAGATGCAAAAATGCTGCAGCTTCACAGTGCTCACTTCCTCATAAACCAGCTGGTGAGGCTCCCAGTCCACACCCACTGCCAGGTTTTCCTTTTGTCTTCAGTAGCTCATACACCTGTCCTGTCAGAATAAAACACCATTAGTAATAACATGTGGGATGTTCCCATGACTCAGCTGGCACAGATTTTATCAGATGTTCTGTTTGAATCTGTCCTGAGATGTTTATGTCATGTGATCGTCTCTCTCTCTTCCAGTCCTTTGCTATCTCTTTATGAGGTAGTAAATTAAGGCAAAGAACATATTCTATATGTAAAAGTGACCTTTGACCACCAAAATCTAATTAGTTCATCGTTGAGTCCAAGTGGATGTTTGTGCCAGTTTTAAAGAATTTCCCTCAAAGTGTTCTTGAGATATCACATTCACAAGAATGAGACAGATATTACTTTTGCAACACAGACAGATGTACAGATGGTAGATGGATGGATGGATGGAAGGATGGAAGGAAGAACAACTTGAAAACTTAATGACTCGGGCCACGGCTATCGCCAGCACATAGGTATTAAAATATATATATATATATTTCAAAGGGAGATAGTTGGTAAATTGTTGCCATATGGCAAAAATGGGCAAAACTATTTTTTCCTATTTAAATTCTAATTTTCATTCAAAACCATACATTGCAGTTGGTCATCATCAAGATAACCTCCAAAGGCCCCTGTGTGTTTTTGACAAATTTTTAAACAGGAGGTTATACAGGGCCTCCTTGATCCCTCCCTTGACCCAGGGCCTGGTCAGCTGACCTGGTGTTCCCTCAGTGTTGGTGGCCCTCAGGATTACAGTCTAAAAGGTTGAATACACACAGATCACTTCCATACTTGCATATCGTGGCCATGTGGCAACCAGTTAATTTTACCATTTTACAAAAACGTTATCACATCTAAACTGGTTTTAATAATTAAAAATCAAAAGTTAACTTTCCCCAGATAGTTTTTAAAGTTATGTTTCCTGCCTATTTATTCTTATTTATTAGGGACCATCAACCTGTCAATACAAACTAAATATGGAAATTAGCCTTTGGCTACAATCTTGTATATTTACATTTTTAAAATGTTTTTATCAGAATACACTGTCCCTTTTCCTAAATAGAATACATTTCAAAATAAACTTAAATATTAAACACTGTTTTAACTTTTGGAGGGGAGAATTCGGTTTCAAGAATTAAACAATACTTTCTCGAATCACAAAGATATTTTTTGAACCAGATTTTGTCCTATTTAAATTTTTAAAAGTGTAGAAATGTTGTTACCTGAAACAATATAGTCATGTTGATTTTCTTGCTGTCATTGGATAATTTATAGTATAGAAGATGTGGAATCTTTGAACTTTTAAATTCCTATTATGGATTCTTTTTTTGCCCCAATATTACAATGCCGCATACTATATGTTGTCAGTACAAACAGAGACAAGGTGAGATATATGCATTTGTTTTTTTATTGATAAAAATTACATGTTGTCACACATCAGCACATTGATAGAAAGAGGGAGTTTTTTTTCAAAATCCATTGTCAATATGAAAACATTTATAAGTGCAGCTTTAAGACAGACATATGAAAAAAAGAAAAGCAAAAAAAGAAAGAAAATATGTCAAATTCTGCTTAATTTTGTCTGACATGCTCAGAATGCTAGGAATGACACATTCTTAGCAGGAGTAAATGTGATATATACCACATAACAAAGCTATGATTCAGTAGCTCCATTTGTTTTATTTCAAATCTCAAAGACCGTTTGAGACATCAATTAAAGGAAACCCTCAATTCTTGCTGAGAAACAAACTGAGGAAGTCTACCGGTTCCTCTTCACTGTCAGCCTGCGTCCCTAAATCCGGGCAGAAGTCTGGAGGGTTGAGCTGACTGGGGTCTGAAATCCCAATGACGTTGTTGAAGAAGCTAGTGAACACAAAGTGACATCAAGATCGCTTAGCCAAATGCAAATATTTTATATATTATATTTTATATTATTACATATTTCTAAAAGTCTGTGTCTGGCCTGTCACCATCATCCTACAGAGGAATTTTCACAGTGTTGATGTTAATGTGAACTAACCTCGTCACCACCCATCCATACTGGTCAGTGTGGTACACATTGCTGACAGGAATGCATCCAAACTCAGTGACTGTCGCCATGTACTTCCCTGTAAGGTCAGCAATGAAAAATAAATGTGTTAAACTGGGATGGATGAATAGACAGTTCAGGCCTTTCTAACCATTGCGGACTCACTTACCCGCTTTTTCGGGCAGATCTCCAATCCAAGTGTTGACCAGCAGTCCTTCTCCAGGTCCAGAGGAGCTGCCCAGAACAGCCTGGCCCAGCAGAGATGCATCTTTTGGGATTTCCCAAGGCTGGAAGTTTACCTTCAGAGGCTTTTTCTTGCAGGTACGATCGTGCTCATTAATCTCATACATGGTGGCCTGATGGATAAAAGGAGTGGGATGAAGATGACTAATGCTTTTTTGATTCATTTGACATTTTTTTTTCTTTTACGCGTGACTTTGTTTTGATTAAATACCCATACATTGCATTCAGCGTGTCTTTTAGCATGTATGAGAAAGCTCAAATCGCAGAAAAGTGTTGGGGTTTTAATGCTTTTTAAAAGTGATTACTGTAGAACAAGCTGACATAAAAAAAGCTATTATACTGTTAGTTTCAAGCAAGAAATCTGACTGGATAAGAGGCATTTCCTTAGGTGTGATACTGCTTTTATTAAACCGCTACAAACACCAATTATTAGTTAGCGGTAATCAGCAATAACAGGCTATGATATTTGATTTTTTTGGCTCTGCAAACAACTGGACTGGGACTGGACTGTTGCCAAGCAACACATAAACATGTTAGGATAATTACTTAATATCATGTACATTTATGTCTACACAGTGCCGAACCTAGGACATTCAGTTTCCTAGGTGCCACCCTCACTCTCGGCCCCCCCTTCCCAAAATTATTATTATTATTTTTATTATCTTTTATATGTATTGTATTTATTACTAAAAAAACAAAGAGCTTTTTAAAAAATCAACTTAAAAAAAACCAACTTCGCCAACAAACAATACTAATAAATAACAAGGGGTAAAAGAATAAGGTGGCCTATGTGCAAATTTGCAAATTTCATCTTCCTCTTGTTTTTGAACTGCAGCCCACATGGCTTTTGCCTTTTCATTTCCCTTACTTTAATAGTCTTCCATATTTCCCTCATGTTTGATTTCTTGAAATATATATTAAAAAAAACCTTTTTTCTTTGATGTTTTATTTATTTTTCTTTTTATGTCACTTTGGTGGCATGTGTGATTCCCATGAATAAACAGCGTCATCAGATAGTATGTTGTTGTTTGTTGGTTTATGGTTTTATTGATGTCATAACCAAAGGACCACTCATGCATATCGTTTGCAAGGTCAACATACAGTTTGTACTCCCACAATAATTTAAAACTCACTGCAACCCTGCACTATATTGAAATTAAAGACAAATGACATATTCTGAATCAGACATTTCTGTAATTTATACTCCTCACTTTTTTCCAATATTAGAAATTGAGACCTCAAGTACACTCCTGCTGGAATAATCTTTAGGAGCAGATCTCTGTGCTTCTACTTCAATAAAATGATTTTCCTTTTGGTTTTCACTTCTGATCAGGAGAGACTGCACAATAAAATATATATTAAGGACGTTCATGTGATTGCTTTGCTCACCTCTCTGAAGAGCAGCAGCGCGTCATAGGTAAATGACTTATTCTCGTAAGTGCCAAACTCAAAGAGCCGGATGCGGTGTCCCAATCCATCATACAGGTATTTGGCGTAAGTCCACAGCTTTTCATTCTGTGTGGACTGGAGAAAGATCATGTAAGTGAGTTCACATCTCCCTCTTCAATGAAATCACCAGAACAAATTTTGGCATTGTACATTTCTGTGAACATAAATATGTAACGTTTGTACATTACTATGTAGCGGATATGTTGAAACTTTACGTTTCAACGACGCTGTGATTTGTATGGAGGACCACAAGTGTCACGGAAATAATAACAGAGTATTTAATTAATTGATAACTTCTTGCAGAAAAAGAAAAAAGTTTACATGTCAATTTTATAATTTAAAATGTAAGAGATTAAATTACAAAGTAATTCATTATCAGACAATAAAAAGAGGAATTTTAGAACTATTTTACAAATGAAATATTAATTCTTTCTCTAATTTTACCACCTTTTCCTTCCCACTTTCATGAGTCAGTGAGAGAGTGTGTTACATCCCATGCATTGTTTTCCTTGTTTTACAAGAGCAAGTCCCAGAGTGTCACGGAAAGGCTAAGTGGGGACGCTAAAAGGAGAAGCTAAATGACTAAGTAAATGAATTAATCAACAGGAAAAGGAAAAGGAGCGGAGAAATAAAAAATGCAAATGGTGAAAGGAAATGCACCTTTTTCAATGCGTAATTAAAATCTGTTTTTTTAATTACATTTGTAAATCTATTTCTTTTTTTAAAAGAATTTTAAATTCCATAACTTACTTATTAATTAATTAATTCATGATATTTAAGTAATGTACTTATTGATTGTTTTTCTAAATCCCATTTTTAAATTGAACTATTTATCGGTGGATTAATATTTTTTATTAGTAAAATGTCATTACATTTCTTTCTTTTTTTGCCCAATAAAATATCTAATAATGAATTACAGTTATTTATTTATTTATTTATTTCGATTAATGAATTCATTTTTAAACAATTTAATATTGACTATTTAATTGTACAATGAGTTATTTAATAATTGAATGGTTTATTACTATTTCAGTCAGGACCACTTTAGTCAAACAAAACTTTACTTCCATTTGCAGTATTATATTTGGCGGTATGGCTCTGCTCTGAGATCAACTGATGTAGCTGGGATGTGAGCTGAGCTTGACATTGTGTCCTGTCTGAACTAATGCTATGCTCAATTTCTGTAACAGCTGTGGTCCTCCACAGTTATGTGTGCGGTTATGTTTTGGTCACACAATCTATTCTGGAAACAGCAATGGCTATCTAAAAAAACCAAACAAAAAACACCTGCTTTTTGTCACACAGTCCCTTGAGACACGCTGACGTATGAAACTACAAATGTAATGTATCTGCTGTTTGTGGAAATGTATCGTGCCAACATTTTCTTCTGCCAACTGGCTACCCTCTTTCACATATTGTAATCCTGCTCCACCATTATGCTCAGGTCCTGCTTTATGATGCTCATATAACATATAATAAACACTCACCAGAGTGAGGGCTCCGCTCAGAAGAGGAGGACTTGCTGTGTTAGGGAGGAAGATGTGTGAAATTGTAACACTGCATTATTTAACAAAACAAAACATTTGACATAATAAAACAGCATTAAATCAGCCTGATCACGGTGTAAGTCAGCAATGGAAAACATTGACAGTATAAATATTCTAGAAAGCATTGAAAAGCACAATTAATAGGAGCTAAGAAATCCTACAACCACAATGACTTTTCTCTCTGTGCCTGTTATTATACTTACAGCATGGGTGAGGCTTCTGAGCCAGGCAGCTTGCCAGTAAGCACGATAACACTACTAAGAGTCTCATGCTGTAGGACTCCACGCTCCTGTTGTCAGTTAGCTACAAACAATCTGGTGCTACCGAGTGGAGTCACTTCCTTTTAAGTGCAGGTGCTGAGAGTCCAGTAGAGAAATCCTGCTTCCAGGGGTTTATTTTTAACCCTTTTACACCCATTTCAGCCATTCATCTGAGTGAAAGGGTGTTACCAGGTAGGTTCACAACAAGATAAAAGGCTATAAGAGCCGGTATCTCCCTAAACAAATGACACCTGCTCTACTTCTTGTCCATTATAGGCTGGTTAATATTTTTCATGAAGGAGACACAGAACATTGTGTGTGCATCTGTTAGGAAATATTATATCTGTACAAATATAAACACATTTACCTAAAATACATGATTCAGTATATTTTGCTGACAACAAAATACAAAAATACTCTACTCAGTGAAATATGTTCAGAAAGTTTTTTCTCAAGTGCATGTAGTCGGAGTGACTGTGAGGTCTGTGCACTGTGGGTCAGGGGTAAAGAATGTTGTTTGTGCTCACAAAAGACGGCGGCTAATAAACCCAGAACTGGATTTTGGCTGACTGGAGTGGAGGCCCACAGATGCAAGTAGCACTGTGAATGACATCATTGTCATATGATGGGGAGGCATGTGACTGCAGTGATTACAGCACCTGTTTGTTGTTTTTGTGCTTCATCGCTTTATTCCTCTGAGCAAATACTTAATTAAGCAGCGTTACTTTATACATTCACAATGTTATTTCCCCTTTAATTCACTATTTACACTTGCATTTGGCTTACACAGTAAAAGTTAAGGTCATAAAATCAAGGTGACTTACAATATCCATATAAAAACATATTGTTGGAAAGATGATTTTTCTGGCCAAGTTGATGCTAGTGGTAGCTGTCTGAATTTTTGTTGGTAGGCTAGCAGAGGAGTCCAGGGTGTGTCTGCTCTCCCTACAACAGGACCGAGGTGCAGCTGGGTATTGTTTATAGTTGCTACCTTGTCTGACACACAAGACAAAGACTTTTCCTAACAGACTAAATCTCATTGTAAAGTCACCTAGTATTTTAAGGTATGTTTTGACCAATTAAAGAGTTTGAATGTTGAGCTAAATTAATAGGCCATGTAAAAATAGACCTACATTTCAACCCCTTGAGCATATTTTGAATGTGAGGAGTTCAGCTATTTAATTTTTTTTTTTACAAAATGAAACAAACTCAACAGCCTACATAAACCTAGAGGCTACATGTTTATGTTTACATGTTTATGGTCTTCTCAAAAACTCGCTCACACTTGCTTGATGGATTTAGCATCTTTACTTCTGATGGTAAATCCATTGAAAGAGTGTCCTCGTATATAGACGGATGACTAGCTTTCATTTAATCTCCATATTGCTACTCGTTAGGAAGCTTAAAGTGAAGATTGGCTTCTATTTTAGAAATAAGTCTTGTTTTACGTTCAGTGCTGAGAAAACACTTGTGGAAGCTACTTTCATGTCTGTGATTGATTATGGTGACATATTGTATACGCATGCTTCCTCTTCCACGTAGCCTTGATTCAGTGTACCATGCATCTTTATGTTTTATAACACATGCAAAGTCACTCATCACTGCATTCTTCTTGATTTCGACATCACTGACCATATGCAGACAACAGCGCTGGCGTATTTTTATCTATAAAGCAATTTTGGGCAAACTTCCTGCCTACCTGAGCACCCTTCTGTGTGTCAGCTCTGGTAGTTACCAGCTGAGATCCTCAGGTGGTTGCTTTTAAATGTACCCCGGTTCTTAACAGATCTGGGGAAAACTGCATTTTCCTACTCTGCACCTTGGACATGGAACAATCTTCAAAAAGATAGAAAATTAGAATTTAAGGGCATAATAAAGAATGTGCGGACAGAAACACGTGCTTGTTTTTCTTGAGAGGCCACTTTGTTTGAATAGTTGTTGTTTTATTGTGGATTTTTGTATTATATGTTGAATTTGTTGCATTTTAAATGTGTTCTGATTGGATGCTACGTAGCCAGGTCTCTCTTTTAAAAGAGATTTTCAATCTCAGTGGGACTTCCTGGTTGAATAAAGATTAAATAATAATAAAAACACAAAAACCTTGGCATGAAAAGATCGACGGCACCTTAGAGGTGAAGAGCAGGTCACCTTACTGGCTGAGCTACGATAGCTTAAGTAAATATTTTCCGCCTTGTTGTATTCATATCAGGGTTGTGTATTCAATCATACCCCCTTTATGTTTGAACAAAGACACCTACGTCTTATTCATACATTTTGAAAGTCACTACTCATGTTGGCATGTCTACAAGGTTATTTTCTATCTGTAGTTGAAAGAAATCAAATGATTATTAAATAAAAATTAAACTGGACTAAACTTTTGCAGCAAAGCTGAATAGCTAACATGAGGTGGTTAATAGGAGCAACAGGTTTTCAGATCAACACAGTGCTAATGATGGAAAATTGTCATAAAGCACATGCTTCATTGTCTGGCACACTGTCAGGTGATAATGCACTGCCAATCCAGTTAGACAGCAATCCAGTCACATGGTGATGAGACAGTGATTAACTACAAAAACATTATTTCCAAAACAAAACACACACGTTTTCAGTATTATTTCTATTATTTATTGCAGTAAAAACCAGCTTAAACTTGCCATTCTGTGGCTGTAAATCATAAAATGTTATTTCCTGAAGATTTTTGAACAAAATGTATCATTTCTTTTTCCATTTTTAAACATGGAAACATGAGACTGGCTTATCATTGAGCTTTGTCAAGCACAAAAGTGAATAAATCTCTTCACGTGTTGGGAGGAATATTCAGCTGACTAACTCCGGATATGGCCATAATTTAAATGACATTTAAATTTATGGATAATACATATACAGGGTTCCCACAGTCATGGAAAATCCAGAAAAGTCATAGAATTTCACTATCACATTTTCCAGGCCTGGAAAAATCATAAAAAGTTTTGGAAAAGTCAAGGAATTTTGTTGTGTGTAATAAAATTAATTGTTACAGACACCTTCCGTAAATAACCTTCCATGTCCAATTCCAAAGCTTAATAAGCATATGCCTACATTCCTATGCATCCACGTTGTTTTTCAGACTTACACCCAGAAATAAATTTATGTCAAATGCATTAAGAATACACTGGTAATATAATCATTGCCATTTCCCTCAGCTAGTACCAATACTTAACATTTGAAGTGAAGTATACTTTGCAATTCTGTTTGTGTTATATGTTGTGAATGGTCTTGGTCCTTAAGAAATAATGGAAAAGTTTTGTCACCCCAGATGGAATGTGTTTAAACTACATTCATACTTTTGTTGTTGTTGTATGCATGTTGTTTTACATATCTGGGAGTGCCAACACTTCACAACTCCTAAGAGTTTCTAAGGTAGAACATGTTACTGTCTGACAACTGGAGGTAGTTTGAGCAGCTGACAAATGCCATTGCACTCTGGTCCATGCTGCTCTTCCAGGAAGTACCTGAGGCCTCTGGCAGCAAAGTTGGACGGGCCTCTCGGGGTCTTGGTGGAGTGAATCTGGGGGTCAGTGAGGTAGGTCAGCCCTTTGCCATTGGCTGTCACCCACCCTGTGGAAAAAAAGAAAGGATGTGTGTTCACAGTTAGGAACAAACTTTTATTATATATAGTACATAGTGATTTCAGTGATCAGTGACACACAGGCGAACCTTGCAGGTCAACAACAACTTCCTGGCAGTCAGAGAGCAGGTAGGTAAAGTGTCCAAAGGCAAGGCCATATTCTGTAGCCTGGAAACTCTTGTCCTTCTTCCCGGTGTTGTTGGTCAGTTTGACAAAGTCTCCAAGCATGTAGGGCTCCACTGTTACACATCCCACAATCTCATTTCCATTCAGAATCTATCGACAAGTTAAGGAAACAAAAGGGGCATTAAGAAATATTTAAAGGGACAGTTCAACCCCAAATCAAAAATACATACTGCTCCTCTTAGCTCTAGTGATATTTATCAGTCTAGATTGTTTTGGTTTGAGTTGTCCAGGAGATACCCTAAACCCTAACCCAAATATGATGGAACTAGATGGCACTATTTTCTCTACAGCACTACACCTGCCAACCGTATCACTGTGCAGAGGGAAGAGTGCATCTTCTCATCGATGAGAGGCTTGTGCTCATGATAGCATGAAATGTAAACATTAATTGCGTCCTCATCGGCTGAGCTGTAATGTTAGCTAGCTCAGTGGCACCAGGTGAGCTAGCTGTTGATCCATGCTTCACTCTGCACACTGATACTGTTGGCAGGTGTAGTTCGGTAGAAAATAAATAGTTCCAACATGAAACTGCTCACTTTTAAGTTATTTTTTGGCTCTTTTAGCAACATAATTGGAGTTCCATCTAGTACCATTATATTAGAAAGAAAGCAGAAATCTCCACAACCCACATCTCCAACACTCTGCAACTCACACCAAAACAATCTAGGTTGACTGAAAGCACGACAAGTAAGAAGAAAAGATATGTTTGTTTTTTTTACTTTGGGGTGAACTGTCCCTTTAACATGCAAAAATACAGTCATGTGTATTTGTGTCGTATTAATCTCTTCAGTAATCCAATGGCACTATTATATCCCTAGTGTGTTCTGTCACTACTCAAAAATATTAACCAGTGCAAGTGATGCAGTCTTAGCATATGGTGTTTAATTTCAGAAATGGTGTTTAGGCTAAAATGGTATATTAAATCCAGAATAGTTCTCGTTTTGGAGCGTGTACAGAGACACTGAAGAGAGTGCTTGCCACTAAGCTATTATCTGTATTATAATGTCCTATTATAAACGGCTCATAGTGCATTCTAGACTAATAACCAACAAATTATCAGCTCTAACACAGTCTTGAGAGTATATTTCTGGTGTAAACTGACAGCTGGAGGGTGTACTGGGGTATTACATTTGAATTTCAACTAACACTGCTCAAAGGCAGCTGCAGGCTATTCTGCACTCTGCTGTCTCTAGTTATGTATTTGTGTAGGGGGTCCTATTAAAGTGGCATTTGTGAATTGAGCCATTTGAATTCTCATGGAACATCTGATATATCTACATTTCTTAAATGAAGTAAAACTTTCTATTTCTTTTCTATGCATGCCATGTAAATGTGGTCTTTATGATATGGCCTCACCAGTAGCGCTTCCGAGGGAATGAAGAAGATCTGAGCCATGACTTCCCTGTCGTAGAGACTCTTGTTGAATTCAGTCACATAGTACTGGGCTGTCATCTGTCTCTCCACATCTTTCAGGTGGAACTGGATCTCCTTTGGCTTTAAGTAATCTTTCCCCACATAACTAAGGACATAAATACATAAAGTGAGACTTAGTACTAGTCCCATTTCTTAGTTTTACCCCTACACGTCATTTCTAAGTGCCCCTTTGTCCTTTGGCACAGGGTTACAAGAGGTAGTGGTTGAAATCTTCAGATATAAAATAGGACAACTCTTCAAGAGTCTAATACGTCATCAGTAAGCTAACATAATTTTCATATGATGTTTACATAAATAGCTGCAACTATTGCAATAACTGTATTATTACAATGACATTGGCCATTCATCTGATGGAGACAGAAAAGCATGGATGTTAACGATTTGTTTCAAACTATCAAACATGTCATCGAATAAAAAAGGACACTGCTTTATTACCAGGCCACTGACAGTGCTTTGTAGGCTAATGTTAGCCACCTGGGATCCTACACTGCCAGTCTGAACTGATATTAGAGGACCTGCTGGACATGGATAGGTGTCATATGCAAGTAAAGGGTGGGGGCAGGGTTGCATGAAAATATGTCAAAATATGGGACTGCCAAGCACAAATAAGCAACAACAATATAACATTTGCTATCAAGCTAGTTAGCCACTGAGAAATTAACATACGGCCGGCGATGTTTTTATTATGCTTGTTATAAATAAAAGGACCAAAGTACATTGAAACAATATTCAACTAAGATAACACAATGCTTATCATTATGCTTACATGTTTATGGTTGAAAAAAAAACATTTGTGGGTTTCATTTTTTGCTTGTGCAGCCATCTCAACATTTGGTTTAGAGAGTGCCGCTAAAAAATTTGAGTTTGGAAGGCCATGTAGCCCTAACTTACCACTCCATCCCAGCAAGTTATCAAGACACTACCCTTTGCCATGAATGTGCAAAACAGAAGGGTAGAGCTAAGTGGTAGGGGCAAGGGGTGTATCAGATTTGAGCCTCAAATGTGCAATTGCATACCTGCTTAACCTCTCCTCCTGGTGTAAAAACTGCACCCATATTGCTGTTCTCTGCTTGCCCTGCACCCCCATCGGCTCCCCGATGTAAACACAGGTCTCTCTAGCTGTCCACAGTCCTGTGGCTTTGGAGAACTTCAAATGAAGAGCACCTAGTAGAGATGATCCAGAGATTGGCAGACAGTTGCAATCAGTATTTTGTACTGGTGATACAGACAAATTTCAACAATGGGAATTCAAACTTACTGTTAGCAATTCTGTGTGCCTTGAGTTTGAATTGTATCTTGTCACTACACAGTCTCTTCAGCAGACATTCATGGCAAACTCCAGCCAGTAGGGCTTGGTAATCCTGCTGTGACAACAAATATTGACTCTCAGGGACGACACCAGCTACAGTGCTGTGCTTTAGGCAGCTGTAGCACAAGGGGTTCTTCATCTGAGGGACATTCACTTTTTCTGAAGATGTAACTTCACTGTGCTGATGTCCATTCTGATGCTCCTCCAGCATCTCAAATGAACTCTCTGTGGAGGTTTCAGTGGAAGCACACTGTTCTGTGACAAACTGAGAAAGGTTTGGGTGTGGGGTTGCTAAAGAGTTCTTAGCTTCAGGTATTACAGACACTGAGTCAACTTCAGTGTCCATATTAGGACACAAAGGTTTGGATTCCCATCCAGATGTGTGTTTTTTGTGTGTGGGATCATGAGCTGAATCGCTGCTTTCAGAATCAAGTGTTTCTAAAAGGAAGAAGCTCCCATCAGAATCTGGTGACTTGCTGCTTTGGCCTTTGGTTCCTGTTTTTAAATGGCTGCTTGGCTGTGGTTTTCTGTTTGTTGAGGAGTTTAGGTCAACTGGGATTTTCTCCCATGACGACTGGGAACCGAAACTGTCACCAAGGGAGCTGGAGGATGTCTTAAGAGCTAGCTCGGATAAGGATTGCGCTGCCCCTTCCCCTACTGACGGTTTCAGCGCCACATGAACGTCAGTCATCCAGTCCTCCTCAGTGCCCAGCGTCTCTATTCCAGCTTGTATCACTTCAAACTTCTCTGAATCACTACTCATATTGGAGGAGGATGTGGCAGGTGTTGCAGATGTTGGGACTGTATGGGAACTGACACCAGGGTTACAACCCTGTAAGTCTCGCTTCTTGTTTTTATCAGCAGATTGCAGAATGTTGTCTGACCTGTCATCAGCCTCAGTGGTCAGCAAGCTCTGATTATGTGCATTTGCCTCACGTTCGACGGCACTACTTCCTGTGTAGCCACTGCTGCTGGGCCTGGGAGACCCTGAAACACTTAAGGAGAAGTTCTGCCATGAAGAGCCAAGGTCATCTGTGCTTCCTACAGTGCTACTCAGCTCAGGCTTTTGAGGTGGGCGCACAGCAGATGACTTTGAACCTCTCTGTTGTGGCTCCTCTCCTTTGAGTGGCTCTTTGCAGGCTTCTGTGCTACATTCTGTGTTGAGTGTACCAATGGTCGTCCCCAGTGCAGTTATACATACTGGTAACCTCACCCCATCTATCTCATCACCGGTCCCCTTACAGTTTGTGTTAGTTGCCTCACAAAGTGATGCATGATACTTTTGGAATCTCTGCATCACCTTGCTAAAACCTTCCACAGTGAACCTGGCCATTGCATCTTTAATGTTTCTGTAGCTGTCAGGGATAAAAGACCCCTTGTCAGAATTAAGGAAAGGCTCTACTTGCAACAGAAGCTTGACTTGGGCAACCAGATGCATGATTTCAGCACAGAGGCTGTCTTTGTCTTGAGTATCTGCACTGCAGTAGTCATAGAAATTTGCTAAAGCTTCTTGGCAAGCATGAGTTGCCTGCACCACAACGTCCTGAGGAGTGCCAAGCCATTTGTGAGTGACAGTAAGAGAATAGGCAGCCTTGAGGAAGGTGTGAAGCTCCTGCTTGCTGGTGACCAGCTCGCCCTCTGCTTTAGTGAGCAGGCCGATTGCAAATGCCTCTCTGGCCTGCAGGAGGAAAGACCGTCTTTGAGAGGCAGGGCACTCCACTGAGAAACTGTACGATAACAAGCAGGTCCCTTGAGTTGCCTAAAGCAAAAAAAAGTTCAGAGAGAGGCAAAAGAATCATTGAAACAGCACCAAGTAAGATTTATACCTCTTTGCTGTCAGTATCAGAAAAACTCTGATTTATATCACTTGCATAGAACAGAGACCCGTCAACAGAACAACCTACCACATTCGTCAACACATAGAGTGAAGTGTACTGGCTGTATACCACTGCCATCTTAGCTGCCTGAGCTGCTGAGAGAAGACGATGACCCTGGTCCCCAAGGAAAGACTGCTCCAACCAATCAGACAGACATGGATAAGCAATTATACAAAGCAAACAGTACACAAGGATCCCACACATTTTTAACAATAAATTTTCAAAAGTTGTTTTACACCATTTTCATGACTTTTACAGCCATACTTTATCAAACACATAATTTGCAGGCATTTGTTGATAAGCAAACTGCTAGCGCCTGCTAACTTTATTTATGCGTTACGACATTCCAGCCACCAACTTGCTGCATATGCCTATAGACCAGACCTGCAGTGTCTACAGGCATCACACACATGCATTTAAAGCTTTTTAAGATCTTTTAAGAAATTCTTTAACCAAATTTAAGACAGATTTTTGGGCAAGTTATCTTTTCTTTTTCAAGAATTGCAGGTAAATAGAAAGGTAAATAGTATAGGTGGTTCCATGCAGAGGTGGTTTTTATGTAGGAATATGGTTATTAGAGTGAGTTGGGTTAATCTACATTCTGCCAACAGGTGAGTGCAAGTATACAGTAAAAATCCACTGTGAGGGTCCAAGGACAGAGGGATGCCGTATGCTGTACAGCCCTCTGAGGCAAATTGTGATCTGCGATACTGGGCTTTATAAATAAAACTGAATGAAACTGAATTGAAAAAGACAGTATTAGGTTCTGTGGTGGGTGTAAAGATTTGTAACATCATAAATAAGAAGACCTTGACTCATTTTGACAAAAAGAAATTAAAAGATGGATAAATGAAATTAGATCAAATGTTTGTAGCAATTAAGACCTCACAAATTTAAATTTACGACTATTTAATTACTTTTAAGGACTAATATTTGTAAAATTTGATTGAAAATTGTAAGGACAGACACCCTAACACTAGAGTACTTTGCAGGAGATAGAAAACCCTTGATCCTATAAATGTCAGTGCATTTTAACATGTGCAAATTAAGTTTGTATGTATATATTTCTTGTTAAACCAACATTTGTTTTGTGGACTTGTGTAATAACTGTTTTGCAGCCTTGCCTGAACCAGAGTGTTTGCAAAACCTTAATGAAATGAGGTTGATCGGCGTCATGTCCCATCAGTCTTCCCCTATCCAACTACATCAGTGACCCAACACACTGACTGCATGCTCATCCAGACATCTGTACATGTATAAATGTCTGGATCGTGGTATCTAATGATTCAATTAAATAGGTATAGTTGACTGAATCACTTGGTATGGTTAGGCTAAGTGCTGTATGTAAATAACCAACCTGTCAATTTAGTTGTAATTCAGCTGGAGACGCATAGTACGGGAAAATGCAGTGTACTACTGGTGCACTCAAAATGGTGCAAAAGTTGAGTGTGGAATGATGGACACTTCTCACCTTCAACAGCTGCCATCTTTGTGATGTAAAGGAAGCTATGTCACAAACTTATCAACTTTTGACATGGCAGCTAGGGACAACAAGGAGTTTGAGCTGGCTACAGTGAACACCGCCACAGATGTAAGTTATACTGGTCTGGTCTATGTGTATCACATGATACTAGTAATGTCTTTCATGGTCACACAGTGCAGCACTACATTTTAAAGTACATGTATTTTGTGTAAAATTAGACAGGTTTTAGGAATTTATGAGCATATTTTAAACAACAGGCAAAACAATGTATATTAAAAACATTATGAAAACATTTTCCAGAAATTTAATGACTGTGGCAAACCTGAATATAAAAATGCATCATAATATCAGTTATACTAACCAAATCAATATCTGGATTAGTCCTAAAAGCGTGGAAGTCCTCATCGTTCATAGACACCAATATGTTGGCCAATATGCCAAGAGAGGTTCCAATGCCCTACAAAATATACAGACATGCAGAGCAAAGGTTTATAACAGGGTGTTAACTGGGAAGTGCATGTTTACAAGCTGATAATATGCAGCTGCCTTGTTGTGGTTGTGTCTCTACCTTTTTATCAGGTTGAGGAAGTGCGTAGTAGCCAACCAAAGAGGCCCAGATTAGCTCTGCAGCCTCGAGCCACAGGCCTGGAACAAAGCACACAACAGCCATGATATCACTGTAATAGTGGATTTAACTACTCTTTCCTTCAGGAAAAAAGATCTTACCTAGCTTTTGTAAAATCATTCCACGTACTTGAACACTCACAGCCTGCACAAGAGCCCTGTCATTTTCATTGTGGTACACCCAACAACCTGTGTAAGAAAACAAAGATTTGGTTTCATTGAGCTTGCAAAGAAAACCAACCTAATACTTTATTAAAGGCAATTAAAAGAACATAGCACCTACCTGTGGCCCCGCTGTCGTTAATCAGACTGCTCAGTATGTATTCTGCCTTCTGCAATTTGCCTGTAGGGAGGAAGATTGTAATGTTTATCCAGCTCTGTATAACAAAACATTAACTATCTCTATAATGACAATGTGTAATTAGGACAAAGCCTTTTCGCATCGCCATGTTATGAGTTTTTATCAAGCACTGTTATTTCCCAAAATAATGAATAGGATGATGTGTGAAGTGTTACTCATTCATCAACCCCAGGTTTTCACACTGTACCGGAGTTAAAGTAGACTCTGGCCTGCCGTATGACCAGCTGGGGGGCCACAGGGGTGTCAGGGTGGTGTCTGTGGAGCAGCTTGGTGATCTTCAGCAGCCGGCTGGACTCGTCCGTCCAGTAGAGGAAACGGTCAACTAAGAAGACCACCGCCAGCGCCGTGCCTGCTTCCTGAGCCACGATGGAGGCCTTCAGAACAGCCTGGAGACACAGCAAACATAAATATACATCATTTGTTTTTTTTTGTAACTCCAACAGGAAGTCAGTTTTTAGATGTAGTATTATTACCAGTAGTGAAGACAGGTGTTTGCAGATGAGGTCACTGAGGTTGGTCTTGTCATTGGCACTGATAGACTGCTTGTACTGCCACTTCTCCGGCACAAAGGGCCACTTCATCTCTACTGCCTCCTGCAGGAGAGAGGCCAGCTCTGCACACAGGGAGTCTGTAGGAAATTAGTTGAATTTCATAAATTAAATAAAGTGTGTGGCAGTGTTAAGATGAACTGGTCCAAAAACTGTGTGTGTGAATAAATGACACAACACTTGATAAACTCGTTCAACTTTTTGCAAGAGGGAATAACTTAACTTATTTTCCAACCTGAACCCTATTTTCCCACATTTTGTGACGAAATGACTAATGGGAACACAATTTTTGGGACTGGTCCAGTATTGAGTGAGAGAGCTGCAGCCAGCAGTAGCGCAACAAGCTGCAATGTAACCACTCAGGGCAATTATGCATTTTCAATGTACGTCCATTAAAATGTGACCTGTTTTTACTACTGACAGGATCACATTGTTATAATAAGTGTCTGACAGAATTATGGAAAGGATCCCTACAGAGAGAGACCTTTTTGTTTTTTTTTTTTGTTGAAGACACAGCCCTGAAACTGCTGATGCCAATGCCACCAGACTCCATTTAAATAAAGAGTAATTTTAGTGTGTATAGAGCCAGGATATTTTCCCTTCTAACTGGGTGAATAATGGGTTTATTTAAACCAAACCAGAATTGGTGATTGCTGAACAAGTGCAAGTTAACCAAAAGGTTCTTACTCTTTAACAAAAATGTCTGTCTCAGTAGGGATCCTGTCCATAAATTGCCAGACACTTAAAGTAACAATCGGAACATGTCAGTGGCTAAAACAAGCACTTTTAGTTGACCTACATGTAGCGAGTGGTTACATTGCTGCCTGTTTCAACCCACTCAATGTGGGAACACAGGGTTCAGGTTGAAAAATACCAAACTTACCCTTTAAGACTACCTTTCAACCTTATCAACTTTATTCAGGAAAAGCTTTCCAGATCTATGTTACGAAAACTTGCTCTGATTATACTACAAGTTGCTTCCACTAGGAAGCAAAGTCCTTTGACTTAACAACATATTTTGCAAATTACTGAGAACAGAGCTTCAAATAGTGGTAAAGGGACTCAGTTCTTACATGCAGACTCACTTTATGACTTAGTTTTTGTGGTTTTGGATGGTTTGGGGCATTTTGTGTTGAAGAATTGCATCAGTTTCATTTTAGGGTTAATATCAGGATTAATATCAAAGCATGCAGAGTGCTGCTGTCTTGGCATTCGTTGTTTTGACAGAGACGTGATATATGTGGGCACTGGGAAGGCAGAGGGATTTGATTACACTGAGTGAAGGAGATTTATGACGAGTACTGCCCCAGCCTGCGCTACTAAAAGGTTTTGGCTAAACAAAAGGAATTCCCCTAAAATTCATGCCAACATGATGGATTCACTGAGCATTTGTATCGAATGCATTTGTCCCTTATTCTCCACATAGACCATGGATGGCATTTTTATAAGGTTCCAATGTTATGTGTTTGTATATGTATATAATACATGGATATTATATGCTACGACTGGTGGGCAGTACTTGTTTTTGGCTCAGTTGCTTTCACCATGGCAGCTGGGTCACAAATGTTCTCATTTTACGGCTAAACAGTACACTAAAATATGTTTATGAAACCACCTGAGATGAGACATAGGCAATGCAGTAACAGAATCTTAATTCATATTTGATCGGTGTTGCCTACTTTGACAATTTGACTTTAGTTCACGAGCACTGACAGGTGTATTCAAGATTCCTCTGCTCTCTCTGACTGGCTGTTCTCTTTCAGTAGTGGTAGATTCTGGCAAATGCCATTAGAAGCACTACGACGAGGAGGAACTTTTTTTTCACAGATTATCTGCCTTATGTACTGCTGTGAGGATATAGTGACAGTTTCAGCAAATATGACCAAGAGTTATTTTCATAGAAGTTAGCAACTTCAACTTCAATCCAATCCCCAATCCAATCCCCTCCCCTGCCCAAGTAAAAACTCAACAAATCTCCTCCCATGCCCAAATGAAAACCCAATAAATAGCACCATCTTGTGTCTGACCTCTGCAGCTACAGTAGTTGAGCCTTTCTGCCTCAGTGGGTTGGATGGACTGTTTAGCTGCTCTGAGGCACTCCTCCAGTAAACCCCCCACCTCCTGGCTGTCCATTCTGGTAAACATATCTTGTGGTTGTTGCCTGGGCTGAGAGGATTTCTTCCTCTCTCTGCCTCTTTGCTCTTGTTCCTGTGTCAGAGTGATTCAAGAAAGGGGATTCCATGCAATGACCAGACTGCAGCTGAGAAGAGATTTCACCATCAGGTCTGTTTGTAAATTTCAAAACATTAAAAGATTGAATCAATACATGAATAAAAAGTCAAACAAATGAATAAATAATATCACAAAAAGAAAACCCATTCTTGTTTTTTTTATTCCTATGAAATTGTAAGTTTATGGACAGCACATCTCTGTTGATGTGCCTGTTTTTCCATGAAACAACGTCCCAGGTAAGAAAACTTTGGTTTATGGTCCTTATTTACCAATGATTTCATAGTGAACCATACTTTCAGTTCATTAAGACATAATATTTTGATACCATATTACAGCGTATCATATAATATGTACAAAAATGTGTAAAAGTTATTTTGAATGTATGAACTCTCAGTCCGAGGACAACTTGCAACTTAAGTGTACATAGAGAAAACATACTATATCGTGTAATATGCCAAACACAGTGCACTGTACTGACATTGAGGAAAATCCACAGACATAACAGGAGTGAAAGTCACTGTTGTTTCTGTAGTCACGTTTAAAAATTGTTCTTCTCACTCCAGACAAACAATAACTGTAAAACTTCATCATTTACTATAATGTCAGATTGATAAAACATTACTTACAGAAACAGCACTTACCGCTTCCTCAGGTTCTCCTCTTCTTCCTGGAAGGGCAGTACTATACTGTGCTGCCTTCAAATGCTGTCGGAAATATTGCAATTTCAACTTGAGAGCGCTTGTTTCAAGTTCACCACGTACGTAATAGTGACGAGATATGTGTTTTCCGGTATGTTCTCAAGCTTACTGTACTTTCCACATATCAGCAAGATGATAGGCCATGTGTTGTAAAATTTCAGTGAAAAAAACAAATTGCATCAGTGCGTATATTACCTTAGGAACACCACCTAAATTAAGAATTCCAGTGTTTTATGTATATGGCCCAGGAAAGTATAATCAGTATTTGTGAACATGAGCTACTCTCTCTCAAAGCCAGAAACCAGAGAAGTAAAGCTCCGTTTCCACCAAGCAGTACTGTATGTTTCAGTTCAGTTGGGTGAGCTTTTTTTCCGTCTTCATGGTGAAAAGTTGTGGATGGTACCAATGGAACCATTCTGTAACGTCCCCATTTTTGGTCACCCCTCTGTTGGGGTATCTAGCACACAGATCTGGTACTAAAAGGTGGAGCTGTGAACACTGCAGTCCATTGATTGGTCAATAGCGGATGGTCACTTTTACTCAGGGTCGAGTTGTGGCTGGTTTTGTAACCACTGTTCATACCGTGGCAAGTCTTAGATATATGAGTGAACTACTACTATTAAAATAAAGGATGTTTTGCTGCCTCCCACAGCAGCTGTATTCTGAGAGAAAAAAAAAAAACTGAACTCACTGGGCCGACTGCCGGCAACATTGAGGGTAGAATGTTTACTTGTAATATTACTCAATGTATGAGCTGACAACGTGAATCCATCAGCACACCTTACATTTCAATATGACAACTTTGACCATAGTAGTCTTTTTTTTGTCTCTCTTGGATGAAAAACAGCATCGCCGAGCGTTGTTCCTGTGGGCTCTAGATGGCTGCCATGCCTGGGAAGGACTCAGTGCACAAATCTGCTATTTTTCAATATCCTATGGAGAGAGACTCTCACTGCAGCCTGTTCTAATTTGCTCTGAAAATGTCAGCGTGCAACCTCGCTCTGTGAGTGCTGGATGGAGCAGTGAGTGACAACAACCCTGCCCACATTTATGGATACTGTTCACAGTGGAAATGCTAGGGTCTAGGTACCATGTCTGAAGGATTACATGTGGTTCCAAAGGGACCATACCGAAAGTGTTCAGTGGACTGGGGCTTAACTCTCAAACTTGTGATGTCATTGGGTATAAAGTCTGGAGCTGCTCCTCAGACAATGAATGTGAACCTGATTTTGCGGACCCACAGAATGGACCCACAGAACCCATATGGGCTTTATAGACCCTATCACCCTGACATAGCACAAACACTTCTGGGTAGACAACTGGCCATTGTTTAACATCGCAGAGACATGTAAAATTGGCAAACTTTAAAGATGTATAATTCAACATGGTGGTCTGACCTATCTGACCTTTCTGCTGTGCTTATTTTATGCACTCTGTTGCTTTGCTAGCATCTTTGATAAACCAAATCTAACAGCATGGAAGCTCAGAAGTGTACTGCCACCTAAATAGATCAATATCACTTTAAGTGTACACTATATTTGGAATATTTTAAACACTTTACCTTACACACTAACTGATCAAAGCAGCAGTAGACCAGCAATTCACGCTGGACCTTTTCTTAAGGTGGCGAAAAAGCAACTAATTGAGGCACTTGCTCAGCACCGTTTCATTTTATGTATGTGACATGGAGGTTTTCTACCCAACACATGCTGTAATTCAGTCTACACTCTTTCCCTTGAGTGCTCTCATCTAGAACATCTTTCCCAATTCATTGTCAATGGAGCAGCTCCAGACTTTTTACTTGATGACATCACTTTTGGATGTGGAAGAAAATGTTTCATGTGAAGTAATATTGTGGGACCTTCTTCGACCATAGCAATAACATGAATGAATTCTGAAAATTGGCATGGTTCCCCTTTAATCCCCCATGACCTGAACGCAACATGTGACGTTATGAAGGCAGCAAACCTCTACCCTGCAGCAACAGGTAGGAGTACTGTATGTCCAACACTATGAAAAAAACGTGTATTTAATGTGGAACCTTCCTGATTTACCCAATAAACAGCAATGCAGCACATATATTCTCTACCTGTCATGCAGTGTTACAAATGCATTTAATAACAAATGCATGAACATCCCATTCTGCCACTGCAGCAGCTGTCTACCCCTTGTTTACTGTCATCCAGCCAAGTGCACGAGACCACTCGATAAAATGTAAAAAAAAAAAAAAAAAAATCGAAATTTATGAAGTGTATGTGAAGGCAGCACAAAACTGGGAGTGCAAACATGTGTGAGACTATTAAGAAATTATTAATTTTATTTTAAAAGACGCATTAATATCACAGAGATTGTTACGGTGTGTGATGGTGCGTGGCGGCTAGTGCAGAACAAGCATGTGCAGACTGGTGTTGCTGTGCTACTACCAATAGGCGGGACTGTGGCTCTGCAGTGTAACTGTGAGCCGCACAGCTGGAACAGGAGCAGAGGGCTGGCACGCGGTCCAGCTGCGACCAGATGACTGAACTCAGCTGCTTCCAACACACCAACAACACATCGCATCCATAAACTTGCTTCCGAGCGCGCCAGGAGATGACTTGTGCGCACTGTAGGGTTAATGTGCCGTAAGAAAACCCCCGCATAGCACATTGAGAGAACATCAACCCAGCATCAACTCTGAGGAGGAATCCGAGTGCATCTCTTCTGATGACTTCTTGGGTTTCGATCATCGGCGCCTCTCTCCGCAGGACCCCGTGTTCCCACTCCGTAGCCGAACAGGCGTTTTGAGTTCGGTACGTGGTGCTGGTGATGTAACGCTTTGCATCTCAGTGCTCACTCCACAACTGTTCTCACTGTCGCCTCCTCTCCCAGAGCATGGGACCCTTCAAACTCTAAAGGTAAGACGTGTCATAACTTACATGTTAGCAATTTGAGGCCACTGGAGACATTTTTACGCACGGCGGGTTTCAGAATCGCTCTTTCTCGTCTGGTCAGACACTTAGATTTACAAGAAACCCGCAACAGTGTAATGTTACGTGCGTCTTATTTCACTCCTACTTCATCTACAGCAGTGTAAATGTGTATTGTTGTATTGCAACAGTAGGCACGGTCATGCGAAGACTTGTGTTCTTGCACCATCAGCCACAGTCAGAATTCAGTCAGAATTTCATGTTGACTCATTGGGGAGTCATGGGTGCGCTTTGTACTTTGTGTTGTAAAAAGTACTTACAGCTGTTGTGCTCAGACTTGTACAAGACATGGTTTGCATCAGTTATATCTACTAGTTGAACCAAGGCCTTAGCCATTGAGTCAAAATGGGGGGACCAAATCCCCTTGGGGGTGTGGGTGTTGTTGATTTTATTTATTATTATGATTACATTGGGTGCATGGTTGCCTGATGTATAGCATAGATTAAAAAAGTATGGAGGTGGAGGTTGTCTCCCCAAATATATATTATGATTACTGCCTTGAGCTGAACTTATACAAAGCAGTAATTAATAAATATATATATTTGAGGGACCCCCACCCATGCTCAAAATGTCCCCCTCAATATATTAATAAAAAATGTCAAGAATTTGCTATGGCAACCTGCACTGCAGTTGCCATTGTAATTGTCAAATTGATGTTACAGGTTCTAGTATTTTGATGTACTGCAGCTCTGTGTAACTTGTGCAAGTGGTGTTGTTGTACCCCAGCTGATGCCATTGCTCGGCTCCCAAAAATGGCACTCAGTCATCAAAACTTTAAGAATCTGTGATTTGAGTTTTTTTGTTTTTTTTTGTCTCAAAATGTTATAAAATTATCAGTGTGGCTGTTAAGCTTTCCAAAATGTCTCCCCCTAAGACAAGGGATGGGAATTGGCAGGGGGCCCATGATATGATATTATCATGATACTTAAGTCAGTGTATCACATTATTGGGATTTTAAATGTTTGCAATATACAGAGTATTGCAACAACATTTACTGCGATATATTGCAATTTATTACCTTTTGTCAACTGTAAATTATGTTACTAAGGAAAAATATGTCAACATTTGTTTTATTGTTTATAGATCAAGTTTTAAGATGTTTTTCCACTTCATTTTATGAGCACTGCAAGTTATTACCAGAAAGTTACAATGTGTAACTCATATATTTTTCAATAAATTACATTATTATCACCTTAAAGACCACAACTGTGTATTTTAACCACATTCAGAATTTTATTGTGAAATGCATGCAGGTAAATTCAGTAATTTTACAGAAGTACCCTGCTAAATCATAGTAGCATGTGAAGGTTGACTGTGAGATTACAGTGAAATACAGTAATTCCATGGGAGCACAGTAATCCAATGTACATAAACTGTAAAGTTACAGTTAAATACACTTATTATCACAGTGATGTAATGGGCTTTAGCTGCGAGGTTACAATTGAATACAGTAATTTTACAGAAGCTTACCATTAAATCACAGTGATATGTAGGCATAAGTACTTTGAGATCACAGTATACAGCTGTCGTTCCACAATAATTTGCTGTAAAAATGATACAGTAACTTACTGTGAAAGTGATTACTGTGAACGTGTGGTCAAATATATCTCTAGTGGACTGAAAAAGCAATTGATTTATCATTCTACTAGGCTACCTAAAGTTTAATTTGTATTTGCAATATTAATAATTTAATAATTCAAAAAACACTTGCCGTCCGTGTATGGATACAATATTGCCACACAAAATATCATGATACTATGATGTATTGATATTTCCCCCCACCCCTATCCCAGACCTCCCTGGAGGGTTTGGTTGATTGAAAATAGTCCCCCCAATCAGGTGATTACGGCCCTGAACTAAAGGAGTTAATAGGTCAGTGCAATTATTTTCAGGAAGAGGATTATCACTGGGCAGAATAGAGAAGGAAGGAGGAGTTCCAGGGAGTGGCTGGGTGAGAATGATGGTAAACAAAAGTCTACTGGTGTGCAAACTTATTGCCTGACCCATCTGGTAAGAGGAGGGGAGGAGGGAAGATGCCGTGCTGAGGGTTCCATGAAATGGCACTGACACTGACCTTCAAGACCCCTGGCAGCTCAGCTAATAACCAATAAACACCTATGTGCTGATGAGAATTCACCATGACTGGAGAGGCCACATCCCAGCTTATTGTGTGTCAGCCTTTGCTGCTGAATTAAACATGGGAGAGGTCAGACTTTGCTCGCTTTTTTTTCCCCCTTCAATCAGCCCACCTCATTACCTGTTCTCTTATACAGGCTGCAGCTGTCTGACTGCAGTGATTCGAGGTGATTTTTCTCCCACCGCCCTCAAAGCATCGGGGATTAGGAGGCATCTTTGAGTGCCGGGGCTGCTGATTGCTTGCTCTGCGACGTCTTCGCTTATACTTCACCCCTTCCTTATCCGACTATGTTTTGATGTCAGAGCGGTGGGGATTTGACTTGTAAGCTGTGACTGGCTGCCTCTCTGGACATTTGAAAGTCTTAGCAGCCGTAGTTGTGCAGCCCGTCACATCCTTGTGGGAGGCAGAAAAGTCGCCTCAGTGTTTTTTTCCTGATTTGGCCAGAGCTACATGTTGCTGATTAACCGCCCCTATTTTGAATATTGGACAGGCTTGCTTTGTGTGCACTTGTTCATCCAGAATGCGTCTGATTCAGAGAATGCAAATGTGGCAGCCGTCACCTGCATAATCGTCATGTGTGACAGACAAATCTGTCAGCAAAGCACAGATCAATAAAACAATTAGTCCAAAGTCCATTTTATCAGCTGCCTCACAGTAACCTCTGTGATCTACCCAACAAGTGAAGTGGTGCTTGACTTCAAAGGTACAGGGCTTTAAAAAGAAAGGATTTCAAGGATTCAAAGTGCCCTCAGCGTGATGGTAAAATCAAGTAGTAGAGATTCACAAAAAAAAAGATCCTCTGCATCTCTATTTTTCCCCTCTCTCCCCTGCTGCCGCAGTGCAATTACTTCAGGCCTCTGGAGCGGCCACCCTTGATATTTAGCATCACTTCCAGCCACCTCTGCCACCTCAACCTGCAGCAGTGTTGCACTTATCATGAAAGCCAGCCATAATTGGATCCATTGTGCCGGGCTGCTGCTTTATGCCAAAGGAGCAACAGTGACAAATCTGGGAGGAGGAGGAGGAGGAGAGGAAGGAATAAAACCAAGGCAAAGCAGAGGGACATAGTGAGGAAGAGGTAAACAAAACTCAATCTACACAAGAGACAAACAAAAAAACAAAATTATTACAGAGAACAGACAGGAGTAGCAGCTCAGCCAGACACTTGTGCTGAATGTTCGCCATCATTGGGGTT
Organism: Cephalopholis sonnerati; assembly: GCA_019142605.1. Classification (NCBI taxonomy): domain Eukaryota; kingdom Metazoa; phylum Chordata; class Actinopteri; order Perciformes; family Serranidae; genus Cephalopholis; species Cephalopholis sonnerati. Next base: position 7,246,149 of record JAGQAX010000023.1, read on the forward strand.
TACGATCCAATGCACATTCTATCTCTGTCCAGTGCCTTCCCTATCTCATCTATTCCTCCACAATCCCTGTACTCACCCCAGCCACCAGCAGAAAATGTTGTCATCATATTTTTCTGCAAACCGTGGACACATTACATTTGTACATTTCATATGCATCATATCAGTGTTTCTATGATGTAGTGTATGAGCTGCGGCTTTATAGCCACCAAACATAGATGTTTTTTAGTGGCCTGTTGTTGTGTTACCACTGTGGTTAGTGCCAAAAAGCTTTTGTTTTTTACCGAGACACAGCTGCATTTCTGTTTGGCGTAATACCACAAAAACTGAGACATACCTGTGTTTCCAGCTGGGACATTGTCACGAAAAGCAGTTGGTTTTTCTGGACTTGCTTGAGTTTCCTGAAGACGTTTCGCCTCTCATCCAAGAGGCTTCTTCAGTTCTTCTTCTTCAGTTCTGCTTCCCAGTTCAGAAGTGAAGAAGCAGAACTGAAGAAGCCTCTTGGATGAGAGGTGAAACGTCTTCAAGAAACTCAAGCAAGTCCAGCTGCCTGTGATATAGTTCTTATCATAACCAAGTGTTTTTTGTGCCTAAACCTAACCAGGTTAACTAGTGTTGCTGAAACATAAAGGAAGGTAAAGTTTTAACATATCTGCTATGTAATATACAAATGAAACCTATCTGTGGGTTGCAGAAAGATACAATGTCAACAGCAATTGGCTTGCTGTACTGTTGTCCTAATTACCTGTATCAGTGCTTAACACTTTATCTACTAGATTTCATTCACACCAAGCATTATATCATGGGCAAGTGACAACAATGCTACTCAAATAACTACACCAAGGCCACTTGACTTTATGAATTTTCTTCTGAAGTAAATGTTGAGAGTGATTTTTTTTTTTTTTTATGATTTTAACACCAGAAAAGAACATTTAAAGACAGGCAGCATAGGCAGAGCTGGAATCAGATTTAGTTTGGCTCCCACTAACTTGGCAGGACAACAGTGATCCTAAAACGACATCAATAAATGCTCTAATTGTGAGTGGATGTGACATTTCTTAATGCTAACAGGGTCACTTTAAAACTTTCCTCAGTGGTTCAGTCCAGAAAACTAGTCATCTCTTTTCTTTCTCTGTGCCTCCTGGGATCTTTCTGCTCCTCTGTCACCTCTGTAACTGCCATGAAAGTGCACAGACCCTGTAAAATCTCAGTCTGTCAATGCACTGTGCTCTCCTCACCTTTAAAGGCATGGCTAGAGCGCAGAAGAGTGGGAGACATAGGAGGGGACGGTAGCTGCTGTTGAGGGAAAGTGTTGGACCTAAGGGGCTATAAATCAAGCTGTGGCTGGAATTAAATCAGTCAGGGGGGAACACAGTAGTGGATGAGCCTGGTGGGAGGGCGGATCGAAACTCACAGGCTGCTGTATCTAAACTCGTGTAGTGATTACTTAAGGCAGTGAATTAGCAGTGATGGTGATTGCATGGCTGTGATTAGTTAAGGTGTCAGTTGAATGGCATCACTCTGTGCTACAGGTGTTAGGCGTGCCTCACTTTCAGAAAGGGAATCGAAAAATGAGTGGAACGCCTGTTGCATCCTGCACTTGCAATCAAAAAAAGTGCATACTTTACTTTTCATCAATCTGTTTGCAGTCTGTGATCTCTCACGCTCTTTATCTGAATGTGCGTTATGAATGGTGTATTTTGACTGCAGGAAATTGTGGGGGTTGTGGTCTGCTCAGGGATGCAAGCTGTTTTAGGGAGGAATACGTAAACAGGAACTAGTCAGGGCTAACGCTGTTAGAAAAAAAGCCTGCAGGGGTAATGAAGAGGCTGGCTGGGTGAATGTGAAACTCCTAGCATACACACACAACATTAAACTAGTTCAGAATGACTGTTGTATAAAACCAGCGTATAGCTCTGTGAGCACAACTCTGACGGGCAGGAGGAAATGAAGCAGATAAACACTGCAAAGAAACAAATTAGTCTCCAGATGCACAGTATGTGCCCTCGTCTGCAAACCACACACATTTCTTAGAAAACCTGAATTGTGAAAAAGGATTTAACGTCACATGGTGTCTAAGCCCGACCAGCGGCTGTTTTTAGGTAGATGTTTTCCAGCAGTGTGGGCAATGGAAGTGAAGTTTGCTGTTAAAGAAAGAGTTCAACATGTTGAGAAATATGCTTATTCACTTCCTTGCTGAGTTAGAGAGAATCAATACCACTCTTGTATGTGTTTTTAGCAAACAGCCAGTTATCTTAGCATAGCATAAAAGCTGGAAACAGGTTTGCCCATGGATGTATTTGGAGAACTAGTACACGTGGCCCTGTTCATTCCTATGGAAGTTGCTCAGTGGTGCATGTGGGCAAAATGGTTCAACTGCTGCACATAAAATTACCTGAATAATCCAGGGATGATCGGCACTACTTCCGCACTTGTTAATAGAGCAGACGCGCTAGAGACTGATGCCGGCTGAATGGGACCAAGTGCAGCTTACTTCCGCTGACGGAATACCTAACTTATGGTTTTGCGCTCTGCTAACTTGAAATGAGATAAACTGATTTAATCGTGCGGCTCTTTAAGACTTATCAAATTTTATTTGGCTGAAAGGATCAAATCCTGATAGTGAAATTAATCATTTCTCGAGGGTTGTGACGCTCAAAAAATTATCCACTGACTTACAGACCACTCTTTTACAATGTAAGTCTATGGGAAAAAGTATTTTTGGGCTGCAAGGCATCATGTGAAGGACCCAGAAACTGCAGTACCACAGTTTGGCCACTACAAAATTTCGCCTATCTTATCATCTAACTCTCGACAAGACCGCAAATAAAGTGTATTTCTCAAAATATTGAACTTTAAGGCTGGAAACGGTTAGCCTAGCTCCGGTCAAAGGTCAGAAAATCTGCAAAGCTAAACTAATTGAAGCTAACCGACTGCTGGCTCTAGATACATATTACAGTAATATACAGGTGTGAGAGTGCCAATTTTCTCATTTAACTCTAGAGAAGAGAGCAAATATGTGTATGTTCCAAAATATCAAACTTTAAGGTTAGAAACAGGTAGCCTAGCTCTGGTAAAGGTAATAAAATCAACTAAGCTAAGCTAATTGAAGCTGACTGATGGCTGGCACTAGCTAGGTAGCCTTTTCACGGTACAGGTATGAGGGTGATATTAATCTTCTCATCTAACTCTCGACAGGAAAGGGATAATGCCTAAATGTATTTCCCAAAAAACTGAACTTTAAGGCTGGAAACAGCTAGCCTAGCTCAGGTTAAAGGTAAAAAAATCTGCTGGCCCTAGCTTTGAATTTGCTGTGCAGGTATGTGAGTGGCGATCTTTTCATCTAACTCTCGACAAGAAAGCAAAGAAGCATATTTCCTAAACTGTTGAAGTATTGCATAAATTTGAAGTAGAAAGCGCCCAGTAATACTTACACTTTTCATAAACTTTTTTTCTGGTAAATGCATTCTTCTTGCAATATACCAATATTTTAAATTATGTACTGTAAAATTACATGGAATTTGTTTGCCCGAGATTTAACACTATAACAACAGGAAGTGAGATTCCTGACATCAGCATTACAGTAAATGAATGCTGACTATGGTATGCTCTGATATTATCAGACAGTTGGCAGGAACTGTGAGAAACAAACTTGCATATCACGTTTGCTGTTTTACACAATACGCCATGTGGCCTCAGCTTTTACTCATCATGGGGCGAGCTTGAGACGGAAGTTATGTGTGTTAAAGGGAGATAACTGACAGTAAGGAAATCCTTTACTATAGAGAGAAACGTGAGGAAATACTTTTTTTTAAGAGTAATGAGAATTCACAATACTGTGAAAAAACCAACTGCGTATGAGACTGTTTTATAAAAAAAGTGTAGACACGCACATATACTTGCCACACTTTGCACACACACACACCAACACACCCTTCCGGTATTTGTTATGAAGCAAACTTTCACATCTGGTAAAAGGACAGAAGTTTGAGCAGGAAGCCTCAAAACAAAGCAGTAAAAACAATATGACACAATGATCCAGTGTTGTGTTTGGGGGGTGCAGGAGGCAGATATTATAACCGCACATATGAGATCTGAAGCAATGCCCTTTCTGTCTCACACATGACACTTTTCATTTGAAGTCAGAAAGTTGAGATGTAAGATATGAGAGTGTGCCAGATGTGGAACAGGATGCGTGACTTTTTTTGGTTTTGGAGGACCTAATAAAACATTACACTCTAGCAGCTGCTATTTCCCAGCAACACATTGTGAAATGTGCATATTTGAATTGTTCTGTTATTTCAAGATTATGAAAAAGCACTGCTTGCCTCCTTCACATATACAGAATTAGTTTTGCTTTTGGGACAGATTTTCTTTCCCTTGTTTTCTATCATTACTATCCCGCCCTATTTGATATTTTTCCCCCTTCAGCCAACACTCTTTCCACGTTTGACTGGGCTGAAGCGAGGTCGAGTACACTCTCTTCCTGCCTCCTAGTCTCTCTCTTTATCTCCCTTTTCTCCTCTCCACCCTCTACCTCCCCCCCCTCCATCCCTAAGGAGCAACTGTAGCTGCTAATCTCAGTTTGCAGCCGGTGCGCCCCCACCGATGTGGCATTCTGCGTGTCCAGGGAAAAGGAAATGTTTCCCTTCCTGCTCTCAGTACCCTGCAGTCTGTAAATAGAGCCTGTCACCAGCCGCTCTGTAGGCCCCTCCGGAGAACTATATCTGTCCCATCGTGCAACACTCTTGCTACAACTTCCTGAAACAAACTAGGGGGTGTTGGGCAACAGATAAAAGTGGTGTGTATGACATGAAAAAGTGTTGTTTGTATGTTTTTGCAGTCTTGTAACTCTATCCACACTGCCTCACAAGGACACAAAGATAAAGCTCTAAGTGCACATTGTTGTTCTTCACTTAGACAAAGTTACGGTCAATAAATTACCATTTTAATCTGAGACATTATTATTGTTATTTTTTTTTTGATATAGTAGAGTTTCTAGTTGTAGCATATGATAAAGGATGGGAAATCCACCCCTAGCACCACCATACTCACTGATACAGTGATAGTAGGATCTATGTAAAATGGAAAAAGAAGTAATATCAGCAAAAATTAGACATGTAAGAGTAAAAACTATTCTGTAACAAGAAGCAAAGAGGTTTGTGGAACATGTGGTCACAAACACCAGCAATACCACTGATGTGAGAAACCACTAACCAAATCACTAACACAGATTTGTATTAAGAGTATTTTTTAGATGTGGATATATACCATGACATGCAAAATGTTATGTACAGTAAGCAAAATCCCATGTGCTATGTTCAAATGAATGCTCAGTACAATCAGTTATTATCCATTATAGGTTACTTTATCACATGATGTGTAAAACCAAACAATATCTTAATTAGTTTTTATTTTTTTAATATGATGAATGGTTTAAATGTAAAAGATAAATACAATATAATTAAAAAAGTAGTAATTTATAAACAAAAAAAAATTACAAGTTGCTAATATTTTGGAAGCGTATTGCAAAATGATAATGACAGATAACATCAATTGTCAGCCCTAATGTCTACCATGGTCTCACATGTTTGCATGCTAAAGTAATGCAACTTCTTTGACTCCTTGAGCGCTGAGCGTACAACATCATTAGGACTTTTAACTATGCATGTATCACTGGTCGTTGTAACAAACTTTGCACCCTGAAGATGAACAAATTTTCACAAATGACATTTTAGTTAAATTATGAATGGTTGTCAGAGGAAGATGAAGGGAAGGAAATATGCCTGAGGTGTGCCAAGTGTGCTCGTATTACATCAGAGGATGTCACAATGTACTGTCTGATCAAGCTATTGACTCTGTCAACACAATGTTATCATACTTGATGCACAGTAAATGGCCTGTGGTAACGTGCAGACCCACACAAAGTAGCAAGCTAGTATGCAGGAATGTTTGTGTTGCCTTATAACAATCCAGTTGCAGAAGTATTTGTGTTGGCGGAGCTAAAGAAATGATTAAATAAACAAAGAAATCATAATCTATTGTTGCTGTTAACTAATATATGGCACTTGCAGAACTGCGGTAAAACAGCTGTGATTATTTTTGACTGAATCACAGGCTGTGCTGTTGTACTGAATATCAGCATTCAGTACAACAGCACTGCCTCGACTGTGATATTGCTTAAATAACAAGACTATAGAGGCCCTGTAGCTAAATGCTATTGTCTGCATGCTAACAATCTCAAAGTGAGAATGCTATTATGCTGGTTTTTAGCAGCTAATATTTTTTATCATACTCACCATTTTATTTTAGTGTGTATTTTGTAGGATTTGGCCATGAACTGAAGTACTGGAGTAGTTTTTTTTTTACCTGATGATGGCTCCAGGGGTGCCCATAGATTTTTTTCTCAGAGGGGGTGGCCAGAAGGGGCCACTAAAAAGCTTTGGGTGGCACCCCAAAACCAAAAGCCATAACTAAGTTTCAGGAATTTGCTCATGCTGTCAAAAGATATAGGTGAGTTGAAAACTATGTCAGTATGAGAGTTAAGGAATCACATACTCATACTTTGGTTTCTTATTTTACAGTTAATAACAGTAATTATCTGATGTGCATGGACAGTACAGTTAACATTTTGATTTCTGCATCAAACCTGATTCAATGTGCTATGTAAATTTGTCTTTTACCTTAAAAAGACGAATACTTAACTTTAAATGGAAGGAGTATTTTGATTGTAAGCAAAAAAAAAAAAAAAAAAAAAAAAAAACCACTTGAGAACAAGCCCTCTAAAGTTTAAAAACACCACACAGAGCACCTCCGTTATTTTCAATTTTTTGTGAGGGGAGGGCCAGTGGTGGGACCAACGGTTTATAATCCCCTGGCCACCCCTTGCCGTGCCACTGGGTGGCTCTAAATTACATTACATGCATCCTAATGACGAAGAATGGTCCATCACTTGGTTGATGTGACGGACTGACCAGCCAGCGTTGCCATTCTGAGAGCGTCGCTTCTAGTGTGGCTTAAATGCTGGAGATGGAACCTTTTAACATGTTGGTGTGCGGCAGAATGAACAAACTGTGTGTGTGTGTTTTTAGTGCCTGCTTGATAGCTAATCAGAGTGAATAAATGCGTCCACATCTTTTAGCTTGTGACCATTATCCATGAAAACATCAATCAAACTTGTTTCACCCAAATGCCAGTGGGGAGGGAATAAAACTAAATCAATGGCTGTATGGAGACTGTGCATTAGCTTGGGGTATTTACCAGCATGGAAATGAGCCCATTATGAGAACATCAATAGCAGGATGGATATCGTTATCTGTGTGTCTGTCAGTGTTTAAGCATCAATCAGTACTAGTGTCAATTTTAAGACATGAAAAGGTGTTTAAGATTTATACAGCTAGTTTCCCTCTAGTGTGTGTTTTTTGTTAGAAGGTATACTCAGCTTAGTCTGATGGAATTGAGGCAGGAAAACAATTTACTCCATTGGGTAGAAAATATATTCTCACTTCACACAAGTATTTAAAAACTGTAGATCACATGCATTAAATTCAAAGTGTTTGAATTTGTTGCTTTGAGTGTCTTGCTTTGTAAATATTGCTAGCATTTGTGGTATGTTGACTGTAGTTTCCACTATGTTTTTGACTAAATCTATTACATCTTTTCTCTATTTTATAAACTATCTCATACAGAAAACAACTGAGAAATGATCCACCAGATTAATTGACACTGAAAGTATTTATTACTTCCTGTCCTAAAATGACTAATCTAAAAAATGAACAGATAAAATAATATGAGCGAGTAAGTGACTGCTGTTTGCAGCCCCACATATAACTGCCCAGTGTAGACAAGCTCTGGTCAATATAATACTGTTTCTATCATATCAAGGTATCAATGGTCTGTAGGATATCTTATGAAAATGCACATACAACGGTGTGAATGACAACTAATGAATTAGCGCTCTACGAATAGAAGTCACAGTATGTACTTAACGTAAAGTTACATACTTAATGGGAAGCTATGTTGGTTAGGTTTAGGCAAGTGAAGTTACACAGGTTAGGTTTAGAAAAAGAAACACAGTTTGGTTTTGCATCGTTACGTACTTAACACAAAGTTATGTGGGTTAGGTTTAGGCAAGTTGAGTAACATAGGTTATGTTAGGAAAAGAAACATTGCGTGGCCTTGTCATGTTATATACTTAACATAAAGTTACATAGGGTAGGTTTAAGCAAGTTAAGGTATGCAGGTTAGGTTTAGAAAAAGAAACATGTTACATCAGGTACTTGACGTTAAGTTACGTTCTTAATGTAAAGTTACCTAGGTTAGGTTTAGGAAGATAAACATGGTGATGAAGTACCTAAAAATAACTCAAAATTCACTTAGTTTCACATGATCTTGAACACTGGCCTTCTGGGGAACGTCCTGTGTTTCTTTGACCCATCCCTAACCTGCGTCCTTACATGGTATTTCGCTCTTTACACTACTTCCTTCTTTACTCCCCTCAGAGCATTGGTCACAGCCTTCCTGATTACGTGAGTTCTAGACGAATACTGGCTCATGATCACATGTGCACTACACAAAATGTGGTGCATTACTTCTTATAGGTATACATACAAACAATACATGAGAACAGCCTGAGCATATACAGTTTATACAAACTGTAATCGTGCAGTCAATAATGTTCTTTTCAAGTAAAGGAAGCAGTACACATTGGTTCTAAACCACTTTTAAGGATGTGACATTTTCAGTGCCCACTAAAGCAGCAGCACACTACAGATTCTGCATGGCCAGGATTGACCAGGCACCCGTCAACTTGCCTTTATCCCCGCTGCGCCCTTAACCCACCCCTAATCTGCCTGATCGATGGCCCTGGACTGTCGTCACCAGGCAACCAAGGATGACACCAAAGCTCTGGTTGTGTGCGTGATATCTAACAATCAATCTACCGCTTCAGGGCTATGAGACACTAACAGAAATCATCTGGGGAAAATACATAAAGAACTGCAAGAAAGGCAAAAGAGGGGTGCTTATTAAGGATAAATCAATCTCTGGATTCTCCTGAAAGCACAGAGAGAATTGTTCTATTGGTTGCGACAAAAAGCTCCTGTCAGTTGGATGATGAATGGATGGTGAGATGGTATCATCATCAAGACGGAGCCTGTGCTGCAGTGCCTCACTAGACTCCAATAAAAGCAGGTTCACCCTGTGCACAGGTGACACCTTCTGCCTTTCTGTTTTCGTTCAGCGTTGGGCCTCTTGGGATGGATAGGTCCTTGCATCTGACGAGAAAGTAGTTTAATATCCTCGGCTCTTGAGGACAGACTGTTCTGAAATGAGTGCTAGAAATGCAGACGCGAAACAGATGCCCACTTTGTCACAGAGAAATCCATTTTGGCTCAGATCTAGATGACTCTCTGATTAATAATGACTCTTGTTGTGCGGCAAGGCCACTTTCCCTCTGATTATATTCATGAGATGTAAGCAATGGTATCAGTTCTTTTCTTGTTATGAGCCAGATGTCACAGGTCTGGGTGTATTTTTTCTTTGAGGTTTTAGACTTACAGCACAGCTCTATGGCTCAGACGCATTTCCTGTGGTGACCTTAGCATCCTCACAGGAACTTTCATGTCTATCTTTAGCAACAGCACATCATTTTGATTGTAGTCCGGCACTCTGTCATGTTGTCACATTTTATCTCTCCATGATCTGACCATGTCCTTTACAAAAGCACAGATTTAAAGTTGACAATTTCACTCTTTCCTAATCATCACAGTGACTTTCACTCACTCTCACCACATAACTGTTGATTGAAGCTTTAGCGTTACACTAGTTCCCTTTTTTCCCTATCTTTTCTTTCCCCTCCATTCCTGCAGAAATGTTTACATGTGTGTGGCTGAGACAGCTCGTGAAGCCTGTAATTGAGTGTGTCCGCCCACCGTGTTTGCAGCAGAGACAGCGCAATGGAAGGCTTCATTGTGTCAGGCACAATAGATACATACACATACTCATCACACCCTTCTCACACTGCCACAGAACCACAACACTGAAGAGCCATTAGTAGGAGCAGCAGCGGAGTACGTAGTGGATTTTGTGGCCCAACTCCGTCACTCGAGCACAACCTCAGCATTACCTTTACGCTTATAAGCAATTAACCAAACTGTCCAGTGGCTTTTTTTATCTCCTATTTTTCCACCAGATTGAGACTTAATGTATATAGAAGATTGGATTAGTGTATTTTACCTCTTTCAGACTCAATAAATGCACTCAGGATTATAGTAAACAATAGATTCCCTCAGGTTACACTCACTCTCAAACCATACTTCTTACATGTGTTTTGTGCATGTGTGTTGTGTGTGGAGGTGTGCCTATAGGTTGTGAAAGTGTGACTGGGCAGTAAGATGTGGTTGCCATGGTTCCCTGCTGCGAGGACCTACTCAAGCACCAAGAAAAATACCAGCATACATTTCTTTCTTATTCCTGCAACACATGCATGATAGAACAAAATGTCATTATACAAATACTTGCTAATGTGCCTTTAATACTTAACACGCTTGAATTGTGTTGTATACCACAGACTGCACTGGAGCATGTCAAGGACAGATAAATAGCGGTTTCCTGTTGATTGTGCTTGTGGCTCTTTATCAGTTCTTTCTTATAAGCCGCACTGTGGTCAAAGCAGGCTGAACTGTCGGCACAGGTCATATTGTGACAATAAAATGAGCTTATTTGTATGCTATGGTGCAGCATGTTAATCATGCTAGTCGCAATGTATAGATGCAAATCAGACTTAAGACATTGTGGAAGCTTGAATTTGGATAATGATATAATTTGAACTGAAACTGCCAGTCAGTATTTTAGATGTTTTAGTTTCTTTTTCTAAATTTGACAGTTTTCATCTGTGGGGGACGAAGACATCAGATCCGTAACAGTACAAGTAAAAGTCATGCTTTCAGAATCTTAGTTAAGTAAAAGCAGGCAAGCCTTATGAGTAAAATGTACCTCATCCAAAGTAAAATGACTCATTATGCAGCAGAGTTGTTGCATAACTTCTTGTACTTACTCTCACTCTGCTGATTTTTACATTAACCTTTGGGCTGGGTATAGAATCTTAATACTACACAAGCATCAAGGAGTGTACTCAGGTAGGACCTAACACTCATAGACTGTATAAAATAATGAATGTAGCTACTGTGATGTCACGCACTGGTTTGTGAACTCTTGTTTCGAAGCCTGGGGTTTGGCATTTTTGCTGTCGACATCTTGGATTTTTTTGAGCTAGAAGTGACGATATTTAGATGAGAGGGTGGAGCTAACCCTAAAGCAGGGAAAGCAACCTGGGGCTCTGTAGCCACATGCAGCTCTTTGGGCCCTCTCCAGTGGCTCCCTGAGGCTTAAAAAAAAAGCGCCTTTTTTTTTTACATTTTAATTTTCATTTATTGTTGTAGACCTCAAAATATTCTCACATTCTCTAATTAAAAAAAATGTATAGCCTATACACTGAATTTAAAAAAAAAGTTTTGACATTTCGCAAACTGTGTCTGTGGCCTGGCGCCTTCCTCTTCCTCTGAATGCTGCTGAACCTCAGTAGTGGTGGCTAGTCTTGAGTCTCCCCAGCGAGGTTTGCTATGGATTCCAAATCCAAAAACATAAAGCTCTTGGAGAAAAATCAAGACATTAACAACGGGTGGACAGATTTGTTACCAAAGATTCATAAATAGCCCACTGCAGATTAGCAACCTTGTGGTGAAACATAAATGAATGCTCATTCTGGCCTGTAAGTAATGTTGATAGGCTAATTTAGATGCAGTAGGCTGTTTTATCTTCATATCAAAGTTCAAATATAATTTTTGCGAGTGAAAAACAGGCCTAAAACCACTGTAGGCTACTGACTGGAAAACTGAATATCTGACTCCTTAAAGGGTCTTTTAGTTCAACCAAACACTTGTCAAGACTTTTTTGGAAGACCACAATGTTACAATTAGCCTAACTTTTTTAAACTGAAAACAATGAAGTGATAGCTATGGCTATGCCTTCACTCTTAATTTGGGGCTACGATACCCAACAAAAGTTGTTGCTGTCATAGCGTCTTGTCAAACAAAGACAAACCTTAAAAAAATTCAATCCTTGTGATCAAGTAAATAAGCTGTAGCGACAAAACCGTTTCTTGTATCAGCCTGTAAACATGTTTATATCTGATGTAAAGTTGAGCATTTTAATGTGGGGGTTTATGAGGATCAACTTAATTTTGGGCCCAGCCTCAAGTGGCCATTAGGGGAACTGCAGTTTTTGGCTTTATTTTTCAGCCCTGACGGTTGATGCTTGGTCTTAACTTATCTTACTACAAGTCAAAACTTTTGCAGTCTTATTCAGTATAGCTACTTGTGTTAATGTAAGTGAGTCAAAAAGGTATTGTTTTTATATATCACTTCTCAGTTATCATATTGACAACTGTATCTAAAAATGTCAAACGATGCAGAACCATGCATCTCACCAAGAGTAATACGAATGCAAAGCCTCTGAGAAATTTAGTTCATTAGAACACATTTAAACTCTCTACTGAAAGCTGGACCAATTATTGTGTTCCCTCAAGCGGAGCTACTAACAGTGCAGATTTTGCAGATTGACACATTGAATTTGTTGGGTCAACTCAACCCATCATGTCAGATACAGGGATGACATTGACAGACAGATATCCCCATTAAATGTACCAACCCTAGATGTATTGTAAACAATCCCTGATTATCTAACTCACTGCAGTGAGAAGCAGTATGCAAAAATAACTGACCACACAGCTATTCCAAACACGCAGGTGACGACCACTACGAAATTAACTTCGCCTCTCTTTGCTTTACGCAGCAATTACTCTCTTATGCTTGCCTTTGATCCTCTCTTTTCATCTTCTTTTGTGTTCAGTGAGAGGCACGAGAGTCAAACCAGAAAGAGAGAGAAACGAGGGGGAAAAACAGAGAGGAAAGCGACGATGGAGTCCATATTGTCGGAGCAGTCGGCCGGAGTGGACGAGCTAGTGGAAGCATGCATCCAAGCCTTTGGTTGGTCATTTGAGCACTTTTCTTTGAAATTACATTTATTTATTAAATGACTGAGTAAAAACAAATTTGGTACATTTTTTACAATGTGTTATGTACTTAATGTCAATTATGTGAAATTTATAAAAAATGTTTTCTCTATGGTGCTAGGCTGGGTGCTCAGGCAATGACCCACACTCACTGACCACCAAAGATACACTCTAACTGATAGATGATGCTTGCCCTGTGAGTGAATCTTCCTGATGATGACTGACATTTTGTTGTCTTCTTATAGATGAAAGGGGCACTTTGAAGGATACCTCCTTGGTCCGCATGTTTCTCATGATGCATCCTTGGTATATCCCCTCAACCGACATGGCAAAGAAGCTAGTGCTCAAGTATCCTTCACCTTTGTTTTCAGCTACCTCAGAGATGTTTCCTTGGTGCTTGTCTACAAATATCACTTCACACACTGCTGACAGAAAAAAGGAAGCAAGGCCAGATCTGTCTTTTTTTATTGTTCTCCTAAATCTGTTAAATCTTTATGAGATATAAGAGAGAGTTTTTGCTTCAAAGTTGCACCTTGACTTTTAGATAAGATCTCAAGAGGAGAGCTGCACTGCTGAGCGCCGAACAAGAATATGCCACCTTGTCAAGTAATAAACTGTCATCTTTTTTTATTTCTTCTCATGTAGCTTCTCTCTGAACTTCAGTCTGATGATTCATATATGAGTTTGTGAGCTGACAGTTGAATATTGACAGCAACAACACGTCATGCAGAATTGTCTTACTTGGCAAAAATCATCATATAAAACAATTATGGAAAGGTCTTAAACCTTAGGTTGCATTATTGTCTGAATGTAAACAAGTCTCTCTCCCCCTTCAGTATTTTTCATCACCCCTCCCTCTTTTCATCCCTTTGTTCTGCCTTCCAGGTACTGGATCTCTGAGTTTCCAGCAGAGTTCAATCTGAACCCGGAGCTGGCTGACCAGATCAAAGACTTTAAAGACCTCTTGACCACCGAGGGCAACGAGCGCCAGAGTCAGCTCATTGACCTCGACAGTGTGTGAGTGAATTGGTCGCTGAAAGCTGCGTGTGTTGTTGACAGCCTAAATGAATGTCTCTGTCTGTGGGCGTTTATGTCAGCATGCCTTTTTTATTGCCTGTTCTCAGAGATTGCTGAGCTGTGCTATGCGGGGTCAGCGACTTCTCTTTTTCCCATAAAAGCCATTTCTGTTTAACCTCGACTTCCCTTTAGTGTCCCATAAGTAGAAGGCTTTGTGACTTACTGCTGCTGAATGTTTGCAAATGAGGGAATGTCCTTCTAGGAATAAATTCTGCATTCACAGAAAAAGCTCAATAATGGTAGTTTTTAGCCAAAAGACCTAAAAGGAGAACCCCTTTCGTAAAATATCCTCCAATTTTTATGTGTTTCTCTCAGGCCAGTCATATAAATGGAAGCGGCAGGTGACTCAGCGTGTCCCATCTGTGTCCAAAAAGAGGAAAATGTCCCTGCTGTTTGACCACCTTGACTCCTGTGAACTGGCTGAACACCTGACCTACCTGGAGTACAAATCCTTCTGCAAGATCTTGGTCAGTTTGCCTACGGTCTGTGCTGAAGCTGTGTATATTTACTGTGATCTTTACAGCTCTTAAATTCTTTGAGTTCTCAAGTAATGTCACATGCTGCAGGCTTATAGTAGTTGCTAAGCAATAGTGGGTAAAATGGACTTTTATTGGCGGTAATTATATTTGTTTTCTGGAAGCATTTTGCTCTTTGAGTGTTATTTTGGGAAGCAGAGGCAGTGACTGGGTGTGTGCTGATTTAGATGCTTTTAGATAATTTATTCAAGTGTGATGGTGTTGGTGGCAAGATGGGGGCAGTGGTGGTGATTTGTCTTGGCTTTGTCTTTGTGTGCCTCCTTTGAAGAGATTCTGGCTCAATATAAAACAAAATAAGCAGAAATGTAGAGCATCTAGCCTTTTGGTCATAATGTGCATTAATGATGCTTTTCTGCATGTAGAGTGGGTGAAAACAAATCTGTTTTTTTTTTTTTTGTATTTCCCACATTAAAGCTTGGCTTAATCAGTCAGTAAATCAGCCAGTTGGCTGTTTCGTTATCCACACTGCCATCTTAAAGGAATAGTTCAGCAATTCGGTATATACACTTCAAATACACTAAAAAAATCCTTTGGACAAAGCCAAGAAATAGGAAGTTACATTAACTCCCTGTAATTTAGTGAATAATTGGTTATACACTTTAGTATCTGTACAGAGTAAAGCTGGGGTAGGCACAAATACACCCTCCTCCTGCAGCTCTCCCTTTTCTGTCCTCAGCCCCTCCCACCACACAACTCAGGCATATGCCTGTGCCCGTACAGTAAGTGTCTCTCATGCAATGATTTAATAAATCTTATTCACTGTAGAGTTGCGTGTAGCGCATTCACTCAGCCCCGCCTTGCCCTATCCTCACTTTATCTGTTTATCAGAAACAAAAAAACTTACTGCGCCTTTTTATTGTTGCCAGGCAACCACCCAATAACCGCCTTCCCTAACCTTTCCATGTAATCAAGCTTCCGTTTATTTTACTTTATATATTTCACAGTAATTAGTAGCTAGTTACTAAAGTGGACAGATAGAGGGTACTTGCTGTAGCTCTGGTTGAGGGTGAGAGGCTGTCAGTAAATAGTTTTTTGTTGGGCACAGGGAAATGGAGATCTGTGTGGGTACATGAGACCCTAAAAAAGAGGGTGGATCACAGGGAGTACCACCAGTTGGTCCAGGAGCTTCACCTAGATGATGGCCATTTCAAGTGCTGCACTTATATGCCTCCACGCCTGCTGATTTCTATTGAGATTGTGTAAAGTCGTATAGCTTTTCATTTCTCCTCCATTGCTTACGTACTGTTAACTTGTTCCCTTGTTTGCCTCTCATATCATCCCATTGGACAATGGAAAAAAAGCAGAAATGAGGTGGGGCGCGTGGGGCGTTGAAGTTTTTTTTTAACTCAGGAGTTCAGAGCACTCCGGCAAAAATTCCAGGTGCCTAGAGCGCAAAAAGCTTCATTATGGTTAAAACAAGTACAAAAAGCTGCCTCCAGCTGCTAAAATGCTTTCTGTGTGATCAGGGCCTGACCTATGCAACAGCAGCAACAGAATGTTCGCTGAGCTTGGCTGGCTTTCAGTCGGCCACCGACTGGGAGTCAATCTCCAGAGCTGTAGCCTGCTCTCCTGATGAGGTGGTCTGTAGCTGCAGGGAGTGAGGTGGAGGACACGCTAACATTAGCCGTTAGCCTTTGGCTCTGGTTTGCAGAAAGCTTAACAAGTAGAAACATTTTCCTTCCTTCTCTGAAATACTTTGCTGATAGTGATGCGTTATTTTATTTTGTTTATTGTCAGACTCAGTTTAAGACTGTCTTTTTGACAAGTCCATCTTGCTTGCTTTGCAGTGTAAGCAGTTGTTACCAATGCTCACCATTTACACAGCCAATAGGAACACCCTCTCTCTAAAATGACCTATGATTGGCCAAAGTCTCCAGTCATGGGCTGAATTTTCTAAAGCCTGAAAACAGCCAAGAGGAGGTGAAGAAGTCTAATATGCTTAAAAGTTATTGTGGGATTTTTGTCCAGTGACGCCCAAATAAAACCGCCTACCCCAGCTTTAACAAACAAAATATTACATGTTAGTGATCTTTAAGGTTGCTGGATGCTGAATCGGATTATGCTTTTCCCAAAATGAAACTCAATATGTCTTTTGTTTGACTCTTCCTGACACTTTACAGCAACATTTACAGATATACTCTTCTGGATATGCAAAAATACTGGAATATGAATGTCTAATGCTCCTTCCTGCTTTCAGTTTCAGGACTACCACAGCTTTGTGATGCACGGCTGCACAGTGGATAACCCCATCCTGGAGCGTTTCATCACCCTTTTCAACAGCGTCTCCCAATGGATCCAGCTCATGGTTCTCAGCAAGCCCACTGCCCCGCAGAGAGCTGCCGTCATCTCCCACTTCATCAGAGTGGCACAGGTCTGTCTATGGGGCCTGTTAAGACTGCAAAAGTTTTTAAGACAGAGCTGGAGGGAGTTGTGGGGTTCAGGGTGCATGTAGAGGCAGACTGATAAGAGGTAACTGCCTGGAGCCACAGAGCAAGAGGAGAGGAAGTCGTGAAAAGGTGAACTAGAGATAAAACCAAGAGATGTGGAGAGAAGGGGAAAAGTCAGGGTGAAGCCTTGATGACTTGCACGCACACACATACAGATATGATCATTACCATTCAGTGTGAGGAAAAGTGAGCTTAATTTAAAAAGGCTTTAGAGATATTAACATGTTCAGATGCCCACTGAGAGCTCTTTAACATAATGCTGCTGTTGTGAATTAAGAAAGTCTTGTTTTAGCTGGGTGATGATGCATTTTTGGCAAAGCTTTTATGGGCCTAGGGGGTTGTAAAATTGTCTCAAACAATGGAGGAGGAAGTAAAAATGTATTTAAAAGAATGAAAATCGCCTAAATTCGAGATGCAAGATATTCCACCCCAGTCACTAGAAGAAAATGTTGGCACTGTACATATCTGCAAACAATGAATACATTACATTTACAGGTTTCTTACGTAATAAATCAATGTTTCTAAAGTGATGCAGTGTATAAGCAGACTTTAAGCAGGGATGGTGGATGGCGTGTCACCTAAGCCTGCCGCCAAGCTGCAGACCACTGCAGACTGCTGTTTGACACCAACAAACAGCAAAACCAGTTGTGATTTAGTGAGTCTTTGCCGTGTTTCTAACAGGCTATCTGTTTTGTAGTGACCGGTTGCTTTATTTCCAGCAGTATTTTAGGGGCTAAGCCTGTGTTTTGTAGCAACCTGTCGCCTTGTTTCCAGTGGCTTTTTAAGCAAGCATAAGTGTTTTGCAGAGACCTGTTGCTGTTTTTCCATCGCTGTTTAAGGCACCAAACGTGGGTGCTATTTTTATGACCTGTTGGTGTTTATCCAGGAGTTTTTTAGGCACCAAGCAAGTTTTGTAGCAACCTGTTGCTATTTTTCCATCTGCTTTTTCAGCACCAAAGAAAGGTGTTTTGTAGCAACCTGTCACTGTGTTACCAGTGTTGTATAGGCACCAATCGTGGGTGTTCTGTGCCGACCCATTGCTATGTTTTCAGTAGGGATAGTGGCATGAAAAGCAATTGTTTTTTATAGAGACAGCTGCTTTTCCAGCTAGGATTTTGTCCCCAAAACTGTATTTCAAGCCAAAACATGATCTTTTCTTAACCATAACCAAGTGGCTTTGGTGCCTAAACCTAACCACATGTTGACCACAGCACTGTTGAAACATAAAGTTTCAGCATATCTGCTACGTGATATCATGCAAATATAACAGAAATGTACAATGCCAGCATTTTTTCTGGCAGTTGGGTTGAGATTTTCACAATTGAACAATACAATGTCATGATTCCCAAAAGAGAATGAGCTTTGTTCTACAAAGAATAGAATGTAAAAATAAGACATAGTGTGTCATTACTTAATTATAAATTATGCGCACTTCCTATTAGCTAAAAGAATCAAATGATCCTTCAGTGAAATACTTGAAAACGTTGACATGCTGGTGGCCCTATGAAAAACATCCAAGTCAGTAAGATTCGTCTTTTTGGGATCTTGAAAATCTGAACCAAATTTCTTGGGAGTCCATCATATTTCATGTAAAAAACAAAAATTTAAAACTTAGAAGAAAAGTTGGGTTATCACCAAAGTCAGGATTCATTGTCTAGGGGCCTTGAATGAATGAACATTTCTTGGAAATGCATTAAATAGTTCAAAGTGGTGGCCTGACTGACACTGCTATGCCAGGAGCCATGCTGCTATCATAGCTAATGATCTCTTTTCCTGCTTCTTCTGCCTTCACTGGGAGGTCCAGATTTGTCTTTTCTGAGCACTCACTCATTCCTCTGTAGGAGTCTGTCGTCTTTTTCATTGCTGGTTGCAAAGATTTCCCCCTGCGTATTAAGCCTGAATAACGGTTAAACTCTTTTAACTCCTTTGACTGTCCATCTATCAACTTATCTCTTCATTTTTATGCTCAGCAACTGAAATCATCTGTGGTCATCTACAGGTCAACATAGCTCTAATCCTAATCTTGACTTAATCTGGTCTCTCCCCATCAATTCCCAAACAAAGTATCCAGCTTGCTGCCTTTTATGGCTCCCTGCACATATGCCTGGAGTCTGTCATTCTTTCACAACAGAGACATCCCTTTAAATGCCGTCCTGGGCTTCAGTGTAATTGATTTAATTTCAGTTTGATGTTATCATTTGGTCTGCCATATGGGCTGGGTTCTCTCTCTATGTGACAATTCACTCATCTCTGCTGTGTGAGGGAGCTTCAGTCGACCATAGAAAGTGCAGGAAAAAAAAAGAATATTCATCCTAATAGCCTGCAGTGCTATGTGAATGCATCCTCATTACTTATTGCATGTCTGCTCCTGGACTGATACCCATTCTCCATCTATCTTTCCCTTCAGCTGTAGAACAAACTTCTGTCTCTCATAATTTATTTAGTGGGGTCTCAGCAGGTTAACACCTCCCTCTGTTTTAGTACACCAGCACAGCAACACCTCAGCAGAGCTCTTGTCTCGCGCTCTTGTTTCTCCCTCCTTGATATTGAACACTTGGACTTTTTCCAGTATTTTGTAAAGCTTTGACAGTGTAGTGGTGGAGACAGATGCTGATTCTGACCAGTCTTGTGTGGGATGAATGATTATGACAGATCAGCAGCAGAAGGCCTGAGAATAATCTCCTCCTGATCTCCTGTCTCTATCCTCCTTTCCAAATATCACCACTCTATCAGTACCTGTCAGATCATTTGAATTGCAATGCTAATTAGCATATGTTAGCATGCAGACATGCTAAAGTAAGATGATGACCGTGCTAAATATAAGACCTGATAAACATTAACATGGTAGCATTGTCTTTGTGAGCGTATTAGTATTCTGACATTAGCATCAAGCTCAAGGCATTACTGTACCTGAGGACAGCCTGACAGAGCTGCTAGCATGACTATGGACTGAGTCCATAGTGAGCTGGGCCTATGGGGCACAAGCTCAGGGGCCTCAGAGTAAGGGGGGGCCCCCTGGCCCTCACCTGCAAAACGTCACTCAAATTAACATGTAATGACAAGGAAAAGATAAACATGACCACGCAGAGATGCAAAGGAACTGCAAAGAAACATTAAATAATAACAAGAAGGGCAAAACCACCAAACAACAAAACAGCCGAAAAAGACACTGAATTACCTCAAAGAGACACATAATGACTACACAGAGACACAAAACCCCATTGCATTATGACAATGAGACGTAAAACAACAACACAAAAAGAGTGTCTTGCTCCTATGTAGGAGATGTGTTTTAACTTTTGCATATTAACTCCCAGGCTCCCATTGTCCAATTCCAGATAGTGTGTCCATTTTAGAGGTGTAAATTCTTAATTTTATCACAATATAATATTATATAAATTCTTTGGACAACAATGCATTATTAGCTGATATCACAAAGTCTGCCACAATATGATTTTTATTCAATTCAGGGGCCTTCAATCAATTTGAGACGATGTTATTTGCAAATTTAACACATTAGGTTTCAGAAGAAGCTGCCACTTCCTTTTTTGCTTTGTGTCCATAAAGGAAAAAAAAAACACACAGTAAAAACTGTAAATAATTGTAACTGGTTAACCATTTAACCAAAGACAAAACAATGTTTTTGCCACAGCTACCATTATTAGCCTAAGCACTTTAACACTGCGTAAGTCAGCTAGTACAGAAACTTTTTGTTAAGCCTATACTTTATCTTACTTAGCTTTAGTTACTGCACCTCTCGACATAACAGCACATTTGACTTCCATTTTCAGCCTACTGAGCAGCTAATATTTCCCTAGTGAGAGCAACAAGTTAGCAATGGCATTTTTTGCAGATGGCATGTGCTTTGTGTGTTGCCCCGTCTTTTATCCAAAATCCAAAATATTTCCACTCTGCTGATTTATTCTTGAGAAGGAAGTAAATATCCTTGTCTTTTTCTTAGCTGCATGGTTTGATGGTGACACAGACGCACCATGGGAATATAAAAATAACAGCGAATTTTAAAGGGATACCAGCCCTGTGTCACTGCAGTGTGGGCAGTGTGTGCAGTTGAGTGGAGTTGAGGCGCTCCCTGTGCCGCCAGCTCCTGGAGCTTCCCCACCCAATGATGTGAAATGATGTGTTTAAAATCAACTTGTGGACTTTTGCTCACAGCATGGGCAGGGAGTTCCTAGTGTTGCCGGCAAGGGGGGAAGCCAAACACCATTCATCCGCACATACTCCCCACATTGCGGAGACACAGACCTGGTTGAAAACCGCTAAAAGTTTCCCTTTGAAGATGACGATATGGACTAATGTTTTCACTTTGCATTGATGATACCTGGTGATACTGATCATTGAATTGGTACTTCAGTCCAGATCGACGGATCATTACACCCCGAGTCCTCATAAAGATAATCATTGTTTCCCATTTTGAATGTACTGCCCAGAGGTCATTTGGGACTGTCACTTATTCATAATGGGTGAACATTTGGGCAGATACATCAGAAACAGACTATCCCTGCTGGAAATCCCGTAGTTAATTCTCTGCCAATTTGAAACGCCTCAGACTTTGGTATTCAGAAATGCAGCCCAGTGCGAGCACATGCGGGGACAAAAATTATGTTCAAGCTGATTTCAAATGTATTCAGAGGCAGCACAGAAGGTAGCCTTGACATACTTGACATTTCCCAAAGCTTCAGGGTGAGCTGGTTGTGTCCCATTTCAGCTTCCTGTTGGGAGTGCATTACAAACGGCTCATGTTCACAAGTCTTGACTGCACATTGTGTTATAATTTGAAATGCAAAAACATCCCTTTCATGCTTATTGAAAAGCTCCATTTCAATCAATTTTACAATGTGTTTAGTCTGTGCCTTCGGCTCTGATAAACAGCCACATAACCAATTGGCTCTGTGATGGCAATTAATTGACAAGAGGATGAATTCCATCTCCCAGCCCTATCATACAATAAATGTATTGTACACCCAGTGGGAAGCCCTGGCATGTTGACAATGAAACCTTTCTCAGGCCTCGCTCACGGTCACATGCACGTGCAGTTTAGGCAAACATACTCTGCGAATGCTGGGCTGCTTTCCACATTGCTTTGCCAATTGATTCCAAAGGGTGTTTGAGCTGAATCAAATGATCCCCTCTGGCAGCCCTCCCACACAGCTGCGACCCCATTGATTTTCTGTGAGATGCCACGCAGGCTGAAGGGCAGCGGGGAGCCCTGCAGAGCGCCATTCACAAAGTGTTAGCTCAAGTTTGACATAGACAGGTTAAAAAATTCAGTAATATCTTGTTAGGCCAATACTCAAATATGGTTATGTGTGGATGTGCATGTGGGCTGCTGAACACTAGTCTCTGGCTTTATATTTTGAGGCTTTTCTCTTTCCTGACTCCTCATACTGTACATGTTTTTTAACCTGCACCACCCTCACTCTTTTGCTCTCCTTTTTAGATCCTCTTTGGCAGTGGCTTTCACACTCATTCACTGTCTCCTCTTTCGCCCTCACTCCTAATATTTCCTCCCTCTCGTCCACAGAAGCTGCTGCAGTTGCAGAACTTCAACACACTGATGGCTGTGGTGGGCGGCCTCAGCAACAGCTCCATCTCTCGTCTCAAAGACACACAAACCCACATCAGTGCCGAGACCAACAAGGTGCAGTATCCACCCTCCCAACCATCACTGATCTCTCTCTGGCATCAACAGCCTAACACTGCCACACAAATTCAATATTCACCGCATGTCGATGCTCTTAGCTAACAACTGATATTGGATCTTGATTCAGTAATCCACATGTCCTCCTTGTGAGCTGCCAAGCTCCTTATCTGTGCCTGTTACTCCTACACGGTGGCTTTTTAGAACCATGAATTTGAGCCATATAACTGGAATGCAACTGTTGTTGGGGGAGTTGCAGTCAGTTATGTAAGTCCATCTGGAGCAAAGTTTTCCAGAATGTTTTTGATACTTCTAAACAAGTCTCTCTTGAGATAGGCTTTCTGTTTACTGCCAAGTCTCATCTCCCCCCCTTCCGTTTTGTCCATCCTTAAAGTGGAAATAGACCCGTATTTTGCTTAAACTTATCTTTATGAAGTAAATGTTCATTGCACAGTGAATGGCTATAGAATAATGACATCACCAGCATTTAGACTGGTTCCCTGCAAGGCTCACTCTCACTATGCAAGCCCGTCTGCCACTGAGTATTGGTACTCGGGTACCCCCTAACCCTAACCCTGATACTGTAACCCATAAATTAATTTCATCCCCCTGCATTAACTCAACCTGCAGGTTTTTAACAACCTCATCGAACTGGTGACATCATGTGGGAACTACAGTCAATACCGCAAGCGCTTCTCCGAGTGCTCGGGCTTCCGATTCCCCATCCTCGGCGTGCACCTGAAAGACCTGATAGCCGTGCATGTGGCACTGCCAGACTGGGCCGACAAAGAGAAGACACGGGTCAACCTGGCCAAGACCCAACAGCTGTATGCCATCCTGCAAGAGCTGGCACTGATCCAGACCACGCCGCCGAACGTCGATGCCAACACGGACCTGCTCAACCTGCTTACGGTGAGTTCAAGAGTGGACAGAATGTGCATGTGCAGCGTCCAAATTAAAGATGTAACAGCTTGTGCCGGGTAAAATCAGGTCCTGAATCAGGTGCTGTGAGTTGGTTATTCATCACAAAGTGCAAAATTTGAAGGCGCTCAGACAGCAGTGAAGTAGGAGGAAAAACTTTTAGAAGGACGAGCACACAGCCGGTGTAACAGGCAGTCTGTTTGATACACAGAATTTGTTCTGCTGTGATTTGATTGGCTTGTGGTCAGACCGACTGAACAGCAGCCAGCTGGGACAAAATCTGTGAACTGACAAAGGCCAGGCATTTAAAGCATTAACCTTTAAGCTCACAGTATTCATGTCTCAAATAGATGTAGTCCAGAGTGGTGAGAAGCCTTTACATCATAATACAGGACTGCTGTAAAAATAGATTATATTGTGAATAACAAGCAAGATATAATAGAATAGGATTGATACTTCAACCTACAGTATTTTAACAATAAACAGCAGACTGTCATCTACTCAATGCAGGCTTTCTGTAAAAAGTTTAAACCAGGAGCCCAAGCTGAGATTACTCTGATGACATCATCAAGGTTTTTTTTTTTTTTCACTTTGGAAAGCTCCTACAGAGCCACAGAAAATCATAATTGTTTCACAGGCTCCGTAATAATGATGAGTAAACTAAACTTCATGTGTAAAATCAGTTGAGTGCCCCTTTAAGTAAAAAAAAAAAAACATAGTGATACAGAGGTTGAAATAATGCATTTCCTTCCACATCTTTGGTTGACTGATGTAACACTGTTATGTGGTTGCCAGACTCAATTTTCTGGCGTTGTGCTTTCATCCAGGACAAAGAGTCACAACCTCAGTTTAAACGTCCCTTTGTTGAACTCCACTGAACTTTAATTGTTAACCTGCCCTGAAACCTCTTGTCTGTTCCTGTATCCTAAGTAAAGACTAAAGAGCTTTTGCTGTCAGAGCGTTTTGGCTTTGAAATTACTTAAAAGAGAACCTCAGTGGAATCAGTTTCTTCTTTTAAATCTCACCACTTCTGCAAGGAAGTCTTGATTTTGAGAAATCACACTGCTATATTGTGTCATCAGTACTATCAAAGGGGGACTTCATGCTTTTCTTTATTTTGTGTCTTATAGTTACAAGACAGGATGTTCATATTAAATGTGGCCAAAGTTTCAAATAATTAGGCAAATATATGAAGCAATCCCTGTAATCCCTCATTTTGACATAAAAACTGTGAAGTGCTCTCGGCTTTTTTGGCCAAATGGTTAGTGATCTTGTACCGTAATGACAAAGGCTGGGAGGGTCATTTGAAAAGCATGTAACTCCAGCTTTGATGATGTTTTCTGTTCTTATTGCCTGCCATTGAAAGTATTTATAGTTCCCTCTGGGAGAATCCTTTTAACACAAATGGGTAATTTCTGCAATGCATGGCTTCCCATTGGGATTCTACTTTCACCTTTCCTCTCAGGCCTTCTGTTATTCCCCTGGCTGCAGTGATGGTGCAGAGACGCTGCTATATGAAAGTCCTAAAATTTCTGACCAATCGGAGCAGACTAATACATTCTCACCCAAGACTTTGTCACATATTGCAATTGGTCATGTACTTCTTACGTCCAGATACAGCGTGCAATGAACCCTGGGTGTGTTGATTGCTGACGTTCTGGGACCCCATGTCAAGTTTGGCCTGTTACATGCATTGTCTACTTTCAAATACACGTGGGTGGGTTTGGCTTTATAACCTAATGAGACGTGAACATTGTTCCCCTGGGTGAAAGTCGATGTTTGTTGGACCCATCCAGCACCCCTCCCACCACTTTCATTCTTGTCCTCCCGCATGTTTCAGCAGTCTCCAACACAGCAAGTCACTGCCAAAGCGCCAGATGTTAAAGACTTCGGCATGAGACTGGGTTTAACAGACAAGGCTTTTTTTGAGGGGAGGTTTTAAGTGAGAGGCGTGAAAAAGAGTGTCTCAGACAGAGGGTGAATACAGGTGTTCCTGTACAGACAGTACGAGGGAAATAAAGGTGTTTTTGACCATTAAAGCATATAAACATGTTCTAGTAGAGACCTTAAATACAACTGTGATCCTGAAAATGAGTATAACAGGGTCCCCTTTAAACAGGAAAACATTTTAAAGGACAGTCATTTTGCAGCTTCTTCCCAGACTATTTTTCAGTCTTTGCTAACAAAGCAATGCTCTCACCCTCTCCTTATATTACACTTCGTGTTAACATTACACTCCTATCAATCACCAAACACCAACAGGATGAAATGGAAGCCTCCATCAGGAAATAATCTCCTCAAAACACATTGTTGCCCCATAAAATACATTAAGCTCGTAAAGTGAAATGATATGGGAGAGGCATAATTTAAAAATGCATACAAGTATCATTGAGGAAAATTACCCTTTTTATATTCTGAGTGATAGTTATCTATGTCTGAGCGAACAGTTAAGTACAGCTACAACTTATGTTTAGTGCGAGCTCTTAAACTGGGAATAGTGAGTGAGACTGATCTCAGTTTTTGTTGCTGTGTGCACTTCAGCATGAAAGCTAGGGTGGTGTTTTGGCACTTCACACCAAACCCCTGAGTGTGTGTGAGTATTTTTTGGCAGATGCAGATAAGAGTTTCCTGAATTTGAGAAGCTCTATGTATTTAAACAATCCCAAGGGATTAATCACTCAATCCGGCTGCAGGTGTTCGTGTGAGATTGCAGCTGGCGCCCCCTTTTTTTTTTCTGTGAAAATGAAAGAAAACAACTTGACAGGTTTTGGAGCTGAGGGGCACCAGGGAAGTTTGCTGGACAGAGTCAATACCCAATTATCTTATGCCAGTGCTTATTGGACTTTATCTATCTTGAGTCTGAGGGGACGAGCGCGAGGAGATGGAAAGAAAGTCGATACATCCTTCAAAATAATCTCTACACGGGCATGCCTGCAAACCACACAAGTTTAATCATACATTCCTCCTTTTGATTCAAATTCATCAGCTTTTCAGATGATTCAAATTCTATTAAACAATCTCGGATGTGGTGAACAAGTTACAGTTAACCTTCTCTCTGAAATACAACAAGCACCACTAAATCAGACGACCAAACAAGGAGAAAAGCCTTTTTTTTCCCCATTCCGCACTTCCCACTTCAACTCAATAAAAGCCAGGAAACACAATTACGGTAAGAGAATAGCTCTCAGGAAAATAATGTGAGGACAACAATGGATGCAGTAGATGATAACATGTGGCATTTGGCTGCAGCATGTTAGTTTGAGCAAAAAATAGATGCTGCTCTCTCACCTGTTGCCATAGCGGCTGTGTACAGTATGATGAACAGGTCTGTGTGTGGAAAGGTCTTTGTGTTGAATTCCTAGAAATACAGAGATGCGTGAACTGAAACATTCACCTCCTTTTGTGTTTGCAAAAAAAAATAAAAAAATACAGGAACATTTTTTTTATCTTGATCATTTTTCACTTTGTGATACTGAAAAAAAAGAATTTCACCTCTTTTCATAGATGAAAATAGACTTTAAAAAAATGATCTTGGAAGAAATTCACTTGTTGTCAGGTATGAAAAGAAAACTGTTTCCTCTGATAAGGAAAAAAAATCTTGCTTGTCTCTCAGGGCTTTTTATAACTTGTGCTATGGAACCATTAAGATTTTTTTTTTAATTTACCCATAGGTTTAAAGATCTGTCTGAAATTTTACTGCCACTGATCTAGATCATCGCTATTTCAGTTGTGATGCTCTCAAAGTTGAAAAAATGACACTAAAAACATCTGAAACTCAGTGCTGAGTGAACAAACTGTGGAGTAACAAATAAATAGTGAACAGGTTCAGTGAAGGTACACAAAACCTTATTTGGTCAACTGTTTGTATTTCCCTGATGTTAACATGTGGCTATGCCTTTAAAAGGCTCCTTTTGCTGAGAATTTATGCAGGAATGAATTAATTTTGTGGTGGAGATGAATGTTAAGAATGAAGGACGGTATTCTGAGTGCTGTTGAAACAATTCAGACAGACACTCTCCTCATGAATACCATACAAAAAAAACAACATCAAAGTATTTTGAGCATTGATGTTAATTCTTCATGTCTCAGAACAGTAAAATAATTTAAGCTTAAAGGCCTGTTTGCAAGCTTTAATCACACATCACACAGCCTTCATTATTCTGTAATATACTCGGTCAAGTGATGATGGTCATATTTGGAGAGAAGATTGCAACCCCTGTATTCTTTAAAGGATTTAGGAATAACCCCTCCTGAAAATATTACTGCTCACCTTGCTGCAGCTATGTAGACGTGTACTTCAGGGTGTGTTAGTATACCGTGATGTCACTGGCGGGTATAGTTACAGGTGCAGTAATGCAAGCTTGATACCTTCCAGCCAAAGATTGCAGTGAAATACTGTTTTTCAGCCTGCTCTTTAGATGCTATAAAATGTATTGAAGCAAAACCACTGATAATAATGTAAAAAAAATTAAAATCAGAAAAAGTCATTGTGTGTAGGTTGTTAAATAGGTGATTTTAGCCCTGCACTCTGGAAGGTAGTGGAAGTGATGCCGCATCTAAAGACAAAATGGTCACACTGGCTCCCCATGTCCCGCTCTGTGCAGGTATCTCTGGACCAGTACCACACCGAGGAAGAAATCTACCAGATGTCTCTACAGAGAGAACCTCGCAAGCCAGCGGTGAGCAGCCAACTAATGTACACTTTGAGATCCCATACTGGGCTGGTCTCAAATATCCCATATTTGGCAGTGTTATATTACTCTTCTCCTGTCTTAGATGATAGATAACATCACAAATACGTTCATAAAATCTTTGTTTTTCTTCTCTCATGACATTTTGATCTGCTGTAGTAACCCCTGACTGCTGCTCTGTACAGCAGCTGTCTTTTCTTGTCCTTGCAAGATGACAGCCCCTGCTTCTCGGGGCTGACACTGATCTAACCCTCTTTGGTTTCTCATTGGTTGTAGCAGAACTCCAGCCCCGCCCCTGCGCCCTGAACCCAAGCCCACAATGATCGATGACTGGGCTGTGTCGGTGAAGCCCAACGCCGACCCGACGATCATCAAGAAACACATAGAGAAGATGGTGGAGGTGAGTGTGTCAGCCTCTACACTTTCTCCTCTCTCAGCGCTGATTGTAACCTGAGGGGCGCTGGAGGCAGAGGGTGAAATATGTGTTGTTATCCTCTCCACCATCATCTTGACATGAGTACTGCCAAGTGCTCTTGGCTCTCTGGCCAAATGGTTAGTAATCTTGTACCATAATAACCAAGGCTGGGAGAGTCATCTGAAAACCATGTAACTCCAGCTCGGTCATGTTTTATGTTTTTATTTCCTGGCATTGAAAGAATTAATAGATCCCTCTGGGAGATTTGTTAAAAACAATGGGTCAGTTTCTGTAATGCATGGATTCCCAATGGGATTCTATTGAAAACCTGAGAAGCATGGTGAATTTTTTTTTTTTTTTTTTGCTGGAAAGTTAATCTAAAATATAAGATATTATCTCCTACATATGGAAGGTTACTGTGTATGTAAAAGATGTCGTATGAAGGAGACTTTTGGCCAGCACACTGAAATTAACCTTCCCAATCCTCACGTTCACAGTCAGTCTTCAAGAACTTCGACTCAGACGGTGACGGCCACATCTCCAGGGACGAATTTGAAGCGATCAGGAACAACTTCCCATACCTCAGCAAGTTTGGAGAACTGGACAAAAACCAGTGAGCATTCGCGGATTTATTCACTGCTGTAAAATCCATGCAGTTCACACACTGAACCAACGTCACTTCTCTTTGCTTTCTCTCCCAGAGACGGAAAGATCAGCAGGGAGGAGATGATAGACTACTTTATGAAAGCCAGCTCTCTGCTTAACTGCAAGATGGGCTTCATCCACACTTTTACTGAGACCACCTACGTCAAGCCCACGTTCTGCGAGCACTGCGCCGGCTTTGTGAGTAAACACCTACTACTCACTTGTAATCATGTTTTGAGCTTGTGTGTTAGGGGCTGTTCATTACTTCTGAGGGGTTCTTATTTTGGCTAAAATCACACCATTTATCATAGTCAGAAACTGTAAAAACTGAAATTATCATTGGATTTTAAAGTATGTGATGATCCCTGAAAATGTCATGTGCAACCAACGCTTCTGTTTCATCAAAATCACTTTATTATTTTATGGAAAAAAAACATTTGCACTATCCAGATCCTATAAAAAACATTAAATTCTGCATTCCTGCATGCATGACAATATTTGCAGCTTGGGAAGGGTTGATATAAAAATAATAAACAAAGTCCTACCCCAGCCGTCCCCCCTCCTCTGATAAATAAAGAACAATCCCTTACTTCACTATAACCGCTCTCAGTCCTGAAAATACAAAATACTCTGCAATACTTTTAAAAACGTTTTAGATACAGAATCAGCTGTATGATTATGAACCCTTCAGGCTCCTGTGGAGGTCTTTAACAGATATTGATCTTTTTGTTGTTTGCTTTTGTGCTTGAAATGCATCGATTTCTTTATTGACCCAATCGATAGCACGTGTCATAGTTTGTTAAAAAAAGGTCAGAGGTCAGTTGCGCTCACCCTGCCTTTCCACAGCCATGTAGCCGCGTAGACTATCCGCACTTCATTATTTGTCTCAGCAATCGCTGGCGGCGCGTGATAGGCCCATCTCTCAGAGGTTCCTCCTGTCAGGTCAGGGCAATGCCAATTACTTTGAGCTACAGCCACGCGCTGCTGAAGTTGCATTCTGGGAAATATGGGAGGAAGGTAATTGGGCGAGATGATAACCCTCCTCTGTGGCAGTGTTACATCTGTGTGTGCGTGTGTATGTGTGTGTGTCCTCTGGCCCTTAACATTCCCCAAAGTCCCCCAAGGATCTCTGTGTTATTTAGACACAGACAGTGAGTCAGCACTCAGCTGTAATGAGAACAGGAACAGAGCCCTCATATTGAACTGCAGACAATGAAATGACATCCCATTCATTTGTCTATGCTGCATAGAAAAAAAAAAAAGCTAGAAGAGAGGGTGCTTAAAAGAGAAGCACCCCATAGATTATATGTATAGACTTTCATTAACACTCAAAGGAGCACATATTTAGACACACTCATTCTCTGGGGGAAGCTGGAGCATTTTCAAACCATCGTGAGGGGAAACTCAGAAAAGAGAGCGTGGAAAGATAAGGACTCTGGCAGTGTGCTTCTTCCTTTGAATATGTGTGTGTGGCAGAGGTAGATACACTAGCCACTTCCTCCTCTGCCTGCTTTGTGCTTCCCTCTTGGCTCCCGTGCAAAAACAATATTTTCCTGCGGCCCATTTTTCAGCTCTTGTCTCAAACACAGCGTACGAGCCAAGCTGGCCCTCCTGTAAACACTGCAGAGTTCACTCACCTCCAGTGTCTCACACGGATCGTCGTAATCTCACCCTGCTCTGCCTGCAACCCTAATTAATGGCACACAGATGAGTTTCACTAAATGCACAAAGCGAGGAGACACATCACAGAGTGTGAGATTTTCTTTGCATCTCAGGAGAGTACCGCAAGTTTGTAGCTGGAGGCTCAGAGCACTTTTATATGAGAGATTGCAGACAGCGATGCACAAGTCTCTTTGGGGCTTTTGACAGTTTAGCTTCGTAGATTCAGAATAAGAAGAGCAAAAAAAACCCCCAAAAAACAGTTGACAAAGTCTCTTGTTTCGTCTTCTCAACCTGACTGGGTATTTGAAGACGATCTCACTGGGGAAAATGGCTGTCTAGGCAATCTATAATGATGCAACAAAAGCAGGCATATTTATTGTTCCTTTATGTGATCACACCTACAGATTCATTTCTTAGGATAGTTTCCTTTTATGTATTTGGTGCGTTTCGGTTCACACTGGAAACCAGAACTCACAAACAAACCTTCCATTTACATGTTTGGGTGACCTTATCCTGCTGCGTTCCAGATTTGGAGAGGGTGTGCCAAAAACAAATCTGTTTGCAGTCCCTGCTACTTTGACCAAACATAATTTTTCTTCCTGTAATGCTCAAACCATTTAAGGACACAAACTGTATGAGAAGTTAATTAACAACTGTAAAATCACATGCAGAACTCACACAGCCTGTCAGGCTGCTCATTTCCTACAGATGATGACATCGTGTATTTGTCAGCAACATGCACACTAGGTCCTCTGTTTCCACACTGGATCTGTTCAGTCCTGTTTGTACCGTGCATGCATTGTGGAGGAGGGAGAGAGGAGTCTTCGAATTTCACAAGAATTTTGAATGAATTTTTTTCTTTGTGTTTGCATGTTGCAGAGGTGAAAGGGTTACCTTTCGGGAAACATATTTGCTTTCAACTCTTATGTCCGTCCATTAGATGTCCAGCCAGGTAACAGTTAGCTTAGCATATAGACTGGAAGCAGGGGGTGGGGGGTTAAAAAACGTGCCTCCCTGCTCCTCTACAGGCTGTTCACATGCACGGTTTATATGTGTACCTGCAAAATTTAACATCACAATTAGTTTGTGACCCTATAATCATGAGTCGGTAATTAGTGTATATCCCACGTAATTGTGGAGACTGTGATCACATGACCAATGCTATAACTGTGTTTCTCTGTGTAACTCTATGTTAAAGGATAAGTCCAGTATTTTGCACTTTGAGCCCCATTCCTGGGTTGTTTATGATGAAATAGAGTGGTCAAGACCAAAATCTTGACGATTGCTTCTTCTCTGAGAATTTGAGAGAATTTGGCTTTCACCTGCCTGGCTTAACAATGCTGTCTATGGCCATGTGTAAATCTGTCCTAAAACCACCTTAAACGTTCGTTTTCAAAGCCATGAAACTCACCGAGTGGTCAGTGGTGTTCGTTGATGTTCTGACATAAAAATCGTAGCAAACTGTGGTTTCCATGATGATTTATTTGACATTTTGTCCATGCATTGATTTTCTATAGGAAGCCTCATTGTCTGTTGGTAGTAATCCGTCACGGGAAACGGAACAGGGGTTGTTTACAACAAAGTTGTAGTCATTGTAGTCTTTTAGCTCAGCGAAAGTGCCGGCTCGACAGTGCTGTGTGCGCTCCTCCTCTTCGGAGGAATTCTCCTACAGTTGCTGACCACACAAAACCTGCCCATTATTACTCGCTTGTAAACAACCTTCGCAGTACGATGCCTTTGAGCACAACATCAGCCCTCTTCTTCTGCTTCTTTCTGTGTCCCATTACATTGCAATGGTTTACCTGCCGGTTGGCGACACTCACGTAAAGGAGCATTATCGCCATCAAGTGGGCTGGAGTGTATAACAAACAAGGGTCAAACGAACGATCAAGTGGAAGTTGAAAAAATAGTTCCACAATCAAGATAAATAGTGAAAACACGGATGGAAGCCACAGTTTGCTACGATTTTTATGTCGGATAAAGTTATGTTATCAACGAACACCACTGACCACTCGGTGAGTTTCATGGCTTTGAAAACGAACGTTTAAGGTGGTTTTAGGACAGATTTACACATGGCCATAGACAGCAGTGTTAAGCCAGGCAGGGGAAAGCCAAATTCTCTCAAATTCTCAGAGAAGGAGCAATCGTCAAGATTTTGGTCTTAACCACTCTATTTCATCATAAACAACCAGGAATGGGGCTCAAAGTGCAAAATACCGGACTTATCTTTTAAGTACATAACGTGACAATGCCATTTGTGGGATACTAATTCATTTGATATCATACTAACCATTTTTTAAGATTCTGTTGACCTCTAAAGCATAAACTGTGTAGAATAATGGATGTATTCACCATTTTGAAGCCTTGACTTTGACTGTGATCATCTTGGATTTTTGGAGCCAGAACATGATGACCCCCAACCGTGTACCTTTTCCTAAAACTAACCTAAGTAGTGAGGCACTAATTTATTTGATATCATACTGACCGTTGCTTGACATTACATAGACCTCTAAACCATAGACTGTAGCCACAATGACATCACCCATTAGTTTGTTGACTCCTATCTTAAAGCCTCGGGTTTGTCACTTTTGCCATCACCATCATGGATTTTTGGAGTCAGAAGTTACTCAAGGTGACGATGTTTAGATGAATTTAAGTGGGTGAAGTTTATAAAAATTCACCCCTGTACTGCTAATAATGTTTTATAAAGCTAATTATCTATCTATAAACTGTCTTTTGTACCAGGCTGTAAACATGTTTATTTCTGCTGTAATGTTGGACATTTTGTCATGGTGGTCTCTGGGGATTCATTCCCTTTTGAAGCTCAGAACATTTTCAGGTTGGCTTCATTTTTCAGCTGCAGAGGTTGCCACTTGCTCTAAAGCTCACTAATTAAAATGTAGTATCTTGTACAAAAAACAAGAACTTGTGGTTTTACCGGAAATAAGGACCTATTTTTTGGCTGGGTGGAGTGACTTCCTGAAGTCCCTGCTGGTTACCCAACAACCTCAGTATGACAAGACTCAGCAAGATGTGTTAATGAGGGAGGTTTCGAGGTAATGGTAGGCAGTTTAATTGACCTTTGGACAGGCTAGCTGTCTCCCCCCGTCTTCAAGTCTTTATGCTAAGCTAAGCTGTAGTTTCATATTTAGCAGATGAATAGATAAATAAACCCTAGCTTAAACATTTATAACACCAGTAGGCCTGAAAGAAGGCATTTTCTGAAGATGAATATACAAGTGTGATGAATTATTATATTTTCAAGTACAGGATGAACAAAGCTCTGATAGGGAAAAACAGTTACTAAGGATCAAACAAAAATGCCAAAAAAGACTCTCTGGCCTATAATATTATATTTACTGTAGATACTGTAGATTTTAAAGTTTAACTTTGCTCATTTTGTGTTTTCCTAGTACTGTAAATGGTCGATATGTCAAAGTGTCCTGAGAGTCTGTTAACACATTTTAAATCACTTTAAAACAGGGTGGTAGCTGAATGCCAAAAATGTCAACGTGAATTTAGAAAATGTCAAGTGGAATCTTTCCTCACTGTGTCTGTTTATCTGCACTCGCTGTAAGCAGGAACAGAGTGACATGTGATTGGTGGCACTCTAAAAATGTGGTAGGAAAAGATAGAAGGCACTTTTTGGAGTGAAATAGCAAAACATAAATTATTTACTTGAGAGAGAGAGAGAAAAAACATTTCCTTCAGGGGAGACCGGGGTTGGTTGGCACACTGCCCTCTAGTCCTTTGAGGGTCACGGAAACAAAGACTAACATCAAATAGTTTTCTTTCTTGTCTTGCACTCATTTACTAAAACATCTGAAAGTCACTAACTTTTTTGGAAGTACAAAAGCGGTCTGTGGACTGAACGTATTCTAAAACTGTGTTAGAGATAATGTAAATGCATTACTCATAATTAATAGACAAAGGAATCAGCTACGTTTTGATATAAGATTTGAAAGTCTGTGATCACCAATTGTAGCCAGCTAACAGAATCTCATCACATAGTTGGGTCAAAAGTGAACGGGTTTGTACGCACATGTGCTAACCAATTGTAAAATAAACAGTTGTGACTGTGACTGCATTTTGAGAGATTAAAACTGTTTTGAAAGATTAAAAACAATGTTAATATTGTTAGTTAATTATTATTATTTTGAGTGGTCAGTGGCTGAGTGATGATAAAATGATTATTGATGCATCATCAACATTTTTAATGTCTATATTATTTATTTTTCTCACTGTGTGACTACTTGCTATTTTTAAAACATACTGTATTTGTAGTAATCCATGATGAAGTAAACAGATTCATTTGCAGATTTAAAATGTATTTTAACATGATGCCAACCAACCTGGTGATGGGGCTGTGCATAAATAAAAAAAAAACGACTTTAATTACTAATCACCTAATTTTAGAAAATGTATTAGTGTATGTTAAAACAGTTATTTGTAGTAGAGGCCTTCACCAACACAATCTCACTCCAACCTTGTCACACATCGACTTTCGGTCATGGACTTTCCACATCGACAGATGACGTGCAAGGCAGCCTGGGTGCAGTTGTTGATGTCCTGGGACGTGTCAACTTCAGCCTGTTACATGCGTTGTTTGATTTTAAAATACATTTCTGTTTTCACTGGAAATGTACAGGTTGCATACTTTTAGCCAACACGTGCGCGTAGTTGGGTTTTGGCAACAACATCACACGGTTAGGTTTAGAAAAAGAAGGTTTGGCTTTATGATCTTATAGGGTGGAAGTTGGTGGTTGCTGGACTCATTCACCGTCACACCCGCAATAACAGCGACCGGCCGCGTATCATGCCAATGTGAAAGGACGGCTTTTCTCGTTGGTGTCTGACGCTGGAAGTCACTGACCAAGCACTGGTATTCGACGACTACAGAGTGAGAACAAGTTGCCTTAACCTTTCATTTGCTGCTGGTTAGAATATTCTAAAAATTATGCCAGTGGAAAGTGATAAGTGTGCCAACCAATCCCAGTCTCCCCACTTTGACTTTGCGGCTAAAATAAGTAAACATACAAGAATACATGAATGGACCTACAGTTATTAAAGGGTAATTAAATGCATTCTGCTTGGAAGATTTTATTTTAAATGCAATAACATCCAACGTGTCAGCTCAAGTTTCATGCTCAGTCACAGCCTGCTAATTCAAAAGCTTATAAGCACATAAGGAGACATCAGTAAAGGTATCCAAAAATATAAACATGAATACCTCTTAGAGTGCATTTTTAATATTGAATGTGTAACTGCTGGCAGTGAAAGTAGCACATTTCCTCCACAATAAAAAGCAGGATTTGCCAAATCATTTCTAGATTTATAGTACAGTTTTTTAAAAGCTTGCAGTAAAAGTGTGAAAGAAATGTAGCGAGTTTGTGTGTCTCCAGCTCTTGTTTGTAGTGCATTGTGTTTTTCAGTCCGCAGAGGCAGTAAAGGTCAGTCAGTGTAGGCAGAGCTGTGATGATAGTTGTGTTTAGATGTTCTGCTCGTAACTGACTTCTCTTTGTTGTAGAGCCTCTGGCTGTGTTCTCCGTTTCCAACTGCGTGTGTCTTTGTTTGTGTGTATGTGTGCAGCAACGAGTGTATGCGTTTGCATGCATGTGTGTGTGTGGTGCGTGTGTGAAGAGGTCAGGATATTTTGTGCCTCCTCAGATGTGCCAGTGCAGTGTGTGATCTCCAGCTTGGCTCTTTCATGTCATTGTTCCCCCCACTGTCTGTGCGCTCCCTGTGTCCCGCTTGATCTCGTTCCCCCTCCGCCCCCTCTGTCCCGCCAACCTCCTCTCTCTCCTCCTTTCTTTACCTCCATCTCTCTCTCTCTCAGCCTACATCCTTCTCTGTTCCATTGTGCCCATTTTCCTCATTCGCTTTTTTCCTCCAGCCTTCGCTCACTGCCTCAGCATCAATGGGGTATATCAAGATTTGAACTATATGGGTGTTTAAACATGTTTTAGCCCATTAACTGCTAATTGTATGTACTATCTCTTTACTGCCAACCACTTCCTAAAGCATACGCTTTTAGATCAATTTCCTTCCTTTCCTCCAGTTATTGGTTTCCATTATTTTCAGTTCACTGTTCACCACAGCTTAGAGAAAAAGTCACAGGCACAACATGTAGAGAGAAGACTGATTTTAGTCATTTAAGAATTGTGTTTGATCAGCTAACACTGAAATTGGAGGGACCTAAAACATACTTGCAATTTCCAAAACAATCCCAATTCACCACGTGACACTGCAAATTTGAAGTCCTGCTGATTTTTACAATGTAGCTAAATGAACAGAAGCTAATGGCTATGACATTAATCTAACATTTGACATGCCTAATAGTTGGCAGTCATATTTGTAGCTAATGGGATGAAAACTACTATAATCCTTTAAACTAGTGTGTCAAAACCAGTAATCATACTTAAAGTACTAATACCACGCTGTGAAAATACTCAGTCCTGCAGTTAAAACCTTACTAACTGCAAGTACAAGCATGTTAGTGGAATCGGCAAAATGTGCAGCAGTAATATTGCATTGTACTGCTATAGATGTTTGCTCCTAAAAAACAATGTAGAGACACATACAGAATAAATCCTTCTCGATCATCACTAGAAGTGTATGGAGGTGTATTTATCTGCAGAGACTCTGCCCTCTGCCTGGATTTTCTTCTGTTTTTGCTATGTTCTGGATGTTTCTGCACAGCTTGCAGGTGACGTAGGGACTTTATAAAAAGGCAGCAACCAGGTGCCAGACCCTAAGAATCTCGCATTCAAGACGAAACTATGAAAAATGCAAATGTAGAGAACACCAAGTGGACAAAGCTCATTCCAAAAAGAGAGTGAAACTGGGGTCAGCTTTCACTTCCCTTTTCGTTAGCTACACTGTTTACAAACAGTATCACACAATTCCTGCGTTGTATATTTTTTAGAGGTGTACAGAAAAATCATTATATGTATCTGTGTCTGTTCAGCTAACAAAATGATTAGTCATGAGTAGATGGTAACTTCAGAGTTGTGAAACTGGTTAAGTTTAGGCTCAAAAAGCACTTGGTTAGGGAACGGTAATGGTTTGGGTTAAAGTGATCACTTGAAACATGGAACATAAAATCTAACAGGAGCTTTCAAGATTCTTCGGTTACCATAGAAACATGATCAAAACAATCTGGCAAATGATGTATTTTTCACCTAATATTCATTGGCAATGCAATTGTTGTGCACTCAAAGCATCAAATTGATTAAATATCGGCATATAATTAGTTATAAACTTTATTTCCACATCCTCATACTGTAGCCTACTTTTCATCTTTCTTTCTCTCTCTCTAGTTGTATTATTTAACTAAATTAGTTTTTATGAACTGTCAGAGCGCCACCACCGCCCCTTTAACTGTGAAACATTGATCAATCAGAAACTTAAAGTTTTGCATTGTAAATATAAACTATTTGCAGGAAAGATGCGTATAGAAGATATGTCCCTCAGTTAATGGAAATAATCTTAAATTCCTGTGATGTTTCTATTTATAATCTGTATCTGTAAAAGTACAGATCTTAAGCTTTATTTTGATGTATAGGTTGCAGGGTTTGAAAGAAAGCCAGCTGCCACAGCAGGCTTTTTGTCTCGCTACTCAGTTTCCCTGACTGACAGCTGGGAGCTGTGGTGCGTGCCGCAGGTTGGCCCACCTGCGGGTCCCAGGAGGGTTCAGTGAAGCTTAGTAGAAAATATCACAAGTTAAGTGGCGGGTCAAAAAACGACAAGAAGCTTTCTGAATTATTAATAATTCACAGGAGCATTGCTGCAATAGTCCACCTGTCCACAGTCAGCTTTTTATGTTGTCAGAAAAACAGCCCTGTTTTCAGCTTTGTGATGATGCATTGTCTCGCTGACCTAAGAGGGTTTTTAAAGAATTTTCCATATAGTTTTTGGTTCATTGCTGGCATTGTGATTATTTTACTAGCTATGCTTATTACTTTCTGCAGTTTTGCTTTGTTGCTAATACTTAAATTTCTATACCTTATGACCACATTAAAAAATTAAATACTCTCCACCAGATTCCTAAATATCAATTCCAGTGTATGCTTACAGCTACAAAATATTCAGATTTTTGAAAGTGCACTTGCTAAAAATGTAACAAAAATCATAGATTTGTTTGGTTAAAAGCATTAAAAAAAGAGGAGCATTACAATTCTTACAACAGTAGACCTTGAACATCTACCTCATGTCAGCTCAAATCTCTGTAATTGCTGCATCACTCTGCTGAAATGAAAACACATCTTAATTAACACCCGCCCCCACTGCCCTTTAATTTCTCTCTTTCTCTCTGCAGATATGGGGCTTCTACAAGCAAGGCTACAAGTGTAAAGGTAAGAGAGCACTTCACTCAGACTTAATTCTGTGTCTGTTGCACAGATGTGTGTGTTCCAGGCAGAAGGACGAAGCCTTAAAAGAATTAGCAATTTTTTTTTATGCCATTGAATCCCAGCCATTGTGCACAAACACATCATAGATAAAGATCCGTAGAGTTGAAGTGCTGAGTAAATGTAATCAACACAGAAACAATGGCAAATAAAACACACTGTTTTAAATGTATGTTTATACACACAAAGCTCCCTTTGCTAACCATTGGATAAGCTCCATCAGCCGAGACCACACTACACATAATACACTATTATTTGCCCTTTTAAGGCTCCCAGTAGACCAGTGTTTGAAGAAGCTGGTTCATTTCACGAATGTACACACACAGGCAACCTCATCCTCATTAGCCTCAGAAACACACACGCACTCAAACAGCTTGCCTCTTCTCCCTCTATGGGTGTGCCGCTGGTGGTCTGTGCTGACGCTAAAAATTAAGTAGTGATAATCTGCAGACGTTCAGCGCACTAAATAACCTACGCTGCATATGTTTCCACACAGATGTCAAGAAAAAACTTTGGAAACGATGCCAAATCTAAAATGCAAATCATGCAAGTTTCCATCTGCTGGAGTGTTTGGAGAAGTGATTGATTACAGCTCAGCTTTATGAATGGGAGAAGTTAGAGTGGGCAGTTATTTTACAGGCAGGATTTCATTGCTTTGTCAATTGGTCAACAAATTAGTTTGAATTGGTGTTTAAAGCACAAGGCTGTGTGTGTGTGTGTGTGTGTGTGTGTGTGTGTGTGTGTGTGTGTAGGTGTGTGTGTGTCTGTTGAGCTTCTACATGCATTGGTTTCTACATTTTTGGAAGAAGTACAATATTAACATATCAAGTCCAAGAATAATCTGAGAAATTAGACCTACATGTATGTATGTATGTATGTATGTATGTATGTATATGTGTCATATATTCATGTTCTCCTTGTTCCTTTTTTGAAAAACAAGTGTTTCAGTTGCTACCTATCTCTTATCCATTCTTATTCTCAGCATTAACTGCTTTCCCATTCATTCAGGTTCATCTCAGGTTGACTAACGCTTATTAAAAAGCTTGCAAGTTACCATCAAACATATGAGTTGCATAGCAACTAGAGTAATTAATGCTCCTTGGGGCCTTTGAGGTCTTGTGGTCTGTTACTAACAGTGCTCACCCTGCGCCTTGTGTTTAGGAGAAGAGAAAAAGAAGATTCTTATTCTGTCACTGCTTAACTTCTTAATTACCGAGACGTGTTCTACTTAAATCAAATGTTTGTTTTTTTCTATGCCTCCACAGCGGTGACAGCCATGGCCAGACACATTATGTTTTTTGGTTGTCCATTGATCCTATTCTCATGGTAGCGATATCTCAAGAATGCTTTGAGGAAATTTCTTCAAATTTGGCACTAAGGTCCACTTGGACTCAATACTAAAGTAATAAAATGTTGGTAGTAATAGGTCAAAGGTCAAGGTGACTGTGACCTCATCTGTCTCATTCTTGTGAATACAGTATCTCAAGAACACCTTGAGGGATTTTTTTTTTTTAATTTCAAATTTGGCGCAAACGTCCACTTGGACTGAGATGTTGGTGGTCATAGGTCAAAGGTCAAGGTAATGTGACCTTGTCTGCCTCATTTTTGCGAATGCAATATCTCAAGAATGCCTTAAGGAAATTTCCTGAGATTTGGCACAAACGTCCATGTAAACTTTACGATGAACTTACTAGATTTTGGTGGTCATAGGTCAAAGGTCAAGGTCACTGTGACCTCGTCTGTCACATTCTTGTGAATGTGATATGTCCAGAACTCTTTGAGGGATTTTTTTTTTTCA
The DNA here is from genome assembly GCA_019142605.1 of Cephalopholis sonnerati. Taxonomy (NCBI): domain Eukaryota; kingdom Metazoa; phylum Chordata; class Actinopteri; order Perciformes; family Serranidae; genus Cephalopholis; species Cephalopholis sonnerati. The sequence continues at coordinate 7,287,477 of JAGQAX010000023.1, forward strand.
AATTTGGCACAAACAACCACTTGGACTAATCGATAAATTGATGAGACTTTGGTCATCAAAGGTCAGTCACTGTGACCTTGCTACAGCTCATTCTTGTGAATGCAATCTCTCAAGAAGGCCTTAAGGGAATTACTTCAAATTTGGCACAAATGTCCACTTTGACTTGAGAATGAACTGATTAGAATTTGATGGTTAAAGCTCAAGGTCACTGTTACCTCACAAAATGTAGCAGGATAAAATGATGAAGTGATGACAGTATATATCCAAAAGGTCAACGGTCAACTTCACTGTGACATCATAATGTTCTGAAAAAAGCCCACAAAAAACACTTTCCGGGCCATTATCCAACATTATAACTCCTAGACATTTGGTCAGATACTGAATTGGTGACACAAATCTTGATCTGTGCTGTGCTGAATGTATAGATATTCTGTGTTGCTGGGGGGAAGATGTGTGTGAAGCATCCATGTTTTCAAAGACACGGATGTAGGTACAACTTGACTGTTTTGAGATACACAACCACGAGGCAGTAATTGTAGTTTCTCTGTAATTTTAGCTTTTCTGGTGCAAATCAGTTTTTAAAAGACAGACATGCTTACATGATTGCTGCTGTTGAGACAAAAAACGGCAGGAAGGCAAAAAGAGATTAAACACCCGTACCCCCAAACACTACACTCTCCCATCTCCTCTCCTCTCTAGAGAAGTGTATGTCTGCAAGTCTGACTGGGAGTGTTCTGGCTTGTTCCAGTGCATTAATGAGACCACAGGAAGTCAATGAGAGAGCCCCCCTAGCCATTCATCCCCATTACCATTGTTAGCCTGTACTCAGGGAGGTAGAGAGAGCGGCAGGAACATAATTGAAATGAATCACCCTTCCTTCGGAGAGCAGGAGCGGAGAGTGTTGAACTCTGAATGTGTGTGTGCGTAGTTGAATGTGTGTTCTGCAGAGGTAGACTTTAGATATTTACACTTTGAGAGGCATCTCAGTGTCTTTGAATCAGCGTGCTGTCACAATGCCAGTATTCACAAATACAAGTCTCGTCCTGTCTCTGTTTAAATGACTGTAAGTCAATACTATGGGACATACACTTATTCACGGTCTTACAAAGGGATAGATAAGATGATCAATACCAGTTTCATATTCCCCCTGTTTTCAGTCTTTATGCTAAGCTACAGTATGCTACCCAGCTGTAGCTTATTGATATCAATGCAAGTTGGTGTGTTTTTAGTTTATAACTTTGACCTGTTTTTATGCATTTATTTCCTCTCAAATAAACATCTGTCTTACCCCTCTGAGACCCACTGGGTCGTGGGCAATCCCGGCAGACACTCTTTTCTTTCAGAGGCTATAGAGGCTAGATTGATGATACTGGTATCATATGAAACTAGAAAACTGAAAGCATCCAGTGGTACCAACCATGTTATGCTAGCTTCTCAGAAAGCGGGCTAAAAAACGCTCCAAAGTCAGGCTAAATTCTGGCAAGGAAAAACAGCATGGCCATTTCACAGGGGTCCTTTGACCTCTCATCTCAAGATATCTGAATGAAAATGGATTCTGTGGGTACCCACAAGTCTTCCCTTTACAGACATGTCCACTTAATGCTAGTCCCATGCAGCTTTGGGCACAAACTATGGACTTCTTCTCATGCAGTATAAATGGGCTATTTTCGTCTGTTGTTTTTGAATATTGCTTCATACTGAGCTCCCTGAACAGTGTTTGAATTGCATAAATTGGGTGTGACTGGAATGTGATGATGTTAGCCCCCATTGTAGCCATTTCATTGTAGTGAGACTTTTTTTTTAAAATTAGACATTACTCAATAAAATGACCTGTAGTGGCCTCTGGGATAGTCACAGTCTCATGAAACGTTACAGCCACAAACTAGAGACCCTAAGCATTCAGAGGATGGATGGCTGTCTTTGATATATTGACAATAAAGGGGAAGCAGTTTCCAAAACGGATGTGCTCGCCATCCAATTTCCAATTGAAATCACCAAATATCAAAAGTTTAGACACCAAATGGATTTTTCGTGGTGTTCCTAAAGGTCTTGGTATCTTATTATGGTATTCTGGAGGGATATTTGACCATTTTGATCAAGTCTTGAGTGGTAAAACATGCCTAAATTTAGCACCCAAACTGTAACAAATGGTATCAATATCAAAATTGCTGCAACAACTTATGAGACACAAATGAGCATGGCAATGGCCATTTAATACTTCAGTCATAATGTTCTAATATATAACAGAATATGCACTCTCAGAGTGCTAAAGACATGTCTAATAATTAGTTTGCGACCTTGCCTAAACCTAAATGTTTGCAAAACTCTCATAAATTAAGCCTCCTTGGTCCCTTTAGGTCTACCCCCCCTCCAAGTGGGATGACTGACCAACACAGTGGCTGGATATTGCTTATCCAGACATCTATATTTGATTGAATCACTGTAATCACTGTAAGTGCTGCCTGTAAATAATCTACCAACTAATAGCCAACTGTTCGATCTAGGCTGAGATTTAGCTGGAGATGACTGATGCTGCTGCTGTACTGCAGTGACCTGATGTTTTTCCAGCCGGGATTGTGCTTGGAAAAGCATCTTTTTTTAACCCAAACATGAAGTTTCCTAATCATAACAAAGTGGTTTTTGCCTAAACTCAACCACATGTTAACCACAGCGTTGTTGAAATGTTAAGTAACGTAAGGTTTCAACATATCTGCTACATAATATCATACAAATGTAACAAATTTGTGGTTTGCAGAAACATAGAATTTTTTCTGGCGATTGGGTTGTAATGAAGTCAAAACAACAAACAAAGTGAAAAAAGTGTTGAGAAGAAGGTTTTCTCTACCTCTGCATTTCAAGGTGGATGGTTCATCATGGACAAAGAGGGTCACACATTTCCTGACTGAAGTAAAAACAAGTCTTTTAAACTAGCCTATTATGCTGTCGAGGTGGTCATGACATGGAATCTTTCAAACATCATTGTGAAAGGTGTCTGAAATTTAAATGTTGAGGACTATCTTCTGCAGTGGTGTCAAGGAGAGATTATGGTCACTGTGGCTGAACTACACTACAGCGTATATGTGTGTGTTCAAGTTCTTTGACCCATGTTTTCGTGATGCTTTGCTCGATTACCCATCGCTCCTTTCCTCTTAGACTCCCCTTGGTTGTCAGAGTTGCTGTCAGGCACAGTTGGCCTCAGCGTGTGCATGTGCGAGTGTTCATGTGTCTGCATGCCGTGTCGAAACTCTTCCCCGTCACCACTTGCTCTGCCGTTAGCCCCGATGTTTCTGTTTGCACACGTCCCTCTGTCTGATCCTTTCCCTCTCTCTCCCCCTGGCTCCCCATCTTCCCCTTGCTCCCGGCCTTCCCCTCTCTTTTTCCCGTCTCGCCTCCTCTCTCGGCGACTCTCCCTCCCTCTCCCCCGAACTCCCCGTCCTCTTCGTCTTTCCCGTCACCTCTCTTTGCCGCCATCCTTCCCCCACCACATGGATGCTCCGGCGGCAGCCTGCGGGGTGAACTGCCACAAGGCCTGCCGAAGCCGCCTGGCTGTGGAGTGCCGGAAGAGGACAAAGAGTATTAGCCACGAGACTCCGCCAGCCCTACAGGCCAGATCCTACAGCTTCCCTCCACCTGCTAACACCCCGCCGAGCCTGCAGAACACAGGTGAGTGAATATAGTGCTCATCAAAAACACCCTCACCATCTTTAAATTTGCAAAAACATTGGCAGAAGAGACCAGTTTTCTTTTCCAGAACAATCTAATGCAGCCATCCTCTCAAGGTAGTTTAGCTTAGAGAAATTTTTACAACACACTATCAGCACTTCACTCCACTGCAGCACCTTCACCTTTTTGATCGCTGCTTTTGTCTCCCTCCGAGCATATGGAGCACTGACATTTGGAAGATATTCTCAAACAATAGAGTGTAATTTGCAATGGAAATGTAATTGGCCCACCGTGGCGAGGCCAGTGACTCATAGGTGCAGTGTTTTCATCAGAACATTAGCAAAAGTGATGCCCTGCCTGGCTTTAATATCACTGTGAACCCGCTTGAGCAATGGGCCAGACAACGCTGCAAGACAAATGACAAGGCACAGTAAACAGACGAAGGCCGCACATTTTCATTAGCTTTGGGCAGTGTTTTGCATTTTCATTTGATTGACCAATCTATTTCTCATTTCTGTATCCTCACGTTCTCTGTTTCCATCAGTAATTGCTGAAGAGGACATAGAGACAGTGGAGGAGGGAGTGTTTGATGTCCACCTATAACCAGGTGAGAGAGGCTTTCACTTCTGCTGCTAAAGAAAAGTCCTCCTATTCTCGCACTATTCACTGCATTCCAACCACATTTTTTTATTTTGACATCATCTGTGTTCCTAATCACAGAAGCAGCAAATAGACAGCCACATTTTATGAGCAGCTGCTCTTTGATTGGTGACCATTAAAGGAATAGAACAACATGTTGGAAAGTACCCTTGTTTGCCTCCTTGTTGAGAGTTTAAATGAGAAGATTGATACCACTCTCACATCTGTATGCTAAATATGTAGTTGGAGCAAGGCAGCTGGTTAGCTTAGCTTAGCATAAACACTTGGAACAGGGGCTCTGTCTGAAAGTAACAAAATCTGCCTACTAGCACCTCTGAAGCTCACTAAGAAACATGCAGTATCTTGTTTGTTTAATCCAGACAAAACCCAAAGTATAAAATTGACATTTGGGATTTAAAAGACTATTTCCAGGAGTCTTGTTGTCACTGTGACGTTGCCATGCAACCAACGAGACTCTAGGAATGTATTAGAATAACTATTTTAATACATTCCTAGAGTCTTTGTTGGTTGCATAACTCTAAATAAAATAATGAATCTAGACACAGTGATGCCACCCATTGGTTTGTAAAGTCCTGCTTTGAAGCCTCAAGTTTGGCACTTTGGCTGTCGCCATCTTGGATTTGTTGAGTCAGAAGTTAGTTTATTTGGACCAGACACTAGCAGCTAGGTTGGTTAGCACAGTGCATTTACAGCTATAGTTAACTGTGATGATGCTAATACACATTTTCAATGGCAAAAAACAGGTCTAAATCCATTAAAACAAAATTTACCTACCAAAAAAACTGAACCTCCAACTCTTTAGGAATTATGTTAGTACAACTGAATGCCGAATGAGAGTTATTTAGGTGTGGCTACACTTATACTCTGTGAATCTGGGGTTTACACCATGGTTACATTACCTAATTAACACTGACGCCGTGGTAGAAACCTGTCAATGGACGGCACCCACTTATCATTTCAGGCAGCCATGTGCTTAATTATGAATAACTTTAAGCTTTAACAAATTTAAACGGGTGTGTAATATAAAAATTCACCAGCTGTACAGTTTGTTGAAAATTTATGTTGAGGAAAACCTTTTGGGGTTTTTTTTACAGCAGAGGTAAACATGTTTGTGTCTACTGTAAGGTTGGGCATTGGGGATTGACTCGCTTTTGAAACCGACCTAAAGTGGCTTTTCGAGGAACTGTCAAAGAACTGTTAAGGAACTGTAGTTTTGTCACTCAGTGTTGGCTTCATTTTTAAGCTCCGGAGGTTGCCACTTGGGACAGAGCCAGGCCTGTTGTTTCCTCCTGTTTCCCATGTTTACGCTAAGTGAACCAACAGCTGGCTGTAGCTTTTTTTTTTTTTTTACAGACATGAGAGTGGGAACTCCTGGCAAGAAATAAAAAAACCAAAAGAGAAAAAATTCTTCAAAATGTCAAACCATCCCTTTCACATCGGACTATCCAAATAAAGAGATCAATAAAATGTAGCTGCACAGGAAATATAACGTAATCTGCCAACTTCTAAAAATAAAAAACACCTTTATAATTTTTGAAGCATAAATGTGGTGGCCAGAAGTAAAAAGCCTACATTAGGCTACAAACAAAATACACCACGCTGCAAACATCACAAGGTTGTAAAGCTGTGTTTGGCATGATGATGCTCTGTAGTCTTATTTAGCCACTTGTTAGCATGTAAAAGCTGTAAAAAGAAAATTCACAAGTGGGGCATTTACTGATCTATTTTATGTCGTCAAAATCAATATAAAAATATTATAAGCTTGTGTTAATCACAAGGGCATCTAACCAAAAACCATTTAAAAAAACCCAGCAACTTCAAGACGAGGAAACCGGAAGTCAAAAATGCCACTTTCTGGGTTTTAGGACACATTCTTGCAGCACTCTACAAATACAAGTTGCATATGAATATGGCATTAAAAGTACTTCAATCAAAGAGCAGTTTTGTCTTTCAGTGTGTTTGATTTTAATAACTTCATAAAGGCCTGTAGATATAAAACTAATCAGTATTTTTCAAGTGACTAGAAATAATGGGAAAATTAAATCTGGAAAAAGCTTCTTCTTTCTTGCCATGATTTGTTACTGGCCTTAATGAACATGTAACAGATTTACTTTTATCATTAACTTGGCAAATGAACAACCGAACAAATCAAGCCTAAGAATGCAAGAGACCATGGCCTGATCAACCTACTAGGGAGCCCTGGGGCAAAAATGAGCAATTAGTTGTTGGCAAAAAATGTTTTTAGGAATATGTATCAACTGGAATAATAATAGTCTTGAGGCTATATTTTTGACATAGGCACTTGGGATGATAATCACCACCTTAAGGCCCTTTATTATTTCAGTTGGTATTAATTGGTGCATATTCCCAAATCAGTTTGAGTAAGAAAACCACAAACCAGATGATCACCAGCCTCATATGGGATGCTGCCATTATACACATTTATCACAGTGCTGATGTGTTTTCATGTAGATATATTCCTTCCATATTTAAACCTGTACCACTGAATGTATCAGTATCACAATCCTTGCAGAGGCCTTGAGCTTGTGTGTGATTTTGATGAACAGGCCAGTGACAGTCTCCAGCTCTCTATTTCAGAATCCCTCCTACGGTCGGTGTGCAAGAAGCCAAATGAGCGACTGTCGGGAGCCAGACACGGAATGTGCTACAGTATGTCAGTTCAACAACCCTCAACACTGATGAGATATTGCACTGAACACAAGCCAGGATACCTACATGCTGCCACACAGTGGACACATACTGCAACGACAACTCCAACTAACTCACATGAATGTGACAACCAATGTGAATGGAATGTCTTTGTATGATTTCTATGTACAATTTCTGCATTTTGATTATATGTTGGCCCAGAGTGTTGCTGTAAAACCTACTATATATATTTAAAAAAAAATCCATAAAATTGTATTTTCTTGGTGGAATGTTAAAGTCAGTGGAGTTTATAATTTGAGCGCACTTTGCTGCAAATTGGAATGGCTGTCTACTTTTTTTCTTTAAAACATAAAAGAGGTGCTGTTATTGCCAAGAATGTAAACCTGCCACCCAGACAAAGCTACCTTCTTCTTTGTCTGACAAGCTCCGCTATTTATTGTTTATCATCTTGTTTTGAAATACATTTCAATGGACCAATAATAGGACCAATTTTGATGTCAGATAAAATATTGTTGATTCGTGGTGCCCGTCTGAAGCATGATGACAACAGCAACCGTTTGGCCAACAAAAGAAACCACTGTGTGGACAGTTATAATTAGGGTGGACTTTGAACAATGTTATATTTTTGTCATGTTTACCTGAATATCAGTAACTGTCCTGTAGTTATTGCCGTGGTGTTGTTTTCAGTATACAGTACTGTCTTGTACCAGTGCACTGACAGATGATCTCTCCTTTTGCAGTACTGTGAATGTAGCACAAACAGTGAAATGCTGCTGTCAGATGAAGATCTCATTTTCCCAATAAAGACTGTATGTTGACAGCAGAGAGCAGGAGGCTGGCTAACTTCCCACTGATTCCTCTATCAGTTTTTGAATGGGTTTCGAGATCTGTCAGTAAAAATAATCAAAAGAATAATACCCAAACGGAAGCTTTTCATTTGACAGCAGTGTGTAAATTGTATATTTTTTCCCTGAGGATCTGTTTTGATGCAAGTTGTAGTTTGTTGTTTTTAATCCTGCATGCTTCTCCCATCATAACTCTATTTTCTGGACAGAGATCGAGGATTTTTTTTATGCTTTAATGTAGCACGCCAAGTTAGCATTTATTTAGGAAACATGAAGTATTGAACTTCCAGACAGAGAAAATGTTTCTATTGCTTTGTGCCTGTGCAGAGATGAATTCACACTTGAGTGCCATATTGTTAAGTGCTGGTTTGTCATTGAATGAGACTCCTCCTGTTGCTGGTATTTATTTTTCTGTATAAATAGCTAAATAGCTGCCGGTCCTTCTGTGTCGCCGCCTGCCTGACGAAAGATGTTTGTTGTCATTCTGTGAATGAATCTTTCAGACTGATGTCATGCTACTTCTTGTGGTCCCCAGATGATTCCCCAGTATTAAATGCAGCAAGCATCACTCTAATATGTGTTCTGGTTTAGAAAAAGGGTTTGTCTTGCCTCTTTGAAGTGGGACACTTTAGTCCTTGTAAGTCAACGCTTGTATTCCACTTTCACTAGCAGCTTCGTTGGTCTAGAAATACAGGCTGTTTGACTTACTTACATTTCTGTTAAAGGAATATTTCACCCGCAAACTGACCATTAGTATATCAGTTACTCACCATGTTATCTTGAATTTGTGAATAAAAAACTTTGTTCTTCTGGCATGCCTTTACCTGGAATGGAGAATCCGAAAAAGCAAACTATATTAAAACATCCATTTACAAATCTCACACAACCCAAGGCATCCCGTCATATGCTAAGTACTCGCTGAGCACATGTTTTGACTATAACGTATGATTTAATATGCTTCTGCCTACAACTAGCGATTACTTCAATTCATGATGAATGTTCGTCTTTTTTCGGATTCTCCGTTCACCATGGAGGCATACGAGAAAAACAACGTTTTCTTCACGCATTCATGACGAATCCATAAAGACAAAGTTTTCTTCATGGACTGATATAGATTTTGCAGGTAAAATATTCCTGTAATACTGGTTATTTCCAGGTGAAAGCTGGCGATTTCTTATGACTTTAATGTTTTCAACTTGAAGAATTCATGTGTAACGCTGCGTTCACACTACAAGCAACAACGCAATGGTGTGACCAGCTACCTTACTGCAGAGTCGCTGTTGAAGTGTTGCTCAAGTGCTCGTTAGTGCAGTGCTAGTTACATCATCATGTGTCTACTACTTGCCACACTGTCATCTAAAGTTTGCATTTGGTCGTAAAAATATCTATGCTTTCGATCATCTCCATTTTAACATCCCATTTCTCCACCTTATTGCATCCCTGTGTTCACTGCAATACACAGAAAGCTAGGATAGCGTTAGCTATCCTGAGTTAGATAAGGCAGGACTATGTATTATTATACAACTATGATTACCACAGCCAGAAGCAATGATATATGATTGGCTGAAAAAAAGTTGAGGCCAGCTCAGTTTTTGTTTGTAGTGCATCACGCCTGTTAGCAGTGACGTGTGTATAGCGTCAGTTTGTAGCTTCATGTCATCAGCTTTCATTGAAAATGGTTGGTAGCCTGTTGCATTGTCACTGGTTTTGTGAACACAGCAAAAGACTTAAAGGGATATTTTTGCAAGTTTTCAACCAGCTTTGTATCACTTCAGTGTGGGCAGTATGCATAAATGAACTGTGGTAAACTTCCCTCCATCTAACCGCATCTAACTCTTTGCTCTTCTCCCAGTGTTTTCCGATATCCGGTGGGTTTTTGCTGGCTCTAGGGCTGTTGCTTGAACTACACATTGTCCTTCCCCATTTTTGTATGCCCACCACCACTAACACAAAGAGTATAGAAGTGGATCGAAAGAGAGTCACCCCTCTTTCTCTTTCTCTCAAACTCAGACCAAACTCTGATCAAACGCCAAAGATTCTGTTACTGTATTGCCCACATCTCATCTAAAATGTCTTTAGAAACATATTTTAGTGCACTGTTTTGCTCTAATATGAGCATTTGTGAACAGGAAGTGGGTGCCATACTGTTTCTTGTAGTAGGCTGAAAAAATTGAGATGAAACGGTAAACTGAAGCAACGCTGATCAAATATAAACCAAGATTCTGTTGCTGCGTTGACCTAACCTGAAATGTTCTCAGAATCATATTAAGGCCTACTGTTTAACTGTAATTCAAGATCATTTGTTACCAACCGGCCACTATATTATCCTGTGTCAAAATAGACAAGCGCGCATTACTTCACCCACCAGCTGGAGCTTTTATTGGTCAATCATGGCACAGTGCATTCTGGCTGTTGTAGGCTTTCTCTATTCTGAGCAGAAGTTAATGCCACAGTCCCTTATCTCTGTTTTCTCTGGTCACGTATCACCAATTTCAAAACTATTTGCATCTTTCTACTGCATAGACAGCCCAGTTTTATGAAAATACCATCTTTCTAGCAGTAAAATACTTTATGTTAGGAAATCTTAAGTTTATAAAAACCTTTTCAAAACTCGACCTGAAAACAGTTGTCAAGTTAAACTCAAAGCAATTTTTCTCCAATCCTAAAAGGTGACATTTTGGAGATAAGGTTCACTTAACAACAGTGATAATACTATAGTTGCACAGCCTTTAATCTGTCCCCGCATTGAATGCACAATTCAGAATAGTTCAGTTGAATAAAACATAAGACAAAGAGGTCCAACACTGAGGCGGGTGTGAGATGATTTGGCTGGCACTCCAACTGCAATATTGCTTAATACAAAATAGCCCATTAGAATACCAGAATAGCCCACAGCACATTGTTATTTATTGATGCAACTACTTTATCATGTCGTAACTCCACCCTTTCCAACAGAAGGGTTTCACAGCCATTGCCACACAACAAAATCTCAAACCACATCTCATCCCAGATGTTGAAATCGATCCTACAACTGCCACTGCATACTTCTGCCATCCTTCATGTGACCATGATCCAGTGTCCTCTGACTGTCTATTATAGACATTAATAACCAGCCCTGAATGAGCCTTGCAGTTGGTGCCACATCTAATTACTATCAGAGATGAAGTCAGTCTGGGCCTCTGATTGCCTGGCTCCCGCTCTGTATGTTCGGTTCAATGGGAGGACATCGATCCGGCTATATCCAGCCTTTGAGTTGGCTCATATCTCATCCAGCGCTATGATACCGCTAAATGCTCTCATGTGGGGCTGTGTCGGCTAACAATGAGCTGATGAACTGCAGAGGTGATGTGCTCATAACTTGGCCTATCGACCTCGTTCGCACACAGAGCTGCTTTCGGTGTTAACCGCACGATTATGCAACTGCCATTCAGTCATTTCCTGTAGCTGCTTATTCTAACAGTAAGGAAATCTAGGGTACATCAATGATAAACAGACAAAGAAACATTTACATTTTTGTGTTTTCAATTGAGCCTGATTTGCATTCTGAATCCACACAAAGACGGAGACGCCACGGAAGAGTGTGAGAGAGACTCCACACAGAAAGGATCAGGGCTTAGAAGCAAACAAAGAGGCTTCTTTCTATCAGGTGACATGCTAGGCAATGTCTCTGCAAGCAATGAAGTCAAGATTTCCTGATTTGTGTCTTTACCACAATAGCGGTCGATACAGGGTAGACAAAAAGAAGCGGGAGCCGTGCCGTAAACCTGACACTCTAACATAATATCCCCTTTGAAATATCACACTCCCCGCATCTTCCCACTGCCACTTTTCCCTCCAAAGCCTGCTCGACTGCGCCTTAAAGTGTATGTGTGTGTGTGTGTGTGTCTGTGTGGTCATCGCTTCTGCAGCATCGAACGTCTCTTTTAGCTCGGTGATTGATACCTCCCATTCAGCTATAGAAAAGCCCTCCTAGCAGCACAGCCATTTAGCGGGCAGCCCTATGCGATATTGATCTGAAATGAGGGAAATTGAATAGCACTGCAGCTAATTACATAGTAATGAGGACAGGAGAGAAATAACCTCATTCATTGTTAACACTCTCACACTGCGACCTTGATTGCAAGGAAAGGAAAGATTCAGGGCCCGATAGATGAAACGTAAAAGATGCCATTCGCCCCTTCAACAGATGGTACAGGCTTATAGTCCCGTGCAATTAGACAGAGATTGCAACGCACATCACCCTGATAGGCTATAGAGAGAGCTATTTGTGCCAGAGATATTGGCAGGTAGGCATTTTAGCAGCTATAGATACACATAAAAGGTTATCATGGATGGAGAAAAGGATTTGGCACAATGAGTAACCACATGCAATATTGATTTGCTTGAGCAGCACATCACTCTTAGATTTCCTCTTGTAAGACTAATGAACAGATTATTGATTTGATGTCCGCTCATCAAAAACTGGGACTGCCGCCAAGCTTGGCTGTGATTTGACGTCTGCTCGTCTTTTTGAACCCGCCATGACACCTGCATCTGCAATGCTGTTCCCCTTGCGGTGCACTGACTGCAAGCATCTGGAGCCGTTAACCTCACACCAAAGAGGGGGTCATGGGCGTCATGTACCACTTGGTGGCAATGTTGAGCTGTTAAATGGAATGCGCGTGCCGAGGGGGGGATTTCTACCAGGAAGGTGGGAGCGCTGCCAGTGATATGGCAAAAAACACAGAGCCTCTGTTAGGGTTTATGGTGAATCACAATGCAGCTTCACAATGCAGATAACAGCACTACATTTCTCTGTCGTTTATATGTTGCTTCCCATAAAAATCAAACCTATGCATATGCACAAGTGGACACACACTGTAAATCAAATGAAATGTTGCTTCATGCTTGTTTTTCATAAGCTGACAGTTCTCTTGCATCCTCTCGTTCGCCCCCACACACAGACAAACTGAGGAAAACCCTCCAATATCACTGCAGCTACAACACTCTGCTTGCAGATTCTCACTTATGATTGTGTTTCATCAGTTTTTGCGACACTTTCAATTAAAGTATTTTTAAAAAATCAAACAAAGTTGATGGCGAGTAAAACAAATCAAACAGGCTCCAGTGAAAGTGCCCCTAGCGCTCAAATTCTGCTAATCTGGCTTTGTCTACATTCAAGGAGCAGCTCTGCAAACTCACAAAGTTGAAGCTCCGTGAGACGGCTGCAGCCTTAATTGCATTAAGCTCATTGCTGGTGAAGCACTCAGCACTGTAGGGGGTTGCAATCCTCATTAGAGTAGAATCAGTTATGACGAATATTGCTTTTAGAAAATGTAACTTATGCTAAAGAAACCCAATGGGATGTGGCCCAGACCTGTTAGCTCAGCTGTGTAATGATAAAAAATTAAAAAAACACTTCAATCGTCAGGTTTAATACTGTGGTTTCAATACTCTAAGGCTTTTTAATGACTTCCTGAATTAAAGAGAAGAAGAGACAACGCTATTTGTTATAGTTCTTTAAATGCCTTGTAAAATTAGGCTCTGATGTCCTAAGAGGACAGCACCAGTACAGGATCCCATGCTCGGATTATTGTCATTGATAAATATCAACCGACCTGCAAATATGAGGATAATCTGAGTGAGAAACTTGCTAACCTCTTCTTCTTCCCTTCTTCCTGCTCCTGCCTGGAGAAGTCTCATTTAGCCATCACTGATACCAAATCAAGTTACTGCGGCCTGGGAGATTGACACAAAATCAATGGCGGCGCATCTGCAGCGGGGACAGCTTGCATATTTAATATTCCTGAAGGTGCAGGACAAGAGGCAGGAATCAGGCAGAGGAAAGGAGGGAGGGAAGTAAACCTCAGCAGCGGGCAAGTGTGTTTTGACTGATGGACCCACAGATTGTATCTCGTGACCCTCACACTTATCTTTGTACAACCCACACGGCCAGGTCGCGCTGTTGTCAAGAGTTCCCAGAAAAAAGAAGACAACAAGCATATCCCTCTGCTTACCTTACAGTCACTTTGCCTTTCATTCCTTTGGTTATTTGAAGATTTTAAACCAGGGCTTTGCAGCATATAACATTCCTTCTTTGAGGTATTCATGAAAGCACAGGTATGAGAGGCTATAAAAGTATGCGTGCATAAATGACTGCAATACAGAGCTTTCTCTTAACGCAGGCTCTCATTGCTCTGAAAGGTGAGTTATATTTCATCACTGAATGCATCAAATAGTCTGCTTTCAGTCCAGAGCACCTCGATAATCCTGTGATTTTAAACCCTTTGTAGCTTAATGTCCTTCATTTATTCATTGGTTTGTTTGATGTTGCTTATGTGTGCAGTGATGGTTACACAGTTTATTTATGACTGGCACCTTTTAAAATTTAAATTAAGACAAAGCAACATAAGGATCTGAGAGCATTGCTATCATGTCAGTTGATACAAGGATGTGCACATACAGAGAGAGATACCGGTTGGCTTTGCAAGGTATGCAAAAATGGCTAAACACGAATGGCAAGTGAATGATTCTGGCCATCCCTTGAATATCCCTTTGGTGCTCATTAGGCAAACACTTGGTGCTGATTATTCAATTCCAGGTGTAAATGCTTCATGATGGGCCTTTACAGGTCAAGCTTCATGTGAAATCCACATTTGTAAATATCTCAGATCAGCTGCTTTAAACCCGCCTACTCTTGTAGTCAGTTCCAGTAAATTCAATAAATGTAACCCAATGGGAAATATACCAAACATGGGGGTACTGGATGTGAGTATTAGCTGCTAAATAATGCATTGTGTAGATTTTCCAGTGGACACCAAATATACATTTTGAGATATATTAACATCTTGCATCATTGCACAAGTAAACTGAAAAAAAAAGCATTATAAATATTTTCAATCACAAATTATCTTTTAATATATTATATATTATGAAACTTCCAGGCCACTCAGAGCTATGAAAATGGGTGCTATGGGTCCCCACAATTCTCTCCTAAACTTTAGAAGGCTTCTTCTCAATACATGTTTTGTTCCTTATAGTCATTGTACTCCTTCAAATTAAAGCTGCAATATGTCTTTTAAAGGAAAAGAACAACAAGCCTATTTGAAGAATAATGAAGCAACTAACATATACGTACAGATACATAACACATTTAGACAGGATTGTTGTGGAACTCAAAATGTTAACTATACTGTTATATGCACATCACATAATTAGAAATATTGGCTGTAAAATAATAAACCAATGTATATCAGTACGTGATTCATTAACTCTCCATATCGACATAGTTTTTATTAGCCTATATACTAAACAGCATAATAGAATTCTTGAAATTCAGTTATGGCTTTCGGTTTTAGTCTGCTACCCCAAGATTTTCAGTGGCCCCCAACTGGCCACCCCTATGAAAAATTTCCAGGGGCACTACTGATCATGTGGCCAAACCCCAAAAACCTGCTGCTTATGGAGGAAGTCATTAAACTAAAAAAGGTGTCCTTTCGGGTTTGGATAGCCTAGGAAGGTCTTCAGGTACCATTAGGCCAGAAAGACTGCAGTGAATGTGGTCCTGGAAGCAACAACTTGAATGTAGATAAGGTTTGCTGGGCGCCATGGAGACAGACTTTTTTTGGCAAATGCTCAAACAAAGGAAGTGGAGGCAGGGCCTTGCCTAGGCTCTTCTTTGCAGAGAGAACTGCTGATCTCAACTGAGGATATACCCAAGCGGAGGAGGGAACACTTTGAAGAACTCCTAACCTGACACACACACACTCTGTGGAGGAGGCAGAACTGAAGGTTTAGGTGGAAGCATCGCCTATCTCTCTGGCAGAGGTCACTGAGGTAGCTAAAAATCTCTGCAGAGGAAAGGGGACAGTGGTGGATGAGATGTGGATATTGCTGTTCTGTTTTAGTTTAAATGCCCTCTCTAGGTTGTGGTCTAGGAGAGTGCCTGTAGGTTATAGGTGTCAGAAAGAATGAGACTGAAGAATCAAGAGGTCAAAATGAGCTTGTGTCTGGGCTCACCCTCAGGGATATCTCAAAGGAACTCGGAATTGAACTGCTGCAAGTTGGTTCAGGCAAATGATCGGCTGCCTCCTCAATGCCTTTCTATGGAAGAATGGTCAGGCACGTCTAATTGGGAGGAGACCTGGGGCAGACTCAGAGCACACTGGGGGGATTACATATCCTGTCTGGCTTGGGAACCCCTTGGGATCCCCCAGAAAGAGCTGGAGGATCTCTTGGCTACCTTACTAAACCTGCTGCCACTGAGACCTGGACCCGAATAAACACAAAATGGATGGATGTGTACTCAGTGTCCCCTCCAGTTACAAGTAAATAATTGTCTTCTTCAATACCTCCTGTTCAAAAGCGGTTGCCAACTCTTCTGCACTTTAGGTCGTTTTTTTTTTTTGGTCTTTTTATTGTCTTTTTCTGTCCTGGAGACAAGGCATCTCCTCTATGCTTCTGAGGAAAACACAGCCTTTCTGCCCAGAATAGCTGCTTTGTCTCAGCCTGTTCAGTTGCATAACCCACCTTGACGATGGACACAGAATAGCAAAGCAGTGGAACTAATACACGTATCATAATGCCTCAATTTCAAGGAGGGAGCACTCATAAGTTATTCACAGATCCTCTCTTTCTCCTGTTTCTCTCCTCTGATTGAATCAAGCTTATGACATATAATCATAGATGGGGAGTGACAAGACAGGAATGAAAGGAGAAATAAGAAGACAATGGCATCAAGAGGGTACACCAGGACAGAGCATCATCTGAGGGCAATTATGCAAGGGTTATGAGGCTCTTGGAACCTCAGCTTAAGATGTTCATATTGTCATTGTGGTCAGGAGAGGATGCTACGATTTTACAAGCTCATAAGAGAGAATGACTCGCCAAAACCTTTCAGGTTTTTATGAGAAAATGCCCGAGAGGCATGTAAAACCTACCTTTATTAAAGACCACTTAAGCTGCCTTTATGATGCCTAACAGCACTTGCTGATGGTTATAGGCATAACCTTGCGTCATGCTGGTTTATGAGGTTTATGGTTTATGAGTAGAATGGCTTTGGATACAGTGTGAGGCGGCTTGTGACCGTTCCTGCATGTAAGAGTGATGCTTTAGAAGGTGGAAATATATAGAGACGCTCAATGCTATTGGCTGCCTTAAGCAAACATGTTGTTGGATACTCGTCTATTATGTTATGCTAATGATTCCTATTTGGAGGCTGTTGTCACTCGATTAAATGGAGGTTATTAGGGGTTATCAGCCTCAAACTGTAGATATAGCAGTGTCCTGCTCAAGTAGCAACCTCCAGGGCTAAAAAATGAAACCATTGCAGAGGTGCCAAAAACTGCACTATGTCTAATGACCATTTGAGGCTGGCTTCAAGAGCGAGTGAATTCCCCAAAAAACCCATCTTAAAATGTTCAACTTTACAGTAGTGTTTACAGCCTTGTACAAAAAACAGTTTTGGTCTCTATAGCTAATTTTCCCATTCATGACAACTGTACAGGGGTGAATTTTTTATATAACTCACTGGTTTAAATGTTATTAAGGCTTAAAGTTGTTCATAATTTAAGGCGTGGCCACTTTGTGAAACAGGTGAAGACCATCTGTTGACAAGTAGCTACCACAGCAAAAACGTTGGTTTGGTAATGTAACCGTAAGATTCTCCAGATTCAATAGAGGCATAGCCATAACTGTAGCCATAACTGTTTCAACCTTTTCCGCTAGCAAAAATTAGCATCAGCATATTCACAGTTAACCACAGCTGTAACTGCACCTTGCTAACTACGCTAGCAGCTAGCGTGGGGGTTATCTCCACCCTTTCGTCCAAATATGGTCACTTATGGCTCCAAAGAAACAAAATAGCTACAGCAAAAATGCCAAACTGGAGGCACCCTAGCTGGAGTCCACACACCAATGGTTGATGTTAGGGTGGCTGCGTGGTTGCATTTTGTATACAGTCTATTTTCCTGCTATACCAACTAGTAGGGTTAAGCAGGCCCGGCGGCAAAACTGGTAGATACAGGGGGTGAGCGAGTTGCAAGGAGGGGGCAGCTGTGTCTAAAAAAAAAAAAATCTGGCAAGAGGTGCGTGCGGTGTGTGCAGTGCGTGTGCGCTCGCCACCCAGTTGCTAAATACGAGGTTGAAGTTGGTATCCGATTCACAGAGCCTCGTCACTACATGCAGACTGAAGTGACGGCTTGGTCGGCGGCTCCGCTGAATTTGTTTGCAAGCCTGTGTCTGGTGGTGGTGCTGCTGAAGGCAGAAGTAGGCGGCCCACTAGTCTTCATCCACTTTCGGATATCCATTTCAAAATCATTCACATAGCCACTTAGTTAGCTTAACAACAATTCTCTCCGATGACTGCCCGTAAACGTCACGCTATCTGAGGGGAACAGGACTGTCGATCTGAGGGGGCGTTGCCCCCAAACACCCCCTCGTGATGTTGAGAGCACCATTATCAGGCCATTAAATGTCTGTTGGGGTCTGGAGCATTTTTGTTAAATTTCACCTTTACTTTCGTTAGGTTTAGGTTAGGCACCAATACATGTGTTAGATTGAGAAAAAACATGATGGTTTGGCTTAAAATAAATGTGTTTGTTAGTGATGTTACAGTCACGTGACAGAAGTTATGTAAAAAAGTTATGTTAAAGTAACTCAACATTGAGTATTATTTTCATATGGGACACAGACACAAGTCTTTTGGGTGAAAGTCCCATCCACCATCCAAACCACTTCCACATGTGGACTTTCTCGCTCTTCATACTAGTATTGCGTCACTTGACTTCCTCCGTCAACATGTAACAATAAACATGGATATCTAATAGGCTGATAATGGACTCCTTAATCTAGTAGTTGGTGTAGTGGCCCCCTCTAACCCCCATCTATGAAGCTGACAACCACTAACAGTGCTCATTCCACCAAATAATAACATTTGAGCTGGGTGCATTCATACCTGCGGCTGTTTAGCATCTCCAAACCACCTGATTAAAATATCTTTCCAAAGTGTAAAGGGTTTTTGACAGACAGTTAAACCAGACATCAAGAGGACTTCTTCTTTGGCTCTTCTCCTGCAAATTCATAACATGACTCAGAGGGACAGAAAGGGAGAGGATCACTACATTCGCTTATTATGGTTACATAATCCCCTAGAGAGGTGCTGGCCTGTCCCAAGGCTCACTGGGGCTTTAAACTCAGACAAGGAATCCCTGACATGGGGAGGTGATTCCGCTCAGGGCCCCTGTCCTCCCAGGCATAAAAGCTGAATGTACAGTATTTGACTGTGCAGCCAGCCAAACCCACTGGCCTTGTGGCTGTCCAGGCCTCTCTCTCTCTCTTTCTCTTGCTCCTTCTCTCTCCATTTTTCTTTTGCTCCTCTACCCACTCTCATAGCCTCGGTTTTAATTGCTTTGAAGCTGAGCGCTCACCTCAGGGAGCTCAACAGGATGTTTTACAGAGGTTTGGGGAGACTGACTATTAATAAATAATACCTCCCGATCCTCTTTCTTCACCTCCATCTCTACACTACAGTGGGATGATGAGGAGAATGGCAGAGAGGTAACAACAGCTTTTTGTCACCTATAGTACTCTTCTGCTAAAGGTTAGGAGAAAAGAACAAGACAGGTTACATCAACAAATGGTGTAATTGGAATTATTTTTATTTTTTAGAAAAGATAAAATGCTGTTCATCTATTAGCAGCTGCCACTTGTGTAGTAAATCCAGCAACATTTTGCATTAGCAGTGAAATAGAAATAATAATTAAACCCACCCTTATCAGGTGTAATATTTCAAAGGACTGTGCCCTGCGTATTGCATATCATAAAGACAAGTGTTGTTTTTTAACCTTGTGCTGCCAGTTAATAGATTCTGCGCTGTAAGGGAGAAAGTTATAATCACATCAGCAAGACTAAACAGTCATCAAAACAATATGTCTAATTATCATTCCAAATGAAATTGGCGTCACCTCCTGAGAAAAAAAACAACCCTTCAGTATACCTTTTTATGCACTGCTTGCTTTGTTCTTACTTACAGTGGATTTCTTACTATACAGAGCTTTGACTTTTTGCTTTGTTGTTATGCTGCAAGGCACGACTTTACACTCAGGTTTTATAAGTGTGTTATGTGTCTCTAAAGCTTTCATAGCTGTATTGACCTTATAACAGAGCTAAACGCTCAGGAAACAATGGTTCCCAAATGTCCTTGCTAAAAGCCTGCCCATCCGTACTTTCATTCACTTTCGCACAAAGGATAAGACTTTATCAAACTCTTAAAGGAAACATCCACTTTAAAACTGTAATGTCACATCTTGGCACATTTTATTTTGTGGCGGTTAGGTTTTGTCTGCATGCCAGAGGGAGAAGATGATTAGTTGTTTCTTTACAAAGGAAAGTCAATACATTGATATAATGTTTGCACCAGATATTTGAGTTAGAAGCAAGTTAATTTGTATTGGAAACAGATGAAGTAATCTCGCCAGATGTGCAGTTTCACACTACACAAAAAGTTAATTAAGATTAAGAACTCAACAACTCAATAAATGAAAATGATTGATTAGTGACAAGATGTTTGCAGCATGGAGGCAGAAAATATGTTCATTTGTACTGAGAGTAACCTCAATTACGGTGGCTGACAAGGGCAAATACACTGAATCAACACAACATATGCAAACAATCATCTCCACCAACTTGATGACACACAAAAATATCAATTTGATGACACGTGCAGCATTTAGAAGACATTCACCAACTTGACGAGACAAGAAAACGTATGCATTGACATTTGGAAAAAAATGAAATTAACAGACACTGTTTCCAGGGAACACCACAAAGTGATACACACAGCTGTGTTGGTGTCATGGCTGTATAAAGAGAACTGGATACAGCATTAGAGGTAGGCCCCCATTCATTCATTGTACGCAAGTTGCTCAGTCGGGTATGAATTTCCACGGCTGACTGGTTAAGTTCCACTGGCTGAATTTCCAATTTCTGGTTTAGCCTTCCAATAACTTGAATAGACATGAATGATTGAATTGTGCAGCTCTTAGAGACTCTGGAAATGTTATCGGACAGAATGGAGGAAATCCTTAATTTTGTGAAGGTTTGGATGCTCAAAAAAAGATTATCCACTAATTTACAGATGTCTCGTCAAAAAGTAATTTCACTCCTAGCCACTATGTTAAATTTTCCTATAAAGCTCTGCGCTGTTATTGGGGGCTTGGTTGGTGTTGGAAAATTGCCTACAATATAAGTCCACAATGTTTTGGCTTATTTTAAAGGGGCTGTAAGCAATATTCAGAGTGTATGAGTTATCTGCACACAGCACCCAACATGGAGGTGGCTGAGCTGGTGGCTAGCAGCTAACAGTGCTAACTCCATAAACACTGCTAAAAAGCAGCAACAATGCTGACAGACCAAACTGAGTTAACCAAGGAGGAACCAGAGGGTGGGCGCTACACTTCAGTGATGAAGCCATCAAAATATCAGCGAGAGGTAGGTATTTTATTTTCTGCTCAGGACACTATCGCTCCACTTTATCTTTACATAGAAAAATTGTGGTTTGCTGTGATATTAATGCTCTGAATTTGACACACAGAGCCTTTAACACTGTGATCTTGATTCCAATTCTATTGTAGATTGCAGATCTGTTCCTAACCTAGCATTAGCCTTTTGTATAATATTAGACTGCCAATTCAAACGAATTAATCGCGCCATTAGCAGAGTTGTCTAACTAGTGTTAGTAGCTTATCCTTTAAATGGAGATTAGATAATTTATAGATCCCCAGCTACGATTACCTCAATGATCGCTGATAAACAAATTAAGCAAATTATTTTCATTTTATTAGTAATGTCAGCAAAATCTATCGGTAGTTGTACTCGTTTGTCCCGTAATATGGGTTCTGAAAATATGTCTTAACATTAAAGCCAGCTAACATAACATTAGCCTGTTTCATTACTAATTGTGTGTATTTTGTCATATTACCTGAGTTGGCAGTATATTAATAAGCAAAAAGGCTAATGCGAGGCTTGCAGTAGATTTGAAATAATATCTGATTTGTTATTACACTGTTAGCCAAAAAAACATTTGGCCACATTTAAGGTGATTTTCCAACACCACTGACTGATAGCCAACTTTAATGACTTCATAAGCCAGACAGCAAGCATTTCCCAGCCATGTGTGTCACTTCTTGGTCTCCCCTGGAAGTAGATTACCTCGTGTTGTGAGCTTCTTGTAGTGTTTTTCTCTAAATCTTGCATGGATATCAAATTGAGGTTTTCGTTGATCATCGACCTGATGTTTTTGTGTGCTGTCATGTTGGTGAGTGTTTTCTAAAAGCTGTGCTTGTTTCATCAAGTTAGTTAAAATGTGTCTTCATTTGCCTATGTTTTGTTTATTTGCAGCATGTTTGGCCTTGACAGCCACCATACTCAATAGACCAATTTGTAATAAAGCTAAAAAAAAAAAAGAAAATAAATAGGGAAAGTTTATATATATTTATTTATTATTTGATGATATATATAAGAAAAAACACCTGAAGAACTTACATGAGGTAGGGCTGCACCATATGCAAAAAGTAGTCCTACTGCAATCATTGTGATAACTAATGCGATTTAACTGGATATTCTACTGTTTGCATTTTATTTTCACTGAAAATAAAAAAATTAAATAATGATGATGTCATTTTTGCTGGAGTCTGTAATACACAAGCAACATCCCTCTTGTTTGGAAGATTTTTTTTGGCTGGGGCTTTTCTGTAGCACCACAATGCTTTATTTATAATAGTATGCTGTGATTCATTTTGCCTTTATCAAAAAATTGCAGCTCTTGCAATTTGGACATTGCACTTGCCCATATTGCAGTTTCGATAATATTTTTGATTAATTGTGCAGCATTAATGTGAGGCATGTGTGGGAAAGGAAAAGCACAAATAAATGACAATGCACACTGCAACACTACAAAATAACTGCTGTGAATCTCACAAACTGTCAGTATCCTGGGATATTTTTAAATTTCCAGCAAGAGACTTTCCTTAACTATCTGCCCTTTATACTTCGTGTGGGTATATGGGATTAGCTTCTTTAATGAAGACTTATCTATACCACTGGAGCCCACCTTGAATGTACAGACCGGTTCCCCTGCTCCAGTTCCACTCCCCAGGCTGTGTGACTAATTAGATGCTGCAATGCATCATGATGGAAGGAGGAGATATTGAAGTTTAAAAAGGAAGAGGGGCAGTGAGATTGATCTGGTCCTAAATGATAGAGGAATTGATCACGCCTGCATGTGGCGGAGGGAGAGGAGCGATAGCATTCCCTAATGAGGAAGAATAGCCATTAGTGACAGAGTTAACAGATATGTGGGCAATCTCTCACGCTGATTAAAAAGGCTTATGAGTGCCGTGACGCGTTTGTCCTCCACATTCAGCGGGAACAAGGGGGGAGGGAAGGTTGGAGAGGATGCTGATGAAGTCAGCGGTCAGCTCCAGATTCAGATTTCACATCCCCAACCTGTGGGCTTTTAGATGCACATATTCAGGAAAAATTAGCTCTCTGATGTGAGCTGATGATCATAATGTGAAAAAGCATATTAGCTACCTGTTTAACTTGTGATGGAAATAAGTAAGGACTTCTGGGCTATGCATGTGGGGTATGCAGAATGCCAAATCTTTTGTGGCTAGAACATTTGAGGTTATTTACAACTATTCATTTCCATTACTGCCTCTCCTATCCAAAATTCGGACAGTATCAGAACAATGTGACTGTTGATATGACCCAGAGAGACAAACAAATGATTACTGGCATGAAACTGGCAATTACTGGCGAGTTACCGTAATACTACTTTTCCAGCACAGATGGATGATGCAGGTTGATTATATATCTCTGCTTGCTTCTATTTTTTTTTCTATTTACATTGCAGTACTATCATGCACTTGGCATTCATCGCACCATCTGACATGCCTAAAAAATTCCGTTCTGTACAGATTGTGGCTAAGACTTCATTAGACGCAGCTCCTATTTTGCATATGCAATTAATCAGACACATTTTTATTCGTCTACGTTTTAAAGGGTTTTAGGGTTACATAGCAGTCTAAGGGTTTAGTGACAGCAACGTTGATATCTGGGAAATTTCTTACTGAAATTAATTAATATGCTCATGAAGGTTCAACTTTTACAAAACAGTTCATGTCATTTTCCAGTTGCAAACTGTCGTGATATTTCAGTAATAGTTAAACTTTTAGGAAATGCAGAGAACCAGCAGCCAAGTCGCCAGAAGAATATGTTGGCATGGTACATTCCCATGATTTAGTGACTCATTGCTGTGTTCCCAGTGGCTTTTCAGCCACCAAACGAGGGTGTTGGTAGTGACCCATTGCTGTGTTTACAGCAGGGAAAGAAGCACGAGAAGAGCTTGTTTTGATTCGAAACATTGCTGAGTTTCCTGCTGGGATAGTGGCACAAAAGCAATCGTTGTTTTGCTGAGATAGTGCTCAGAGTACTGCTTTTCCTGAAAGGATTGTGCCCCCAAAATGGTGTATTTTGGTTTTTGTGACTAGACCTACACATACACTAACCAGAGCGTTGTTGAAGCGTAAATTTTCAGCGTATTCGCTACATATTAATTTGCAAATACAACATATCCATGCTTTACAGTTGTACCATGGCAACATTGTTTCCTGCGTTAGAGTTAGAACAAGAGTCCAGAATGGATATATTAAACAATGCTTGCACAACCCAATTTTATATAACCCTGCTCTGCTGAATGAGAAGCTTTGCCAATAGAGCTTTCCCCTTTGCATCCACTTTGCCACAACCAGCAGCCAGTACATCACTTGCAAGCAGTCACTACATCACCAAGCCTTTACCATCTGTTTCACAAGGATGAGAATGTGAATGGACTTCATTGTTCAGCTCTCTGATGCAACGAGCCACAAATGCTCTTTCAGAACAACACAGTCTCACTCCGACCCTATCACATAATGACGTTTGGTCATGGACTTCCAATGTCGAGATACTATGTGCAAGGTACCCTGGATGCATTGGTTACTGACGCTCTGGGACACCCTGTCAAGTTTGGCCTGTTGTCTTCTTTCAAAATACACTTTCATTTTCACAGGAAATTTAGTGTTTACATACAGTCTCTTTCAAAATAAAGGCACTACATTGATGCTTTTTTACTTCAACAACTAACACGTGGCTGGATTTAGACTACATAAGCACATGGCAACAAAACGTGGTTAGGTTTAGGCAACAAAAACACGTGGTTGGGTTTAGCTAACGAAAAAACGTGATGGGTTTAGGCAACAAAAAGCATGTGGCTGGGTTTAGGCAACAAAAACACATGGTTGGGTTTAGGCAACAAAAACACATGGTTGGGTTTAGGCAACAAAAGCAGACGGTTGGGTTTAGGAAAAAGAACAGACTGTAAAACATGAGAAACATTTTATAATGTAATGCAGCAGATAAGTTGAAACTATGTTTCAACAACACTGGTTAACGTGTGGTCAGGTTTAGGTCCAAAAAACACTTGTTTATGGTTAGGAAAAGATCATGTTTTGACTTGGGGGCACAATCCCTGCCGGAAAAGCAGCAATATCTCAGCAAAAACCACACATCCCAAAAATATCCTAGCTAGAAAAATAGCCATGGGTTGGTAAAAAGAAAACAAATTTGGAGGCTAAAAAGCTGTGGTAAACACAGCAAGGGGTCCCATGGTCTTGCGTGGTGGTCTGCAGTATCTTGGAGCTTGGCAGCCATCTCAACTAAGTGGCACGACCATTCACAATACCCTCCACCTCCCGATGACAAAGTCAGCTCATACTTCTTCACTTTAGAAACGCTGATATGAGACACTTAAAATGCGCAAATATAACGCATCAGTGATTTGCAATAACATACAATAACTTTTTCTTCTGCTGACTGGGCTAAAATTCATACAAATAAAAAGTGTCCACAAATATCGTTAAATCAGATCTAGTCCACTTTGGTGGCAACCCAACAGTCCCATCCCAACAGTTTTTCCACAAACTACACGATTGCGTCCCCTTATCTAACCTTCCTTTTTCGTGAGCTGTATCTTGCCTGACAACCCACTAGAGCAGCATCCTTCTCTAGGCTCAACAATGTGTGAAAAGGTTGTTGGCAGGACACTATTTTCACATACACACACATGGATACACACACTGATCCCTGTGCCCTTTCTCTCTAATGTCATCATGCAATGGTGACAACTTGCAGTGCCCTGCTTTTTTTTTTAAACAAACACACACTTCTCCACTTTGTTAAGCTTGATGTGTTTGGGCTTCCATCACCCTGCCCCTCCCCTTCTCTGTTTCCAACTGTTTAGGTTTACTGCTTTAATGGGGTCAAATAATTGCAGATCGTGGACACCACTGTTCACAACACTGCATTATTTTGTGCAGGAGACACTTTGAATTTACGTCTTTCATTGTTCCGAGCTGAGCCCTTCGCCCTGAGCTTCCCATGTTAATGAGACTGATGTATCAGATACGACCACACACACACACACACACACATACACACAGGAAAATCAATGGTCTGTTGTTAGCATTTATATGGCTTTTGCTTGGATATCACTAGCTAAGAGGAGGCCTGCAAGCAACAGACACGAAATAAAAAAAGAGAGGCTGTTAGCTGTAGCAGGTGATAGCCATGAAACAGACTTAGCGATGTTGTCCACTTAACGAAGCCCATTAAACACCACTCCAGACTAAATGCTTAGTGTTTTATAACAGATTCATGGCATTCATAAATGTTTAGGGTCACTTTCAACCAATCCCGAGCCAGGGTAATTTCAGGATTTATGCGCCGTTTGTTTAGGAGGGAATACTTTATGTGACAGATGCTGATTGGGCCTTACTCCATAGAAATGAGACAAGATATTGTACGGTGGCCCTGAGGCTCAAAACACGACATCTCACAAAACACAACAGCTTGTCAGAAAACCAAACAACATTTAACAAAACAAAATGATATTTAAAAACATAACTACTTTTCAAAAATTGTCTGTCTCTATGTGTAAGCCCTGCAATAGTCTGGCGACCTGTCCAGGGTGTACCCTGCCTCTCGCCCAATGTCAGCTGAGGGAGGCTCCAGTTCCCCCGCGATCCCTAGCAGGATGAGCTGTTTCGGATAATGAATGAATGAATTTCAAAACACAACTAAGTTCACAAAACACAATCACATTTATAAAAACATGACATTTCAAATCAGATTACAGTGTAATTGTTTTTGTGAAACTTTACTGTGTTTTCTGAAATGTTATCGTGTTTTTGAAATGTCGTTTTGTCTTGACCCTCTGGGCCACTGTAATGTTAAATATTTAATTTGCCAATGTGAATCCTGCTAATACGCTAAGAAAAGTACTTATGGATTGTGTCTGATACCAGCGTTATAGGCCAAATTTAGATCACAGGTAGATTTCAGAGTCTGTATCAAATTCTTGTTCTCTCTCTGAAACAGTAAGATCTTAATACTCTGACGGAAATCTGGATGAAGCGAGAGGGAGGGAGAAAGAGTAAAAAAAAAGAGAGAGGGAGTGAGGAGACTGAGCATAAAAGTGAAACATAATCCACAAGTATTGGTGCTAATCTTTTGATTTGGGCAAATTTCCTTCTGCAGCAGAATCAAAAGGTCTATTTGCATTTTTTTTAACAGATGAGGTTTTAATTTTCACAGTTCTGTGGATTACCTCAATTCAAAGCTCCCTGTCATAAATGGAAAGATCTCTATCTTCACTCCCCTTCTCCTCTCTCCTCATCTCACCTCCTCGCCTCTCTCTTGTTGTTGTGTGCACTTATGGACGAGAAGAATTGGGGAAATTAAAATACAGAGGCTGGTCTCTCTTGTCTTATGCAGGGTCCTCTCACACTAAATTATATTTGGACAGATTAGCTTTCTGTTCGATTGGATATGCAAATCTTACGCTGCTTTTTCTTCTGGTGGAGAAGAGGAAAAGAAGGAAGAGAGAACAGACGAGGAAGATTTCACTCCATCCTTTCCAACAGGTACACAGACTGCAAAGGGGTCAGACCTCCGATAATTGAAGTTTCTGCGTCCTTTTTTTCTTATGCACTGGGACACTTTTATCATACAGGCGTCAGTATTGGCGTGATGGTCCAACACAACAAACATTATTCCTGGGGGGATTTTCTCTTTTTTAAACAACAGCTCTGGCTGAAAGGACAGGGAGAGTCCCATGTTGCTTGGGACGGAGGGACAGGTGGAGACTGGGGAGGCAGCAGCAGCCGAAAAGCAATTAACATTCACAAATAGCGTCAGGGAAGCTATCCGCTGAGGTTACACAGGCGCTGAATGTCACCTACTGCCTGGGCCCAATTCCTTCATTAAACCCTCCCATAAGGGCAGACACACTTAAATACATATTTGCATACAAATGCAGTGATTAACCCTCTAAGTGCATTAGCTCGGGCTGCTTCTTGGAGCTTCAGCGCTAATATCTCACTCACCGTTTGTCTATGTGTGCTTGAAATGAGGTGGAATAATGATCCTTTATTGACTTTGTTGAATTGACTTCCGTCGGTTTCCTCTGGCTGTTTTGTTTATGGATTTCTGAGATGCATTATTCCTTTTCTCTGCAAATAAATCAGAGTGAAGCTTCAGTTTGCATTTGACACATGACAGTGTGCTCTGTCTGATTTAAGAAATACATTTCCATATAGTCTCCCATAAAGCAATAAAGCAGTGAAGCAAAAAAGTTAAATGATCTCAGTTGGGGAAACTGTGTTATTACAACACAAATACTATAGGATACAGCATATAAGTATTAAAAAAACAGAAAAGAGACACTGGGTTCATCAACTCAAACTCCCAACTAGGGATATCGATGGTTAATTGTTAAACATTAAACCACCAAAAATATTTTTGACTAGTTACACATGCCAGTCTACAGAGTGCCCTAGGAATAAATCCTAAAATCTGTAAATGAGTTAGCATTTTACCACTGACGATTCCCCCGTCTCAAAGTCAATGGGTTTCTTTGAATGGCTTTTTGGTTAGATGTCACCTGGTCTGTGGTTAACGCAAGCTTAAGAAACTTTCATGTTTCATTCTACAACATAAAATTCCCCACTGCTGAAAGTTTTTATGTGTCTTAAAAGGGCGGTTGCTAACAAGTGGCTAAATTAGACTTTAGAATGTCATCACATCAAACATAGCTTTACAGCCTCTTTGTGGTGCTGACATTAACTTATGCGACAGTGGCTTTTTACTTTTGGCAATTGCATTTAGGCATCAAAAATCATAAAAGGTGGTGTTCATTTGTGAAGATTATCTTGCAGAACAAAGTGAAATTATTATCAACATTTGTTCGCCACAGAGCTTATTTACTGCAATGCGAAAACATGGTGCCCACTGCCCACCCTTTGGTTTCCACTGGTTGCACACCTGCCGGGTCAGGTCGGAGCTAGTTAGCGACACTCTTCATTAACAAAAATACCCCTAGTAACGTCGTCCCGACCTAACAGCATTGCCGTGGAAACATTGTTCCCACCCTCCGGTTACCCCCAATGGTCGCCCCAGTGAGAAAGTGGCTCAATTGTAAGCCGCAAACCCCTGTAGCACTGTTAGCTCTGTTAGCACCGTTAGCAGTGTTAGCACGGCTAGTGGTGCTAACATACTTACCAATGGTAGAGGGGTTTTGCTGATCGAAGCGAAGCTGCGTACTCACTAGGGGGCAACCTGGGGGAGACCAGGGGTGGCAGCCATGTTTCTACAGCATCTTCCCACCACCAGGATGGCTTTACTAGCAGTAATCAGGAATGAGCAGCATAGCTAGTTAGCTCCCACCAGACCTGGCTGGTGCACAGTGTAGAACAGCCAAGGCTAACCAGTGGAGACTGGGGTGTGGGCAGTGGGCTCTATCTTTCTTCATGCTACATTTACATCACAAAACATTCAAATTTCACTACCTCTAAATGCATGGCCATTTGAATAAATTTAGCATAATTTTGCACTTTGCTTCTAAAAATGTATCTTTTTGTCACTGCTTAATGGGTATCAGACTATTGGAAGCAAAATAACTGAAACTGACATCCCTGCTCCCAAATGTAGGATTGTATAGAGAAGGACAGAAGAGCCTCCTTAAAAGGGGAGAGTGTATCCAAACATTTCTTCCTGCTTTGTAAGCTTTGCTCTATTTGCAGCAGATGAACACTGACATGCAAGAGGGGAACCACTGAATATGCCAAAGGGCTGATATGTTCCTCTACTGCTGCACAGACTAGTGTGCAGATAGGCAAGTGAGCCTGGGTGTAGAAAGGCAAAGAGCAACAGAAGAAGAGGACAGAATGAAAATGGTAAGAGTCCTGATCCAATTTTTTTTTCTTGAGTCACACTTTAAAGGCGCGCTTCATGACCTCAGAGGCTCACCTCGAGGCTTTCACAGACAACTCCCCGTGGAGTCGACAATAACAACAAGAAAAACAGAAGCTAGTCATTACTGATTTCTTTCTCCGTCCTATTCCTCTCCGCTCCTTTTCCCCACACTTACTAAGTTACATACTGTTGCATAAAAATGGAGAACAAGTATTAAATAATTTGTTTTTCCTTTCCTTTGCCTCCATCGCTCCCCGACTATCTCTCCTCCTCCCTCTCGTCCTCCCTCCTCTGTCCATTGGCAGCGCACACAGCCGTGAGCAGAGCTAATTAAATGCTTCTAAGTGAGTCGCCTCGCCTCGCCTGCCATTCCAGCCTCAGCAAAAGGTCATCCCACTCACAGGCACGAGGCAGACATTTCTCATGACTGTTTTCCTTTTTAGAAATTTAGCAGATTGTTAATTATCAGATTACAAGTTTGCCTCTTTTAAAGGCCAGCACGCCGCCCCGAGTTGCATGGCTGGGAAGAGGGGGAGAGAAACGGAGAGGAGAAAGAGAGAAGAGGGGGTATAAGCAATGAAGATGGCTGAGGGGGTCCAGCTTTTCTCCTCTTTGCTCAAGTTGAGTCAGGGCTATGATTCGTGATCAGACAGAGAGAGAATTTGAGATAAGCAGAGGAGAAGAAGCTCTCTGTCTGACAGTAACCCCTGTGCTCTCTGTCTGCTCCCATCAGCCCCTAGCAGGCTCTCCCTCCACCTCTCTTTCACTCCATCCTAATTCAAATAGAGACCGTTAAAAGAGCCAAAGCTGAGGTAGAAAACACAGACCTGGCCTCTAGAGATGACCGTACTCTGACCACAGGCGAAATCACCGCTCATAGAAAAACACCGACAACACTTGTTCACCTCTTCGTCACCTTTCATCGCTCAGCCCAATCCCTCCTGCTGTGTTGAAAGAGACACGAGGCCAGGGGAGAGTCAGCCAGGTGACATTTTGCATCCTGTTAGCGGAGGCAGGGCTCTATGGGGGAGAAATTCCGGTTGCAGCGGCGCTATCGTAATGATCAAAGGGGTGGGGGTTAAACATGTCATTGGTGGGTGCCTGTGAATTACTGGTAGGAGGCTTGTTAGTGTTTGCATGTGTGTGTGTGCGTGCGTGCGTGCTGGATGTTATTCTATTTGATGCACTGCCTGACTTTGAAACATGCAAATCTGCACTCGCGGACTTTTCCACATAGAAAACATCTATCTTTGTAGTAGAAATGTCCTCCTGATCACTGCCATCTGTTTCGCTGTATAGTTGCACATAAGCCACAAGGCACCTTAAACCTTCATTTACAAGAAATGCTCCACCATCTACCAGATCACTCATGTTTAACTCTGTTTCTTTAGCCTGATCCCTCAGCGCCTCTGGGTGCACGGCTTTTCAGCCATCAATCCATAAATTGATATGGTGCGTTAATGAGCCGATAATTGAGTCGTGAATCAGTTGTGGAAATGGGCAATGGCAAGTCATTGATAAAAGATCTGTGCTTTATACCCCTTGGCCAGAAACAAAGGAAACAATAAACACTGTACACTGTGTGTGTAGGATTTGAATTAGAGGAAAATTTAGCCTATTCAGAAACTAGAAAGTCAAATTTTGGTGCCCATTCTTTAGACATGCAGAGTCAGCAGAACCTCAAAATACAGCTGCTTTTCTTAATTATGGCAAACCTGGTGTGAAAGGACTGTATGCCAAAAACAATTACAAGTTATATTACTTTAGGTGAAACATCCTGAGGCATTACCAGAGGTTTTGCATGTCTAAGCCCATTAAAGCTGGGGTAGGCAGACATTTGGAAAAGCAAAAAAAACATTTGAAAAATACATCCTCTTCCACCAGACAACCATGGGCACATGCACATGCTTCACACAGTAACCCAGTGTTACATGGATTTTATTTCATGAAAGTAGCATGCAGCCCCTCCTTGCCCTGCTCTTTCTGTCTGTTAATCAAAGCAGAAATGAGATAAGAATTAGCAAGCTAACATTGTCCATGCCATAGTCCCTCCATCTCACCTACCCTCCCTTCCACTGTGGACTGCTTTCTTTGGAGGAAAACAGGCTGCAGCCCAGGAGATGCACCTTAATCTATGGCTGTAGCAGCTCCAGCACCAGGTCCAACCTGTGCAATGGCAGCAACAGAAAGTTAGCTGATCTGGCAGGGAGTTGGCGCTGTCTGGTTCCCAAGAGCGAGGCTTTGCGCTAGCTGGATTCGGGTTGCTGCAGCCTCTGACGGGGGGTCTGTCACTGGAGCTGCTGCCTGCCCTCCTCCCAGCGAGATCGTTTGGGACATGTTTTTTTTTGTCAGACTCTTTTTGAGAAGTCTGTCTTCCTTTTTTGGGTTGTTTTGCGGTGTAGGCAGTTGTTGCTAATACTGGAATAGCAGCTTTCTCTGCAGGATTCTCTGCCACTGAAACAGTCTTTCACCCAATTTGCAAATCCATTTGCATTTGTGGAACAGCCAATATGAAATGCCCTCTCCCTGAAATGAACTGTGATTGGCCAAAGTCTCCCATCACAAGCTAGATTTTCTTAAGCCTGTAATTATAATAAACTTAAGGTTTATTTTGTGATTTTTGCCCAGTGACGCCAAAATAACACTGCCTACCACAGCTTTAACTTATTAGTCATCAGTCATACACTGTATACCTGTTGTGTTAAAGGACAGACCAACAGCTGAGATTTCGGAGCAACCTTTGTGATTACTGCTTGTACTTTACTTGAGTATTTCATGCAGAATTAAAGTCTACTTCCACACCACTACATTTCAAAATAGAAATATTATACCTTTTACTTCACAGCAATTATCTGATAGCTGCTACTCATTACTTTGTAGATTAAGATTTTACATACAAAGCAGATTTTGCTGCTATTAATTAAAGTAAAATGTTGAATACAAGAAGTTGTGATCAGCAAGCGATTTTGAGGGGGTGCAAGGGGGCATGCTATTCCCCTTGTTAGCAAAATGACCAAAATGCATACAACAAATCGCCTACTTCTTGTGATGTAGTATTTTTTCATTTAGGACTACTATTTTTAC
Organism: Cephalopholis sonnerati; assembly: GCA_019142605.1. Classification (NCBI taxonomy): domain Eukaryota; kingdom Metazoa; phylum Chordata; class Actinopteri; order Perciformes; family Serranidae; genus Cephalopholis; species Cephalopholis sonnerati. The sequence goes on from JAGQAX010000023.1 coordinate 7,320,728, forward strand.
TCATGCAGAAGTACTTCTTCCACTACTGGTGCTATCATCTGCTCATGAATGCAAAGCTTTTCTGCAGCTGACTCTCAAATAATGGATAACCAACCTTCCTTGACGGCACCACCAAGGAGAGTTTTCAGACTGTGATAGATTTTCATACCACAGAGAAGTGACTAGAAATAAATGACTGGATGTAAAAAGGTCTAAAAAGTTATCAAGAAGTATTAAAAAAAAGAGAACAGCAAAAATTGAAGTACGTACAAATACAGATGGATTAAATAATGTACTTTCTCCAGTGAGATTGCACAGTGTAGTCTTTACCCGTGCTGACTGAATTTCACATTGCCCCATTCCTCTTTTAGCCTCACATATTCCCCGTTTTCTGACCTTCACCTTGCATTGGTGATTTGTAACTAATGTGCATAAGACGTTATTTGTGTCCCTGCCTGGGGCGACCAATGCTCTCTGTCCAAACAGCCCACTGCCTGGCCAACTAAGTAAATAAATTGGACAAGACGAACAAATGAATAAGGAGATGGATGTTCCCTTCTTGGAGACACAGAGGCCTAATTTGAGCTAATAAAGGACCACATCAAGCGTGACCCCTTGCTGAGAATGGAGGGTCGATGGAGTGTCGGAGGAGCCCATGCAATCTCAAGTCAATTGCTCACAGGCCCAAAGATCTCATCAGCTTCTTTTCTCTTTACAGAAAGAAAGCAATGGGAGAGAGAATGAGAAAAGCAGAGACTGAACAGGAAGGAGAAAGGCAACTGACGGCTAATGTTTTAAAAACAGACTAGGTCTTTATCATCGTTCACCCTCTCAATGCTCAGTCTCATCAGCTCGGTGCTAATCTGAAAAGGAGCCACTTAAGAATGAGCTGTTGTTTGTAATACCTCAGATCAATGGATGACCACTATCACTGCGGTGAAATGGCAGGAGGGTGGGGGGCTGACGAGAGGAAAAACCGCAGTAGATGAACAGAATTAGTCTCTAACCCTTTCCCTCTTGCCTGTCTTCCACTCTCTGTGGAGTTAGCCCCTGATCTGTGGGGTGGGGGGGTTATGGGTAATCGCTAGAGCACTCCCAGCGCCAGCTGTGATCTGATTTGTGGCAGAGGGCAGCCAATTACAACCATTGCGTCACTTTGTGCAAGACGGTTAGTGCCTGCAGGGGGAGGGAGGGAGGGAGGAAGGGAGGAAGAAGGGGAACGAACTGTGGGGCAGGGCAGGAAGAATGGATGGAGAGAAAGAGAAAGAAAGAGAGAAGAAGGAGCTGACAAGGAGTTTAGAGAGAGAGAGAGAGAGAGAGAAGGAAATGCAGTGGGAGATGATAAAGATCAAATGAGGGAGGGCAAGAAGATTACATAAAGGATAATTCAATTTTTTACAACTCCAGTTTTACCAATAATTTCTTCTGGTCATATGTAGATCCATAGAATCTTTGCAGGTGCCGGTTACCCACATACCCACATACCATTCAGGCAGACATAATCTGAGGAAGCCCATAGTCAAAAGCACTGGGAATATGATCATCAAAATCGGCTCACTGTTTTACTAAACCTACTTTTGGTTTACTTACCACTTTTATCAGCACTATTTCAGCTGCAGCAGACAGCTTCGTTCAACCAAACATGGACTGGCCATTGGGAAGATTGAGTTGGAAATGGGTTCGTCCTATACACTCACTGTTAAAACCTTATTTTGAAAACCGGATGTAGTCACACGTGTATCTTTTCACTGACTCCGCCACGTCCATCACTAGCTCTCACTGTCCCGAACTGGCATGAACTGTTTACTCTGCCTCTGAGTGCCTTGCCCTGACTTTCTTACCTAAACCTAACCAGTTCAGCTCACAAAGGCAACAGGCATTAGCCAATTAGAAAGAGAGTAGGGTGGGTTATGTCCTCACCAACCTAAACAAGAAATATAGCCTCCCTGTGAACTCCCTGGTCATTTGAATGCATTTACCAGGAGTATCAGGGTGCGCTACACTTGTAGCATTGGTAGGTTTGACCACAGAGATGGGAGTAATGGCTGGCTTGAACGTAGTCGTTTTTAGAGCATGCCCCATGGGCAACTTGTTGGCTCCCTGCAGGCACCAAGCACTCATGGGTACCGTGTTGGCTGCCGCTCATAAGGCATATAGTATTTGATAGCCAGCCCAGCACAGCACTCTGTGTGAATATGTAGTGTGAATATAGTGTACTCTTTTGGATATTGTTCCAGTTTAGTTCTGTGAACACTGTTTTGCAGTACTAAAAAGAATTCTAAGAAGCAGACTTTTAAGTCAGTTAGGTGTCAGGTGATTATTATATTATTCAACTTTGAGTTTTTGCTGTCTGCACACACAAACACGGGACGAAAACCTTTCATCGACATATCAGTCTATCACTAACAAATTAAGAGATGTTAAAATTGTAATTAATGATTTGTTAATGACAAATGTGTTAGTTTGACTTTGTGTTTGTGTATTAAATTGGAAATGCCTGACAGAAAATTCCCTGGCTGCTTTGCTTTGCCAGTCCACCCTGCTCTCACCCTAACAGTTCTAAAAACCCAGTGTACGCTACATGTCCAGCACCAAAAAGCAGACAAAATTAGATAGTTGCAAGTGAACATAATGGAGCATTTGGCAGCTTAAAAATAAGATATTACCCTCAGGAGTTGGTGGAGACCAAAACAGAGCTAAAAGTGAAAGTGAAATTTGGACTGACCTTTATGGGCAAGACAGACACACATGCACAAATGAATTCTAAAACTGATTTGTATGTGCTGGATTTGTTAATAGGTAACTGGCAACAGGCTCATCACAACAATTTAAAAGGTTGTAATATGTCAGTGTTTTGCTTGCAGCTAATTTCTTCTGCTGTCAAGTTCAATTAATGCAAGTTTGAAAATAACATTTTTTTGAATATGCAGTATATAACCATTTCTATGGCATTATTATTACATTTATACCTAATTAATTCATCCATCTTTGTTTTTATATTAGTTTTAATATATCATATAGTGACATTTGTTCAGGCTGTAGCGACTCCACTGTAGCGATGATATTTTTCATTTGATATCAGCCAGTATCAGCATAATATGAGAAGGACTGTGTGTATGTGCATCCACAGTATCTCCAGATAAGACAAAGAGTAGACAGAATATTCATAACAAACCCACATCAAGATTGTTACACCCAGACCAGCACAAACAGGAGAACACACACACACACACACAGTGGCCATTATCACCACAGAGCATCATGGTGATGGGGTTAGACAAATAATAAGAGAGTTTCTTAGTAAAAGAGAAGAATAATTTGATAGAAAGCCACACACGGGAGACAAATAAATAAAAAGAAAGAGAGGTTGACTTTTCACTTTCCATAAGATGCTGAGACGGCACAGCGCTGCGCTTCTACAAGTGAGCTCACCCACACTGACGTCCAGTACAAGACAAGTCTTACTGCTTTAGCCTGAAATATGCCAGCAAACATTTCAAAAGATATCAACAACTTATAACTTCTGACCCTGTCGAAAATGAGGGAGAGCACTGCAGAACGCTTTGCCCCAGATTCCTGTTTCCTACCATTAAGTTCATTTCCTTTCCATACTTCCTTCATTAGCGCCCATGTTAAGCTCTGCAGAATTGCTAATAAGTTAATTGAGGGCTTCTTAAGACTTTGTAGGTGACATTGAGAGGGAGATTGGCTTCACAATGTGTGGGAATGAGCTTTGCATAATATTTAATGGCCGCACATGCTCCATATAGTGTAGCTGGAGCTACTTGTGAGCTCATACTGTCACACACACACAGATATAGAATCACACACAGCAACACATGCACAGTTTCCTGCTATGAGTATGGTGTCAGTATTAATTAAACACGTTGTCTCCCACTAGGGGAGAAGCTGTGTGTGTGTGTGTGTGTGTGTGTGTGTGTGTGTGTGTGTGTGTGTGTGTGTGTGTGTGTGTGTGTGTGTTCGCGCGTGATCAGTCACCTTCTGTCTCATGGGCCGAGCAGAGGGTTTAAGTATGAAATCGACTATTTCTGAGTTGTGACTGCATTTTCCTATCTCACACACACGTACTCAGTGCAGTGTAAAGGCGGTTGTCTGTTTTCATTGTAGAGTGTGCGTGTGTGTGTGTGTGTGTGTGTGTGTGGGCAGACAGGTTGACAGTGCATGCAGAGAGTCGGAGAGAAAGAGTCAGGCAGGCAGGCAGCAGCTGTATTGGGACTTCCCATTGGGGCCAAAGGTTTCCTGCCTCGCTCTCTGTCTCTTTGCCTCTCTTTCTTCTCCCCCAGAGGCTTTGTGTCGACAGAAGAGACCTCCATCCACACACTGACACACACACACACACACACACGCACACACACACACACACACACACACACACACACACACACACACACACACGCTCACACATACTCTTCCTCCTCCAGACCAATGCTACGCCCACCAACAGGCCGCAGATGGTTGTCTGAGTGTCAGAAGAAATACACTGTAAAGTGAAATATTGAAAGGGAAGTCTAGTATGGTAATTCTGTCTCTTGAGTTTCTGTTTTTCTCTGGTTATGTGTGTGTGTGCGTGTGTGTGTGTGCTTCCCGGGTATCTGCAGGACAGCTTGATTAGCTAGCTGTCCGATGTCAAAATTGCCCACAACAGATCAACCTTGAACAACCTTTCCGTCCACTTGATAAGGTCCACTTACCTCCAAAAGCTCTTATCTCATTCACTCATTCACTGCGGTGAGGAAAGTGAGCAGAGAGATATTGCAGAATGGCTTCAAAGACATTCTGCAATATCAATACAATGTAACACATTCAGTTTGACACTTTAGTGTATTAAAAACTCTGAACATTTTTTGAGGTAATAATTTGCACCTTGGCACTTTCAATTCAGAGTACTTGTAATTTGCTTGTTCTATTTTCTGCTGCATTGTGCTTCTACTACACTACATTTTACCGTATTATTCTACACTTTTGGCTCCCATTTTTCATGCGTTTATACAAATGATCTAAGACGTTTTTCAATGCGCACAAAAGACTAACCTCTCAAATTTTGTTCACAAATTTGTGAAAGTCTGCTTTTGTGAGAACCTGCACATTTGCCACGATAATCCATCCATGATTACCTCACAGCTGTTCCTTGGCATGGTCACAATAAAAGGCCACTCTAAAATGTGCATTTTGATCACAGAACACAATGCCACAGATGTCACAAGTTCTGAGGGAGCATGCCATTGGCATGACAAGCTCTGGGCTGTCCACCAGAGCTGTTGTCCATTAATCAAATGTTTATTTCACCACCATAAGCTGTCTCTTATGTCCTTTTTGTAAGTTTGACAGTACATCCAACCATCCTCACGACCGCAGACCACGTGTAATCACATCAGCCCAGGATCTCCAAATCCAGCTTCTTCACCTTCAAGATCGTCTGAGACCAGCCACCTTAACAGCTGATGCAACAACTGGTTTACACAACCGAAAGACATTTTTTTGGGATTTCACATGACTAGCGCTACAGAAATGCATTTTTTGGTCACAGATACTCCAAAGAATTGGTCAGTATCTGGTGTGACCACCATTTGCCTCATGCAGTGCCATGAATCTCTTTCACATCGAGTTGACCAGCTTGTTGCCTGTGGAATGTTGGCCCATTCCTCTTCAATAGCTGTTTGAAGTTACTGGATATCTGCAGGAATTGCCAGAACTGGGATCTTTTCAGTTTCCTGGAACTGTGTAGGGATCTTTGCAACATGGGATGCCATATACGCTGTCTGCCATTTGCCCAGTACAGTGTAAACCTGTCATCTATTAAGAGAACGCTCTTCCAAAGTGCCAGATGCCATCAAAGGTGAGTGGGTGCACACTCAAGCTGCTTACAACAACGAACTGCAGTCAGGTCAAGACCCTGGTGACGACATCGGGCATGCAGATACATTTCTCTGAGATGGTTTCTGATGGACTGTGTAGATATTATTTGGTTGTGCAGACCAATTGTGGCATCACCTGTGTTACAGGTGATGATGCTGGATGTGGAGGTCCTGGGCTGCAGTGGTTACATGTGGTCTGCGATTGTGGGGACGGTTGGATGTACTGCCAAATTCAAGAAAAGGATGTTGGAGACAGCTTATGTGGCATTGTATTGTTTGATAAAACTGCACATTTTAGAGTGGCCCTTTATTGTGCACTTCCCACTGCACAGCTGTGAAGTACTCATGCTGTTTAATCAGCATCTCGATATGCCACACCTGGACACACATGGATGAATTATTGTAGATGAGGTGTAAGTGCTTACTAGAGCAGATTTTAATGCATCTGTTAACAACATTTGAGAAATAAGTCTTGTGTACAATTGAAGAAATCTTAGATCTTCAATCGTCATAAAATGGGAGCAAAAAAGTGTTGTATTTATGTTTTTGTTCAGTGTACACACAAAAACCATGCACTGTAGATTGAAGAAGCCGTTAATATGAAGTAGTTCATATTAGCCTGGATCAACAGCACGTGAGATATCACGTGAGAACAAGTTCTACAAGTTTACTGGAGAAAATTGTTGATGTGAAGACAACATTAAGGAAGTTAGAGAGATCTGCTTCAGTAACACACATTTAGCAAATCCATCTACTACAAATCTACTGCTCAAGATGATTGCCTTTCACTATCACAGTGAAAGAGGGAACATAAACATGGTGATTACACAACAATGGTCTTGACAAGGCAAAGAAGATACCTAGCTGTAACTCCAGTTCTATAAGTATGTGTGTAACCCATCATATTACAAAGTAAATAAAATAATCTAAATAGTTACTGTTAATATAATTACAGCAATATATGGCCTGATCATGTAATAGTGTATATCTGTCTTGAGGTGGTGGTGCTATGAACAGATGAAATATGATACTGAACCACAGATAAAAACCTATAACACAGGCTTTACATCAAACATAAACCTAGCTGTAGGGTATGCCATAAGCTTTTTTATGAGAAGCAGCAAGTTCCTCTTGAGAAGCACTGTGAAAAATGGGCAGGTAGTGATGATGACAAAGTTGAGAAATGAACTGTGACCTGGAAGCTGTGAAAAATAGTGTGATTACCAGTCACACCTGATATTAGTTGTAAATGCATCATAAAAAAATAAAAATAACAGCATTTTATACCTGGAATAACACTCCTACCACCTGCAGCTCCTGCACCATCTGTATCATTATCTGTATCATGAGTCCATACAGCAACAACAAGGCTATAAACAAACAGGAGACAGCATTTAGATTGACAGCAGGATCGGTCTACCGACAGGTGGCAGAGCGTGGGTGGTTCCTGGTGGCCTCACTGCTTCGGTGCGCATCTACCTTTAGGTCAGACTACTTCGAAATCCTTGCTGAGATATCATCATGCGGCATGGATTCAGCTTTCCAGCAGCTGTTACATTTCTAAAGCAGGGTGGGGTTTTGCTGACAACAGTTATACTATTAGTAGGATTCTTTATTCATATACTGTACAGTGCATATCAGTTAAAAGCTCAAATGTTTTACCATAATGGGTACTTTTTATTTGATACATTAATAACGTACCACTCACCCAAACATGGCTGCTGGAGTGTTTTTTGGAGTATTTTGCAACCAGCGAATATTCAGCCTTAATAGCTGTGCTAACAGTTTTGCTACCTTACTGGGGGAGGCAGCTGTTAATGTTCCACTATAAAAGACTAATTTAAATTACTCAGAGCATTTTTGTAAGAAGCAACTCAACAAATTAGGGTACACAAGTCACGAATACATATTTTCGGAACATACCATGAAGTGAATTTGTGTCAAACTAAAGGTTTTTGAGGCTGCTTTCTCTTCAGCTATTTTGTATGGGTGTGGGGCTTGGTTAAAAGTGCCTTTAAAGTCTGTTGAATCCTTTACATGACTGGGGAAATCCCTACACGGGGTGAGGTCTACTACACCCAACTCCCTATCGGTGCAAGCTTTAGTAAGAGAAAGGCGAGCCAGGTCTTTGGCCAAGATGAAGCAGCGTCATTGCATGCTAGGTGACCGCTTGTGGTATGTTCTAGAAATGACAAGAAAACAGAATCAAGTCATGAACTTATCTGAGATAATGGAGAAACAAGACCATATTGAGAGTGACCGTGGAAAGATGACTGAAAAGTTAAGAGGGAACAAGATATGAGACCCACCAAGTGATTGAACCGGATATATCTGTTCATCTATTTTATACCAGGAGTACACCATACATTAAAGACCATCTTAGAATAAGTTCCACATGGCTCCAGTTGTCTTCTCACAGATTGCGAGTGGAGCTGTACACAACAAGAATGTGTGTGTTGCTGGCATACAAAATGAAGGACATTCACTAATGTGGTCTCATACACAGGATATCAGTGAGAAATATGGACATGACTCCACTGAACTGAGCTTACTCTTTGTGGACACTGATTAAATAATCTTAGCCAAGTTACATGATTGTCTTGCGGTATGGAGCACCAGCAGACCTCTACTGAATGTGTTAGCTGTATTACCTTTTAATGTCTTTACTGATGGGTTTATCCGATATACATTTGTATACTGTTTGGACCCAGATATTTTATTTGTTTGTGTCAATAAAATAACCAACTAGTCCTTCGGCTTCGCTAACTATTCTCCAAACCTTCTGTTTTTTTGCTCTGTCCCTGTTCTTTCTATGCATTGAGAAGAAGAGCTCCGGGTGCCCACAGACGGTGATTCTCGCTTACATCAGGAGAATTTCAACTGGATCTCAATGCTAATAGGTTTTTGCAACACAATGTCACAAGACTTTCTTGCTTTAGCTAAAAATTAAACTCATGCAAATAAGCAAATAGTGTGAATTTAGTGTTTTTCACATCAATATATTTACATCTTTGCATTGACCTTGTATGTAATTGCAATGTGCAAAACACTTCGTGTTAGGAGTGAATACACCATTAAATCTGAGATGTAATAGAGATCTAAGATCGTCTCTACTAACCTCAGACCAGACCAAGTGTTTTGGTCCTCCTCACTGTGCCTCGTCCATGTCATTGAGCTCACTGTGCCCTGGGAGGATGCTTTGGAGGAGGCCTGTGAGCCAAGAGCCTTAACTACGCTGAGCTGGTAGCCAATGCTGAGCAACGTGACTGGAAAGCAAAGGTTTGCCCAGTTGAAGTGGGCTGCAGAGGCTTCATAGGCAAGTCAACTACCAGGCTGCTTAAAGAAATGGGAATTCAAGGCCAAGCAAAACGTCAGGCCGTCAAAGCCCTTTCTAGTGCAGCTGAACAGGCAAGCCAGTGGCAATGGATTAAGAGTAAAGACACCATTTGGGGCCAAAAATACCACTAATAAAAGAAGGGTTTTAGGGAGTAAAAGAAGAGGGGGGTGCACCTGGGATGCCAGGTGTTGCCGATGAGCCCTCTGGAGGTATCGTGAGCCTATCATCGAAACACAAGTGAAGGAGGGTACCCACTTGATGACCCCAATGAAGCTTTTACCCTTCCTAAACCCCTTCTGCCTCCCCCAGCATTCACCCAACTTTCACTTACAATTGCAAGCGTGCGCACCAACAACTGACCAGTTAAACTCCACCTCGATTAAAGTTAGGAAAGTTTTCTCCTGTTAGTTTCTTCTCTCCTCTTCCCTCTTCTCCCTTATCAAAATGAAGGAGTAGGGGGAGGTAGAGTGTACGGCCCAGTCCGATGGTTCTTGACTCCTTCCTGCTTTTCTATCCATCTAACCTTAACCCTTTGGCCCCCACTTGGAAACCCCCAGACAGCACTATTACTCCCCCTCATGGTCTCAGTATGTGCGTCATGGTGTTGTATATCTCTCTCTAGTTAGCTGTGTAGGGAGTGGATGAGTGAAAATGCACTGTATAGGTGTTGTGCTATAAAAGCAAAGAAAAAGGAAACAAAAAACACAAAGCAAAGAGGTATGGCGAGGAGGTCTGCCAACACTGGGTCTGACTAATGCTCTGTCTTATTTTTTCATGGGGCGCACCAGGCCAAGGTGTGTCCCATGTCACTAATTGTACTCATCAAGGTATACATCCCTGCAATGAGAAGCACACATAGCAGAGGAACCAAGCAGAGAGACTGTCACGGTACTGTATATTTTGCTAAAAGTATCTCTGTATTTTTCTTACTAAGTAAAGTTCTAAATGCAGGACTTTTCCCTGTAATGTAACATTTTTATATTGTACCACTGTTCAGTATGGGATCTGAGTACTTCCCCCACCAGTGGTCTGGTATATTAAAAACAATGTTACTATTGCTATCAGGGAGGCATCTCTTGCACAAAAATCAGAGCAGTAATTTGAAGCGATAAGACCCAATTTGTATGAATTTGTTCAAGTTGTAAATGAAGCACATTGCGCTTGAGGTCTTGTTAAACCCTGAGTGAGAGAAGGAACATGAATTTGAAATGCTTTTGAAATACAGATGGGTTGCTCCATTTTGTTAAATGAAAATGTGAAAGCCTTGCAAATCAAATCACAACTAGCCCAGCGAAATCAGTGCAGCCCTACGTTATAATTCTTCTCTCTAGGAAATATCGCTCAAGTGTGACGGTTTATTTTATCCTGGTGCCATATATCTCCAAGGAGGGTACTGTACGTACGTGCACATGAGGCAAGATTCATGTTGGTGAGCTTTGTAATGAAGAAAGAGCACACAATGCAGGATTACCAATTCCACGCACAGCTGGAAAGCCTGTTGTGAATGATACCTGCTGCACATACAGTGATTTTGTTAAGTGAATCTCTGCTTTCCCCTGCGAGACCAATCTCTGCTGGTCTGTCATGCTGGACAAGTAGTTATTGAGTAAAAGATTGAAAGTGAGAAAGAAGAGATTGGGCGAAGAGGTTGGCGAAAGAGGGGGAAGGGAGGAAGGGCAAGAGACATGGCAGTAGGAAAAGTGAGAGAGCAAGGGCAGAGGATGAAGGGGGAAGAATGAGAGAGGAGTGAGGGAAAGGAGCTGCAGAGCTAATAGGACACACAGAAAGAGATGGAGTGATGGATTTGACTGAATAAAGGAGAACCGCAGGGCTGACAGAGACCGTAGAGCTGAAGTGAGAGACTGCCCTGGGAGGCAAAAGATGCGGTGGAAGGAGAGGAGAGGACAGCGCAGCTCTGCTGCTTGCTATTCCAGGTGTCATCTTTTCCAGTCGCTGCTGATTAGTGCCTGAACATATCTCCTGGGGAGAAAATTAAATATTGATCTATTTTTCTCTCTTCATTCTAACCCCCATCCTCTTTTTTTACTCTGCTTCTTCTTTTTTTTTTTTTTTATAAAGAAGACCACTACTGATGGAATTTCAAATGTGACTGGTCAGGGGTAAGCTGTGTTAGGGAGCTTTCACATATGACAAAAAAAACTCTCCCCCTGTTCCCTTTAAGTCCATTCATCCAATGGTTTGTGCTTTTTACTGCTCTCTGTTCAGTGCAGTGAAAGCTGCTGCACCTTGCATGCAAGAGCATAACCACTCTCTTTGTAATGTATGTAAGAATAAAGCATCCAAAACGAGACAATCTAAGTACTTACAAAGACAAAGCTGTACTGTAGATTTATTTATATTTGACAGCATATTGGTTATGGTTTTATTGCAAGTTAAAATGAAGTAAATCAGACTATGTAGTGAGTTTGGAAAGCTGCACTTCCTTTTTGAGATGCTGAACAGACATAAAATTCATTGTGATCATTCAGGCTAACTTTCAAAATTGATGCTGTATATTTGACCTTTAAGTGAGAGAATACCTTCAGCGTTGTTTGCATTCCTAGTACAGCCACACAATCAAATTTTCTTTTCATTACATTGGTAGGCCAATAAGATATTTACATCCATTATGTTCTGGGTCAAATTGAAACACCTTGTTCAAATACACAGGCAAAGAGTCGGTGACTTTGAGGCAACGTGGATAATGCTGTAATGCAGACAATGCAGGCAGACTGATACAGTTCAGGGATCTATTATAACAAGACTAGATTAAAGCCAAATATGACTGGGCCGGGTATTAAATGTTAGAGGGCTTTTAATTTGAAACTATGGTTTTTAATGTGAAACAGGAAGTGGCAGAAGTCAATCAGTCACAGACTTTCACTTATAGCACTTGCCACGTTGTTGCATTCAAGCCAGAGCAAACAAACAGCTCCAGCTCTGGCTGGTGATGTAAAGGCTGGTTTGTAGTTGTAGCCAAAGCAAGTGGCCTGTGCTGTTATTAACATTTATACCATAGATGCACACAATCAGAATTTGTGCAGGTGGTGTATTTGCATCAACCTAAAATTACATCTCTAAAACTCCAGTTGGTGGTGGAGTTTCTAGGCCATTGTGTTGAGTTAAAATGCTGTAAAAAGTTCGACTGATTCAACTAACACACCTAAAAACACAAAATAAACATAGCTTACTACCCACAGTATTGAACAAAAGTGAAGCTGGGAACAATAGCAACAATTAATAAAGCAATGTTACTACTTTGGCTTCCACATAACTCAAACTTCACTGATATAACACTTGTCTTTTGCTGGACATTTTCCCCACAAATACAACATGCTAATGTTATTAGCACAAGCCTCTGACATTTTACATTGCATACATTAACCTAGCAGCTAGCAGACTTTTTCTCTGCTTATATATGAAGCTGGGAACAGCAGCATTTAACAAATGCAGTGCTTTAAAATTAAGCTCCATTAAAACTCACAAGGTTCACTGAAACAATGTGCTAACATTATAAGCAAAAGCCCATGACATTTTTCCTTTTACTCTATTTAGCTAAATGATAGCAGCATTTAACAAATGCAGTGCTGCAAAATTCAGCTCCATTATAACTCACAAGGTTCACTGTCAGTATAGTTGTCTTGTACTAGACACTTTGTCTTCATCATGCTTACATTCTGAGCCTAAGTCTATGATAGTTTTCAATGTATAAATTAGCCTAATGGGACTTTTTCTCTAATCATATGAAGCCAAGATATATCACACACAAGTCTTCAAATGTTATTTTTGTGGGGGCTTCCTTGTCTTCGCAATTTAATGTTTTTTATCTGGGAAATAAAAGTAAATATGGGGAGGGAATGGTTTTCAGTTTACAACAAAAAATAGAAGGTACACATCGTCACGGCTGTCTGTGTCTACTCACATCATCAATCACTACTGTCACTGATGTAACTTCATCACTCACTCACTCGCTCATGGACCGACTTTTCTGCTCTGCTGTCCAGCCAAAAACAAAAGGTATAGACTTACTGAGTAATCAGGCAGGCAATGGTCAAAACCAGAAAGGCAGTCCATACAAATCCAAAGGGGCAGGCAAGAAATCCAAAGTCTAAAAAGATCAGGTAGCGGATCAAACAGGGCAGGTAACAAGTTTCAGCTTCCTTGTCTCAGATAAGAGAGGCTCAAAAGCACAAGCATGACACCACAAAGCAACTTTGGCAGTCTGGCAGGGAGTGAGTGGAAAAGGGCTGGTTAAATAACTGCAGGGCTGATGAGGGAAGTGGGAACAGGTGAGCAGGTGAGCAAGGAAGGTCAGGTGACTGCGACTGGAGGGGTTACTGCAGGTGAAGAGGGAGTGGCTGGGACAGGAGGAAAAGTAAGATGGTATCTGGTGGACAGGAAGAGGCAGAATGTCAGAGTGAATATAACAACATTTGATAGACACTTTATTTGATAAACTTTTTTTAAACTGTAGTTTTAATTTTTTGTAGTATTTTTCTCTTAATACTCCTCCATTTTCTTATATTTGTAAAGATAAATAGCAACAATGTGTTGTGTATCAGGCAACCTGATAAGTTGATTCAACCCTTGTTGCGAGACAGGTTAAAAACAAAGAAGAAAACCAGACTAAGAGTCTACAGTCATGTCATTTGAATCACTAAGTGCAAACTTCTGAAAGTACACTCAGAAGGGCATAACAAGACCATATGACCAGAGGGTGTATCACATATAAAAGCCCAAATAATAAAAAACATTAATATCCTTCACACCCACTGCAGCCTCCTACCCTCTCAGGTGGTATCATAAATCCTCCTACTCCACCTGAGTCCTCTGGGTGGCATAAAAAGAACAGCATCGCATGTAAATCCTCTCCTTGTCCCTCCTCCTCTCCCCCGTGTCCTGTTCTTCTCTGCGGAGCACTGGCTTTCAGTGTGACGGCCTCAGCTGTGAGGGCCCAGACTGGTTGTGACAGGCCGGGATAGCAGCCGTTCCCCGCTGTCTGGGAACATTAGCTCTCCTTCTTCAGGGTGACTGGGGATGCCTTCTGGCCCCCATACCTGGCTTCTATAGGGTCTTCTCCACATCATTGGGCGGACTGGGGCACATGGACCTTTTTTTTTTTTACAGCATGATGAGCAATGGAAATGATGCACTGATGATGGTGAATATTTTAAAGTTTATTAATAATACAAATGTATGTGAATACTCCAAATTAAAATTTAACAGCATTCATTTATGTTTCTTTTACAGCCATATGAGAATGGTGTGAACACAGTGCTAAAACCTGGAGGTGCTACATCTTGTTTTAACTGAAAAACTACCACACTAATGCCACACATTATTACTGTACACAAACAAGACTACTGCCAGGAAGACTAGCACCCCCACCACTATCCACACTGCCTTATACTGTTCATTGTGGGCTGTTTAATGGCACAAAACAGCAAACTGAGCAAGAACAGACATCATACAGACGAGTGCTCTCACTTTGGTCTGCTTCTGTCCTCCAGATTGACGAGAAAGATTTTTTTTCCTCACTGGGACTCAACATGTGTCTCACATTCAACATTTTTGTATAAAACTTTTTTTATTTAGTCAAAACAACGCAACATTTGAAATGGAACAATTTTGCTTATTGGCCTGATTCCATTTTGGACGCGTTCTGTACACTATGGTGATATGGTTGTTTTGGGCAATATGTTGGACACCCAGGCTGGATGATGTGCATGTATATGTCCCCTCCAGTAATCAACTTTCATGAGATATGATTACAGTATGTATGTATTGAAACAACACCATGAACACCATCTTTGGATACCAGAAAGAGAAAATGGAATATGATCAACAAAGATCAGCAAGCTCAATCTGTGATAATGTTTAAAACTGATTTAAAACTATGCTTATGCACAGTGCTGGACCTAGTAGATTCACTGCCCTAGGCAAGCTTCCCATGGTGCCCCTCCCCCCATCATCTTCTTTTTTCTATCTTCTTTGTTCTTCTTCTTGAACTGCACCCCAGATGGCTTTTACTTTTCATTTTTTTCTTTCTCTGATCTCCATTAAGACTTTATTCCAATTTGACTCCACAACTCCCTTCAATACTCGAGCACAGCCCATTCTCACTCCGAATGTGTCAGCTACCACTGCTTTGTCAGTGATCTGGCGCACAAAGGCACCTGTTGCGGCGGTACAATACACACTAGGCGGCAGCAGTTGTTGACACAGCATCTACCAGCCAAAGTTGTCCCATACTGGCTCTTAGTCAGTGGATGTCTGCATAAGACGGCAATGCACAAAGGCACCTTTCCCAGCGTAATGAAACCGGCCAGCAGCAGTTTGTAATGCTGCTGGTAACTACGTAATGTAAGGAGCTGGTCTGCATTAAGTCTGCATAGGCCAGGCAGGAGGGGAAGTGGATGGGTCCAACAAACCCCAGACTTTCACCCATGGGCCCACTGTTCGCTTCCTGTGTGAATGTTAAGCCAAAACATGATGTTTCTTCTAAACCTAACCACGTGCTTTTGTTGCATATGGCAATAAATGTAAATACAGGGTGTTATACTGAGGTTGTGAGTTTATTTTGAAAAAGACAGTATGCATCTTATGAGCACAAACTGTACATTTCAAAAATACACAATGCATGTAACATCAGAAATTGAAAGAGGGTGCTCGCTGCAGAACCAATGGGCGGGGATGAACCGGTTTCAGTCCCACCCCCGGGTTCAATCCCTCCCTCACAGTCGGTTCAGTCACGCCCATTGATAGACTTCCAGAGCCAGCCTGCCCAGAGCAAGTGGAAATGTTAAACTTCAACTTCATGGCTGTAAGTAACCCAACGTAACATAAACATTATTGAGTGTTTAAAATGTTTTCCTACTTTGGAGGTAAACTCCATGATGTGCATTTCCAGTACACAGGGAGTTTGTGATATATATCAGAGAATATATCCTGGAAAACATCATCTTTTTTGTCATCTTTTCTTCCAAGTCAGTTCACCCCAACAGAACCAGACACAGTGGAGGTCACCCAAACAAAGAAAATACATGTATGTAGGCTCGAGTGAATGTTTATGTATTGCTTTTTAATTGTTTGTTTATGTATTTACTTTCACAGTTTCAAAAAAGAGTCGATGAGGAGCACATGACTAATTTCATTATTATTGGAATTCCTTATCATTTTGCACAAAGGACTTGCCAGTGCTGAGAGACATTCTGGTGGCCTGGGAGTGAAGGATAACCAACACCACTTTGCTGGGAAGGTTATCCCACCACAGATTGTCAGTATGGATGAGGATGATGCAGTGATGGCCATCACAATGCGGGACCTGTTTATGAATCCCTTGCTTCATCTATATGACATGGATGAGGACGAAATCTGGGATCCCTTGCTTTTCATTTTTGAAAAGAAAGAAGACATGGAGTTTTTCATGCAGGAAATATGGGACAAAAAAGGTATCCGTGTGTCTTGTATGTACAGCCCTGACCTGTGACATCGGAAAAAAAAAAAACAAAAAACAAAGTTCACACCAGTTTTTGTACTTTGTACCAGTTTTTTTGTTGATAATTATATTCATGTGCATTATATTCATGCTTAATCTTCTCTGTTCAAGTTTGCTGTTTGCTGACATTGTTTAGTTTAGTTTACTGATTTGTTTGTTCATCAACAACATGTAAAATAAAATCATCAAAACTGATGTATATCTTAAACATTCAGTCATTCATTCATCTTCAATATCACTTATCCTCACCAGGGCTGTGGGGGAGCTGGAGTCTGTCTCAGCAGACTTAGGGGGAGAGGCAGGGTACACCTTGGGCTGGTCACCAGTCAATCACAGAGCAGAGAATATACACACAGACAACCACTCACACTCCCTGTCACACCTACAGACCATTTAGCAATTAACCTAACCTGCATGTCTGTCCAAATATCCTCATAATCCATACAGCTATTCAAATTAACTGAATATACAGTAAATGACAGTGTGAAATCTGTATGGATATTAGCTTCCAGACAGTAGTCCTGCTTTAAAATAATCCAGAGTCTGTGTTGGTAAACATACCAACTCTGCCTTACTGAAATGTGTTTTTCTTTTAAAAACAAAAAAATTGGTTGAGCTCTGCAGACTGTGAAGGCCATAGCACTTGATTCACATCATTTTCATATTCATCAAACAGTTCAGCAACCCCTTGTGCCTTATGAATGGGATCTTGGACGAGACCACTCAGAATATGATGATGAGGAATAATTTTGCCACAAGATATAAGATTACAAAATAACTTAACTTGTCATTTCTCATTCACAAAGTAATACTGTTACCAGAACAAGTACCAGTACCTCAGAGATATTGAATCAAGAATACATTCTAATAAAGTAATAAACACAGTTATTATTATTAGTTCAATAATAATATTGATTGCCTGAAACTGTTTCAGCACCCTACTATATCTTGAGCAGGGGCTATGATAGTTGTTCCCAAACGACAGAAGGGGAAACAGACCATGGGAAGGGTGATGACGGTCTTTTATGACGTTGGCGGCCCTGCGAGGACACCGTTGGTTGTAGATCTCCAGCAGGGAGGGGACAGGGGCATTAATGATTTTGCTGATGATGCTGATGCGAATATTAAGTTATTCTTTTTGGATAAATATTCTATTCTCTCATTTGTCTACAAAATCTCTTCGTCCATCTGTCCTACTGTGTGTATCAATACGAAATGGAAATCGCAAAAGTTGAAATTGGATTTGAGCCCTGGTCACCCGCTTCAGCAACTAACATCTTTACCCACTACGCTATCTGTCTTACTCTATTGATGAATGCAAAATGAAACTCAAAAAACTCGAGAAGGGAATTGAACACTAGACACCTGCTTCATACATCAACATCTTTACCCACTATGCTATCTCACTGAATGAAGAAAAGAGCCGTGCATCTATCTTAACTTTCAACACGTGACAGTGCTGAGAGCCAGAGGTGACTAACGTCCTTTATAACACTGTTTTTATTGTGATTTTAGTAAATGCACAGACGCAATAATCCCATATGAACAGTTAACGGACTAGGAATCCGTACACTTCCATATATTTAACAGGGTAACTTAGGTGGAACTGGAACTGGTGGGCGGGGGCTGACTCTGGTGCAGCTCCACCCTTGTGGTTCTGCAGCCAGCACCACTTGGAAATTGACAAAGCAGCCTAAAACATCAACAACAGAAGCAGGAGGATACCTAGCACATCATATGTAGATGTGAAAGTCTTTGATGAGTTGGGATGAGAACGCATTGTCGAGCATGTTCTGACTGTGATGATCACTCACTGATAAACACTACCAGGACTAGAGGTGGCACCCCTGCGATAGACTCACTGTTAACCTTTGGATCATGTTTGCCTTATGTGCCCTAGCTGTTCCACAATGTCACCTACAGGAAGATTTGCCACTGCTAAAGCAGCAGGGTATATTGGTTTGTTTTTCAAGTATACAGCTAGCTAGAATAACTTGCTTGAGGTTTTGGAAGTTATGACAAGACTGATAGCTCCTTGTATCATATTTTTATTTTGATATTGTGGAGTGACTCTTCATAAAGTTTTTTAATGACTGTGGAGTTGGTATTCTTTACTGTTCATGACAGTTACTGTCACATCTGATGAATTACGGCAAGAAAGGGAGGAGAACTCAAACGCAGTTAAATACACTTTAGGCAAGCAGGCAGACTCAAGGGAAATTTATTCAAGGCAAAAGTCAGGGACACGCTTATTGTCTGCAACAGGATGGAAGTCCGAACAAACGATCCCAGAGGGCATGGCAGGTGAGCAGAGGCCTGTACTCCCCAGCAAGATTTTGAGTTATCCAGGCAACTTCAGGGTTAACTCTGTGTTGTCAATACTATGAAGCTGGTTCACTTTTTATCAGGATAAATCACCATGGCAACTTGAACAGCTAACCTGCTCAGGAGCTGGTTAACGTCACAGGACTGGATCACAACCTGTCAACATCCTGACCACTGACCAATCAGATCACTAAATACAAAAGGATACTGACATGGACTTAAGTCCATATAGTTATTTTTTCGAATCATCTTATTGCTCTAGGCTTTCTGTTCCCACTCTGGTTTTCAAACAGAGCTTCTAACAAACGTAGCAATCGTTTACAACACTAACACTGCTTTTAGCCTCATTTTGATTGTGCAAAGTTTATTTTATCCCCAGAGTGATATCTGACAGTGTGGCTGATTTTACACTTTGATTCCATCTCTGCAGCTCACAGTGACATGAGACACCTGTGTGATGAGAAGTGAAGTAAAAACGAAAACTGTCTTTCATTAAAAAAATATTCCACACACTGTTAATTGGCTGCTGTGATTATAAATGCAACATTTCGCTCAGAGACCTCATCAGTCATTAACTACTTTTCCACTCTTTACATCAGTAGCAGAATAATTTTTTTGTGAAATATTCAGAGTAGTTTCTTCATCATCCAACTAAATAGCAAAGAATCCTCACTCTACACTTAAGTCATATATAATAATACCTACACATATTTTAAGCCTTGACCATCTTTCAATATGTAGAAATCTTTTCTAGTTTTTCTACAGTCATTTACATTTCACTCTAATGAATATGACTTTTTGCTGCCCCTAAACAGGACGTTCCCAAAAGTATTACAATTTTGTCTTGTATCATATGAAGTACTTCAGTCATGGTTCTGATGATGCTGCCCCTAATGAACAACCTTGCCTCTTTCTCACAAACGTGGCTGGATGGGAAAACCCAGATACCGTTTATCCAGATGGCCAGTGTCAGGGTTAATGAAAGATATCCTAGGTATGTTGGACTTGCTTTGTAGCACAGGCCTCAGGTACAGGTTCAAGTTCAGCTTCAGCTCCAAATTGGTGGTCAGGAAAGACATAAGCATCATTGACAATCTGGCAGAGAATGAGTGAAAGGGGGCTGCTTATATACTGCAGGGGTGATGAGGGAAAATAGAAACAGGTGAGCTGTGACTGAGACAGGTGGGAGAGTCTTAAAGCATTTGGTGGATGGATGGAGAATGGCAATGCAGGGGCCTTGGGAAGTGGAAGTGGCTGGAGACAGTGACTGAGTATGGAGGACCAAAAGTGTCACAGAAATAGTAAAAACTAATAATTAATAACTAACTGTACAATCAAAATAGCTGTGAATACATTTGCTTACAAATGATTTAATTAATCTATTAAATAATTCAGAAAGCTTGTTACACGCTATGCAATGTTTTACCTTGTTTTAGA
Organism: Cephalopholis sonnerati; assembly: GCA_019142605.1. NCBI lineage: Eukaryota > Metazoa > Chordata > Actinopteri > Perciformes > Serranidae > Cephalopholis > Cephalopholis sonnerati. The sequence goes on from JAGQAX010000023.1 coordinate 7,341,180, forward strand.
GCGAATCCCAAAGTGTCGTGAGAAGGCTAAATGGAGAGGCTAAAAGGAGAAGCTAAATGACTGAGAAAATCAAATAGCAAACAGGAAAAAGAAAATGAGCAGAGAAATGGAAATGCAAATAGCAAAGCAAATCGCCCTTTTAAATGCCTGATTAAAGCCTGTGTTCTTAGTACAATTTGTGAATCATTATTTATTTCTCTTTTTAAACTACATTTTCAAATCTATTTATTTATTTATTTAAATTCCATTAGTTATTTATGAATTAATTAGTGTATATCTAAATTACGTACTTATTGACTGTTTTATGTTGCTCTTCAAAATCCCTTGTTAATTTGAACTATTTATGATGGATTAATATTTCATATATGATTTTTTTTTTTTACAATTCCTCTTCTTATTGCCCATTTAGTTATCAAATAATGTATTACTCTGTAATTTATGTATTTGCATATTATTATATTAATTTGTACACAAATTTGTTAACTGCTATGTTTATTGTAAAACTGGTAATTAATTGATTAAATGCTTTATTATTATTTCCATGACACTTGTGGTCCTCCATACTCCATATCCTAAAAGCAGACTGAGTGAAAATAAAGTGAGACTGTGACACTGGGAGAGAACATAAAATTGATCATCTTTTACAACCGTGTTGACTGTGAGGTGAGCACTCCTGGTTACCGTAGAAACACAAAAACTACTGTAAATAGGCCTACTTGACAACATATGCAGTAATGCGTACATAGGCTGTAGGCCTATAGTATGTTTCTGACAAATCCCCCCACAATAATGCATTTTTCTTTTCCTCTTTTTGTTAATGTCTGTACCCTTCCAGCATTGGTCAGTGGTATTCATTCACCCATCTTCACCCAAACCTTTGTTACTCAGTAACAATTACACTGTACCCTGAAATAACACAACAGATATCCAGTGCTTTGGTTTGAATTGTTATGTTGTTGTATAATTGGTAGTTACCTCTCATTCCCAAACATCCCATCTTCCTCCACTGTACCTATGAGTACGTACTGTACTTGTGCACTGTCAGTACATAAGCATTACACTGTTAATTGTGAGGAATCACACTCTACAATGTGGGTCATATTCTAAAGTGTTACCAGCCTCTTTTACGTAGATGGTTCATAGTCATGGTGCAGCTTTCATATTGTGCTTTGGACACCAGTGATGGAGGAGGTTGATGTATTCTTGACTGTTTAGTGCTGCTATTAGTCTGCCATTATTATTATTTATGTATGTTGCCTACTGCTCAAGTCCTAGTGTCCAATCAGCTGTCTGTAGAGGATAAAGTGGCTTGAATTTGAACTGAATTCCATATGGTTTCTACAGAAAAAGAGCATAATTCATAAATAATGACATAAAAAAAACTGCGATATGCACAGACACACTGCACAACACACTGCAATTTGCACTATTACTGTGAATGTATCTGTGAAACATTATTCCTTTCTATGAGATACAGTATTTAATTTCCTAATATTGCAGTGCAATGCATGGTACCCATTATTTGGTGGTAGACGAATTTGATTTAAATGAGATTTAATCAGCACTGCTACATTATAGTGTCATCGGTTCAAGTTAACACCTGTGAAATACTGCGTGTTGCGATGCTAATGAAGCAGGTGAAAACATTGAAGTTCTGCCGTTGAGGTTTAGCACCATCAAACTCTGCAGGTGATGGTGGTGTAAACAAGGCTTTTGGGGCAACACTAACATAGTGTTAACATAGTAATTTTCATAGTAGAACAATAGTGTAAAATGGTGGTGTTAATTGTTTTAGCTCCATACAATGTGTGGAATTATGAATACATGTTACGGAGTATTAAAGTGTAAAAAAAAAAAAAAGACAGTTGGTTTTGCAGTGGAAAGAAGCTGTGTGAGTACTGTATGCTTTTTCTTCCTGTTTGCCCCTTATAGCCATTAAGACTTATTGTCCCTGACATGGTAACTGTAAAGGCGCTTGCAAACCAATTCACACTTTTTCCCCAATCGACCTCTCTTTTCCACATTGGTGAGCAATCGCTATGAAAAAAATACCTGACCTTTGGTTTTATAGACCATTTGCGATATGGAAAAAAAAATGTCATAGTGTGATTCCTCTAACTACCTCGGGTATTGAAGAAAAACCCAACAGCCCTCAGAATAAATGGCCGTAAAAGGCCTTTGTAGTGCTTGTGTGTGTGTTTGGTATGGGTACCTCTATCCAGAAGTTCAATTTGAACTTTCACGCACCATAAATAGCCATCAAGCGGACATTGTGAACTTGTGAGATTGAGGAAAAGACAGCTCTTGCATTAAAAGGACGACCCCAGAACAGATGGGATGCTTTGCTCTGCTGACAAAGCCCAAGGCCTAAGACCAGACTCCATCATGATGACCAGTCCACCGTGGTTTCCACAAGAGAAATAGCAAGTAAATCTCGACTGGCTTAGATCCAAACATCCAATTATTCAGCGTCAGGGAAAGCCTCTACTCTTCCCAGCCTGACTTTATTTGAAAAATTTGAACAGGCCAAACAGGAAATGTGCTTTCATTTCCAGAGGCAGCCAAGAGCCAAGATTGAACGCCATTTTAATGAGCTTTCCCAATGAGGTGCCACCTGTTTTATCCAGATAATTGGATGATTGGCCACCCTTAAACGACCCCTGCTTGGCAAGCAATCTTTCTTTTTTTTCCCCTCTCTCTCTCTGTCGCTATACCACTCGCAAGAATAACCATAACCAGTGCATGTAGAGAGCATATTGTTATTGAAAAGACTCAACAGATGATGAGGAAACTGAAAGCAGACAGCAGACAAACCATTACGCTTTTATGTGCAGGAATTAGTCTTGCCTGCTACTGTAAACCTTTCCAGCACCATGCAAACAGCTCAGCTGGAAAACTCAGATTTTTTTTCTTGTGGATTTCAATAAGAATACAAAGACATGGCGTCTCCCTGGCTGCTTTACATACAGTATGTGGTTTCAATGGCTGTGGTTCCCCAGTGTATGTCTGTATGCTGTTGCAGCTATCTAATTGACTTCATTTCATAATGGCACCATGCTATACTTGGTCTCAATTAGACCACATTTAGAGACGTCACAGCTCAGTGATGGCTTTAACAATAACCTTACAGTTTTCTGTGTCATTATGAATCCATTTGCTGGAGAGCAGACACTGGACTCCCTGCTGAGACAAGTCAAATGATTATATCCATTTCAAAGTGTACTAGTGAACACCACAGACTATGATGAACTTGATAATTTCATCATTTCGGTCATGCATACTGCAGACATAGCCTGCTGGTGCTCTGCCCGTGGGTGCGAATGAAGCTAATTTTAACCTCCTGGTGTCTGTCTCGGAGAATCATTAAAGAGAGACATTGCAGAGCGTAATGTCTTTGATGGCACTTTAACAAGCAGACAGACCAGCATCTCTGATCATCAAGTGAGCTGAAAGAATGACCCAAATGAAAGAGTTTTGATAAACTAATATAATGTAATAGAATCTCTATGTACATATATAAATGCACAACACATTCAACATTAACAAGTAAAGCTATTTATTGACTTTTTTGATACAAGATAAATCTGAGGTGTTGTGAGGTTGTGAGATGATCAACAGAGAAGGAAAGAAGACAAACAAAGTTCTGCTACAAAAATATCTATGTTGGGAACATTTCTCTTATCTTAGCTTTTGTTGGTCAGAGATTGCATCATTTTACCCTTTACCCATTTTACCCTCTCAGAGGGGAAATCACTCTAGTTAACTGCTAACACATCATAGATGATATCAATGACAAAGAACTTTCTGTTTTGCTGGTTTTGCACAACCTTCATTCTAACTGTAAATCAAAGTCTCTCCACATATATATGTATGTATGGGTTTTGCATCTAAGTAATTGTATATATTGTTTTATTTTATTTCATTTTATTATATTCTAATTAAATGTTTATATATATTAGGTGTTTGTACAACTTAAAACTCATTGTGCCACCCCGGCCTGTTCTTACTCCCAAGATGGTAAAAACCAACACTTTGTCACACCCCTTTGGCATGTGATATCGACTCCAAAGGCACCTTAACTATCACCTAAGTCCAGTGTAAATCCACCCGTGGCAATAGTTGATGCTGAAAGCAAATGACATAGTGTAAAGAGCAAGAAAATCTGCCCAGGGTGGAAGGGAGGGTGGATGGGTCAAACAAAACTGGACTTTCACCCAGGAGACCTCAGTTTGTGTCCCATGTGAAACTAAAAGTCAGTGTTGTTTTAACGTAAGTCATGTAAGTCAGTTATGTAGCTACATCCCTTGTGAAATGAGTCAGTGAATGAGTCAGTGTTGTTTTAAGGTAACCTTACATCAGTTACATTTATATGTCCCATTTGGAACCAAAATGAGACTTCTTTTGATGTAACATTATGTTTGTTCTGTATCTACGTCCCACATGAAACCAAATTTCCATGTGGTCGTTGAGTCGTGGTGTCACTCACATTATGTGATCACACTATCTTACATTATGTAATAAACATATTAATTCTGAGCCAAAACATCATCTTTTTTCTAAACCTAACCAAATAGTTTTGTTGCCTTTACCCACCCTGATCATTTCACAACATTAATCACGTTATACTGTGTTGCAGCTGTGCATCACATAGAGACGCTAAAGAGTGCCCTGTGCTGTGAGATGCTGAGGGGCATGACAAAGTGTTGATATTTGATGACTTGGGAAAAAGAACAGGTTGGTCACCTTGTTTTGTAAAATGAAAGATAAATGAACCTTGTAGCCTTGTAGTCATCTGAAATGTGACAAGGGAACCCAACTAGACGTAAGGACTCTCAAGGTTGGGGGGCCCATTTTTTAACCCATCTACTTCGCACATGGGCCTCACATACAAATGCTGGCTGGGGTATTTTAATAACTTATCCCACTATGGTTCTTATGTAAAATCTTAATCGGAAAGGAAACCAGTTAGCACAGCAAAGCAAAAAGTACAATATTTAAGTATCATAAGTTTAAGGTAGCATGAAAAGGAAATCTCAATTGAGAAAACTCAATTATTAAAGTGGAGTACTTGAGTAAATGTAGTTACTTTCAACCACTGACAGTAACTTCCAGACAGCTGTACTATGCTTTTCAAATCTTCATTCTATTGAAGGCATAACTTCTGAGAAACAATGCATTTTGCCAAAATAGTTAGCTTTTGGCAAAACAATTTACTGCTCAACAACAAAACACAGCTGTCTGCTTAGGTACTAATAAAAAAAACTCTCATCATTAAAAAACTATTATGGATGTACAAAACAAATTATTTAACATAAAGAATGGATTTCTTGAAGCTAAACCGTGAGGAAAAAGGCACATATTTTCTTGTTCTTTTTTTAACAGTCAATATTCCAATTGATCTCTCTGTGGAAACTGGTCTGTCTGTACTATAGCTGAGTAACATCTTAGCAAGCTAAGCCAGCTCTCTGGGGGAAGGTGTCACACTGCCCTGCTGAACCCTGTTGGAACTGGATCAGCTCACTAATATTTTCAGATTATTGATGAAGCTCTTATGCATGAACATTTTTCAAGCTGGTGAAAGGCTGTAGCTCTAGAGACAGAAGAGTCAGGTCAGCCCACATTAGCACATTTGGTTTACTGTATTAAAATCGCTCTGACTGATAACGATACTGCATATATTGAAATCATTTCAATTGTCAGGCATTTTTATTGGTATATGAACCATACAGCTACAACAGACAGCTATTTTCAACATGAAAGCTCTAAAACCCACTATGCACTGTATGTAACTGATGTAACTAATAGTCGACCATTTAAAAGCTTTTTGTAGGAGCTGGTAGAGACCAAAAATAGAGTTAAAATATGCATAAACATGAGGCAAATATTGCTCCAGATCTGCTGGATGTGTAAATAAGCAACTGTATTCTAACAAGTGTGCCATATCAACATAAGAGGTGAAAAGGCTTCAAGGTTTAGGGCTAATCTATAGGTTGGCAAATATATCTCAGGTTAATTTACCCAATTCCAATCAGCAGCACACAGCCACTTATGGCTTAACCATATGAGAAAATAAACTAATTGCAATTTTTTAGACCAACATCACAACTGTTATACAGTATGCAAGTTAATTATCTTCTGTAATTATCTTCTAAAATCAGAAAAGATAACAACAAAACACTGCAGTAAAACAGGCCTGATGTGAACATTAATATATTAAAGAAAAATATCTTACTGTCTCTAAACAAATCATATGGACTTAAGTGCACACTGACGTGTTGTAAACACATTGTTAACCATTTCTGCTTCAGCTTCCAGGCCGTGGTTGGGAAGCAAAAGGAAAACCCTGATTTGCAGACGTTGATGTTCACGTTGAGGCCAACCTCTTCACAGTACCCAGCAAGTGGAAAGCAGAACAACAACTTAACTTTGGTCTTGAGGAGCTGCAGCATTTATTCATGGACAAACTAACACCTAAATTGTACATTAACTTCCCCCTGACAACTTTATTGCTGCTTTATTCTCTGCTCTGATCACCAACATCTGTCTGCTCTCAGTGCATCCACCATCACTCTCTCTCTTTCTCCCCAGTCGCCAGAAGAAAATGTTGGCAGTATATGTTTTTTTTTGCAAATCACGAATATGTTACATTTGTACCTTTCATACATCAACATTTCTAAAGTATATGAGCTGACTTTGTCACTGATAGGTGAAGGGGATGGCATGATACTCATGTGAGACGGCTGCCAAGCTGCAGACCACTGTGTGACCATAGACTCCACAGAAAACATGGACGACATGACCCCAAAGTGAAGCCAAGACATCTGGATCGCCTCCTGGTGGTTGGCTGCAATACAGGCTATAAACCCCACCCCCTTGGTGTTAGCAGACGGGACATGGGCAAAATTAAAAAAACAAAGTACACGTCAAATTAGTGTTTCCTAAAGATGGTTTGTGTCATTGTAGGTAGTTCTTTTTACACTAATGAATTCTCAAGTGTTGATGTCATAAGTTTTAATTGGGTTGGCACACATGAGCACGTCGGTGTTCCCCAAAAGAGCTACACCACTCTCACAGTAATGTAATATGTAAAAATGTGAATTGCATCAAAGCTTACATGTAGCGTGGCATTTTACAAGTTGTTTTCTTCTAGTCTCATTTGCATATGTCACATGGAGCATAGAGCAGCATACCAACCCTCTGGTTGGTTGGATTGTGTAGTATTACAAAAGAGTTTCTCTTTTTTATTGCAGCTTTTGCGATTTTGAAAATTGCATTCTATTACATAGTGATGCCAATTTGAATGCAATTCAGGGTGTTTTTTTTTTTTAGGTAGATTTGAAATTCAAATCCGTGGAACAATACAATCCCTTTTAGAATGGCTTCTCATCATCATAGGAGCATGTTTGACACACCCAAGTTGACACAAATGAACTGACTAACAGCTGGACCTGATGGTATGGATAAAGAAAGAGATAAAGATATGCTGCATAAGGTGCGGGGGTCATGTGTTAAGTTGCAGTGAAAGAGAAATTGTTCTGTCCGTGTGTATTTGTGTTCTCACAAAGGTGTCTATTCAAGATTGCGTACGCATGTGTGTGTGTGAAATGTTTGAACCTGAGAGCTGGGTGGGGGGGCAGACTTAGCTGGGTAATTGAGTGCTTAATCCCATCAAAGACTGCTTCATGCCGTCCGCCTCTCCCATAATCTGCCCATAATTACACACTCCCAGCATCAGACAAACACACACATACAAAGTTGTATACACGTGTAGAAACACACACACATACTGCCTCGTTCAGCCTAAAAAACAGTTCATATTAAGGTTATGCTTTGTCCCCATGGTAACTGAAATCATTTTGGACAGTTTCCACACCATCAGTGTCCTCCATATATTTGACATATTTATAGATTGTTATGCACACACTCATAATTAACACTTGTGTCAACATGTGTGATGTCACAAATTCAGTGTTATATCTTTGGAAGTTCCATTGGATCAGAGGAAGACACTCTTCCTTCCTTCCTAATTAACATGCAAAAGTGTGCATCAGAGCACTCCAGAATCTTATCAGATTATCTCCTGTGTAGGTGAACCTGTGTGTGCAAGTATGAAGTTTCTTTCCTGTTGATGACACAATGTCTGCACTCTGTCTCCCACTGTTTGCACGACATTCTATAAACCCCCCCAGATTAATATCTTTCCTTATAATATCATCCCAGTCACTCACTTGTTATGACTTTGTCACACTGACGCTGCAGAGACAAATCCATTAGTGTCTGTATTTGGTTTCAGGTTGTCCACGGAGATACAGAACCATTCGTCTGTCACAGTATGATATATATGCTACACAGTGTGTGAAACACACTCTTAACCTGTGGGTCAGGGTAGTGAATCCCAGCGCTGACACATCTTTGATCAAGCTAGGAAATGGCTCCAACAGGATGGTGTCCCACATAAATCCTGAATGGTAAGCCAGGTAAGCTGAGGAGGAGACGGAGGAGGAGGAGGAGGGGGAGGAAGAGGAGGTGTTTTTTTCTTTGGCTGGCATGGCCAAAGGGGCTAGCGCTGATGCTAGTAAATAATATGGTAAATACTGACGCTTTTATTCCTAAACACTCCCATCTGTCTGGCCCAGGGAGGGAAAATAAATACTTGTGGAGTGGAGGAGCAAGAGGGAGGGTGATGAACCAGCAGGGCAGCAGATTAGAAATGCAGACTTGTCACCAGAGGCACCCTAGTTTGAATCCCAAGGCATCTTGGGATAATGTTGTAGGGGCAGGTGAGGATGTGAAACCCTGTCTGCACTTTCAGTTACCATCAGTGTGCCCATGAGCAAAGCATTTAATCCCCCACATTGCCTCAGTAGAGCTGTTGGTGGCTAATAGTACATGACTAGAGTTGTTCTGTGCAGATCCCACATGTGAATATGTTTTAGCATGAGACTCGATGTTGATAATGTTGGCATTTAGCTTAAAGCCCCTATGTACAGCCCTGTCTCCTACAAACTCACTTAAAAACAGCACATAAGTTTTAGAGGAAAACAAGGAAATGTTGCCTTATTGGAGCTGTATGTAGAATTCATGGCATTAATATAACAGCAAACAACTATTCGCTTTATCAAGATATAGTGGAGTAATGGCATCCTAAGCAATGAATGAAGTCACGACACCTCTCTTTGATGTAATCTGAGCTTCCCTGTTCTTTGTTTTGGCAGACGGTCTGGCTGTGTGTGCATATTAGTTAATGTGAGTCCCTGTGTGTGCATCCAACTGGCTATTTAATTGCATCCACTCTGCAATGCCCTCATACGGCAGTTACCGCTGATAACGCCGTCTCAACCCACAGTGGCAGAAGGGCCCTCTAGTTTCCCTGGCCCCCAGGATGTGCCAGGCTTTGAAGCCAATTTTCGTAGTAGCCAAACTGTGAAATTATAACTTCTGGGTCCAGTCACGTGATGTTGTTGGGCCCAGAAAGACTTTTTCCATAGACTTACATTGGGAAGGAGAGATCTGTAAATCAGTGGATACATTTTTTCAAGTGTCACGACCCTCTTGAAATGACTCATTTCATTATAGGGATTTGATCCATTCGGTCTGATAACATTTAAGAGCTGCAGGATTAGAAATATTTTTTTCCCCATTCAAGACAGCAGAGGGCTAAACTGGAAGTTCATTAAAGTCTGTTGTGCGCTTGCTCTGGGGGCTCAATGATGCGTAATTTCATACTGATCAGTTGCACATATTGGGCTTCATGCTCCACTGAGCAAGTGTCATAGGAAAGAGTGGGGCCCAGTCTCCACTCCAGTTCTCTTTATACACATCCATGGAGTTTTCTCCATGTTAGCACTGTTATCTCTGTCAGCACTATAGCTGTTGTTAGCACTGGTTAGCACCATTAGCTGCTAGCCACCATATCAGCCACATCTATGTTGAGAGCCATGTGCAGACTATCCTTAGACTCTAAATCATAGATAAGCTCTTAATGTTACATACAGCTCATTTAACATACCTGTTTCAAAAATGACGATGCGTAACATATCAGCAAAATGTACACGGACAATGTATTTCTTTTTTTTCTACCAAAACAAGTGTAATCCTTTTATAAAGGCTAGTAGCCACTCGTAGTGACTACAGCATCATTCATTAAGATTTTTTCTTTAAATCAACATTTAACCTAAATCACAATCTTTCCTTAATCTTAACCAAAGTCCTATTATTAGCTAAAGGAATCTGAACACGAACACTGGATTTTGGTGTCACATACTTGCACTTTGTATGTCTGCCATCTGCCCTGATCACCTTCCTCTGAATCCACTGCAGAGCATAATTGTAATGTTTCATTAACTAAAACAGCATTGCCTGTAAACATATTCCAGGCAGCTATTACGTTGTAATGTAATTATGAGACCAATTTTAAAGTAAACAAACGTTATTATCAGGAGGAAGGTTTGCTCTGTGAGTAGGAGTACAGTCTAGAGCTCTCAATCTGAACTGAAGCCTGATGGGTCCTGAAAAGCCTGACAGGTTGGAGTGGGTTCAGGCTGAAAAATTATTATCTTTTTTGAATAAGTAAATAACCTATTTATTATTTATCTAAAATGTAAATCCAACATATATTATTGATATTATATATTGATTGATTGATTGAGATCATCTCCTGTTTCTTCTTCTGTAACCTGGTAGCTCCTTAACATCTTCATCCTCAGCACCAGCCAGCAGCTGCTTCTCCACCAGGCTCCGTGCCAGGACTCTATGTCCTTCCTCCCAACCACAGCATGAAGCTATTCTGGTGGAGAAATACAGTGTGGAAAGTTGGTGATCCACCAAGCTGGTCTGTTTTCCGCTGGAGACACGTGTGGCTTGCGCCTCCACACAGCCGCTGTGTCCCGGGCATTAGAAGCTTTTTCAAGGGGTCGGGGTCTAGCTCAGGCTCTGTATTTTATGTGATAATCTCGGAGGGGCTAGGTCCAGACTTCAATTCACACGGGTCAGTATGGTTCAGGTTGTAATTTTTTGTAGCTCAATCAGAGCTCTAGTATAGCCTCACAAAAGAGCTAGTATGACTGCAGACTTCTTATGAATTCAGTTGTCTTCTCTGTATACACAATGGTGCTTTTGTCAACAACCATGCTATTAAAGAGCTGGGGTCGAATCAGAGACTATGCAGTTGCATATATTCCTGACAACCACGTGGGGTTGAGGCCTGTTATGATTCCAGCATGACATGAAAGTTTTGTCCACATCAGAAGTAGCAGAGGCAGGTAGCGCAATGACGAAGTGCATTCTAAAAATGTATTTTCATCACCTTTTATCACATCTTGACTTTTGATATGCAGCCTTTTCTACTTCAGTCAAGCATTAACACCTGTTTTCAATATTTTAGCTTTTTTTTTTTTTTACATTTCTGGCATTTCTTCCATGTAAAAATGGAAAACGTGCCTAAAAAGGTAGAACAAAATTCATCTAATGTAGATGAGAGGGACAGGAGGCAGAGAAAAGGCCAAAACTACAAAATAAAAAGAGGACAGAAAGTCAAAGGGCCTGCCAAATATAAACACCCATCCATCGCATCAACTACACACTCACATACACACACACTTACGCACGCTCCATCAAACTGTGGAGGTGGGCCAACATGCACGATGGCTAAGTTGACCTCTTGTCTTGCTCAGGTGTCTATCAGCTGAGACAGAGAGGGAGCCAGGGGAGGAGGGGGAGGAGGGGGAGGAGGAGGAGGAGAGGGCGGCAACAGACTGCCAGATCGCTGTGTGACAGAGCTGCGTGGCCTCTGGCACTGTCACCACCGCCGCCACTGCCGCCTCTGTTGTTGTTGCTGTCAGATGACGACAGGACAGAGGAAAAACAGAGGAAAACAAGGGAGGGTCGGGTTAGGGAGGACAGTGCCGCTGATTGGAAGGACTACCAAAATATCTTATTCAAGTGGAAATGCTGTCACATTGCACAAGTTGTTCTTCATTAGAAGTGAAATTACTGAAGAAAACTGTTTACAGATAAACTCCTTGAATTTGTTCAAGCACACAAAAGCACCCCTTAATCCCAAAATGTCCTCTTAGCTCATGGCCAAAGTTTTAAAATTGAACACATACAGACAAACGTCTGATGAAGGTTGTCTGACTCAAGCGTTTTATATGTAAGAAATGGCCCTTTGATGTCAGCAGTGTATCCTTTTTTCCATGTTTTACTTGCCTAATATCAAGTCTAGCACTTTGGCTGGGGTATTAAATGGAGAACTTTACATATTTGCAATACTTCTGTAACTATTATGTAGTTCTATAACTGTATACGTTTCTTTTTTTTAGCTTGATGAAAGTCTGTACATGGACTATTAAACTTTGGCTCAGATGTACTTGTATTTTCCTCAAAACGAGGGCATTTAATATCTGAGCGATAAGCAAACAGACCTCCAGTCACAGTGAGTACACTGGCATCAGCTCACAGTGCCATTATTCAACAGCAGTTTCGAGCCTTCGCCAGCACGCCAAATTGGATTTAGTCTGGAGTATACTGTATTGTACTGCTGGGCTAACTGCTGAGTGAGAGGCGCTGGGTGTCCTCCCTCACCCCTCCCTGCTGTACTCTCTAATTCTCAGGCTGGACTCTCTCTGGCTCTGCCTCTAGCCAAGGAAGCCAAATGTCAGTTTCAGTCTTCCTCCACTGCCTCTGGTTTATTTTATATGTTTCGTGTTCATTTGGAGTTTACCAACAAAATGGTTTTAGGGGTAACACACTCTCTAAGGCCTGAGAGACACACTTGGACACATACTGAAGGATTATAAGACGTGGAAAAAAACACAGGGCTACTGCTTGATTCAAAGAGTGCTACTATAAGGTAGTCTTGCACTGCCAGATTTGAGTCCACACTGTGTTTGCACTGAGCGAGAGCCAGCCACTAGAGAAAGGTCTTGTAAATTAAAAGATGTTTCAAACACTTAATGAGTTTTATGAATTACTTCACTTAAGTTAGTCAACATAATTACAGATAAGTTATTAAGAGTTTGTCATGTGCAGGTTGCTGCACACAGCTCACTTGTTTCCAGGCTAAAATTGAAACTTTACCTTCCTAATGTACAATTATTGTGTCATTGTGTATTAAAACAAAAAGGGATGTTTCAATGGGCTCTATGTGAAATTCAGAGGGTATGAGGTGGCTGAGTCGGCAGCTAGCAGCTAATTGTGCCAAGTCCATAAATGGTGCTTCACAAAAGCAACAGTGCTGACAGAGCTAATGATGTTAACAGGAGGTAGTCTGACTCATATATATATATATAAATACATACATATATATATAGACTGTGGCTATATAGACTGTGGCTTCAAGTCTGCCATCAGGCTGCTGATTTCTGCCGGCATTCTTCCTTCCGCTGTTACTGTTTCCAAATCCCCTTCGCCACGAGAAACAACACTAACAACAGCAACAACCTCTGTGCTAACAACGTACACGCACACAGTCTCATAGAACTGTTAATGTTTTTGTGGCATTTTCTTTTGAGGAGCCGTTTTAATAACCGTGTTCCACCTAATCAAGTTCACCCCTCACACTATTTAGCAAAAGCATCATTGCTGCATCCTGGGTTTAGTGTCGCCCAAGACAACTGTGATTGGTTTAAAGAAATAAAAACAAGCCAGAGTGTTTTTGGTACAATAAAGCTATCCATGACTTAAAACCTCTTTGGTAGTTGCCACTACAATTGGTGTCACCTGGACCATATTTTGCCATGCTGGCAAGCACACACACAAGCACACACACACACACACACACACACACACACACACACACACACACACACACACGGTTAGTTGTGACTGCCTGCTTGTTTTCACCTTGTCAGTCTGTATGTGTGTTTGTGTCATCATGGCAAACTCTAGTCCTAGAGACACCTACTGAAGCAGGAACCACCACAGAGGCTGTTTTGAGTATTCTGGCAGGTCTGTCTGTAAGTCTGTCTGTGGACAGATTTTTGTCAACCTGATTACGTTGCAAATGTGCAGGATGTATTCACGATACTTTACAGGTGTGTAGATGAGATCAAAATGAAGGTTGATTTTGAAGATGGGTGTGGCCTGACCAAGGGCACCAGTAGTTAGAGGGTAGGAAGTAGGAAAGGGGACATTGGCCCCCCACTTTACACCCCTGGCAGACACATGCTTTAAGCCACAGATTGCTGTATCATTGCTGGTTTGATGGTCTCTTGTAACTTAAACATCAATTGAATCTGAATTTAAGGAGTACTAAGCTTCATTGTATCATTATAGTTTAATAATTACATATGCAATTCAATTCAAAAAACTTAATTTGTCCCCAGGGGGCAATGCAAGGCACTTAGAGCATCAGCAAGAGTCAGTAAGCAGTACAATACAGACTAAAGTATATACAAGTCTAATATGAGATATTAATGAAATAAAATAGATTTTAAAATAAAAAACATTGTAAAATGTTAAAATAGTATTGACGGAATTCACACAATATTTTGTTTATGATGTGTATTTTAAATGACAGCTATGTGTCACCTAGGTTCTTTCCATTTTAAAAGGGTTTGCAAGCTTTCTATGGATCATAGCAAATAATCTCATCTCCGTTACATGGACCTTCACCACCATGCATGAATATACTATGCTAAGTATCCTGTTTAGCTGTATTTCCTTAAATTGCATAAAGGTCCATTAAGTTGCTTTTTAGAGACATGGACTTGATTTGTTAACTAAATACCTTCAACAGGAAAGGGAAAATATTTTTCAGAGATCTGATCAGTTAAACAGGATGATACATGTACAAAGAGCAGTTTTTCTTTGCACATGTACAATGGATTATTGATTACTTTCCTGCTCATATTCGTAAAATATTTAGTACAAATTCTAGGTTTTTCTTTTCAAATTGACATGACAGGAAGTGGAATACCAGCAAAAAAGCCCACTTTAATTTATGAGAACTCAGTTCCTATCAAATACCTGTGCAAAATAAAAAGGGCAATAGTATGAGAGGGCTTTTTAAACATTTTTTAATCACTGGAAAAATATTTTGTTTATTCATTCATTTTCACCGTTTGAACCTTTAAAGCTTATGGATGTAATGCTGTGTCTTTGCAAGATCAAAGCCAACAAAGCAAGTCAAGTATATCTGTAGATGTGATGTTGGATGTATAGGACAGAGAATGATAAGGGCCATGCCAAGCTCTCTCTTAAATGCCCTCACACATTTGCCGACAAACAAAATAGGAAATCTTGCATTTAATTCACCACTGACGCAAATCACACCCACAACTGCACAAGTCCATATGTGGGGTGGATGTTTACATCGCTGTTATTCCAATTAGCCATATTCACACTTGGCTGGTTAGCACTGTATGCCTGTAAAAAGTTCCATCTGTTTATGTATCACAGCTTTGTGTTTCTCATACCAGCTGTCACAGGTCATTTAGTTAGCCGGAAGTGAGTTGAGCTTTCACAAATCCCACAAACAGCTCTATTGTCGTCGTGTTATTGTTGAAACTCCTTTGACAGAGGTTATATTGTTATACGGGTGTGTGATGCAGCCATTCTGAGTGATGACAGTGACATTTTATCGTGTAGTCTTCTGTTTGAGTGCCTGCTGTAGAAAATGTGAATGTTCTCATGGCTTGACATGAGGTGACTATTTTTAGCAAGAGGACATTTGATGATTTGAGGATTTCAGTGTCAACAGAGTTTTTCTTTTCATGGAAACATGACATGGAGCTAATCCTGCAGTGACAGACAGACAGTGAGAGAGTTTCATCCTTGGTCTTAGAAAATCGGCATCGTCCAGACTCCCTAACACATGTGCACAGACACACATGGAAACACACACAACTGATGATTAGCACAGAAGTGGAAATCATCTAGCTTAATTAAATGCCATAATCACAATTAGACTGATGGATACAGACGTTGCTACGCACTCCTGTGCACAGGTACACTACAGGGATACACACATTACATACACACACCATTTCACCCCACCCATCTGCATGCAACAGATTGACAATTTATTCAGTATTATAGGCATTAAAAACGTTTTGCAACCTGACTGGACTGTCAGATTTAGCAGCTTTGGTGAAATTACAGTTGAGGATGTAAAGAGGTAATCCTCAATTTCTTTTTATCCAGTAGTAACTTTAATTGGGTGATAAGTGATACTTGTCAATCGAGCAATGTCATATTTTTCCTGAAATTTTAGGGAGTTTGTAAATGCTAATTTATGGTTATGTGGGGGTTTTTATTTCTGTTTTCCAAATATATCCTGATATGGGAAGTGTTTTTCTCTTGCAATTTGTAATTTGTTAAGCAGATATAGCAGACATAGTAAGGAGTTTTATAGATTTTTGTTCTTTTAGGGAAGGTATGGGAGCTTTGATAATGTCTTGGTGACATATTAAGTGTTTATACAAATCAGTGGTGACACACAGAAGGAAGCATGCATCTTCTGTTGGATGAGAGGCTTGTGCTCATGACAGCGCAAAATGTAAACATTAATGGTGTCCTCTGGGAAGGTAGCGCAACACACAAACACTGTCATTCACCGTATACCCCGGTGAAATTTCAGGAAGGTATGAAAAATAGATACCACCCAAGCCTACAATCCACTTCGGCTTAGCTGTAACGTTTGCTAGCAAAGTGGTACTAGGTGAGCCAGCAGCAGATACACGCTTCTGTCTTTGACAAGTGTACTTTGGTAGAAAGAAATTAGTTCCAACATCAAACTGCTTTCTGAATGAGACATTGCTGTTGAGTTTTCCAATTGTTTTTTTTTGTTTGTTTTTTGGTGCTTTGAGCAGCCATCTAGTTCCATTTTATTAGAGAGAAGGCAGATATCTCTATGGCTGATATGTCCAACACTCTGCAACTCACACCAAAACAATCTAGACTGATAAATGGCACTCCAGGTAAAAGGAAACATGTGTATTTATTGATTTGGGGGTGACTTGGGGGTTAAGTACAACTCAAGTCTTTCAGGTCATTGTTTTGGTCTTCCGGCCCAGGACTTTGCTGTTCTGGTTCACTCTCACTGCTCTCATAGCTTTGTTATAGGCGGCAGCTGCATTAAATGAAAAAGCCAAAGCATCAAATATTTCCCTCAGGAGTTGGTGGAGACCAAAACAGAGCAAAAAGCAGAGTGAATATTGGACTTACATTTGCCGCCTGGCCAGAAACACGACTCCAAATGAATGCTAATGTAGCTTCATATCTGCTTCATTTGTTAGCAGGGAACTGTTTGCTATCAAGTTCCCCATGTCAACTTCAAGGCTGCTGCATTCACATGCTCCCATTACCCAAGGTGTGAAGTTGTTCTCCAGACTTTGGCACATTCATGAGGTTTTAAAGTAATACTGTGAAATATCATGGGCGCTACAGAGAAGATGTGTTGTATTTTACTGCTCAGAATGTCTAAACAAAATGTGATAACTAACTGTTTCTGCACCAGTACATTCTCTAAAATGACTAAAAATATGGCTTTACTTGGCTTGTTATCAGAGTTAATGCCAATAGCAGACTCTTCTAATTTAGGTCACTCTATGTGGAAAGCAACAGTCACAACCTAACACCATATTACAAATTATATGTGGGCAAAAGAATTGATATGAAATATGTGAATTAGTAAAAACCATAACCCAAAATTTGCTTTTGTTCACCATGTTTCTGCATAATTGACGTCCAAGTCAGCAAGTCATGTATCTATATTTTTACCAACATTCTGAGTTGTCGTTTTCGACTTGCGGGGGCATTTGCATGAATCTTCACAACTGGGAACTTGTTTTCTGATTATTCTGTCATCACATGAATGCATCATAATAATAATAGTGTTGTGTTTACAGTTTGTTACTCTGAAGTTGTTTAAAATAATCTGTTATGTGTAAAACTTTGACGGCAGGACTTTACCATTTAAGTGTTTTTCCACGGTTGTACTAATGCTTTTATAAATCAAGTTTGGTACTTTTTCCACCACCAGCTGTATATTTGCAAGCAGCCCTCTCACAGCCCCTTATCATAACCCCAAACATAACAGTCAGTGGTGTGTACATCTGTGTATGCAGCTGACTGGAAAGCTGTGAGAGAGAGTTTTGAGCCTGCAGCTATAATTGAAATGCTGTTGGAGCCATTGGAAATGTAAAACACATCTCTTCTGTGAGCCACGGGAACTTTTCCTAGAGCAACTGTAAAAGCTTTTATGAACCGGAGTCAGAGTTTGAAATCGCTACCATGTTGAACACAGAGAGAGTGAGAGCAAGAAAGTGGGCAATTATTTGAAAAAAAAAAAAAGTTGTAGATTAGGCTATTACTTTAAAAATGCAAAGAGATATGGAAACCACATGTTAGCAGCTGAGCTTCAGGCAGTGGCGTGTGTGGGTTGGACACTTCATTACTTGGATTGATCAAACGCTTCTTTAATTACCACATCCATGGGTGTGCTAGGGCCCTTCAGCTAGCCATTTTGCTACAGCAGTGATATTCAGCTTTGATGGTGTTGACCACTGCATTCGTGTAATTCTCCATCCATCTGACTGACTGATTGGGTTTTCATCCAAATGTAGCACAAATTTTAAACTTCAAAATAAAAGCGAATTTCTGTACTTTTCCATCCACTGATAGTATGCGAATATTAGAAGTTGGTTCATCCAGATAAGCAGTAGGTAGCGCTAATTCTCCAGTCAGGTTTCAGTATATCTAGTTAGCTGGCACATTAGCCGTAATGTGCCAGCCTTTAGCAGTCCATGCTAAGTGTGTTTAGCCGAAAGATAGTTTTTGGCTTCACTGACAAATGAAAGCTGCACTTTATTTCCATTCTCCGAATGATCATTAGCCCGGAATTGTACTGGAGGGTGGGCCTGAGTCCAAGCTTGCATAGTCGCGCCTCAGTCTCAAGGTATGTGGGCTGCTACTCAATAACTTGAGGGGTGGAATCCTCATGGAAAACAATTGGTTTATGATGGCACTGCAGCTTTCTTGGTTTAGAAGTTGTGAAACCAGATGATGATAGGCCTTGCTTTTGCTTTTCAGGTTTGTGGGTGGGGGTTGGGGTAGGGGCAGGGGAGTGCAGGCAAAGCTTGCTTACCAAAAAGCTGGGGTAGGAGATCGGAGAAGAGGGTGGTCGGCCTTCCATCGACTCTGGAAGTCTTAAGATGTGAATGTGTTGTTACGGCAGCTTCAGGCTTAGAGGTCCAAAGCTTTAGCCTCCAACTTAACATTGTTAGCAGCTAGCTCCACGCCAAGTTTGCGTTACATTCCAAAGAAGTAATTCCCTGCTCGTGGTTGGACAGAGTTAATTGCACCAGCTCAAACTTAAACTCGAGAGCAGCACTGGCTGCACTGAATCCTGCCAAGAAAGCTGCCTTGTTGTCCGCTTGCAAGCTCGCAGCCAGTGTCACCAGCTGCTACATCATTCTTGGGCGTGGAGTCTTTCTAAGTCTGCTTTGTGGATTTAGACGCCATTTCTTCCTGAGGCCTTAAATTACTCAATTGTTTTATGATAAAGTTGTAAAAAGTTTGAAAGAGAGTTACGGAGCTTGAAGGACAAAGTTAAAAAGTGTGGGAACAAAAGACAAACACATGAGCTCCTCATGAACCATTTCCCAAAAGTATTTCATATCTCTTGTATTTTAAATTTTTTTCTTTTTTCTTTTGCAAAATTATGAATGCGCATAAAAATAAGGGGATGGAAATGCACCTACTCTGTGCAGTAATATTGTATTTGCTGTTTGTGAATTTTACATGAGGTTTATTGAGCCATCAGTGCACATTCTGCGGGTGTTAATATTGCAAGTGTAACTTCTATTATTTTTCCTTTCACCTAATGCCTTTGACAGATAAGTCTTATAAAGTAATGTCAGTTTTAAAAATATTCTACTCTTGCATTTAAAATGATGGATTGCATTTGCCAGGGCAGCAGAATGTTTCTGTGAAATGCTGTAATAGATTTTTGAAAACACAGGGAGCAGATGACTTCAGGAGGTCACTCCAGGAGAAATCAACAGCAGGGCTGAAGCTCCTGACTGTGATAAATACATGGGGTTCTATTCATCCCAGGCATTAATTAAAGAAACTGTGAAATAGAAAAATTATTAAGATTTCTTGAGAATAAATTTGTACCAAAAGCTGAATACTGTATGAATGTGAGCTTGAGCCAAAGCTGCGGTTACAAAAGAAAACCTAGACACGGCTCTGCTGGGTGCATTTGTGTCCTGTCTGTTGTGGCTGCACACATGCCACACTCGGGCGTGTGTTTGCACACATGCATGTGTTTGTCCGCCTGTCCGTCCCTATGTTCAGTGTGTTGGCAGGGCTACCTCCATTACACTGTGACTGTTCATCAAAGCCCTGCTCCCAGGCAACCTTGTCGCCTGGCAACACGAGTGAGGTTCACCAAGGGGAGACTTCAACCAGGCGCAAAGGGAGAGAAAACAGAGGGAAAAAGAAAGGGCAGGACGCATTAGCTCCACCTCTAGCTTTCCACCTTTTGATTTTCTCCTGCATGGCTCTACAGCATTACACAATGCCTGCCTTCACTCTCTTAAAATCTGGCAACTCCATACTAAACCTACAGTTCGGCAACATGCTGAAAACAGCTTGCGATTATACACTGAATCACGTACGAACACCGAGCCAGGCAGGTAAGCTGTCAGTGTCATTTTGCTTGTGGCCTGCTGCTCAATATCGTTCTGCCAATTGTTAAATCTGGCTCCAGCTCGATATAGAACCACATGCACACTCTAACCCTCCATCATCACCCACCACCACATGCACGTGCATCTATACTGGAGGCTCCGTGATCGAATGTGAAATGCGTCTTCATTTTAGAGCTGTTACACCGTAGAGCTGCAATTACCCACTGATGCCTGCTTACCGCCAGGCAATCAACACTCCATTAGCCCCTCCACACTCAGCCCTCAGACACACATATGGGCTGACACCCACAGACACACACATGGACAGGCAGACACTTGTACGCACAAATGCACACTATCCACCCCCCCCTCCTCCCAGCAACAGCAATTCTAGAGGGGACGCAAATCATTACTGACTGCTGCGGCTGTTTTTTTTCCTTTTTTTGTTGATCTTCCCTGTTTTCTGTGTCTTCCAGCATTTTTTCTCAATCCTTAAAATCATGCTGCTTCCCCGGCTCCTGCTTCCTGAAGGAACGCTGGCTTTTTCCATATTTAACATATTCTAGCAGAGGAAACCGATCATGTAATACTTCGCCTGAGGTACAGTAGAGAGTAAATGTGTTATTCATGGCCAAAGGCATTTCTATCATGTTAAGTGGAAAATCTGCTGCAGAGAGGTGACTGAGATGCAGGTGGTGCTGAAATGAACACAAACAGACACACACACACATACACTGAAACATGTTTATGAATCAGTGCACAGCAGCACAGACACATACAGTACAAACAGAGAGTCAAAAATAGTGAGATAAATGTGTAAATCTGCTTTGCTGGTTAAAATAGTAACTCTGCAGGGAGCAGCATTCCAGTTCACAGCTTTAGACTAATATATATCTGTTTGCTTGTGTTTTCCCTCTCTTAACTTTCTAATCCAGTTGAGGACACAGGCACCCTCCAAGTATATTTTCCACCCACTCCAGTCCTCCTCGCTCAGCGTGTATGTATTGTCGCTGCCTGCCACCCTTCAAACACTTGAGGCGAGGAGCAGGCCGTCCTTCACTTTGCCTTCCTTAAATTGGCGTTCTTTTGGGGAACTGTGAACAAACATTGAGCCCAAGGTGTCATTATTCATACTGATGACTCACAGACAAGGAGATGTTTTTCTGTGTGAACACTGAGGGTAAAGCAATCGACATCCTGTATGGCAGTATGGCAAAACATAAGTAACACAAAACATACAAGAAATGCCATTCAATTGTCATCGCATTTTTTTTTATTAACTGCAAGGACACTCAGGCACCTTATATAAAGCGCAGCATGTGGAAACAACCCTGAACCCCTGCATCATCCATGTCTATAGGGCTCTTTGTTGGTTAAACTATGTTTCCATTAGCAGTGACTTTGTGGGTCAAAAGAATTCTTTACAGTGTGAAACTGTTCTTTTCTTTCGAACTTCAATCCCTTTATGCCAAAATAACCTTTGTAACTTGGGTGAGGAGGTCCATGTATCTGCTTTTGAAAATAGCTGGCTGCAGCTGAACTGTGGAACCCGGCTCAAACTTGCACAGGAAATTCTCCTTCCGACAATATAAAATAAATGCAGGCAGAGTAGAGAAATAACACCACTTTGTAAAATTGATATGGAGCTCTTTAAAGCACCATGAATGATTTTTCACACCCATCAACTTGTCCTTACAGTATGAGATGACTTAAAATCCACTTGCACTTCTGAAAATGTAATGATCTCCATACAGTGACTGAAGCCGAATGCTTTTATTTCCCGTGGTTATTACCGCGCTTCAGTTATTTATTTAGATATTCAGCCAGACCCCTGAGAGTGGTGCATGGGAAATCACACTCCTGTAATGTCTCCCCATTGAATTAATGCAAATATCTAAAATATGGCCTTAAGCAAGTTCATTAATATGTTAATTCAGACATGATAGACTTCAGTTGGAGTAGTTAGTTCATGAGGAAAAGTACACAGGTTAATTTGGATTAATGCTGTATGTGCTGGAACTGAGCTCCATGTTAAATACAGGTCAAAGTGATTCAGCTAGAGAGCAAACAGATTAACTGTGGTGTTCGGCACTGGCTTGTGCATAGTGTTATGTAAGCACACAAGCATGTATAATGTGCAGACACGTTATATACATGTAGGATCGTCTCCAAAAAGTCAATTGTCTTACTCTATTTGTGTGTCTGCTAGTGACAGAAACTGAACTGAACTCTACTGGTATCTGTGAATTCTGGTTATGTGCACAATATTGCTAGGTGGTCAAAAAGTATGGTGTACCATGCCAGTAATTCAGGACAGTTAGTTTGTAGCTGTTTGCTTATGAAGGTTATGGTGTGTTTTCTTTACTAGTAATGATGTCTGTTCTTGTGACTCAAGAACATTCAATATCAGTCTTTGAACCATGGTACCATTTGCTTCCACCTATATTTAACAATGAATACAAACAAAGTTTGGTTGTTGTGACAGAGTTATTTTCAACCAGCTGTAAACAGTTTATCGTGACGGGTCATTAAAAACTGCAGCTCTGGAGAAACGGGACTTTGGAGCAATGAATGTTTGTTTTTGGGATAATAGGCTGTTGGAGAAACTCTCTGTCCAATGGGACATTTTTCGGACCAATGGGGCTTTGAAATTTTGGGCTTTCGGAACAATGGCATGGTACTTCTATACTGGCATTTCTATAGTACTGCTAAACAATGGTGCTGGCATTATTGTATTTGATAGTACGCACTGGAGCCGCCCGCTCACTTGTAGGGCACCTTTAACATGTAGGTTACCACGCATGGACATGATGCAGTCTACTCAGTGAGTGAGCAAGAGATTAACATTAACATTACAGACACAACATGACCATAAAACTTTGATTAGTCTACCACGTGCATTGCAAAGACAAACCAACAGATGTGACAACAACAGCCAGCAAAATAATAGAATACAATATTATACACTGAATATAGCCCAGAAAAACATACAGGCATTTAGCAGACAATAGATTCCCTTGTTTTGCAGCAGCAACAACATTAACAGTTAGGTATAAAAAAAAAAAATATAGCAACAATATGTGACAGGAAGCCCAAACCAAGCTGCTACAATAAATAATAAAAAGGCCAGATGAGAAAAAAATGTACGCACAGTGCGTACAGGATTATGGCTGCCAGTGTCACTGCTGCCAGTATTAATCTGGTCTCACAGTGATACCTGAAATTACCACAACCACTTAGCATGTAACGGGTAAGTGCTCGACCCAGATGCTGCAGGCACAGATCGACGTTTGGTAATGACCTTTATTTACACACAGAGTACACAGGAACTTGAGCTGACAGAGATATTCAGGGAACAGTTCGTTCTTTGGGCTCGGAGCCCACACAGTCTCTGGGTTCAGGGGCCAGGGAACAGACCGAGCCAAACCTGGAAGCGGGACCGAGAACAAGGACATGAGTTCTCTTCTTTCAGAGGTGAAAGAGGGGCTTACTGATGGCGTGGTTGGAAAGATGACGGGTCTAGAACCAGAAGAGCAGTCCTGTGAAGCAACAGAACAGACAAGGCATGAGCAGCAGGGAGGTCATGATCAGGCAGCATAGTTGCAGCAGGCAACTGGCAAGCAGGTGGGAAAAATCACACTGAAGCATCATCGCAGGAAAACCCCACACAGCCACAGGCAGACAGAAACCAGAGACGCAGAGGCACAGTTCGTGGTTGGGGGCTTAAGGCTGGTGAGTTTACCAGAAAACAGATGATGCAGGCCAGTTAGGGAAAGGCAGGGTCTGTACTGGGAGATCGGGCAGGTAAGGAGTGCTGGAAAGTCTTATGTGTAGGTGAAGAAGAATCTGGCAAACAGTGTGTGTGCTGGAGAGGCTTATATATCAGGCTGATTGGCTGATGAGCTGCAGCTGTGGAAGCAGGTGAGTGGAGTGAGGTGATCAGAAGGGAGTGGCTGGCAGGTAGAGTGGAAGAACAATGGGAGAGCAGGGGAGCACAATGCAGGCCATAATAATGCATTACAAGGTGCTGGCATGTGTGGCAATGTGTTAAAATTACATGCCGGCATCATGAAAACACGGCTAATGAAAAGTCAATAAGTTGTTTGCAATCACATGACTGTTATTGGACAAAGAGGAAAGTGACTACATAAAAAGGTTGGATGAACCTGTAGGCAGCAGGTATGGTCAGAAAATTTAAACTCATGTTGGATGTGAGTCACCAATAAAACCTTAATCCAAAGACATGCAGGTTAGGTTAATTGGTGACTCTAAATTGCCCATACTGTGACTGTGAGCTTGAATGGGTGTCTGGCCCTATATGTTAGCCCTGTCCAGGGCGTACCCGCCTCTCGGCCAATGTCATCTGGGGTAGGCTCCAGCCCCCCCACGACCCCTTACAGGTTGAGGGGTTACAGAAAAATGAATGAATGTTGGATGTGATCCATACAAAAAGAAGAAATGGGATTTTTACCGGTGTGGACATGATTGTTGCTACAAATTACCAGGTCCTCCAGATCTCCTTTGTTGTGGTGGTCACATAAAGTCCCTGATTCAACAGCGTACACAGTGGGCAGTGGTTAATGTTATGATCCCATAGATAGTATTAACAGCGAGAAAGTCTGTATATGGAGGAGGTCAGGGTGGAGGATGGGTCAAACATACACAGGACTTTCACGCAGGAGACCACTGTCCTGTGTGACACTAAACATAATCGTCGACTTCTTTTAACTTTCCGTATTTGCACACTCTATGTAGTTATGTCACGTTACATGACATACTGACATCACTGTACGATGCACTTTTTTTTTTGATTGATTTTATTTATTTAAGTGTCTATTTATTTAAGTGCCCATATGGTGCCCAGCCCATATGGGCTTACAAGACACTAAACTGAACAACAGCCTGGATGGCCACATGATAGAACAATAACAACAAGTCCACCAATTCCAAAGGAAAAGCAAACATTTCAGGACAGCCAAATTCCATAACAGAAACATCTTATTATGTTGGGTACAACGTTCTCTGTCTTAAGTGCCAGGCATTTTCTATAAATCTTCCCAAGGCAAAGGTCTCCTCATTAAAAAGCCAACGCAACATCTCACCTTCGGATAACCAAAATAAATCAGGATTTTTCCACTGCATTTTTTCAAACAGATGGTTTCTTAAATCACAGTACAAAGGGCAATGAAACAGAAAATGATATTCATCTTCAACAACATCAAGGTCACAAAAGACACATATACGTTGCTCCTCCGGGATACCTTTATATCTGCCTACTTCAATAGCTAATACTAATGTCTTGTACATAATAAGCACAGTTTTTTTAACTGACAACAAGATCTTTTTTCTAAACCTAATCAAGTAGATTTGGCACCTAAACCCCACTGTGTTACCATAACATATTGTGTTGTTAAGCGTTTTCGGTCATTTCCTGTC
Source organism: Cephalopholis sonnerati (assembly GCA_019142605.1). Lineage (NCBI taxonomy): Eukaryota > Metazoa > Chordata > Actinopteri > Perciformes > Serranidae > Cephalopholis > Cephalopholis sonnerati. The sequence continues at coordinate 7,367,252 of JAGQAX010000023.1, forward strand.
TTTCTGTGAGATCATGTTGGCTACTATTATGACTGTGTTATGTTGTACTGTAGAAAAGAAGCACATTTCCCCTCTCTTTTTATTCTTGACTTTTCCCCAGGAAGGCACAGGCATTTCTGCAAGAGAGACCCTGTGAGAGCTCTGTTCCTGTTCAATTGCAAGAGGGTTATGCTGTTGCCATATCTGTTGTCTTGCAATAAAATGCTGAAAAACAGTCCTGGGAAGTCTGGTCTTTGTCCACTATACAACAAAATACAGAGTTAGACCCACTGCAGTTTTAAAAGAAAAAAAACAGGAGAAAGAGAAAAAAGTGTGGTAGCTGTGATATTCTGCGATGTGCTTGTCAGTGTTGGGCATGAACACATTATTGGTAATGTGCTACAATAAAAATATTACTTTGTCGAGTAAGAAGTAGTGATAGAAATTTAAGTAATGATATTACAGTTACCCCAAAACCAAACAACTCGTTACAGCGTTCTGATGGTATTACATCACCACTGACTTGAAATACAATATCACATCAGCAGATTCATTTTTGTAATCTATGCGCTGAGCATGCACATCACAAAGCAGTCACCTAGTTTGGAAGATAAAAACGTTAACCTTAAGCAGCTGGAAATATTCAAGTTACTTTGATTTTTTTTTAGGCGGAGAGATGACAAGAACACTGTTGCTGCAGGTAGCGGTACTAAAACTCTTCATTGCAAAAACACATCCTCAAACCACCGGTCTGAAACACCTACTACGACTGACAGCACAACAGTGTGAAGCTCCATGAAATAAACCCCACCCAAGGTGAGCCTTCCTCAGCTGCAGAGGTTGGCTGTAGCCCCACACTGGTTAAATAACCAAAACTGGATTTTAATTGTGGACAGCTGCAGGCTACAAAGAACTCACGAAGCTTGTGACTGGATATGTGGTGGATCAAATGTTGCTCCACGAGTGACCCTCTGTCTTTTGGGCAGAGCCCTGGGAAAATACCAGTCACAGGCAAGAGAAAAACACCAGGTAAATATTAATTTGCAAACTATCTAACCTTACCAGCCCTGACCTTAACACAGACGCACACATCTGAATGTCTGGTTGACACACAATTAGCAATTTTATGGGGTGTAATGGAAAAGTAATATCACATGTAATGTAACAAATTACTGTTAGCAGGAAGTAATAAGTAAAGTAATAACATTACTTTTGAAAACAGTGACAAGTAATAAGGAATATATTACATTTTTAGAGTGATGAATTCAACACTAGTGCTCACCCTCAGACTTTTTGGGAGGACTGGACTGAGTATCTGTAAAAGACTCATTTAAGTTGCCTATATTGGATAGTTTGTCATTGTTTTCACACTCTAGGTTACTATTGAGAATATTGTGTTGTTTTGGTTTTGGGGTTTTGTTTACTCTGTTCTTCCTCTCCTGTGTTGTGTTTCCCTCATTTGCCCATCTACACACCTGCCCTGCTTTGGCCTTATTAGTCCTTCCCTGCTCCAGAGTTTTTCCCAGCCAATCAGTTCTCTGCCTGTTCTTCTGCCTAATCACCTTGTTCCCCTCACCTGAGCCTGTCCACCCTTTTTCCCTACCTGCACTTCATCCCCTTATCGAACTAGTTTGTATTTAAGTCCTCGATTTAAGTTCAGTTTTTGTTTGATTTTTGGTTTTGTTATGTGATTTTCAGTTTTCTTTTTCCCTGCGCCAACCTTGAATAAAGAGAGATCTATTTTAGCTCCTGCATTTGGGTCCACCTGCTCCACACCACATTACAGTTAGCCATTGATCATGAGCAATGTTTAAATAAAGGGCACTGCAGTTGTGTCTTTGTCCACTGTACTAACAAGATGACCTTTCTTAAAAATTCTTATCATTTTAGGCTGTAGTGTGGGTAGTTAATTTTGGGTTGGGAGGTTTAAATAGTTGCAGGTAGCTGGTTGTCATGACCACTCCTGTTCTTCAGGTGTCTTCAGCTGACACCTAAAGCACAAAAAATTCCATTCACATGCAGCTGATGTGACGTGTAATGTCAAAGAGATAAACAGCTTGAAGAAGACCTCGAAAAATATGGCCTTAATAACACAAGTGCACCCCACGTGGCACTGACAGTAATCCCATTGGTTTATTTAATTCAGTATGACATTTTGCCAGGTGAAGTTCAGCAGACAGATTATCGCCATTTACTTCATAACACTGTATCATAGGCAACTTTGGCCTTCACTCATTTTAACAGACATTGTTACGTAACATACCACACAGCCACAGCACAAAAACTTCTTTTTTAAATTTTATTTTTCATCTGCTCTCTAACATGTAGCATAGCAAATTCATCCAACTTGGCTAGTACAACCAAAGTGCACACTCTGACACATGAGCTATGAGCACACGCGACCAAAAATCTGCAAGTGCAACTTAATATTTTCAGTGGTCACTCCAGTGTGACCGTTGTTGAATTTGATGCACTTATTGCAGAGCCAGAGTTCAGAGCCAAGTACAAGATCCACCCAAATTCTTGTTGCTGGAGGCTACGCCATGAACAACATGTGCTGAAGACCTGCCTGCAGGTTCCCAGTCATGTACAACAGCAACGGAGAGAGAGTTGTGTATAAGATGAGGATGGTGTGTTAGCATTGTCATTGATAATTATTGATAATTAAATTTAATTTGAATTAGAGGACATTTTCAGGGGTGCTTAGGCAACCCATTCTCATCCCAACTTGTCAAATACTAATTGTCAGTGGACCTTAAAGTCAAAATATGATGCACTTGGTAGCGTCCTGCATTGGTTTTGGCCATTCACAGATAGTGTCTAAATTGATGCTTGTTACATGGGTTGTGTCTTTTCAAAATACATTTTCATCTTGACAGGAAATGTACAGTTTCTGCTTGTTACATGCATGCAGTCTTTTTTAAAATAAACTTACTATGTTGATAAGCCTTGGTGCGTCGGTGTCTGACGCCGAAATCATTGACAAAGCTGCAATGTTTAAAAACTTAGTAGTGAAAACAGACAGTGCTCAGGCTTTCTGGGGAGGAGCTTGAATGCTCCCTTGCTGCCATGGCTGCATATAGGTTTTAATTTTTTCGCTGTGTTGCAACAGATCAACTTATGACCCAAATGCAAACACAACCAGGAAACTGTGAATGCTAAAAAAGAAGTTTATTGTAGTTTAAGGAAGTGGAGCTGAAGGCTTGAGTGAAATGATGGCTGAGGTGGGCTGGAGAGCAGGCTGAGGACAGAGCAGTCCAAATCGAGAGGCAAAAGACAAGGACGAGGCTGGACGTAGCCGGTTATAGTTAAAGCTGGCGTGGTGAACTTGAGACACAGAACAAAGTTTGAATTGAGAGCTAAAAAGCACAAAAAGACAAAGGGTCAAAAAACATAGAAGCTGGCCTTGACATCTATACAGCAGAGAGAACTGAACAATCTGGCAGAGCCTGGATGTCTGAGCTGGGGTTATATTTTGGAGTGGCTTGATTGTTAAGGAGTTTTCAGGTGTGCAGTTTCAGCAGCTGCCGGCACACAGGAGGATTGGCAGGAGGGAACCAGGAGACCACGCCCAGCAAACACACAGAGACACACTGAAAACAAACCTAAGACACTAGGGAGGGGAAACAGAGGCCTGAGGCCTGAGGCCTGTACTACAAAGCCAGTTCAGCTTACCCAGGATATCTTTTCGTTATCTGGTTTCACTAACCTTAACATTGGCCGTCGAGATAACCAGTACTACGAAGCTGGTTATAAACCAGTGCAATCAACTCTGGGTTTTCCCAACCAGCCACGAGCGCCTTCATGTGAAAGGGGCGGATGTGTTAATTGTGAGCATGAATGAAGTAGGCAGCTTCATATGACATGTGATGAAACAGTAGCGTGAGTGTTTTGTCAACGAGACAGTAACTTGCCAGTGGCAGTGAGATGCAGACAACAAGCTGTAATCTCAAAATGGAAATTCTAGAAACATTGAAAATACTATTCAAAAATGTACCATCATCAAAGACTTAAATTATGTGCAGGTATCACTCAGCTACGGGCGTATGTGACATTAGTATAGAGAATTTGTTGCTGTTTAGTTGGATGATGATAATACTACTCTGAATATGTCACATAAAACAATTTAAAGTAACACCAGACTGTTTGTGCTGCTGAAGTATAGGGTGAAAAAGTAGGTAATGACTAATGAGGTCTATCTGACCAAAATGTTACATTTATAATCACGGGAGCCAATTAACAGTGTGTGGATTATTTTACTAATAAAATATTATCTGTTATATCCTAGTTCTCATCACGTAGGTGTCTTGTGTTATTTTGAGCTGCAGTGATGGAATCAGAGTTTAAAAGTAGCAGCACTATCACTGCAGACTAAACTTAACTTTGCATAATCTCAAATAGTGCTAAAATCATGTGTTTAGTGTGTAAATGATCTCTCCATTTGTTTGAAGTTCTGTTTTAAAACCAATGGAAATAGAGCCCTGGAAATATTAAATAATTCTGCTGACTTATAACAGCATATAGGCTCCTCTTTTTTGCCTGTCACTCCGATCTTTCTTTTATGGACACTTTTTTCTTCAGTGATCTGATTGGTCAGAGGTCGGTGTTGTTATTTTCTATATAGCGCCAGATCATAACAGAAGTCATTTAAGGTTACCTTTCCTATAGAACAAGTCTTTACCTTGTCCTTTTATTAAACTAATTAATAGCCTTATGTTATTTAGCTTATTCAAACAATGGCATGTCATTTCTGTCTCTCCATGGTCACGTGTTTACAATTCTTCTCTGCTCTCTGTGTCGTGCATGGCGGAGTTTCGTCCCACCCACACACACAAACAGACATATGTGCACATACAGGTGTAGAGCGCACACTAGAGCACGGCTCAGGCCGCATTTTCTGAGCGAGCCCAATCCAAGTCCGAGACAATTATTAGCCTGGCCTGGCCCGAACCCAACGCAGTTTGTTACCTGACATATTTATTGTTATGGACAGTGTGTAAATAGGCCATAGCACAATGCAGCAGCATGTCAAGTGGGCCACACCCGAGCCAAAAGGTTTGATTTATTACCCGGCCCACGACCCCCGCCCCATGTTTCACAGTAACTTATTTTTTCTGTATTGAGCTGATAGTTACAAGTCCATTCATTCAATTTTTGGGTGGCCTCGCTCACTGTTGAAGTTCCTCCATTGAGGCAAAAACTCATCTTGACACCACTGAAACACCTTCAGCCACTCAAAGGCAGACAGAGAAATTCAACCCATCCACTCATTGATTCTTTTTCCATTCCTACTCTCAGTTGTGCTGCACTTTTTAGGCTGGTAAAAAAAAAAAATACAGCAGTGTAGATGGGCATTGCTTGCAACCCTTAATAAAGAGAGACTGGGAGTCAACAAAGTTGCTTATGTGAAAGTTTCTGATTAAAACAGCAGTGCTAAGGCTTGAGTTCGCTACCCAGAAGTACATTCTTAAAACTTTCCCTTGGAAACTGTTGTAGTGAATTGGATGCTGTATATTACTGAGCTTTTGTGCTTTAATAAAACATAAAACTAAAAACCCAGTGCTTACTGTTCTGCTGCCTCTCCCTTTTTTGGCAAGTATAAAGCATATATAAAACAGTGCAAAATATTAAATAGAATCTTGGCAAGAGAATCTATTGCAGAATGTGGCCCTACCACATTTCACAGTAAGTGGCCTACAGTGGAAAACCTTTGCTGCGTCTTCTAACTGCATCAAATCAATGGTCCACTGAGACTATAGAGAGCTGAGATTGCAGGAAAGTCTTTTATTTTACTCGTTAATTTAAGTTTATGCCATCTAATTAACCCTCACTACCTCGCTATGTTACCTCATCAAGATGATGTAATGTTATTAAAAGAACACCTGCCACAGTAGCTGAGAATAGATCAATCCATCAGCCAAGTTGCTTGCAGTACAAATACTTGGAGTTACTCACGCAAAGCCAGACAGAGAAAGTCGTCTACTTTCATGTTTCCCCACAAATCTCACTGCGTTTCCTCCTTCCTCAGTCCCTCTCTTCCATTTTTCTCAGTGACACCAGCAATGTAAATAATTACCCATAGTACTGAGAATGAAAAACAAAAACAGAAAAAAATCTCCTCCCACACAAACATCTCATAAACCACCACCCTGTCAAAAATGAGCCGCATTCCCAATTGCAGTTTTCGATCTGTATGTCAGTGTATCGCTGAAAGTAGTAATTAGGTTGTCAGGGAGAGAGCATGCGAGAGAAACATAATAAGCACCACACACACAGACAGCCTGTGCGAAAGGGACAGTTGGGGGACAGAAGAGCCATTATGAGAAAGCTGATGGCAGTGACAACTGTGTGCTATATGTCTTTACTGCTGCCTACCGAAAAACCTATTGACTATGTATTGACTTACCTTTATTTCATCTCTTAAATGGAGAGCACACACATCACTGACAGGTCATTTAGATCTGAACATGTAGCCATTTTAGCAGTACTGCTGTCTAACAGACTTGCCACTTTATACTGATAAATCCTCAGTTTGCAAATAACCTTCCAACATCTTTTGTTTTAGATCAGGCTCTTCTCGTGCACTGTTTATACCTATACCTATGAAAAGTAGGCAAATGCACCAAAATTCATGTATTTCCCACATGTTCATGAGCCAATAACTAATGTATAACCTACATATTTGGGAAGGCTGCCATCATGTGACCAATGTGCTGACGGGAGTAGAGACAGAAGTAGTCCCCTGAAGTAGCAGGCCCCTAGGAGGGGCACCTGGTTTTGAAGCCAAGTTTTGTAGTGGACAAATAGTGGAATGACAACTTCTGGGTCTGCTGCGTGATGCCCTGCAGCCCCAAAAGCCTTTTTCCATTGACTTGCATGCACTAAACCAGAAGTTAGCCGGCTCAGCCTGTGGAAGTCTCTAGTGTCCTATATGCTGCACAATGCACATAGGACACGGCAGTTAAACCATTTTGGCTTGATGTGCTACTAAGCAGCTTTCGTACCCTGTATCCAGATCTCTTAATACATTAATTGTAAGGAGGCAGGTTTGCTTGGTGGATATATCAAACACACATAGGACTTTCCCCCAAGAGACTGGAACTGTGTGATACCCAGTGAACACTGAATATTTTTAGGTACGTTGTCACCCTTTTTTCTTTTTCTAAACCTAACCTACTTTACTTACCTAAACTTAAGCTATGTAACTTTACATTCAGTACGCCATGTCATTTGTGGGGCACTAATTTTTTAGATATCATACAAACCACTGTATGAGGAAACTTTGTTTGGATATATATATTGTGTATTGTATGATGTTCTACTAATTATTGCCCCACGAATGCTGATAATTCTTAATGTAAAGTTACGGAGGTCAGGTTTGGGCGATTAAAGTTACTGTGGTTAGGTTTAGGAAGAGAAACATGGTAAGGACGTACCCCAAAATGACTCAAAGTTCACACGTTCCAAACACCGTTTTCTTAGGGAGAGTCCCGGGGGAAAGTTTTGTGATTTGTGACCCATCCATCACTTCAACCTGAACCCCTCGGGATCACTTACTTTTTTACTCCCGTCAGCACATTGGCTACGTCAGCCTACGTGGGTTATAAATGAGTTGGGATACGTACAAATTTGGGTACATTACTTTTCGTGGTAAAACATATGAACAGTTTATGAGAGCACCCTATGCAAACTACATTGGACCACTGCCAAAGCCAAAGAGGCAAACAGCTATCACCGATTTTGTCGTGCTATCATAAACAAATGGGTAATGTGCATTCAGGAGGTCATGTACAATATTTAGGGTGTTCGTCCACACAGCATTTTTTTGTTTTGTTTTTTTTTTTGCAGAAAAGTGATGGCAGGGCACTAGAGAGTGCTTCATCCCAGCACCTAATGAAAAAAATGCATTGGTGGTGCTTTTTTAAAGACGTGCTGAGAATGGGTTTTATTTCTATTACAACCTAGCTAAAAAGCAGCAGTGATGTAATCGGCACCTTTTTGAAAAATTCTAAATTTTTCACTCAGAGCAGCCAAAGTAAAAAGGCGAAGTGCTTTGAAAAAAGACACTGGGTTCAACGCTTTTTCTGTAGGCAGCTGCATATCCCTACTCCTCATTGAGACAGGCTCTTAGACTTTTTTATAATTTGCTGAAACGACAGGTTTGCTCCATCTCTCAACTGCTTGTTTTCAGTGGAATCTATGCAAACCCTACCGCTAGCCATAAAGGAGAGGGCCTAGGCAGACAGCTTTTCTCTGAACAGCAAGACTAAATGGGGAAAGGTTGACAGCATTACTCAAGAGGAGGAAAAGTAAAAGAAGCAGTGAGAGAGTGAAAGAGATACGGAGAAGAGAAAGAGAACAGTGACAAACAGAGACCCTCAAAATCAAACAAGCACAGAGAGAAATCTGACACTCAATTGGCAGGAACTGGCAGGCCCTGACAAGTAGGAATGAAACGCAACAGTAAAGGGATTTGAAGCTCCATCTTCCCACCATCAGTCTCGATCACCCATGGCTCTTGTTAAGCCCCGACCATCAGCCACACGCAGAGTGGCTAACTAGCATCCCACAGCTCTACTTCCAATATGACAGTGTCCTTAACAGCATCAGCATGGCAGGGCAGAGAGTAACAAGGGTCTAAAGAAAAAATGGAGGCATTTCAGTTTGGGAAATGTGTGTTGTATTCACACATATGCAATGATATCAGAATCAAAGAATGGTTCAGTTTCCATATATGTAAACAAAGAAACATAATAATGCATTTGCAATCTGACTAATAAGCTGAATGCAGTTTTAAAATCACTTCGGCCATTTCATATTTCTTAAAGGCAAAATCAAAAATCAGATTGCAAAATCTGTTTGGGTTTGATCTGATAAGCTTGTATTCCACTTTACAGTTTACAAGATCTTTCCAACATTCCAAAATCAGATTGGTTCTCACACAGCACAATATATCCTAGAAATATGGTTGGGCCTCGTCACATTACAAACTCAAGTGAAAGTTATGTAGGTTAGTAATAGGAAAAGAAAGATGGTTGGTTGTTGTCACATGATGTATTTAACATAAAGTTATGTAGGTTTACGCAAGTAAAGTTAACATAGGTTAGATTTAAGAAAACAAACATGATGACGATGTACCTTAAAATAACTGAAACCTCACTTGGTGTCACAGGGTGCTGAACAGCAGTCTCCTGGGGGAAGGTCCTGCATCTGTTTGACACATCTGTGACGGCCTCTGTCCAACTCAAAGTCTCTCCAGTTGTCTTCCAGTAGTAACAAGAGGCGGCACCTGAAGAGGGAGGGCCTAAGAATAGTCAATAAAGTGCCTGACATCCTGGGTGTTTTCCTCTCTCTGCTGAGCTGCCAGGATGCCCCACACATGGCGTTCACAAATGATTAGTTTGTTTTGTGTTATTTAGCTTTACTTGACCACAATCACTTTACTCATCCATACACGCTTAACACGACTGATGCCAAACATTCCTACGTTTTGTTATGAGTTAATATGTTTAGTTTAACAAAGACCTTTTGGTCACCTTTAATCAGTGGAGTCTCGTTTTTTTGCCAGTCCTGAGCCAGGTTTGTAACACATCCACCACCCCAACCTGACTCCTTACATGGACTCTCACTCTTTGTACTACTTCATTCTTTACTCCCAACAGTGCATCTGTCGTGTGATTGCAGGCTATAAGATTATGTGGGTTATACACAAATTCCTGGCTCATGATTATTTGGCTTATCCAATCCTACTCGAATTGTTTTGCATTACTTTTCATAGGTATATGGTATGAGTTATCAGGTATATGTTTATTTCACTGTCCCCGGTTTGAGTCACTGCTTTGTCCTCCATGTATATTTCAGACTGTCACATACGAACACACTTAAACCTCTTTTCAGTGCCTCGCCCTTCAAGTCTTGTCTCAGAACACTATTCCCCACACCACCCAAATACATCATGTAGTCCATCTGGGCAGAACGTTAACCTCTCTATTCTTCTATTCACCATCCTTTTTCCTCCCATGGCTTCCTCAGCTGCTGCCTCTCAACATGCTGACCTTGCTCCCAAGAGATCCAGCTGGGATAATGTGCAGCTATTTGCTGGGTGGTGACCTGAGCACAGATGGAAATACATACATGTTCACATACCAGCACACAAACCCACACTGCAAACCCATCCTCCTCTCCAGTAATCATGGAGAGGTCACACAGATAACCGCAGGCTGTGAGCACAGTTTCTCAAGACTGCAAGTGGACTTCATCCATCATCATCTTCATCACATATCTTTATTCACAACCTAAAACAAACAAGGTATTTTCTATGTTAATGTGATGGGTGAAACATTGGTATGATCAGCATATTTGTTTAGGTTTGTCTTTGGATTCATATATTTATTGCATATGCATATCACATTATTTTGAGACTCATCCAGGCAAAAAATAATTATGGATGAGAAACAGATTTTCAGCCAGACAGATTTTCTTGTTGTGGTTTTTTGGTCTGGACCATAATCAAACTGAAAGCATTCTGCATTAAGGAGAGCTCACCAGAATAAGTTTCAACTGCAGAAAAAAAGGTGCTAATTCTATCATGGTGTTTTCAAACCTGACAAGATCCGGGAGGCTGTGTCCGACAATTTCTGCGTCTGTCAATCCAACATTCACACCCACTTCATGTTTTGATTGGTCAGCTGTGTGAATGTGAGAAACCTGGCAGGGTTTGAACTTCTCTCTCAAGCTCTCCTTTTTCATGTTTTTTTTCTGTCACTTTTTGTGTGAACAACCAAGTGCAACGCTGTGAACTTCTTCCAGAAGAGAATGTCTTCAAATGTGCAGCTGATTCACATATTTAAACAATTATCACATCTCAGCCTTCTTTTTGGCAGACAGCTTTTCACTTTGCCACTTCAAGCGTGGCATCTTAAAACAGTTATATATACTTTTGCTTTCATGGTCACGACATGTTGTACAAACTCATTCTTTACCAGCATAACACTTATACGCGTATACACTTAAGGTTTTTTGGCTATCATTTCTGTTGTTGATATGGAGAATTAACCTATCAAATTAATGGCTAATATCTGAGATTTTTTTTTAAGAGAACAGTTCAAGGGACATGAGTGGACATGTGTATTTTAAACAAGCCTCCTCTTATCTGAGTTGGAATAAACTAGAATTATCCCTTAAAGGAATTCTTCAACCCCAAATGACCATTTGTACATCATTTACTCACCCTGTGTCAAGTTGAATTTGAGATGAAGACTTTTTTGGTATGTCTCAGGTGTACAAAGAACCCCAAAACAGAGAAATTTCTAGATGAATTATTAGGGTCCATGTTTAACATCAGCGAAACTGCATCAAAACATTCGTTTACAAATTCTCACACAACTCTCGCAATATAATCCAAGTCTCATTTATCTAGACATATGCTTAGTACTTCCCAAACATACAGCACTCTGTGATGGCGAACTGAACTTAAAGTGAAACATATTAAGTCCCTCTTCTCAGCCAGACTCAATTAACAAAATAGGTAATTTTACCACACTGAACACCAGAGTTGCTGGTCTACCACTGCCTCATTCAGTTATAATGTGACTTTGGTGGTTTAAAGGGTTAATTCCGATCAACTGAAGTCACACATTACCACTAACAAACTGTTAAAGGTAGTGGCAAACCAGCAACTCCTGTGTTCAGCAAGGTAAAAAATTATTGTCTTTATCGATGGAGTCGGGCTTTAAAGGGAACATTAATATATTTTACTTTAATTTCACTTCCCTGTCGGAGAGTGTTGTATGTTTGAGAAGCACTAAGCATATGAATAGATTAATGATACTACGATGATACTGCACAAGTTGTGTGAGAGTTTTTAAATGGAGGTTTTGAAGTTTTCCTGTTGTAAAAAGCGGACCCCTATGACTTCAATTCATTAAGAATTTTCTCTGTTTTTGGATTCTTCGTTTATCATTGAGGCATGTAAGAAAAACAGTTTTCTTCACAGATTCAACATAACACAGGGTGAGTTATTGATATACAAATGGTCATTTGAGGGGTGGATTATTCCTTTAATGTAGTGCTGTCTTTGTGCAGCCCTAATCCTGTAGTTCATATAACTGTATTTTATAAATGAATCATAACTCAAGTAAACACTTGTATGTATAAATACAAGTGTGTTATTATAAATACTTGAAGTCTCTTATCTTTTTATTTGTGTTTTCATAGGAGGAAGATACCCAGTGACCACGAGCTGAAGCTCCTTAGCCAGCCTTTCTCTCCTGATTAGGATCATAACAGAAGGAGGTGGGAGGGAAGAGGAGAACAGGAACGAGGAGGAGGTGGAGGAAGGAGGAGAGGGCATCAGGGGAGCTCTCTAGGAACACACACCAGTTGACTCTGCTGCACCCTTCACAGTGGGAGCTGTCAATCCAATTATGCCGACAGTCTGGCCCACACACATACACACACACACACACACACACGCACACTTAGTACATACACTCTCCACCACTGCACTGAAGAGCTACACTCCACCCACATGAGCTGCTCATGCATACATTTACTCATGTACACCCTCAAACATTGCAGACATTTATAGGCACATCTACACACTCCCTGCCTACACACACACACGCACACCTATGAAGACAGCTCCAGCTGAGCCCCTGACTATCACCACATCCCCTGCTTGGTAAGAGTATCACAGCACAACATGTGCAGCAGGGGGTGTGAAACTCTCTCCAGCTAATCAAGGCGTGTAAGCACCGGCATCTCCACACATAGCGAGAGACTTCAAAGCCCCACTGTTGTGTGTTTCTTGCCTGTCTGTTGTAAATTCCCCTTTCAAATGCTACAACAAACCCTTTGAACATCCTTCCTGCCCCTTCTTCCTTTTCTCTCTCTCCCTCTTTCTCTCCATCTCCTCTCTCAGTCTTGGCAATCCACCTCTTTCATTACAGCTTGTTTACCGTGCTGTTAACCCTTTTTGTTCCTGATGTGAGCGCAGGCTTTTTCTTTGTGTGTATGTTGCATCCTATTGCATAGCCTGACTGTTGTAATCGTGTCCTGGAGAAAGCATCGCAATATCTATTTTCTACCATCCTACACAAAACTTGGCAAGTTGTTCTGTTTGCTGTGCCATAAACAAGGGGAACATACACAAATAATTGTGTTCCAAACAATCCTTCCTTCAATCTGAAGTGGCTTATGGCATAGAAGCTGAATGCAGTGCTTAGAATTAATCCTGCTACATACAGTACATGGGTGGTCGCAGCAGAAACCAAAGCCCCATTGCAGCACCAGTATTCTGCATTCAACTACACATAGCACTGCATCTGCACTGCATGTGGTATGTCTGCAGCCAGAAGTTTCAAAATAAAGTCTTCCTCCCTCACATGTGCACTGGTCAGTTGAGCTTATGTAAGTGGTTCAAGCCAATCGCCAGAGAAAATGTTGGCATTAAAAGTTTCTACAAACCACACATATGTTACATTTGTGCTTAATTATGTAAGGGATATGTTGAAACTTCAACATCACTAGGGTGGTGAATGTGTGGTCAGGTTTAGGCACAAAAACCACATGGCTATTGTTAGGGAAAGTTCATGTTTTGGCTTGAAATATTCAGTTTGAGAGACTCAATCCTGACAGAAAAAGCAGCAATGTCTCAACGTTGACAGGTCGCTACAAAACACCGTGTTTGGAACCCAAAAAGCTGATGAAAATCAGATGGGTTGCTGCGAAACACCCATGATTGGAGCATAAAAGTAGAAGGAAAAACACTGACAGGTTGCTACAAAACACACATGCTGGTGCCTAAAAAGCCAATGAAAACACCCACATGAATTGCTACAAAACACCTATGTTTGGAGCCTAAAACCCAGATGGAAAAACACTGACGGGTAGCTACAAAACACCCACAACCAAAGCCTAAAAGCGGATGGAAAAACACTGACAGGTTGCCACAAAACACACATGCTGGTGACTAAAAAGCCAATGAAAACACACAAATGAATTGCTACAAAACACCTATGTTTGGAGCCTAAAACCCAGATCAAAAACACTGATGAGTAGCTACAAAACACCCACAACTGAAGCCTAAAAGTGGATGGAAAAACACTGACTGGTTGCTACAAAACACACAGGCACATTATGCCTAAAAAGCCAATGGAAACACCCAATTGGATTGCTACAAAACACCCATGTTTTGAGCCTAAAAAGCAGATAGAAACACACTGACAGGTCACTACAAAACACCCACAACTGAAGCCTAAAAAGGCAATTAATTGTTGAAACATAGCAATGACAAGCTAAACACAAACAATTGTATTGTTTGTTGGTCTCAAACAGTAGTCCACAGCTTAGCAGCCATCTCGTCTAGATGTCAAGCCGTCCACTGTCCCCTCCCCCTCCTGATGAGAAAGTCAGCTCATATGTTCCATCATTTTAGAAACGCTGACATGATTTGCATGAAATGTGCAAATGTAACATATCTGTGGTTTGCAGAAAGGTATAATGCCAACATTTTCTTCTGGTGACTGGGCTGATCAATTGGGAATCATGATTCATGTGTCTGACCCAGCCAGTCCTCACTAATTTGAGACCTGGTTCTCTTTCTCTCTCATCCTCCACCCACCTATTTTGCTTTAGCTTAGCCTTCTCTCCCACGGTGTCCATTGAGCTGAGGACGACATGCAGAGCAGACAGGCCTGTCAAAGAGCTATTACATGGAGGTGGAGCGAGGAAAAGGGGGAGGCCAGGGAGGATAAAGAGGGTAGATTTCAGAAACATTAATTATTGAATATGTATTTAACAGCTGCAGAGGACTAAAATACCCTTCTCTGGCAAAGTAGTGCCATTTCAGTACATTTCTACTTTAAGCTGCACAAGGCACGCTAAGTCATGTAGTGTGAGGTGATTTTGGTAAGCTGCACAGCATCTTCATGTTGAGCAACTCTGAACAGACAGTGATCACTATTAATACCACAAGGTGGTAAAGAGAAGGCAGAATTTCAAGCCAGAAATTATCTAATGTAATGCCAGTAACCTACAAAGGAGTCAATTTTATTTTGTCTATACATAGATAAGCAAAGAAAATGGAAGTAGGACACAGAGGGTGAGGGTGCAACAGACTGAGTTGAATTCTTGCTTAAGCAGTAGGAGTGATGGGGGAAAGAAGGATGTGAGATTAGGGAGAAAAGTGAGAAAAGGTGGGGGGCTGAAAAGCATTTAGTTGAAAGAGGTGGTATAAAAGTAAAGTGGTGAGTTAGAGGGAATAAGATGCTGAGTGAAGGAAGAGCGAGGATATATAGAGGTAGTTTATGGTACAAAAGATAAATATGACAGTCTTCTTAGAGGGTGAGGCTAATGGATTTCTCTTGTTCAGCCCTCATCCTTTCTGAAACACATCCCCGTCCACCCGCAGATTATATTGAAAGCTCCGGACACTCGTCACGACTCGCTGCCTGAAAGTAATGGTGGTTCGCTTCCAATATGAAATGACCGTTAATATGAAATGCTTTTGTTGTCGAGACTTCCCATTTCTGTATGATTTCAATTGGCTCTGACATACTGTATGGGTGTGTGATTCACAAGGAGCACTCGGCTTTCTTTGGCATTTTAAACACCGCATATTAGAGATCATGCTGCGATATTTTTCACCAGATCGAAACTGCACTCACACCATGCCTGACGTGACATATGATAATGAGTTTTATGCGCACCGTTCCCATGCGTGACATATATCTCTGTCACATAATGATAAATGCAGGAGCTCTCTTAGCCAGATTGATTTTTTTATTCAGTGATTTCTCAGCTGAAAAAATAGCTGTCAATGCCTCTTGTTCTGCAGTCGCTTTGCTAGAAGGTACATGCCCTTGTCAGTAATTAAACAGCTCAAGAATAAACACTGCATTGGCTACGGAGCACCACTTGTCCACCAACAATGTAGCAGTTCATTTTTAACCATTAACATTTAAATGGCTGCTACGATTGATTGACCAAGTTTGAATGGCAATTTTAACACACAAGTGATTCCTCTCATCCGCTATCAGCGCTGATGTTGTCACAACATCGCATCACGGGGGCTTTGGCAATTATGCTTTCATCGTGCACAGTATTTACTGTCAGACACTCTCAAACAGCTCCATTTGTAACAGACTGAAATACAGTGTGACACAATAGCACATGGAGTAATGACTGCCTTAAAAAGTAATCGGCACTGCTTAGATAATATAAAACAAAGCTAGTCATGGCCTGACTTGAGACACAATCATTAGATGAGCTTTTCTACCTCTTTTTTGAGTCTAAATAGATAGCATTGTCATTGCACCCTCCAACAGCAGAAGTAGTCAATGAATGATGTGTATCGATGTTTGATATGCTGAAGATCATTTGGAAATTAGATTGTGTTAAATGCACCACATATAACGTGATGGTCTATAGAATTTCTCTCAGCCTTTTTGGTTGCATTGAGGTGCAATGAGTTCAGCTTACTGGGTGATTCAGAAGATATTCATCCGTCCATCTGCACATCCGTTCAGTGTGATGTCTTCATCTGATCTTCTCAGTTTTATAACATAATTTTCTACAGCTGGTCATTACAATTTTTGATCAGTATATCCTTGCCAGGGACAACCCCTTGTTCTGAAGACCAATATGCCTACCCCCATTAGTCTGAAAAATGTTCCATCAGATGGAACGTTCATTTCTCTGACAGCCCGTTATCCCAAAAACAAACACCCATTGCTCTGATGTCCTGTTTGTCTAAATAAAGCAGACTCTCTTCAGTTAGACAACCCAACTGCCAAAGGAAATGTTTGCATTGTATGTTTCTGTAAACCGTACGTTACAGTCACAACAATGTTGTGGTGACTGTGTGGTTAGGTCTAGGGACAAAAACCAATTGGTAATGGTTGGGAAGAGTTCATGTATTGGCTTTAACCACCCATGTTGGGTTGCACAAAAGTTGCTGGAAGTGCAGGTGCAAGTCAATGAAAAACACCCAGGTTCGGTCGCACTGCTGGGAAACAGTGCAAAGTAAAAACACCCTGAATTGGTGACTCAAATGCTGCTTGGAAAAGTTGGTAAAAAAACACCCTTGATTGGCGGCTCTAACATGGCTGAGAAACTGCAGGGAGTGTGTATTTTCAGGGAAACAGGACTTTGGAACAAATACAATAATTTTTTTTAAACTAAGTTTAGAAAAAGGGCTTTTGGGCCAATGGGACAATCATATAAAAAATGGATGGCATGAACTCAACATGGTGCATCACTTGTTTTATATCTGTTGGCAAAACAGCATAGCATCTTAGCTCTGTTTATTTTTTATCATAGTGATTAAAATCATTTGCGTCAGAATTAGTAATAGTGTGAAGAGAAAGGCTTTAAGACTTAAAAGTTGCCTGGTTAACTTACCCAGTATGCGAGCTGAAGTTATTCCTGATTCATCCATATCTGAAGAAGTCACTGCTTCACTGAGCAAAGCATTTCAGCACCAGCTGCTCAAATGAGCTTGCTCTCTGTTTTAAAGTAGAAGACTGAGGCTGCACTGTGCAGGGTTTCTTTTTTGTACATGTTGGGTAGAGCATAACAAAGTGCAAGTGTGTTGTAGTTGTAAAATAGCAGAGCATTAGAAGTCGACAATTCAGTACATGACAGTATACAGAAGCACTCTCAAGCTCATTGTAAAGCATGATTTTTAAAAATGAAGATGTTGCACTGATGAAACAGCAATGGCAGCAAGTAATTTTAACAAAAAAAAAAAATTAAAATAAGAGCTGATTTTTTTTTTTATTATGACATCTGTATATCACAAGGCTGGGTCTGATTCCACCGAGGGCCATGAAGCCCCCAGATTGGATAATATAATATGAAATTGTAATATAGTAATATATATAATATATGAAGTCGAGGTGAATGAGTTGGGTATGAGTGAAAATGGAACAGACGTGGCTGTCTTTTTCTACCTCTGCTACAGTCATGGTGTCAGACATTTACAGCCTTCATCCAATGGAGAAACCACATTAGACGTACATCAAATGAATCTCTCCTTGGTGTGTGCTGTGCCTGAGGGGTTCATCAGTGACAAATGGCCTCCAACCAACTCAGGTGAGGGAAGAGAATATCTACACTCAGCACTCTGATGGCTCCTCAGATGTTGTGTGCGTGTGTGTGTGTGTGTGTGTGTGTGTGTGTGTGTGTGTGTGTGTGTGTGTGTGTGTGTGTGTGTGGCGAGAGAGACGATTTTAAGAGACTGAGCTCATGAAATGCATGTGATGTTGGAACTCTGTGGTGACTCGTTGTCACACGGCTGATTGCTGGCTCTGCTTTGGTGGCATGTGGCCACTCAAACATGAAGTTATATTAAATTCATTCATGTATAGTGTTGAGCACATGCGCAGGTTTGGTGTTGTGGGAAATAGGCTATTGGGAGGTGTACAGTCTATTTTCTGTGTGTGTGTGTGTGTGTGTGTGTGTGTGTGTGTGTGTGTGTGTGTGTGTGTGTGTGTGTGTGTTGGTGACTATATGCTCATGCATGTGCAAAATATTAGATTGTATTTCAACTGCCCCCCATCAAACAATAAAGTGTGTGTCTACGGGAATATGGAGAGCATTGTCCCTTCGGTGTACTGAATGCAAGCCCGTTTTGCCATACATACCTGCAGACATATATGTATGTATGCAATAACCATCTTTTACTCAACGCCTCTTGTCTGTCTACATGTCCTCTTTATTACTGAGAATTTGCTAGGGGATATGACTAGGCTCACCTGAAACATGTACTTTATGAAGACTAATAGCTTTAATATTTTTGCACATACACAACATATCTACACAAGCAGAATGAAACCTTCCCGTACTATAATACAGTTTGTTTAAAGGAAAGCTCACCACCCAAATTACATTTGTTTATTCGCTACTTACCCTGTGTTGTGTTGAATTCAAGAAGAACATGTTTTTCTCACATGCCACCACAGTGAACGGAGGAACCATAAAACAATCAATCTTTATGAGTACAATTGAACAGAACCACGTTTAATAACAGCCAAACTATATCAGAACACTGGTTTACAACCAGTGGTTTACACTGGTGGGGATATCTGGTACAGCTTTTTGTGCATCTGTCAACAACCATTTCTCTTCATTGTCTTCTCTTAAGTATGGTGTGCCTCAGGGATCAGTCCTGGGACCAAATTTATTCTCCTTCTACATGCTACCCCTTGGGCACATTATTCGGAGACATGGTGTCTCTTTTCATTTTTATGCTGATGACACACAGATCTACCTGCCTGTTGGAATGATGTGTTGACTTGATGACTGCCTTACTGATGTTAAAAGCTGGATGTCAAAAATATTCTTTAGCTAAACACAGACAAAACAGAGATTGCTGTCATTGGGCCCCTCCACGTCACACAAGAAATTCTGCCTTAGTCTTGTTCCCTATTAGATCATCTTGGCGTCTGGTTTGACAGTAATTTAGGTTTTGAGCAGCTTGTTCCAAAGCTTGTGCAATCATGTTTTCATCATCTTAGAAATATATTTAAAATGCGATCCATTTTAACTTTGAAAGACACAGAGACAGTTTTACACGCCCTCATCTCTTCACACCTTGGATAACTGCAACAGCCTCTTTTCTTGCCTGAATCAAAAATCTATAAATTGACTCCAGACTGTACAGTTTTCAGCTGCCAGGCTTTTAACCAGAACCAAGAGACGTGATCCCATCACTCCAGTTTTAGCCTCTTTATACTAGCTCTTAGTATGTTTTAGAATGGATTTTAAGATTTTACTGATTGCTTTTAAGGCTCATGGTCTCTCTCCCAGCTATATCTCTGACCGCACTATCTCGTACCGCACATGCCAGGAAGTACTTTGAGGTCCTCGGGCAGAGGTCTTTTGTCCGTTCCATAGGCCCAGCTGAAAGCTAAAGGGGACAGAGCATTTACTGTACTGTCAGGGCCTTGGAACAGTCTGCCCGAGGAAATCAGGTCGGCCGAGTCAGTGATTTCTTTTAGGTCCCTTCTTAAAACACACTTTTATCGGAGAGCCTTTCCTGATTTTACTTTAGTTTTAAGTTCATTTAGACTATCTTTTATAGCCTCAGTTTTTACATACCAAAGTTTTTATCAGTTTTTTTTAAAGTTGTTGTTTTCATATCTTGTCTGTTTTAATTATTGACATGTAAAGCACTTTGTAATTCTGTTTTGAAAAGCACTCTATAAATAAAGATTATTTTTATTATTATTATTACAACTCTCACACAACTTGTGCAGTATAATTCAAGTCTCATTTATCCAGTCATATGCTCAGTACTTTCCAAAGACATGCAATTTTGCTGGAACTTTACTATTTAAAACCAAACTAAAAGTTAAACTTATGTACTTTTTCATCAGTGTCAGACTCCATTGAAAAAAACAGTCATTTTACATCGCTTAACAGTGGGAACTGCTGGTCTATCGCAGCCTCAATCAGTTTGTCATAGTGTCACAAAAGTGACACCAAACACCAAAGTCACATAATAAAACAAACAAACAAACTGATGGAGGCAGCGGTAGACCAGCAGCTCCTTTGTAAAATTAATGTTTTTGTCAATGGTGTCTGGCTTTGAAGGGAGTGCAGATACATTTCACTTTCAGTTCAGTTTTAAATATTAAGGTTTTAGTGAAAATGCATGTGCTTGAAAAGTAATGAGCATACAACTGGAGAGTTTGTAAACAGATGTTTTGATGCTCTTTTGCGTTGTTACCCTATGACTTCAATTCATCAAGAATTTTCTCTACATTTTTGGATTCTTCATCGGAGCCATGTTGCTTTTTGTTTGTTTGTTTGTTTAAAAAAAAAATCAGTGTAACACAGGGGGAGTAATTTATATACAAATTATCATTTTGGTAGTGAAGTATTACTTGAACATGACATTAGATTCTGTTGTTTTTTTTTAAAACAAACAGTAAAAACATTTAATTTTTTTAGTGGGTTATTGCATTAAGGGATAATTCAGGTTTGTTACAACTTGGATGTTATTTTTGTGCTTCATCATGATCATGATCTCAGATCTCCATTATCCCAAAGGATGGACAACACAAGTACAATTCAAGTTGAAATAAACTGGATTTATCCTAACAACACTAACCAAGGTGGCTCTGCAAGATGATATCAGCACTCTGACCAAAATGCCAAAGGCACGTAGGAGGTATAATGTTAACTGTGCTCATCATCTCAATGCGCATGTTATTATACTAATATTTACTAATTACCACTGAACCTGTAGTATATCTGAGGATGTCGGGAATGTCATTAGTTTTGAAGATTAAAATGTAAAAATTTGACCTGATTGTCATGCTAATAGCAAAGCTGTATAATATGGTACACTGTGACATATATTTTATAATATTTATAAAAAAGCATACTTTTATTTCATTAATTTGTCTACATGACCTTTCTTGAACAGATAAAGCAAATGTGTTATTAGAAGGAGGTAAGTTAGAATCAAATTTTCCAATTCTGCAACAAATTATGAACCAAAGTGTCCTCATTTCCTTTACCACAAATTTCCATATGTCTCCCTTTCCTGATTGCAGCTTCCAAATACTGTCATAAAAGACAAGTGAACACTCAGGCCATCTGCTTTACATACTACCGTAGCATAACGTAGAATATCATTACAAAGATCAAAGAGAGAATCACATCCTCCTGAGTGCTTTGTGAGTGTTGGGAAGAATAAGCAGCTCTATCATAAAAAAAATGACAAGTAGCAATTAGGAGTGATCAGCATTATGGGAAACAATGGGAACATTTTCTTGTCATGGCACCACAGAAATGGTGTTTTCATGTTCTCTTTATTTTAAGAAATGTTATCACTTCTTTTTGTTTCCCCTCTAGCTAGAAGAAAGCAGTGAAGTAGGATCAGAATTAACCTGTGTGTCTGGCAGCTCTGAGTGCACAGATTGATTACGATCACAACCAGTTACGGTGACACCAGATGCTGCTGCCTTCAACAGCACAAAGGCAGCATTACTGAAATAGCTTTTATTTATGGATTCCCATTCCCTCTTGATTCTGCTTTTAATTGGGATTTCGGCACACTCAAATGCATGCGCTGTCTGCACACACATACACACACTCACACGGCCAATGAGAAATGAGCAGTCCTTTCCCATTGATTTCTGCTTTTCATTATGCTGCAGCGAGCATTGGGGGGGTATTTCACAAAGCGCTCTTTATCACCTGCGTTCTTTTATGAAATGAAAATTATAACCGTGGGAGAAAAACCTTCCAGCCGTCGTTGTCAGAGCTAGTCCAGCTAAGTCTGCTGGGATGCATTCACTGACATACTGTAGGCTGGAAGAGAGACACTCATGGTCAGCTACTGATCTGAGCTTATTCATCTGTAAACTGTTACCACACAGTATCTGGAGTGCTTGGCTGCTATCCTAAAGACTGATTAGTTACTGAGAGAAGTAATCAAAATGTTGTCTGTGTGGTCTGACATCACAGCTCACACCTGCTCACCTTTTAAATGGCTCCTCTGCGTGAGGATTCATGATCGCGGTGGCTGATAGAGGGGGTGTTTTTAAAAATGAAAAAGAGAAAAGGTGTGAAAAATCTTCTCTCCCCTGAGTGCCTTGGTGCTTTTGCCAACATCTCCCTCACGTCCACCTGTCGTTCTCTTTACCTGCACTCCCTCTCTCTCAGCGACTCCTGCCTTTCTTGTGTGGATCTCAAACGAAGCCTCCCTCTTTCCTCATCTCAGCCCCCCCCCCACACACACTTCCACCCACCCATGTCCTAACACTACCTTGTCTCTCTCTTCCACATCTTTATGCCAGTTGCTTCATCTCTGCCTTCACACACACGCCGCTGATTCATACTCCAGAGGAAAGCATCTCGTCCAACAAAGAAGACGCCTTACCGTTCCATATGTCGTCTTTGCGCTTCGCTGTGCCCCAACTTTTTTTTTGTAATTGGATCATCTCTCTTGCAGCAAACCCAACTTCTGTTTGGGGGAATTTTGCCACTTTACAGATATCATTCACATCTGTTTGAACCTACATATTTTTCTTTCCATAGAATACATCATTCTGGTCTTGAGATATTTCTAGGGGCACTGTCAGAATTTCTGGACCCCCTGGACAGAGTTCACAGAAAGGAGCATCTATTATTCCTTTTATGTCCCAAGGCCCCTGTCTTGGCCTAGCTTATGCTCTTTTGGATATCTTTTTGGCATACCAGTAATAGTTTTTCTCAAAGAGGACATTTTGCCATGTCATAATAATTAAAGCACATGTGTAAATAATAAAATTCACGATGGCTTAATTCAATTCAGCTGCTTCAGTTTCAGGGTTCTGCATGCTGGCTCACTGTCACTCTGTCATAGCTTACTTATTCACTTAAATATAACAGAGCCATTGTTAATGTAATAGGTAACACAAGTGTCTTCGATTAACAGCCTCATTGTAGTGAAAGTATAGTAGAAGTATTAGTGGCATACAATGGAAACACTCAAGTTATGCCTATGTTAGTAGAAGGCTTCGAAAATACTTCTGAAAGACCTCCGTCTGACACCCTCTCGCATCTAAAGACAGTGTGAGTTTTCAGTGTTGGGCAGTAGCGTCGCTACAAACAGCGTCGTTAGTAACAAACTACATTTTTCAGTAGCTTGGCGGTAGCGTCACTATTTCCTGAATGAAATAGCTTTTCAATAGCTTAACTGTTTTACTGATCAGGTAGCATGGTAGCGACCGTTCAAGCTGTTTTTTCCGAGGCCAAACCCTGCGGAAAGATCTAAAACAACTAAACTTATGAACTTTGTTTATACTGTACTTAGCTTATATTCCTATTTTAGGTATTGTTTTAAAGTATTGGGAAATGTTAAGGAATATCCTAATAAAGTAAATGGAATTCCAGCAATCTTTTGGTTGAACTCAAATTAAGTATTATCATTATCACTATGTGGAGTTGGTTTAACTACCGGTAAGTAGCTTCTCATGTAGCTACCTACTTTTGCTTTGTCTGTGTAACTTAGCTTACTACATTTTTCTGGGTGGTAGCTTTTGTGTAGTGAAGCTTCATTTATTGCTGAGTAACTGGTAGCTTAGCTCACTACAATATCCATGTAGCTTGCCCATCACTGGGAGTTTTTAGTCACACACAATAAGATTTTGCAAAGACTGGGGATCTTGCAGGGTCACTATTTGCAAGACTACAACTAGATTCCCTCTGAGATTATTTACAATCCTTCTCCTGGTGGTAAATATTACACCAAACTCCCTTTAAGAAATATGACATATTACAACTCCTTACGTGCCTGCAAAAAACAACAGAAGAAGCACAACATGAAAGGTGTCATATGTCCACAGTAATCTTGTGAACTCTGCATCTATATAATCTATAGAGATAAACTGTATTTCGTACAAACTTAACATTTTATATTTTGTCACCTTAAATTGCTCTGTTGGTTAGCCATCCATGTTGACAAGTAAAGTTTAGCGCCAGGGAACTTCATAATAACCTGTTTTGTTCACGCGTGACAAACGTAGTTTGGTGACGTCACCACATTATCTAGGGCTCTGTCGGTGAGGGCTTGGTGGAGATATCTTGTGGTGTGCACACACAGGTCGTAACGCAGTCGGCGAGACTCCCGATAACAGAAACACACGTCACCAGGTATGAACACTCAAAAGATTACGATAGTCTCCGCAACTCAAGACTGGTCAGGCAGTTGTGTAATGTGAACTCACCTTAAGGAAGACTGGGTATGGTTGTAACATGGGGAGAATTTTAATACCACCAATTCCCCCAGTCAAGATAAGAGTCATGTGATCATTTTATTTTTTACCCTTTCCTTTCCTTGATCCCACATCAAGGCTGAAAACAGGCACATGCAGATTCTATAGGATTAAATTGAAATTGAAATGTTGCTAGCTAAACATTGGCTGATAGGGGTGGGGTAGTTTGTAAACAAAGGGTTACAACCTTACATATACTGTTACCTATGTAACACTGGGCAGGTACTGCAAATCAAAGCATAAGCTGAGAGACCAGGGGTCCAGTGGAGGTTACCAGAGGAGCAACAAAGGTTTCACTGAGGTGCAGGAGCAAGTGTTTGCTGACTGTTTGACTCAGGAAGCAGACCAGTATTATGGACTGATTCCACATGAGGTAAGCATATAACAGTCATGAGAATAGTAGAGTTGAATACTTACTGTTACTAATTTGTCTACATACCTCTATTCCACTTTCTTTTAGGTCAAAAAGTTTGCATCAGCCAACAGTAATATATAACATCAAACACCTACAAACATGGGATGAGAGGCAGATGGCAGGGCCTGGCTGGTTCACATTCTTTATGAAGCAGAACCCCAGACTATCATTAAGGAGTCCAAGAGCAACCAGCCTTACACGGGCCACAAGTTTTAACAACACATATGTGGAACATTTCCTCAGCAGCCTTGGACAGGTCATTGAGAGGTACACCTTTGACAGAGGCGACATATGGAATGTAGATGAAACTGGTGTAACAACAGTCCAGTCACCAGAGCCTATTGTTCCACGTCACAAGTCAAGAGTCAAGCAGGTGGGTGCGATGACATCAGGGTGAGAGAGGTGTGCTCGTGTCAGTTGCATGTGCTGTGCTGTGCAAGCAGGAGGAAATGCAATTCCCCCTTTCTTTGAATTCCTCCATAAATGTTGCAAGGAATACTTTATTCAGAGAGGCCAAACAGGGAGTGACAGAAGCGGTAACATCTCAGGATGGATGTGAGAGGAAGACTTCCTTTTAGAGTAGTGGTTCTTATTCCTTGATCACTTTGTGAAACCCACAAAGGTCAGGGCACAGAAGTTTTGCTTTTGCCGGATAACTACTGTTCACATACTTTATCTGTGAAAGCTGACGACTTCTGCAAAGAAAAGGGGGGATTGTGCTACTTACCTTATGATGTTACCATGTGATGTGCTCTAGATGAGGCAGGCACCTCTGGGTTGTCTCCAGGTCAGACATTCACTTTATCCGCTATACGTCCATTTTTAGAAGCAGGGCCAAGAAAAAACAACCGGCAGGATCAGGAAGAGGAGGCAGTCTGAAATACTCACCGGTACACCAGTGAAGCCAGCATTGATGGAAGACGAACAGAGAAGATGAAGCTCAAAAATGCAAGAAAGAGTATCTTAGGAAAGAATAAAGGCAAGCAATGAAAAAGGAGAGAAAGTCTGCCAAGAAAATGTTGAAAGGCAACGCTGAGGATTCGGAGACTTCAGAAGGCAAAAACTTTTGTGTTGCCTGTATGGAGCCATTCGGCAACTCGGGTAAAATGTACTCTATGCAGTGTGGGCCCACCAAGCCTGTACTCCAGGGTTGCTACCATTCATTTGTCATTTGTGACTGATTAAGACCATACCTGGCTGTTATAATTCACTGATCATACTTATACATGCAAAAAGAAATGCACTATGATTCATATATAAACCACATAATCATGAGCCAGGAGGTTGTGATCACACGACCTCTGAGTTGCAGGCTGTTCTTGCTCATAACGGGAGCAAAGCAGGAAGCCAGGTGATTGAGTATAAAGAATAACAAAGTGTATACATGGAGGTAGCCAGGGTTAGGAATTTGGACCCAGGAGAATGCTGTCTGTGCCCCGTGTGAGACCAAAACTCAAGTTATTTTAAGTTAAGCATGTATCTCACATCATGTTGCGTCAGGTCACGTCTTTAAGTATGTAACATTTTACACAAACCATGATTCTTTTCTTTAACCTATCCTAACCACTAGGGGCACAAGTTCCTAAAAGACATCAAATGAACCTTGTGGATAAAATTTCAAAAATTACAACATACAAATCATTGGATAAGGGGACACAAGTCCGTATTTTTTGATCCGATATTGTCCCACATTTAGAATAAATATAATGTATCTATCGTTTCAGAACTGGCTTGATTTTAAACACATTTTTCTGCATCCGTCCAAAGCCTTTAGAGGAGCTGCTTGACAAAGAAGCAGTAAAGAAAATGTGGCATAATTTGCCTTACATCACATACATCCACAACAAAAAAGAGGAACAGGATAGAAGTGGAAGAAATGTCCTTCCATGACAAAGAGAAGGTAACATAAACCTATCTGGGAGTGCACAACAACAATGATGATGCTTGCAGCAGCGTGTAATTTAATAACTGCACAGTATCTTTTCATAACTCAGGTAGCTGCAGTGTCAAATGCAAGACACGGGCAGAGAGAGCAACAGCCGGTGGAAAGTAGAAAGGGAGGAAATTCATCTTTCCATTTTGCCTCATATTGCGAAATTTCACAACAAATAGAATAATACATTGGACTCTGTTTGCAAGGTTTCTGTATGTAACGCTTTTTATCAAATGACAGATTAAAAAACAAATACAAAAAATATTTACAACTTTACAGTTAATCACAGAGAGAAAGAGACATTGTGTTTTGTCTAATTGTTACAACTTACCCTGCTAGTAACAAGTAGCACCACTAGTACCAAAAGAACACTGTGTATTTGATACCAACTCAGGAGGTCTGTGATATTCTTGCAGAGGTTTGAACTGGTGCCTAGTAAACAAATGTGAGTACTTGGTGGAAAAGTTTGAGAACTCTAGCTCAAAAATTCAGTAAGTAACAGATGCTAGAGCAAAAAGTGCTACAGCCATACCCTACAGTGCTTAAGTTAATGTACCTAATTGCATTCCACCACCTGAACTAAACCAAATGTTTATAAATGACCTCAGCTTAAACTTAGGTTTTTGTGTGTGGATACCATAATGATAATAAGAAAAGAAAAATACAGAACAATTTGCATGTATATCTAAAACATTAACTGGTGCAATATTTTTGCACTTGCAGAGGAAGCTCGCCGAGGGTGCCAAATGTGTTAGGTCTGGCCCAGCTTATTATTATAGTGTTATTAGAACAAACTAAAAACTTATTTATCTTGGGGGCACAGTATTCTAACTCAAAACATACTCACATCTCACTTGTAATTGCCAATAGAAGGCTGATACTTGTATGTCTTCCCACAGGACAGCTCATATTTCCAGAAAATTCCCTTGTGACATGAATGCAGCATTCATCTCCCGCCACCTTTCTCTTAAATCACTCCATGTACCCTCTTGGTCTCTAAGTGGCACACGTGATGAACACAGGTGATTAGCCCATGTAATGACCTCTGCGGTGTGCTTACAAGTCACCGAACCACTGTCACAGTCTGCAGAGACACTATCTGACACTGTTTACCTGCTCAGGGATGTGTGTTCATATGCTCTGGGTAAATACATAAATAAGTCAGGGCAGTTGTTACAGACCCTGGTATCACTCCAGTAAATACTAATACGCCTGGAGACATGTCTTATAATGTCAATATATTCGCAAAGGCAACACCAGCAGAGTGACTTGTGTAAGTGCAGCTGTCTCGGGAATCAACATTTCTTGACGTAGGTGATGAAGGAGTGATTACATGAAAGTGCAGCTGATGGAGGTGCAGCGTTTGGTCTGAGTGCATGTGCACTGTAGGTGGGTGGGTAAATGACGTGGGGTGGTGTGGGTGATGCAGATATGTAATTTTCCTCCATGCTTGTCTTCATGTGTGTGGGTGGGACTCGATGTTGATTCGTAATTTGCATGTTTGTGGAGGTCTGCATGTATGAAAATGTGTGTGGTGTACGCTCATGTGTGAGGTACATAAAAACCATGAAGGATTCTATTTCTTGTTGCTCTGTCCCCACTGGCTGTTTATGTTCTCTTTCTTGTCTGCACCACACACACACTCACACACACACACACACTTCTCAGCATCCTCCCTGTCCATCCTCCCCTCTCCATCATACTTCTCTCTACGGAACTGCCAAAAAAATGGCTGTCTTTTAAATGGCCCACTCAGCATGGTAAGATAACTCGCTTATCATCAAGGTCTGCTCTCTGCGTAGACATCACACTTGAACGCAAAAACACCAGCACGCGGCTGAGGAGCTGCACAAGGCTATGTATTTGCATACACATTCACACACTACTAACCCCAGCACGTGCTTTTTTTGCATACAGAGAACTGCATGTACACACACACGCAGCTACTTGCTGTGATGCTCATTCCTCATCCTCATTTCTAGCTTCCTCCACAACCAGTGCACTCTCCCCTCCTCTCCCACCCTCCCTGCTTTACCCTGTCTGCCCCATAGGGGAGATTTCACACAGAGTGAAATACAGCGTTGCCAACATATGTCTCTAGCAATCAATTTATGCCACAGGGCTATCTCTCTTGGCTCCCTCAGCTTAATACACCACAGAGGGCTGCATGCAGGCCGGCTTGGCTCTGTCCTCATCATGTTTACAGGCAGAATTCATCTAAAAAGATGAATTTGCTTTGCATTGTGTGACTTTGTGCTTTATTTATTGACAAATGACAATAAGCAGCCGGCTTCAGTGCTTTATTATTTACACACTGAGCAGAGTCACTGAAGCAGACACTTGTGTTTGATGTGCTGCCTCCCGTTTACGACTGCAGTAATGTGGAAATTGTAATCGCTGGTGCAGAGCAGGTAAGTAAAAGTAAAGAACTGGTTGCTGATTTGTGTGAATGTGGTGGGGAACATCAAAAAAGGGCCATCTGAATTGCTTCTGGCGCCTTCCCTAAGTGTTTTGTTTTCAAGGTAAAAATGTTTCGTTGAAATTGCAGTGATGATCAGTCCGGCGTAATGTTTGTGCTCCCCTGTAAACACTGTGTCGCCCTGCAGCACGCCGGTTATTCCGGTTTTTCAGCACCAGTGGAGTGGACGGTTCCCTGTGAATTTTCCCTCCCTTTGATTTTTTTTTTTTTTCTCTCAGCAAAATAAATGCCCACTTTCAGGGTGAGGGCAGCAATGCATTAAGAACACAGGAAGGAGGGAGAGAGTGAAAGAGTGAGGAGATAATCTTACACAGGTGTCTGTTTTTTTTCCTTCTGTTTTTGAGGAGGAAATATGTCTCGCCTCTTATCTGAGCGCTGATGTGGGATCATTAATTTGCCTGCTTCTTCTCTCGCTGCTCCTGCTGAAGCCTGCCGTTTCAGTCGATTGCCTACGGTCGTTAGGACAAGAAGCAGAAATGGAGGCATAAAAAAACGGCGAGGAGAAGGGATGAAGATTTATGTAGACATGCACACATACATACAAAGAACACATACAATAGGTTGTAGACAGACACAAACACGACTCCACACCCACGCGATGAAATCGATTCCTTTCAATCTCTCACATGCATTCACATGCACACCAGCCTAATCGCAGCTACTGTGTAAAAAGCTGAAATGAATAGCTGGATGGACTGATGGACTGTCTTCATTATGTTCCAGTCCGCCTCTAAAAACCACTGGGAGGAGACGTGGAGGTAGGAGAGGTTTTAAATCACCATAATCCCTTCCCAGTGCCTTTTCACTCCTGCTTTTAAGTCGCCTCTCTTGCTCCCTTTTCTTGTATCTCTTCCTATTTGTCCATGTCAAACTACCCATGTGAGGAAAATAGGTGCCCTTCACTGTGAAATAACGTTCGGCTTTTTCTTCAAATAAAGAAAAAGGACACTGTTGCGGTCCTAGAGGGCTTCCAAGCTCCCAATCAGAATATTCCACTTTACTATGCATTCATTTCTAAATCCCATGGACCCCTGCTGGTACCCCCTCTCATTCACATTGTGGTATAATTCTCAGCTTTAAATGCTCCCATCAATTAGTGGTAGTCTGAGGATTGCTTAGGGCAGCAGAACTACACCTCAGTGATTCAACCTGTCATCTTTTATAGATGTTGGTGAGTCTAAGGCACATCTGCCCTCAGAGGGACCAGTGTGCCGAGTGGTCAGCCGTGGAATCCATTCTCCAGAAGTGGTCCAATAAAGTAGGGGAATAATGAGCAATGGAGCGTGAAAACGAGAGGCTTGGCTGAATAACAAGGTCGGTATTATTGCATGTGCTCCATTTATATTGACGATGAGGCCAAGAGATCTTAAAGAAGTGTGCCTTTTCAGAACACTCGCACACATACAGCGGACTTTTTATCGGGCCCAATTACACAAACTAACATTGATTCTGTTTAAACCACAAACCAGTGCAGCATTTAATGAGCCTCAGTGCTATTAAAACCTGGATTTTTCACTATAACCCTGCTATTAAAACATTCTAAATCAGCTCGGTCTTTTCAGAGGCGTAGCAGCTTTCTGTAAACTGTGGATTCTACACTTCTGCTCACTAATTACAGGTGGGAGTACCAAAAAGAAACTGCAATTTAAAAAAAAAGAAAAAAAAAAGAAATTACAAGATCAACTAAAGAAGGTGCATTCAGATTGTACTGCTGATAACTATTGATTTTCCAAATGGGAACAAAAAAATAAGCTTAAATTAAAAGCAATTATTCACAACATAGCAAATGAAACAAAAAGACATGGAACAAAAGCAGAGAACACAACAATACAGATTGGCAGTGAAAATGACATTTACGGGGTCTGATCTGGATAAAAATATTCTAAAATAATGAATGTAATGAATAGAGTAAAAACCAGTTGTGAGTCAAAACTGAAGGGTTTATCAACAGGGCATTGCCAACCCACTGACCATTGTTCTCCACACCCAGCTTGACATCCCCCACAGAAGCTATTGTTATGAAGGTCACTTTGCGGAAAAGAAATGAAAAGGGTTTCATTGCAGAAAGTTCAGGGTGAGGACCTTCGCTTCATTGAGCCACTGCTGCATTATGCTCCTGTGGATAACTTACACTATTCACTTGGTACAATGCAACGTGAACTGTGCAGCTCCCAGTTGGACCACATGAATGAGGAGACCTGGAGCCTGGCCATTGGTACTTTGTCAAAAAGTTACCCCAAGTTGGCTGACAGCCTCCTGGGAGGCAACACACACACTGGAAGGTCAGATCCAAGTGTGGGTGACACTGTGTCTGCATGACGGTGGATTTTTTTTTGTGTGTGTTTGCTTGTTTTGTTTTTGTGTGTGTGCTAAATAACAGCAAAACATTATTTTGTACTGTGCTAAATCATTTGTAGGATGCATGGCTAGCTTGTATTTTGCACTTAAAAGTCCATGTGTTTATATTTTTGTATTTTATGTTACAAAATTATTCAGCTGTCCCAACATCCCAGCATCTTGTGCATCACCATTTCAGTAAAAGTTTTAGGTACAGTAGACACACTAAATGAATATTTTATAATATTCTAGTTATTGTTTAAAATAAATGTACAGCGTACCACAGCAGTAGCTACAATCTTTTAGCCCCTGTCAGCGATTTGCAACTTCATTCCCCACACACACTTATGGGATGTTAATGAGGAAGCTTCTTCAAACCTCCGACTGTAGGTTGAAGAGTAATAATTGTGCAAATGTGTGTGTGTGTTCGTGGATGGCAGAGAACCTTGTTCACGTATCATAAAAGTTGCTACATGGGATTTCAACTCTGTCTCTCTGCTTTCAATTAAGCTGATAATGAGCTGACATTAAGGTCAAGCATGGACAGCGGTGCAGGAGAGTCATGAACATTAATGAAAAGAAAGTTGTCAGAGTAGCCAGTGAATATTATGTAACACAGTAAGATTTCAATATGACCCTGCAGTGAGAAGCCTCTTTATGTGTTTGTGTGTGTGGACTATTAACTATATATCTGGTCAATAAAATTTTGTTTGGATAAACTGGTGTGTATATTTTCACTCTTAAGCACATTTCACATGCAAAGTTCTTAACAAGTAGAATAACCGCATTGGTCTTCATGTAAAATGTGCCATTTGCATTCACATCAAAAATGGCAGGTGCAAAGATTTATTCCTTATTTACCTGTAACATGGGCAGGCGCCCATGTCACGGTTCAGCTTTTTAGGAAGACTAATAAAATTGATCCTCTATGAAAGAGGAATCTAAACTTCTTTTGAGTGGGGGCCATATAAGATAACGTAAAAATATGTGGAGGCCATCTGCTTCTCACATCATATGGGTTATAAAAAATAAAAAATCCAATTCAAATGACGCAAACACAACTGTTTCATCTTTCAGTGGAAAAATATTCAACTTTCCACTGCTCCTGAAAGCAACAGCCCTCACTGTCAACTTTACACTTCTTTGCTATGGCCAAATCTGCTACCTAGCGTGAAATGTCTGCTGTTAGGTAACTGTTTGTTTTCTTGTTTACCATGCATTTATGAAAACACATAAGTTCCAGCTCCATAGTTCCTAGTGGGTACATGTCCACAAACTGTACGATGGTCCTGCTATGAACTGAAAAAATGCAGAGTGATCTTGCTTGATTGACATTTACAGTATATTTTGAAAGACAAGCCATTGAAAATAGGCCTGCAGGGTCATGATTGGCCCCCGTGCCAGACTTTGGGCATGCCTACTTTACAAGAAAATACATTTAATGACTGAGGATAGTGGATCAGAAGCTAAAATATATAAAGGATACATTCAGGCTAGCCTATTCTACTGTGTACAACCCAACAACCCAATCGCCATAACAAATATTGGCATTTTACATTACTGCAAACCACAGATATGTGACAGGGGATATGTTGAAAATGTATGTTTAATTATGTTTCAACAATGCTATGGTTGTTTGGTTATGTTTAGACAAAAAAAAACTTGGTTGTGGTTAGGAAAAGATCATACTTTGGCTTAAAATACTTGGTTGTGGTGCCACAATTGCTGCTTGAAATATTACGATGTTTCACTGAAAACAACTGGCTGTTTGTTGGTCTCAAACTGTGGTCTGCAGCTCAGCAGCCCTCTCCCCATCTGCCGTCCCCTCCACCTCTTGATGACAAAGTCAGCTCCTATACATGTAATATGAATGGTGTCACTTCAGAAACATTGATATGATACATCTGAAACATACAAATGTAACATAGCTGTGCATTGCAGAAATGTGCAATCACAACATTAAATTTTGGCAGTTGGGCCGCTGTACTTCAGTGCCATCTCATTCTTTCTGAAAACAAAACATGGCCACCCATGTTTTTGTTTTTGTTCTGGTGATGGTCCAAAGCTTGTGGGAAATGGTGTTTCTATGAGGCCACCAGAAACTAAAAGATGGTGAGAATATCACTTCTCTCACCGTCTCAACAGAGGGAGCGAAGAAGTGATTTTGAATAAGGCTTTCTTGCCTCTGAGCCAACAGGGTTGAGCCATATAGATATCTATATAAGCATATAATTTAACACACAGCCAAATCTGAAGAATGTTCTGACCATTTCCTACAGAACAAGAAATGTGTTGTATGTTTCCGACCGTGATAAACTAATGCTTCATTCACATTTGCTACCTCTATGTAGTAGCTTGAGAAAAAAGAAAGAAGAAATAAAAAATGTTCCAGCCATTAAAATTATGTTGTAATAAAACTTTGACGGATGATGGCATATGTTGCCCATATGTCTTGTCTAAATCCAAACCCATATCTTTTGCCCCCAGCTAAATGCCTGACATGAAGAATCTTGGCCATTTTCATACAATATCACAACACATCTCTCCTCCACAGCAGCTCATACACATACCATACACTATATATGTATACTATATCTGCCATAACTGTACTGTCATGCATTATTTTAGTATGGGGGTAAAGAGAAGCCTGTGGAGGAGTAGTTGGCAGTGGTGCCAGCCACCCCAGCACTCTGACAAGATTACCTCTCCACCCAATTCAATTAGAAGCCCACTTTAGTCACCGCTCACCCCTTCAGGATCTCCATAATCATAACAGATGGCTTTCTATGAGACACCCACCATCTTTCACCTTTAGGAGGCCTGGAGAGAAGCAGAGCTGAAGCACTCATCATGGCACAGCAGTGGATCACGCTGAGTCTTTTTCACTGCATGTCAGACTGATCTTTTGTAGCTGATCGTGTGTGTGGTGTACGGAAATACTATTTTAATATGAGTGAAGGTGTAGTCAGTATTACAAAAATAACTAAAATGGGGCCAAGTACCAGGAAAGCCCTGGAACAAAAAAACTGCATAGGAGAAAATATAGCAGATTTTCCTCTTCAGTAGTTTAAGAAGTGAATATATAAGCTACATTACTTTAGAGGAAATTTTTTTATAGTGCACTTTGATTGACTTGACTGATTGGCAATCCATGTTCTTCTGTAAGAACTCATTTGAGTTAGGGCTTTTGAGACATTCCCTCCTTCACTATTTGCAAAGAACAGACTATGAGAACAGATGACTTTCAATCATTTAAGTCCACTGAGTCTTGTAATATCAGACTTCTACTCAGGCAGTCTGAGGACGAACAAGTGAGAAGTCAAGCGCTGCTTTTGTCTTTAACATCTCAGAATTCTTAGCAACAGTTCTTTAATATTGATACACAGTTACTGCAAATTAACGGTTGTACTAATGACATTTACCTTTGCATTGCAGCATAGTGTACTCTACATGTGAATGTTTTTTTATCTGTAAAAATAAGGCTAGTGTTGTAATCACGATTGTGTAGGATCAAAGGGTTTAAGACTGAGAAGTTATCTTTTGGTTTTAATTGCAATTAACATCAAGTTTTCTGCAATTTTGTTTTATGCTACTGATCATCAGAGTTTTATTATCTCAACCCTGCTGGAAATGCAGCAATGTCTCAGTCAAAAAAACATCTGATTATGGTGCCACTATCCTTGTTGACAAAACAGCAACAGGTTGCCACAAAACCCTCAAGTTTGGGGACCTAAAAAGCTGCTGGGGAAAAAAAAGAAATCATACTGAATGTTCAACTTCCCATTTATTCGCATGACCGTTACGAGCCAGCCGGGAGGACATGCTGTAGCAACCATGACAACATCAACAAAACTGAGATCACACCTTACACATTTTGTGAGACTGACACCAAGTATGGCAACACATTGTGGTCAAAACAGTGTAATAGTACAGCTGTCTACATCCCCCTTTTGCAACAGAAACAACCTTCGTACTCATCCAGCTTCACATATGCTTTGTATCTTGTCTAATTTAGATACTTAGAATTTGGCTTAGAAACTCTACCAAACCTAGTGAGATACATGGAAGTGGTTGACTGAACTAGGCTCTTGTCC
The DNA here is from genome assembly GCA_019142605.1 of Cephalopholis sonnerati. Classification (NCBI taxonomy): domain Eukaryota; kingdom Metazoa; phylum Chordata; class Actinopteri; order Perciformes; family Serranidae; genus Cephalopholis; species Cephalopholis sonnerati. The sequence goes on from JAGQAX010000023.1 coordinate 7,403,262, forward strand.
TGTGTCTCTACACACTTTTGTAACTCTCTGCTGGGAGTCTTTGCAGCACTTTTTTTTGTGACATTGTCCTGACGGTGTACGTTCAGTGTGATCAGGTTTTTTAGTCATTTGTGTTTTGTCCATCTATAGTTCAGGTGTGTGTTGGGACACATCTGGTTTGTTTGCATGTGTAATTGTCTTTGGAGGCTGAGGCTCCATCACATGCAGAACATGACGTTGTTTGCATCTATATTCCTTTTCTTTAGACTCTACCACCTATGAACGAATTTTGTAAGGTATGTATCTTGAGTCTTACTACTTGATTTGGTGTTGGGGGAACCAATGACTTGCTGGTCCTGTCATAACAGTGTTTCTTAGCTTTGTGCTTCTTCATGAGCTGAGCTTCAACACTGGCTACTGCTTTTGCAGCTGGTTTTAGCAGCTGCATGCAAATGGGCAGGTCTGTTCAAGTCCATATGGACAACAGTCTTTGTGAGAGTGAACCAAGGGATCTTTTCTCAGGGCATGTTCATTATGTTTAGTAAATTCAGATAGAAGTCTATTCCATCTCTTTTTGTTGTGTCTAACTGTCTTTTTGCACACCTCACAGCTCTTTCACTAAGACAGTTGGACTGTGGATACTCAGGACTGCTTGTCACATACAGGAAGTCCAGTGCCATTGTCTGAGTACAACTTCTGTTGTATGCCGTGGACTTGGAAGTAGCGTTTTAGCTTGTTGATTACAACTGCTGAGCTGGTCAACTTCAAACCATCCAGAGTATGAGTCCAAAGGCACGAGTCCACAAGATTATGATGGTTGTTCTTCTATTCGACTGGGTCTGTGGATACAACAAACTAACACAGATCAGGAACTGTGTGTGATTTAAGTGGTCCTTTTTGTTAGTGGGGCTTCAAGCTGTTACAGATAGTGCATGCCTGAATGACAGTCTCAATTTCATCATTTAATGAAGGCCAGAGCACACTTCCCCTTGCCCTTCTTTTTGTGGATTCCACACCTGGGTGTCCTTTGTGCAGCTCTTTTTGATATTCAGTGCGCAGAGATGTGGGGATAACTGCTCTGCTTCCTTTCATGATGATGATATCTTCAACAATGACTTCATCATAGAAACCAAGAAATGTCTAGTCTCTGCAGGCACATCGCATACACGTCTTCGCCAGCTGTTTTGAAAGAAGTAGGTGACGGTCTGGAGACTTCCTTGAGCCACTATGAATGGCCATTACCTCCAACTCAAGCTGTTCCTCCTTTTGGGGACAGACATCGGGCCTTGGTGCATTTAAACTCAAAGTCCATGTAGCCATAGAACTTGTAACAGGCAAAAACCACTGCTAGCAACTTCTTATCTGTGCGTATCTCTTTTCTGTCTGGGTAAGTGTAAATTATGCATATGCCACAGGTTTGCCATCTTGGAGACAGGCAGCTCCTATTCCATGCTGGGATGCGACACAGGTAAGAGTCACTGGTTTTTGCGTGTTGAAGTATTGAAGCACAGGTATCTTCAGCTTCTTGTTGCATCTTGTTGATGTTGCGTCTAGCTCCATACCACATCCTTATGCACTAACTGGTGTACTGGTGTAGACAGTTCACTTAGGTTTTGGATGATTTTGCCTAGGTAGATAATCATTCCTAGGAAGCGTTGGACAGCTGTCTTGTCCTCTGAAGGTGGCATTTCACTGATTACTGTGATTTTTGTTGGATCTGCTTTGAGTCCTCCATCTGTGAACATGTGTCCGAGATAGCTCACCTCCCTGAGCCTGTACTTATACTTTTTTGGGTTAAGCCTGAGCTTTAGCAGTCTGGCTCGATCCAACACTTTCCTCAGGTCTTTGTCATGCTCCTCAACCCCCTCTGCCAACGATGATCTACGGTTATGGCGCATAGGTATCCAGAGAAGATTTGTTCCATTGCTCTTTGGAAACCTCAGATGTGGTTGTGTTAATTCCAAAAGGAGGTTATATCTGCCAAAAAGAGTTGCAAATGTTCTTTGGAGAGATGAGGCATCATCCAGTTTGATTTACCAGAAGCACCTTTTTGTACAGAGAACAGAGAAGACAGTTGCACCTGACATCTGTGCTGCTACCTCCTGCACTGTGCTCATGGGATGGTGAGGGCGCATCAGTGCTTTATTTAGGTCCCTTAGATCAGTGCAGATGCGAATGTCATCAGTCTCTTTTTTTTTTTCTTCATTGCCACAGGGATGCACCATGGGGGGTTAACAACTGGTGTTACATCTGGATTTATATTCAGTCACAGGTAAGTGGCCAACTTCACCTTTGAATAGATCTGCATATTCCCCAAACACTCTCTGTTACAATGTCTGATCCTAAGCAGTGTTTATGAGGTGTTCTTCTTTTGCCGTTTATTAGATAGGATGGAGTAAGTGTGAAATGCTGCAATGGGGCTGCAGGCTGGAATCGAACATGTGACCACTGCAGCAAGGACAGTGGCCTTTGTACGTGGGTCATCCAATCCACCCGGTGAGCTACTGGATGCCCCTATGAGATGAACTTCTTTGCTGAGGGTGACCAGTTTCATCCTTAGGCTGTCCTTCAGGCCCAGGATGGATTGTACACTTGCATTCGCGACTTGAAAGTACAGATTGTATGGCTGGTCGTGTAACGAGCAATACACAGCAACAATCAGTTTGATCCTCGCTCCTCCAAAAGCAACAACTTTGACTTGCTTTAGTGGCTTGAACAATTTTTCATTGTGCCTCATGACTTTGTACATTTACAGGGAAATTACATCACATTTAGCACTTGTGTCCACTTTCAACTTAAGGAATTTGTCATTAACAGCCAGCATGCAGTGTCCTTCCTTCTTGTAATATCCATCATCAGCTTGAACAGAGTTTATGTCATCGTTGTCATGTAATGACAAGCCTTCAATGTTAAATGTGTCGTCATTCTCTGTGTCTGTTTCAGCTGACAGCTCATTTACCTGTTTTAGTGATTTGACTGTATTTGTAGATCTGCATTGCTTTTTTAAGTGATTTTGCTTCTTGCAGTTGTAACATTGTTGTCCAAAAGCTGGGCATGGTTCATGTTTTTGCAGCTTAAACTCACTGTGGATGAATTTTCTGGTTTCGATGTTTGTTTCATTTTACCCTTGAATGTGCTGCTGTGTTTCATCTGCACAGCCTCCACACTGGCAGCTGTCACATGTTTATGTGCAGAAAGGGCTTTGTTGTGCTATTCTGTGAGCTCACTTATTTGACAAATACATACAGCTTTAGCTAGTGTGAGGTCAGTGTCTCTCAGCAAGGCATGTCACTGCAAATTCCACAAGCCAGCCTGTCTTGGATGAGCTCATCTAGCAATGCACCGACGTTGCAGGTTTTAGCTTGCTTTCATAATGTACTCGCATATGCTTCAATTGCTTCACCAGGTTTTTGGTATCTGGTATTGAAGTTGTGCCCCTCCATTATCACATTGGTCTCTGGGTTGCATATCTCTTTGAATTTCTTCTTCAGGCTTTCAGGATCTTCCCTGAACTGCCTGTGCTATGAACTTGTTCTCTGCCAACATGACCACAGGTGCTAGGTGAATAACCGCTCTCTAAATAGCCTTGGAATCTGCGAGATGGAGGAGTATGTAGGCTTTAGTTCTGGCAGGTTCATCACTGTGTGCGGCGGCAATGAATATTTCATATTCGCGTTCAAACTTGTGCCAATTCTCTGCCACAATTCCATCAAAGACAAGAGGGTCTGGACGCACTGTGCGGGCTTTGCACGGCAGCACTTTTCACTGACCCTGCCGGCTCTGACAAGCTGTCCGAGAAGTGTGGTCATACTGGGAAATATCTCACTTCTGACACCATGTTGATTCATCGACTAGAAATCATACTGAATGTTCAACTTCACGTTTATTCACATGAATGTTAGGAGTCAGCCAGAAGGGCATGTTGTAGCAACCATGACAAGACAACGTCAATAAAACTGAGATCATGTTTTACACATCAAGACTCACATCAAATACGGCAGCACTCTGGGGACAAAACAGTGTAATAGTACAGCTGTCTACAGGTCGCTATGAAACTACAAAACACCCATGTTTGGTGCCGAAGTAGCCACTGGAAAATCATTGAGGGCTCACCAAAAAACACCCACATTTGGTGTCTAAATAGCCACTGAAAAAAAAAAATAGATTTCTAAAAACACCCACATTGGTGACTAAAAAATAGTTGAAAACACAGCAATGTGTGAGCTGCAGTCTGGCAGATGTCTAGTCTAGGTGTCACGCCATCCTCCATCCCCTCTACCTCCAGATGGCAAGGTCAGCTTATACGCTATGTCACTTTAGAAATGTTCATATGATACTTATGAAATGTGCAAATGTAATATTTTTGGTTTATAAAAACATACAATGCCAACATTTTCTTGTAACAACTAAGCTGTTTTCTGTATCACTCCATGAAATTCAAGATTTTGTGTAACTTTGTTGAATTCATGGGGAAACAGTTCCAATACTCTGACCAAATACCTGCAAAAACGAATGGCATTCCCATCAGCTCTTCACTCTTGCTAATGCTAATTAGCAATTGTTAGCATGCTAACACACTAAGCTACAATGGTAAACAATATGCCTGCTAAACATAAACATGTAAGCATTGTCATTGGGAGCTGTAGACACTATTCTCATTTTCTACTGATATGTCTTATTTCAGTTTTTTTTCTTGTGATGACCATGACAGTAGAGAGAGTGTTGCTACTGCTGCCCTGAGCAAGATGTGGATGTTTACCCAATTGCCTCTACTGAGTTTATAAATTTTTTGTTATCAACATTTATTCATTCTTTGCTCACCCTTAGCCAGGCCTGAGAATCCTGATATAATTATCCATCTTTGTGATGCTTAATGTTCGGTTATTTCTTGAGTTTGATTTAGTTTTTTTCCTCACTGTAAAAAATATTTTATTGTTTTAAAATGGGCAAGGGATTTGTGTCTTTTAACAGACTGTGGGCCAGTGAGTAAATCCAGACACCTGAGAGTGTGTCATGCAGTGATGGTGCTGTATCGCGGCGGGACCATAGCAGAGTGTCCTGCCCTGACATCAAACTCCATTTGCGATTCCTCCAGAGCTGGTTTCCTCCCCACTCTATTTTTCATGTAAACTATAAAATTCTTCCTTGTGTGTGGTTCATGCAGAATAAATGAGGCCCCGGTTGGGTCATTTCATGATACATTTTTAAAATACCCAACACATCGGTCCCTTTGTGGCGCCTCGGGCTAAGGCACATACCATGTCCTCGTGTCATTATGAGTCTGGGTCCAGCTTCAGACCCCTGTCTAACGCCATCCTAGATTTCTTTCTCACCTCCTCTCCTCTTTTCACTCCACACAACAAGACTTGAAAAGCACCAGAAATGGCATCAAACTTTATCAAAAAAGAGCTGCTCTGCTGATTGGCTGTGTACTGTATGAAGACAACATTGTGGCTGCTTGCATGTGATGGGAATCGAGTTTCTCCCGCTGAGAGGGAAGTTGGCACCAAAGCGCCTCTCGGTGTACACAAAACAGTGGATCAAAGGCACCAACGAGTCTTTTTGTTTTGGTAAGATGAGGATGTTCAGAGAATAGAAAGCAAGCATCCAAACAACAGGCGGTGCAGTGATATCGCTCAAGCCTCTTTTGTTGTTTAGCACCGCTTTTCTTCAGTTTTGCTTGAACATAGATGATATGCTATTGTGCTCACGTCTATACTGTTAAATTACATTCTAAAAGAAGACATAAACCAAAAAAGCCTCAGTATATGTGTTTTTTAACAAGTTTTTCAAGACCTGGAATGAACTGCACAAGAGGAGTGAGGCAGCAGTCATTGCCTTTCTTTCTGCACTTTATGTTATGTGTGTGTGTGTGCGTGTGTGTGTGTGTGTGTGTGATCAAAGCGTCTCTATCCCACCATGTGCTGATCCAGCCCAGGCCAGATAGAGCTACTTAGTCCCCATAATGTCCTGGGGTCCCCTCTCATCGCTGCCTTTGAATCCTGTCACAGATAACAGTGCAGATTATATGCCTCTCCTGAGTCACTTTCAAGTTGACTGTACTCCAAAATCGCAAATCTCTCAATCTGACTGCGTACACATCTGCGGCAGAGAGCATCACTATCCGGGCTTCCATCTGACTTTGTTGTTTCTATCGGTGAACAACTGGAGGGATGTCTTGTGCACAGCGTTCTTGAGGAGGAGAAGCAACATGCATGCTACACCAGGGTGGTAATGTCATTGGCAGGCAAAGGTGAAAAAAATTAATTGTGTTTTACACAATCACCTATAGCTGGGCCATTTAAAATAATGCGAAAGTCAAACATATACTGGAGAGATGTTGGTCCTTAGCTGCAAAGTCACTGCACAACAACAATCATGGCACATATGAGGAAGAAAAAATATATATATGTATATATTTACGAGATCTCCATTTAAGTATGTATGTATGTATCTGTGCTATTGTTTGTGTACTTATGTTTGTGTTTGGATGTGTATATGAGGGGAGACTTGAGAGACTGTTTGTGCATAATGTGATCGCACTAGCGCAGGACTTCCAAATTTATATTCAGGTCATATTGACCCCAAGTACCCATGTGAGAATTTCCCAGTAGAGGTAAAGTGTAAAAGCAAAACTGTTCAAATGTGTGCTTTAGTTTACATTTTAGAAAAAAACAGCAAAGGTACTGCCAACAATGATTTCTGCTGTTTTTCCTTTTGTGAGGTCATACTGACATATGAGGACAAAAGGGTGAAATCATAATTGAAAATTCACTTGTGTTAACTAGCTTTTTCCTAATAAGTGTAGAGACCTGCATTTATTATTCTTTCTTGCACCTTTGGGGTTTCAAGTCTCCTGGTGTCCCAGAAGGTACAGTACTTGTTAGACAGAGCCGTGAGCAGTATTCAGGGCAAGTTTTTACAAAGGAGCAACCTCTGAGACTGAAAAATGAAGCCAATGCTGAGGTGCCAAAAACTGCAGTTCCTTTAATGGCCATTTGAGGCTGGCTCAAAGAGGGGTTAATACCTATAGACCCCCATGTTAAAATGCCCAACTTTACAGGAGAAATAAACATGTTTACAGGCTGGTACAAAAATAGTTTTTGTCTATATAGCAAATTTCCCTGTTCATGACATGCCCCCAGAAAGTGCAGCAGGCGTTAAAGCCAATTTTTATAGTGGCCAAACAGTGTAATTACACCGTCACATGATGCCCTGCAACCAAAATACATAATTTTCCTTTGAAAATTATGCAATTATCTCTTCCATTGCAAAAGAGATGTCTGTAATTCAGTGGATACATTTTTTTTGAGCATCACAAACTCTGCAATATGACTCGTTTCACTATCAGGATTTGATCTATTTGGTTTAATAACATTTGGAAGTTTAGAATCATCGCATGATTGAATCATTTATAAACTGTAAGTAGCTCAGTCGGTGGAAGTCTCTAGTGTGCATGCTCTATGGACTGCACAGTGTGGAATCAGTGCTGACCATCCTGGTAATTTTACACACGGCAGTTAAATCATTTTGGCGTTATGCGCAAATGGGACTCCGCCTTTGGTGCTGTATCCAGGTCTCTTTGATGGTTGATCACAACTGTACAGTGGGGAATTTTTATGTAACTTACCTCTTCAAATGTCATCAAGGATTAAAATTATGTATAATTAAGAGCATGGCTGCTTTGAGAGACAGGTGGGTGCTGTTGCCGCTGTTTACAAGTTCCTATTAGGATGACAGTGTTGGTTGGTGTGAGTCCAGAATCACAGAGCATAGGTGTAACAATAGCTGTTTCTATTTCAGTGTGTTTTTAGTTCATGAGAGTTAATTGTAACATTCAGGTTGCCCAAATAAGTCTTGGTCAGTGGTGGGGTTGTACTAAAAGACACTCTGAGGAGTTGCATGTTCAGTTTTTCTCAAAAGTGCATTTTGTTTTAATGGTTTTAAGCCTGTTTTTCACTAGCGAAAGTTAGCATCGCCATTAGCATTAGTATTATCACACCTAACCACAGCTGTAAGTGCACTGTGCTAACCAAGCTAGCAGCAAGCGTTAGAGTTAGCTCCACCTTCTCATCCAATTATGGTCACTTCTGGCTCTAAAAATTCAAGAAGGGACAACCAAAAAAACTCAAGGCTTCAAAACAGGACTTCACAGGCCAGTGGGTGACATCACAGTGGCTACATCCATTATTTTGCACAGTCTATGGTTTTAACCCTAGACCCTCTGAAACTCCTGAAATCTATATCTTATTTAACCTTGCAGAAATAAACTGTTATTACATTTGCCCATTGTTGTGGCCAAGAAATGCAGTTTCTCTGCTGTGCTGGTGTTCATGTCCCTGAACATGTGTGAATACAAGAAACGTGAAAAGGACAGATGGTGATACTCTGAATTGGGAATCTGTCCTTCAGCTGTATGCTCATGAGACTATAATAACAAGCATCCGCCTGGTTAAAGTGGCTTTGTGCAAGGAAGTGAAGGTCCACCAGCTACACAGTCCCCGATCTGTAGCTGAATATGCTTCATACTCCCTGTGGAGCGGCGATGGAAAACACCAAATTTTCAATGTGGCTGTAGGGGAAATGGAGAACTTAGGCAAAGAGAGGAATTAGAATTTAGAATGGGTGTAAATTGATTACTATTGGTAGAATTACTTGTAATACTCCATGTGAACATTTCTAATTTGCCTAACCTCTACTTCCACTGACATCAACACCCAGGTTTTTTTTGTTTGTTTTGTTTTTTATTTGAGGTGTCAGATGCATTTCCCATGACCATGCAACATGACTTTAATTCTGTGTTCCTCATACTAGGACAATGGAGTTAAGAGATGGTGAAAAGTTTAACCACAGTGCAGTACTGGTTCAGCCATCTGTGAGTCCAACTTTGTATGCACTTGCTGCTCCCCCTAATATAATAATCAGGGCTATTGCAGCTTTAAGAATGCATTTCAAAATGTGAGCAAGCCACAGGTGTCTCTGTTTGAGAATAAAAAACCTCTTTGAGTATATTAGGTATCTGCATAAAAGAGCCATTTTTGATTCCAGACATTTTCTCCAGAGGAAATTACACCATACCATGCCACATCTGCAACTGATTTAAATCCCTTGATGCTACACATCACAAAGCCAAGGACATTACTATCCATCAGGACCCCACCCACTGCCAAACTATAACTATCCTCCTCTCAGTCCTGGCACAGGTTATTAATGGAGACTAAGTAGTACACTGTGCAGTGTTTCCTTATGCTAATGGTCTTGTTGTCTGGCCTAAGAGGGAAGAAGCCCAAGCTCTGTCAAATGTAATCTTTTAATAAGGTTTAATACCAAAGAGAGAGCCACTGCCTCCATCGTCCCATCCCCTTACCTGTTTCTTTTTTGGGCTTGGCCGCTGCTCCCTCATGCAAGCACGCTGCAGCAGAGCACTTAGCTTCATCCGGGACGTGTCAGCGCTCAGTGGATGTGACGACTGAGAGGTGAGGAAGATGAGGAGGAGGGGGCTGGAGGGTGAGGGTGGGGGCTTGGTTACACACAGGGCCTTGTTAATGGGTACACAATGTGCCGAGAGACAAGAAGCAGCACACTCCAGCAGACAGCGCTGTCATCACAGAGGGAGAGACAAAGTGAGAGGGTGAGAGAGAGGAAGAGAGAGGGAGGGAGGGTTATTATTCTCCCACTTTGTTTATCGGTTATCATTGGCGAGCGCACAGACACGCAAGGACCAAAGCATTTGAAACATACACACAGGCGCTGATTGACACTCACACTATGCAGACACACACTCAGCGGTATGCAGGCAGGCAAAGACGCACATAGAAATAAGGAAATGAGCACATTCACACCCACGTACACACGCACAGCATGGTTAAGTGAATCTCCTAAATCACAAGCCAGTATTCAATTCATTAGGGAGCTCTTAGCAGCTGTTCTTGTCTAACCACATCAAGGCGCAGATTTAACACATGAATCTAAGACTGAACACTTAGATAAGTCTGCTTTCCTAAGAGATGGGGGAATTTTCTCAATAATAGTCTGCCCTGAAATTGGTTTTAAACCCTGAGTCATAAGTACCGTTAAGCTGGCAGTATACTGCAATCAAAATTAGTGTATTCTCATAGGCACCACGGTGGGTGTGCAACAAAAAAAGAAAAAAAAAAGTGCTCTGCATTAGTTTGTGATTGCTAAAATCGTCTAATTCACCGCTCCTAATTGCATCGTTGCCTGCAGTTAGTTGCAGTATTGTGGTTTCAATAGTTGTACTTTATTTTCATGTGAGCTGTGCGCACTTTTTTTCAATATAGAAGATTTAATTCTATTTAAGGATAATTCAGGTTTATTGTAATTTGGATCTCATTTCTATCAGTCATGATACAGGAACTAGTAACTCATCAGTTGCTGACAACTGAGAACACAACGACGTCTCTACAAAAAAACCTCTTACCCTGCACGTCTTTGAGCAATGTCCTTGTGTTCCCAGATTTCAGCAATCATGGTATTTAGTGAGCGTAATGTAATTATCACAGATAAGAATGATGACTAAATTGCAATAGTCCAAGATGATTATCATCATTATTTTAGCTTTGTAAGATATCAGTCCTCTATAAATCTACAAAAATGGTTCTGGGCCAAGTTGTACAGCTTGTTGTTGTACATTGTGTCCTCATACAACAATTGGTATGATGTCACGTTATGTACTCAACGTAAAGTTACATACTTTAAATAAAGGTTACATGGGTTAGGTTTAGGAGAAGAAGCATGGTTGGGTTGTCATCATGTTACGTACTTAACATAAGATTACGTACGTTAACATAAAGTGACGTAGGTTAGGTTAAGACAAGTAAAGTTACAAACTTAAGGTTAAGTTTAGGAAAGTGAAATTAGGTATGTAAGGTTTAGGAAAAGAATCAAGGTTTGGAGTCACACGTACGTACGTAACATAAACATACATAGCGGAGAGTCAACATATTATTTAATTTCATAACATTTTTTACTTTTGACTCTTTTACTCCATCAAAAAACTGCCATCAAAAACTACTTTAAGTTGTACGATGGAGAAAACAGTGAGGATTTTTAAGTGGATGCTGTCTGATGTTAAAATTGAAGCACATTTGAGTTTTAATTGTTCCAGCATGAGTTGTAACATGGCTAAAAATGGCAATAAACTAACATTTTTTATTAATAATCCACAATATTTCAGTCCAGCAACCTTTTCTATGTTGATTTCATACCAAGGATTTGATCAGATGATCTATAAACATAATGATGTTATTAAAATTTATCAGATGCAGCAGCTGGCACATATTCGCCTCCTTCCTCGTTGGCATATACATAAATCAAACCTACATAGTTAGTGAATTAGATTGATGGAAGTTGTAAAAAACACCTGTTTGATTTAGATTGTAGTTGAATGACATCTTACTGAACATAGAGTGCATGCTTTTTGGAGAGGCCTGTGTGCGATTACGCTCTGACTCCTGGAGGGTCAATATAGCAAGTCACTAAGCTTTACAGTCTAAGTTATATAGCTATATATATACACTGTATGACTTCAAGTTAAAGCCTAGTCCCACTTAAACAACGCCCAGTGTCTTTTACTAGCCCGGTGCGGCTACACATTTTGACAAACGCCTGTTTCAAGCAGTTCATTCTTATAGAAGTTCTTTAGCTATATATAACACAAGATTGTTGCCAACTCACTTGGTAGTAATAGAAGTTTTATTATAAGTCAAGTAATCAAGCATCTAGACAGTTAATAACGTGACTCACATTACAAATAAGCTACTGGTCATGCCTGCTAATGTGCATGACGTGTGAAAATTATGCTAACTAATGATGAACAGATACATGCCGACAGCTGTGTGGATTTTAGCTCCCCTACAAACAAAAACACATTTAAATTCGAAAAATATGCCTGCGTCTTAATGTTCACATTGTTAGTGCTAAACTAGTTTTCCAGCTGCCATTCCCTGCAGAGTGGACGAATCGTCTCAGATATGTTTACTACATAACTGGCCACACATCAGCATGATGACATCACAATGACTTACAACTGTAATGCATTACATTTAAGGTGACTCTGCCCTACTTAAACTTAAGTGACTTAGGTTTGGTTAGGTTTAGTAAATGTAGAATAGGTTTAGGAAAAGAAACATGGTGATGACATACAGGACTGGAGCACCACGCTAATGCAGGAAAGTTGTGTGTTTGTTTGACCCACCCCCAGTGCCTCCTTTCACTCCACGATACCACTTCTACCACTTCCCTCTTTACTCCCGTCAGTGCATTTGATATGTGATTTCAGCCTTCCCGATTACATGGATCAAATACACAGAATTGGCTGATGATAACGTGGGTTATATGGAAATTCTTGTGCATTATTTTTCATAGGTATATGTACAAAAAGTGCATGGAGCACAGCCACCTTTTATTTCACACACATTTTCAAGAACTTCATAGCAATGTATGATGTAACTGAAATCTCCTGTACATGCCACACTTGACATAATCTCCTTCATGTACTTAAGCTCCTTTCAGGAAAAAAGATTATATGTCTTGGCCACATTTGATGGCTGTACTCCTGAGTTAGTAGCACTTTTCAGATTGCCTACATTAGGTTAGTCTAATCAAGTTTTAGTAAGGCAAAAAAACAGCTATTATCATCTGCTTTGACCTGAATCATTGCTCATAAATAAAATACACAATACACCCAAGTGTAGCATTTGAAATACAGTCATCTGGTATTTAAATACATTACAGCAGCTTCATTATTTTGTGGCTGTTTATTGCTCTTTTCCAAGTGATGGATGGCTTTTAAATATGATGGATGGATGAGAAAAAAATTTAATGAAAGGGGTCGCTCAGTTTGGTAGACCATTAAACCAGCTGCACATATTCACCTCCTCATCCATCCTTTTTATCTAATGCTTGAAAAGACTATTCCTTGGTTCAGGGAACAAACATATCATCTGCTTTTCTTCTTTGTTTTGTTTTTGTACTGTAAAAAAAAAAAAAAAAACTGTAACAGTGCCAAAGTATTGACAATAGATTTTTTCCCACCTGACAAAATGCTACCTCACTTCAGAACACTTTTATTCCACTGTAGCTCATCCCGAGAGAGAAGCTCGAATTGTCAGAACACTAGCTCAAAATCATTTTCAGCCAGTTGTATTATAGATGTTGCTTTTACTTTTAGCACAGCCAGAGCATGTGTTGTCTCTGTTGTTGATTTCACCGTTGGGATTTACCAAACTCCACCCTCTGGAGCTGACGGATGGACCTCCAGTCACAGTCGACAGCCTCCGAGATCACGGCAAATATACTGGAGTATTCTGGAGCCTGTTCTCTGTGAATGTGTGGCTTGAGTTAGGTAAAGTAACCTTTAACTCGCCTGATAAGACCATCCTGATGATGTGAGCTCAACATTCTGTTTTGCTCCCTGTGTCAGTCTGGATTCAGTGCAGCCCCAAACATTTTAGGTGGGCAGGAGTACTCGCCTTCACAGACAAACTCCTTCAGCGTATTAGCATAACATAGTACTGGCTGGGGAACATCTTCATCAGCAGTGGAGCCAGTTAATAAATCAAGCTCTTGCCAAATCCAGTCAAAAGAACAGCAAATGCAAATGTCATTGTGATAATACAATTTTTCCACAGTCCCATCTGCTTACGTAAACCCCATCGATGACTACTGATGACGCATCAGGGTCTTGAAGAGTCATCCCATTCCATTAGGGAAAATTTCAATGTCAGCCTCTTGTAACTCTGTTCCAATGGGCAAGGGGGCACTCGAAAATGAGGAGAATAAAAAATAAGAGATGGGATTTGGCCAAAGTCTCCAACAGCTAAATAGCAAAGAATTGTTAGAAGAATTGTTATTCTAAAGAAGCAATACTGCCAAACAGAAGTAGCTAATGTGAAAGAACACATACCGAGGTGTACTGGGACTCCCGACACCAGATGAAAAGCAAAATTTCTCCAGATTGGTTCAAGGGTGGTTAGGATTCAAAGCACTCAGTTTAAGAATAAAGACTCTCAACTGCTGTCTGGAGCTTGCACAGTATGCAATCTGCTTAACTTAAGCAAAGGCTCCGTGTTTATACTCAGCTGTCAAAAACAATAAGCTCATGGACAACATGGTGGGCAGCTCAGGCTGGCGATGGAGGGGTGTAGAGGTCACACACAGAGAGACAGAAGAGGCAAGGAAGAGGAGATGGAGGATGGAAGTAGAGAAATATGTGTGACTGATTTGTGTGTGTGTGTGTGTGTGTGTGCAAACCAGTGAGTAAGCAAATGCGTATGTTAGTGAGAGAGACAGACTGAGAGACATGCCTCCACCAGTGCTGAGGGCAGCAGGTTTTTGGCAGAAGCAGCGCTTTCGTGGGCGGAGGGGAGGAGAAGGGGACGAGAGAGGAGGAAGTGGAGGAGGAGGCAGAGGAAGAGAGAGGATTTGGCCGTGGTACCGGCGCCCAGGCATGTGGTGATGGCAGGGTTGTGTCAGGCCTGATTGGCTCCGGTCTTTGATGGAGGCTGACCTTGAGAGCTCGCTGCCTTTAACTGACTCTGACTGCTCGGTGAACACCAGCCGGACACATTCCCGCGCTCTGTCCCCGAGGCCACAGTCAGCAGGAGGCAGCCACGCAGGCATGAGATGTGCACTTCACATACTAACACACACTCACTACACATGTGTGCTGAAGTCACTGTAGCTGGCACTTCACAGAGCATCAAGATTTAAAGGGTCAGTTCACTCAAATTACAAAAAGACCTTTTCTCACCTACCTCTAGCTGTACAACCTAGCATGTATGCTAGTTTGACCATTAGCATTACACCAAATTGCTGTATAAGGACACTATGTTCTGCTCCATTTGTGGGCAAGTTTCATTCACAAAAAAGTCAAAAAGGTTAAAAAATGTATTTCACACCTTGGAGCCTGAAACCAGCAGACAAAAACATACATTCAGGAGTGTCAGTTGTGGCATTGGATGACATGAAACATTTGAAAATATTAACTCAGCTGCCTGACAATGCCATTAGACTAGCACTGTACTGTGACTGAACTGTTTGACACTAAGATGAATGGTAAAAAAATGTAATGACATTGTACTGGCTTATGTGACTGGACTGTGGCAAGGCCTAGCTTTAATTTAGAGTTTTTAGAGGATACTATTACTTGTCCTTCAAACCAACCAAAAACCCACAGACACTTTAAAATGACTCAGATGACAGTGAAATGATGGACGGAGACAAAGAATTCCCCCAAGATTACAAAGTTTGTTAAACAATGTAAGAGGACAAAAATAGGTATATATTAAAACAGGAATCCTATCAAAAGCTAGTATCAAAAGGTACAAGGTATATAAAAATGCAAAGAACTGGAACAATGGAGTGCTAAAAGATGGCAGGCACAGATCGCAGACAGTAAAGGAGGGATGAGAAATCAGGCTGGGATAGAGTACCCACCTATGTCGCTATGCTCCACACACCACGCGCACAAACACACAGCAAAATAAGAAAAATGTGATTAGTGAAGGAGGAGCAAAAATTACCACAACACACAGGTGAGTGAGGTAGAGGGGAGAAACTATCACCAAAACCCTCCACCATCGACAGTCGCACGCCAACAATCCTGTTGCATCCAAACAGACAAAGAACAAGTTAAATTATTTCACAGAGATTTTTGGCAAACTTAACAAATTAAGCTTAGGGTTTTAGCAGCATAACCTGAACAAAAGGGAAAGAAAACGAACAAACCAAAATCACCAAGAACAAAACAAAATCAAATTGAACAAAACAGCAGCGGCAGTAGCGTCTACAAAAAGAGCAGATTAATGAATTAATACACTGCCAGACAAATACATAATACAAAATGCAACATTGACTTTTACCTCTCCTGTCTGACTACTAGCACCGCTCTCACAGAAGGCCAAATACACTGGGAAGTAAGGGTCGCTATGGAGCAGGACCTAAGGTACAAAGCAGATGTTAAATCACAGCATTTTACTTAAAAACAAAAACCTAAAACCACGACACACCAGAATAGAGCCAGTCACAAGCTGTCAGAACCCTGGGAGCACAGGGACAAAAGTCTGTACAAAGAGTGAGGTGTGGGCTTATATAGTGAACCAAACAAACTGAGAACCAGGAAGTAGTAGGGACTGAGGCCTGTCTGACTCTACAGTGGCTCAGGAGGGACATAACTCGCTACACTTACATGGAGGACGATCAGTGGGACAAGTTCTCCCAAAGCTACAATTGCTAACCTTTACTTTAAAACAGATGGTTGGCGAAACACATCATGTTCCACCTCCTCCTGATAGTGCTTTTAATGGCATTTGCTAGAATTCACCGCACCACATCTGAGGAGTCTTTAACACAGCTGTCAATCATTTCAATCATTGCATATGGACTAAACCAAAACTGTCAAACTAGGCAGCGCTGATCAAGTATGAAAAATTATTCTGTTACTGCATTGCATATTTCTCATCTGAAATGTTTTCAAAAACATATTTTTGTGTACTGTTAAGCTGCAAAATGAGAAAGTTTGTGATCCCACTGCCATGCTCAAATGATCTAATTTTACTGCTTAACAGTTCACTAAAATGATTCATATTTGATCAGCGTTGTCTAGTTTGACAGTTTAACTGCGTTTCACAAGCAGTGATTGACATGATATACAGCTCTGTCAGATCTGATTGCTTGTTTTTCTTCATGTGCAGTGGATTCTAGCAAATGCCATTAGGAGCATCATCAGAAGGAGGGGTGAAATGATTTTTTTTTTTATTGATTATCTGTCTCATGGAGACTGTCTGGATGTAGTGACAGTTTCAGCAAATATGAAAAAAAAAAAAACTGATAAAGTTACCACCTGTAGCTTTAAATGACTCATGCACGCCACTGAAGACCAGTAACACAAGAGGTCTATGAGGTCCAGGGTCCTGGTTACTCTGGATAATCTGCAGACTATTTATCATCCACTAACCGTCTTGTGCTGGGATGGTGGCATAATTTTCATAGCTGATGTTACAACCTGGACACATACACATACAAACTCTGCATAGCTACATATCGCCAGAGGTGTAAGTGAGAACATATATTATGTACTTAGGGTGAACTGACTATTTCAATTTCCACAGCACTGTAAATGAAGAACAAAAATGTACTATGTTGCCCCACAAAGGTTTTGACAATAAACACAAAATGTACCTATTACTTCCATAGGTTTTGTTTCTCTTTTGTCTGCCCCAGATGATAATTATTCATGCACTTTTAACTTTTTTAATTTTAACTTTAGCTTTTAAGTGGACATGAATGAAAAGTTCTTAAAGTGCTCTTAAAAATGGAGGTTTGAACATTTACTGTCCAATAACAGCTGGGCAAACTCCATCTGCTGATAAAGATTATGTGATGTGATTGAAAGCTCCACAATAGCCACCTAATGGACCTTGTGGTGAGGTTGCCTTCTCAAATACTGCTTATGTTTGATGTATTTGTCCTCTTTCAGATTATTACGCCTGATGGTGCCACAACATTTAGTGTTTAGTTTAGACTGTAAAGCTAAACAGTAACCTTAGATTACACCTTTTTAAAAGTCCTAAAGATGAAAAAGTCTTTTCCTTATCGTGTTATCCTTGTGAGGACAAACTGAAGTGATGACGGTGTTACAGCACACAGACATATGTGTCATAGTATCCAGCTGTGAATGAATCGGAAAGGATAGTTGGGACCCGAGGCACCTGTGGTGGTGAAGGTCACACGTTGAAGTGGTTCGTGAAGGACGCAGGAAAGTGATCCTGCCTTTAAAAACCCCACTGACATCACATTAGCTGGTGTCCAGGGAGCAGCAGTCATGACACACACACACACACACACACACACAGACACACACACGCACACAGCCATTCAGGGGATCCTTTTTCAGCTTTAAACATGTCCTTTCTGGGAAATCCTCTCGAATTGCACATATGATCCATGTCCCCCCTTTGGGCAATATATATTAGAATCAACACTTGCAGAAGGTAAAGGAAGACTAGCTTGCAGCCAGAAACTGACCACAGATGGCCACAAGGACTCTGTATTTTTGGAGACATTTAGAGCAAATATGTATTGACATGTAGTTTGTTGAAGTTGTTTTGATACTCAGACAAGTTTAGACACTATAATTATTTTCTGTACACAAGCCAATCAATAATCTAATTCTCCTCTTTTACCGATGCTGTGTTTCGTCTTGAAAAACACGGCACAATGTGGCTGTGATTGATTGTAAAAGCGCATTATTTTAATGCATGTGGCTGCGAAGCACAAACAACATTTCTGATGCATTTCCTCACTCAGCTGTATGAACGCCAGGTCTGCTTAATGCCTGCTTTTGTTGTTAAAAACTGCTGCTTGTTTTCTTTAAGTCTACATTTTGAGATAAGTGCCGAGCAATATTGTGAACAAGTTGGTCCCTGCGTTCAAAGATGACAGAAGACTGTGAAAGCCAAGAGATTTTTAGCTTCAGCAAGGGAGAAAGGAATAATAATAATCGTGGATAAATTGCAGCCATTGTCACGTGGATATCAATCTCGGAACCCACTGCCTATAGTCTGACGATAATATAGTCTCTGGGAGGATCTGTCAATATTTTTGAGGTTCCAGTGTAGCTAATGATGTCTGGACCATGACTTCCTCTTCCATGTGCTAGTCATTGTTTACAGTTCGATTAGCAACTTGAGACAGGTCCAGAAAAAAATTGGCTGATTTCTAAAAACAGATATCTGCACATGAATGCAGATAATCTGGGGGAAAAAAAGATAAACATCCTCATCATCAATCATCATCAGACAATAGCAGATAGGTTTCAAGACTGCATTTCGGCCAATGCATTCTATCTCTTTTGCTCTCCACACAGGCTGTTTACCTGCAGGCATCCAAAGCCCACTCTAACATGATTGGTCAATACAACTCGCACTACAAGCAAAAACCAGAATTCTTCAGATACCAAAAAAAAGTCTTCCCCTTGCCTAAAGATTAAGCATTCATATGCAGATAATGATAACTGTCAAAGCGTTAAAGAATATTAATCTGTGCCAAAGACTAATAAAAAAAAAAAGATTTTCCTGAGGTATAAACAGATGAGGACAAAAAACTAAACACCAAAGGTGAGCAGTAACGATGAACGTTTAACTAATGTACAATTGCTAAACTGACAGTGTGAGACTGTCCTTTAGCTCTGCAGTAATTAGAGCTTCTGCAACAACACTAAATCCTGCACAACACTGTTGTGAGCACTTATCTGAAGAGGATTTAAAAGCAAAAGCTTTGACTGGAAAATGTTTTGAATGCGGGACTTCAAATTAAAAATGTTCATTCTAGTCGCCAGAAGAAAAAGTTGGCACTGGACATTTCTGCAAACCACGATTGCATTACATTTCTGTAGTGACATAGTAAATGAACTAATTTTGTCATCTGAAGGTGGGGGGGCTGGGGGATGGCGTGACACCTAAGTGAGATGGCTGCCAAGCTACAGACCACTGCAGATGACAGTTTGAGACCAACAAACACTGCTGTTTTTTGTTGACCCTTTGCAGTGTTTCCACAGGGGATTGTGGTATCAAACCTCAGCGCATTTAATGGACACATCTGGTCTGTTGCAAGGTGTATGTAAGCCACAAAACCAGGAGGTTTTTCACTGACCCATCCCTGCTTTTCCAGGGGCTTTTGTACCACCCAACACGGGCATTGTAAGTCATACATGAATTTCTCCCTAACCATAACCAAGGGGTTTTTGTGCCTAAATCTAACCACACCAGTGTTGTTGAGAAACATTAACTTTCAACATATCTGTTACATAATGATGTAAAAATGTAACATGTGAGGGGTTTGCAGAAATGTACTATGCCAACATTTTTTTTATAGCAATTGGGTTGATGTGTTTATATACCGCTATATCTAATTTTAGACAGGTATAGAAATGAACATCTCTTCCAGCATTGCTTTATACCATCCAGATTTAAAACCTGCAGCACTTGATGTACTCCTGTTGACAAGGTTGAATTCTGAGATACCAGTTTCCTTAAGGTTATAACGGTGCACTGCACATGTAAAGTAAGTCAATGAAATGATACTGGTTGTAGCAAGTGTAGACATGCAAAAATGAATTTGGAAAAGGAAGGCATGCTACTTCGCACAGTGCAAGGAAGCAATACTGCCTCGTCAGTTTAAATAAAATGTTTTTATGATCCACATTAAAAAACTACATCTATTGTGTTTTAATATCAGTGTATGTCATATAATAACAACCACATATTATATTACTTATTATTAAATATTCTAAGACATATCAGGGTAACACCCACACAGGTATTTCCTCTTACTTTGTTCAAAAACATGTGCACACCATGGAAAATCTGAGTTTGGTGATATCAGCAAGCTCTCAGCATTTCTTTGCCCTCATTGTCTCCTCACAGGCCTTTGTGTCACCTTGAAAAACCCAAGCCAGAATGTATTTCACAATGAAAAATACAGTAAAACCCTATTCTGCATTTATAGTTGTATTTCCATATGCCTTGTAACTGTAACAATATCCAGCGCTGACACCATGAAAGATAGATTTTTGTTTGATGTTAAAAGACTGTGACACTTCACTATGAACTATAGTATGTCCCAGAAGAATACCACAGGTCTCTAGTTCTCATGTACTATTAATCTTATACATTTGTCCTGAGACAATCTTTTTTGAATCAGCTAACTGGTTGGATATTCACCCCAGCTGCAGTACATGCACATGGTAAATGGTTTGCGATTTGCAGACACAGCCCTTTGATGGTAAAGGGTGCCTATGGCAACAAAAAAGGAAACACGTGGGGGAAAAAAGGACATCAAACTGCTTCTCTTGCTGAGTATCCATCCAAGCTGAGAATTCCATGTTTTCAGGTGTGTCTCGAGCAAACGCTATTCCTACTGCAAAGCTTTTCCTGCTCACCTCCTGGGTCTAAATATAGAGGTGGAGAAGAAGGAGAGAGTGAGTTAGAGCGAGAAAGAGAAACATCTCACGCTGGCATGTTGTCAGATCGTCTTTTCTTGTGCTGATTTTTCCAATTATGGCTGAGTGACATGTAGTGTAGCAAATGGCGAAGGTGTTCAGGCTTATTTCACTGCAGACAGCAGTTAATGAGCTTTTTATCGTCTATTTATGTGATTTCTGTGTGAGAGCAGATGAAAGTGAAGACATCTTTGAAAAAATACTTCCCAGACACCTCTAATTGTGATGAAATAGGATATTTTTTAACACCTGATCAGCTTTGATCACATTGTCTTCTTACCTCCTTTGTCATTTGTAGAAACACTAAAGACGTATGATCTGTCACTTTAAAATCTCCCGTTTAAAATATGATAGTGACCTGCTGACATAATTGTATACCTTGATATACCTACCTCAAAGGAATCTAGAGGGTGTCCTGTCTGTGGACCTGATTGCTGCTCAAACATTCGATTGATGGAATTGTGGTACAGCCATGTTCTGGAATGTCTCAACACTGATATTTTCCTTACAGATATTGGTTTTGATGAAGACCATATGGAGATATTTGGCAGTTTAATCATATTCACATTTTTCTGTCAAAATAAATTCCGTCTTGAAAGGTGTTATACTGTAGATATACAATAGAGTTTACTTCTTAAACTACAAAGTACGTTTCTAAAGTTTTGCACTAATGTTCAGTATCTTTAACTGTTCCTGCTGTATATTTGAAACACTGAAGGGAAAGTCTGGTGTTATACAATTCAGACTTCTTTTTGTAGCTTGGAGCACTAATCTCGATTTCCACTACATGTGAAGGCACAGCCCTACTTGATTCACTCTCACTTATTTGGTTTTCCATTAGCAAAAGTTTTGGTAAGTACCTGGTACCTTGTATTTTTTTGGGACCATCTCAGTTGAGGTTCCAGGTGAGCTGAGCCAATACTAAAAGGGTGAGTTAAAACACTGCAGATCACCAGAGGATTGTCACTTGGGACATCGAGCTCAAACCCTCCATTTTAAAATAGCCAGATTTTAAGAAATGGCAGCCCCCAAAACTGTACAATACACCTTACACTTGACAAAGTGCAGGTGTTCCTTTGTTTGGTCAGCTTGTTCTTATTTCCAGGACATCAACACAGGGCAGCCTCAGTGGTTACCGACATATGACTGATGTACAAGGCACCCTTTACTCTGCATGGCGTGCAGCAAATTTTCAACCTAACTCCTAAGTAAACCCATCCACAGCAAATGACTTAGTATAAAGACTGTAAAAATTGTGGTAAACTATGTTACGTCACATAACATACGTGTCACACAACATATGACACAAACATTATTATGCTTGCTAAGTTACATACAAATGTCGTTGTTTAGAACCAAACTCAGAACTTTTCCAAACCTAACCAAGTAGTTTGGTGACAAAACCAATTGGAGACACCCCAAACCTGAACATCCAAAACTGATGCTAAAGGGGTACCTAGAATGTCATAGTTTAAATTATAGGGCTACTGACCAAGCTGCAATATTTGACAAGTTGGGTGTGAGAACATGCTTGTTTAGGTGCTGATGAAAAGATTCGGCAAGTGTCAGGTTAAGGATGAAAAGGACTTGGTACCAAAAGTGAGTCAAGTCGCAACCATGCAGTGGAAAGGAGGCTAATTAAAACTATTTATTAACTAAAGAAATTGCTGTGAAATCTGTGAACAGGGTGACATCACTAAAATAAAGTCAGGAAGGGCAAGAAATAGGAGTTGGCAGACAGGTTTTGAACAAACCCCAAGATTAGCCTCTTGGGCCGACATTAGCAATGGTGTAGTCTTGAATGTAAGTGCAATACGGACTACAGACTGGAAGTAAATTGCCTGACAACACCCATTCTTGTTTGTCACCTTAGGTGCCTTCCCGTCCAAGCTAGGAAGTAGTTTGCTCTTTAGCAAATTAGCTACCTATGTCAGACTCCCACAGGTTATGTGGCGAGTAGCCAAGCTACACTTTATTTTTGTTTGTATCCATAATCTTGAAGACAATTGACCTACAATAAAGGGATCCCAGAAACTACAATACTGATCTTCTCCTCTACAGAAATTTTTCACAGGCAGTGAAGACTTAACTTCCTGAGCTGCCATTAAGGTGGAAAGAACCAAAACTAAATTTTTTTCCAAGTTAATCATATTTACACATACTAAATCCAATTAAATTTTATTAGGATCTTAGACTAAGAAAATAATTGGAATCATATCAGTTAAAAGCTAGGTTAACGTTCATATTTGAGATGGCAGTCTGATATTAGATTTTTAATTAATTTCCAATATATTGATTAAACTGCAGCAAGCAATGTTTACAAACCCTTAAACAGAATCTGGATGATTTCCTGTTGACGACCAGCATCAATCACCGCATTAGTGGACGCCACAGAGCTCAGAGATGAATCATCCTTCTGACGGACAGTCTTGGGTGTCCTCTACCCTCCCCTCTCCTCCGTCCCCATCCTCACCCCCTGGGATGTGTAGGAAGGGCTGTAGGGGTTGAGGTGGGAGGGGTGAGACACACACATCAGGCCTCGATGATTAAGAGTCCACATCCAGTGACCATGAGTGTCAGCTTCTGCAACACACACACCTTACCAACCGCTCTGGTCTGGTAGAGTGTGAACCCTCCCCACCTGCCTCGGCGGGGGGGAGCGGGGGAGGCATATAGCCCGTCATCCCCCACTGATGGATGGGGGACATTACGGCTCTTGGGGACAGGTGCCACTGACGATTAAAGGCCCCAGCCAGTGGCTTGGAAAGAATGGAAGTGGAAAGAGGAGAGAAGAAGGAAAGGGAAACTGTTGCCGCAGAACGAGTAAACACAAACGCTGCAGGGGAAGCAGACGTGAAACGAGTGGCGAGGTGGAGGGGAAGGAGGGGACGTTGCAGGTAGAGGAGAGACAGATGGCCAGGGCAGTTTTTCCTCTGCGTTTGGATTTTAAGTATGATACAATACGACTGCCTGTGTACCAAAACAGTGATCACACAAGCTAACATGCCCGCTAACAGGTGCAGAAACACTTTGCTTTGTCTCTTTCAGACCCCTTTTTTGATACAGGCTCACCAAAACAGACACTCTCCTATTTTTCTGTCTGTCTGCCAGACTCCTGCAGCTGCCTGGCTGCTCCCCTCTGTGCTGTGTTGATGACCTTTGTTTCCTAACCCTGTCAGCGAGCTATGGGGACAAATATTACCTCCCCTGCCTCAGGGGTAATTCACCTGTCTGTCATTGGCACTCCCCCTCCTCCCTGGCCTGTCAAGGCATCATTGTTGTGCTACCTTGTAATAGGTTGCTTGCACTGTTTGGCAGTGGTGCCCCCAGAAATTTTTCATAGGGGTGTCCAAATGGGGCCCGTGGAAATCTTGGGGTGGCACACCAAAACCAAACACAAGTGAATTTCAAGAATTTGCTTATGCTGAATATACTTGAGTGTAAGTGCAATGCTAGAAGACTTAGACTAGTTAAATAATGTCAATAAGCAGAGTTAAGGAATTGCATACTGACATACTTTGGTGCCTTATTTTACAGTTAATGCTACTAATTATCTGATGTGTTGGGCAATCCATGGTTCTTCAAATATATTGGATGTCCTTTTCCTTAAAGAGAGAAATACACAGCTTTAATTTGAAGGGTTCCATTGTAAGAAACACAACTTTTACTGGGAACAAGCTTTTTCAAGTTTAGGGAAGAATGGTGCATACCCATCGAACCCATTTTCATTCGGATATCTTGAGGTGAGAGTTCAAGGGAACCCTTTGAGAATGACCATGCAAGTTGATCCCTCACAAAAATTCTGCCTAACTCTGGAGCGTTATTTAGCTCCCCTCCTGACAAACTACCCTTACATGACTGGTACCAGTGGAAGCCTCAGGTTGTCTAGTTTCACAAGATATTACTGCCTTTGCTAACTTAAGAAATTAGCACACCAAATTATGTTAAAGACAGATATAATGTCCTGTAGTTATTTTTGCCAGGTAGGCAGTGGGTCATGGCCTCCCCTGGCCCCTCCATGGGGGCACCACTGCTGTTTGGGATTCAGTCATTTCAATCATCCATTGTTCATTACCCCTCCTGTGTTCCCAATTTGCAGGTAAATTCATCAGTATTGTAATTTTAATTTCCATCTCTTTCATCAGTGCAAACACAAGAACCTGGAGATTTAGCCGATATGTGGCAGGCTCGTACCAAATTAGGCAGCCGTTGTCATGTCCCGTTGCACATGGGACCCTCCATTCCTAGATAATGATCGCACCACTAAAATGAACCCCCTGTGGAGTTTAAAATGTGACAAAAATAATATGCGCGCCGCGGCTGGTTTCTATTATAGTTTCGATCATGGAAAACGGGGGAAAGAGGCGTTGTCGAGAGGAAGACATGCAAGTGAAATACGGAAGATAGGAAGCAGAAAGCAGCAATCCACTGGGAACGGGCCACTCTTTGTTGATGCCAAGTTCAACAGACTGATTGTGGAATTGAATCTCTACAGGGCCGAGGAGAGTAATAACAGGCCCAGGCTGAGAGAACGGAGCTATACTTTAGGTTTCAACTGCGGAGTGAAATGTACTGTCATCAGCAGAAAAAAAAAGGACAGGAGTAGGGACCAATGTCTATCCCCGCAACACCAGTGATTATCGGGAAATTGCCTTGACATTCAGCCATAATTTGCTTTGTAATGACTGAAAATAGCTGGGGATGAGTCCTCCCAGATTGCTATGTTATCAAAAATTGCGCTCGTGAAAAACAACGTTTTCACATTTGCAAACAGCAGGGGGAACCACTTCATCAAACCAACCCCCCTCTTCCAATTTCAAATGTAGCTCCTCTTCTGATCCATCTGTTTTTTTCCATCTTTTTTTTTTCTCGGCAAGACCAAATCCGTCAGTGTTTACTCTTATAATGTTTAATGTTTGCTCATCTGCTTACCCATAATCCCTCAGCACACATTCCCTCTCCTCCTTGGCCTCTATATTAAGGCTCTGTCGTCATTGACGGATTAACTCCTCTGAACTTCTTTGGGATGATACAGAGCTAAAACATACTACTGAACTATGCCTGGCTGTCATACCCACCACAATGTCTCTTTCTTGTGTGTGTGTGTGTGTGTGTGTGTGTGTGTGTGTGTGTGTGTGTGTGTGTGTGTGTGTGTGTGTGTGCGCTTGTGTGTGTGTGTTTCTTGAAACCCCTCAAGGGAATTCTACATCAGAAGTCCTCTTAAATGAATAAGAAGCTTTGATAAGGACTTTAAAACACATTAGCAGCACCAACAGCTGTTTTTCGACGTAGTCATATAGCCTCCTGCTGACTTTTTCACCTTTTCAACCCACAAACCAATGAGTCACATTATTGAATATGTTCTTCAAGTGCTGTGCCAATCAACACCAAGCAGACGCTTCCATCAACTGCTGATGTTCTTTTTAAAGTACTTCCAAACAAACTGGAGCGTAAACAAAAAACTTTTTATGGTTCCTCTCTTAAAACCTATGTATCTCACCTAATTATAAAGAAAGGAGTGTTCCTTCTCAGTTAGTCCACGTCTGATAGGTTGTCATGTGGGTTTCTGCTTCCTCTTGAAAGTGTCCCTTTATCAGTGAATCCACACAGATACTGCTCTGAGCCTCTTGCCAGCTTATCTCCGTTAGACCGTTAATTAGCAGCAAGTGCAGCAATTACACTCAAATATCCTGTGCAACAAAGACACAAAAGATGGCCCCCTACCTACCCCCACTCTGCCTTACCCTGGCCTTAAAACTAGCTCCCACAAATGACGGAAAGGAGAGAGGGGGTGAGGGGAAGGGAATGAGGAAGGGAGATTTTTGAGCAACACAAAGACAGAACTCGGATAAGACTCTGCTGTCGTTTTTAATTGGTTTGTCTCTCCTGAGAGGAGCCCCAAATCTGGAAGGTTTTAGATTGCGAGCCTCCTCCTGTATATGCGTATAAGTTTGCAAGTATGTGCATATCCATGAGTGCACTTTTGCATACATATAACACCACAGTGACTGAATAACCAGCTGAAATTGGCGTGAGATTGACACTGGCGTCATCTTCTGTGGTGGCAGATAGCCTCACAATGAACTCGGCTCAGCCTGTAGTTGCAACACTGTGTGTGAGAGAAGGCTCAGTTACACAGGCTCTCTATCTTCCTGACATTTTAAGTTACTACAACATTGTGTATTTGAGGCTTTTTGTAAGTACTGAACATATATTGTTGCATTTGTAGATAATTCAGGATTTTAGTGTCAGCACCTGTCAAATTAGACTCAATCACAAATTCTACTAATTCACATGCTTTAAATCAAATTTTCCATGATCAAATAAAGTTTACATTAAAAGGATTATTCCGATATTTAAGGTATATATTTGAGGTATTTATCCAGAGTCAATGTACTACCTACAGTAGATGGTGGTCAGCACTGCCCCAGTTTGGAAAAGCAGGCTGGAGTCTGACTCAGATGCCTAGCAATCTGATGAAGGTCAGCAACAAAACGTATTTTAACCACCTTAATAAAATCCCATATAAGACAATCAGTATCAGTTTGAGTGTACACTATATTGAAATAGTTTTCACTGCTTTACCTTCCCATCAGACAATGATTTCAGATGATGAACTGAAGCTGTTATATCGCTTTTTTCAAAGCCGGCCTCTATTAATAAAAAAAAAAAAAAGTGATTTACCATAGCTGAACACAGGAGCTTCTAGTCTAGTCTATTGCTGCATTGATCAATTATTTTTTTGTGTGTTACTGTATGACTTTGGCATTTATAGTGGTTAGTTTAGATTCACTAAAGTCATACAATAACACAAAGTAGCTGATTGAGGCAGCAGTAGACCAGCAGCTCCTGTGTTCAGCGAGCCAAAATTATTATTTTTGTGTGTGTGGCTTTAAAGAGAGCATAGATGTGGAACTGAAGCCACTAGCAGCTTCCCCATTGGAATGAACTCTCTGATGAAAAGGTTAAGTGGTGAAAATACTCTAAATATAGCGCACACTAAAAGTGTTATTGTTTGTCTTCAGTGGGACTTTTTTTAGGTAGCTAACATACCTTTTATTGTTGACCCCCATCCACAGCAGTATATTGCTTAGCTTCCATGTCAAACCGTCCGTTTCTCCCAAATGGGGGCCTACCGACTGATATCTACTGTAGGTGATACACTGACTATGAATTTGTACCTCATACAACTCCACTTCAAAAGATCCAAACTATCCCTTTAACTCTATATAATCTGTGTTTGAATATTAATAAAGTGTTTCATGTGGGTGAGCTGACTGAACTTCAGCGGCTGTGAGTGCTCAGCTCCAGAGAAATACTGCACCAACTCACCAATTTCAGATCTTGCTTTGGTAGACATGGGTGTTTACAGGCGTCGCATTTGAAGATCCCTCGGCATCAAGTTCAAACAGTTCTCTCAGTGCTGTCGGAGGCAGTTTATACAAGAGCAACGTGACATTATCTGACTCACCGAAAAGTATCTATTAGCTTTCAATCATGATGATTGTGAGTATTGCTTACAGCCTGTGTGCCCCAATGCGGTATGCTAACTCAAGTCAATGCTGGCACTAGATTGCTGTACTTGGAGAGAGCATTATTGTGCGACAGCACATCCACCAAGTGGACTGCAATGCTCACCTCATGTTACATTTAGAAAGGAGCATAAAAATAACAAGATGAAGACAATTTGTGAGCACTGTTGCTGTGGTGATGATTCACGGGCCCAAAATGTGGATGGGGATTTGAGGGACACCCCACAGACAGCCAGGGGAGATTGCTGTTCGCATGATCTTGTTTAAATCGATCTAAAATAAAAACCGTAATAGCTAGAGCTTTTGTTCTCCTTGTAGCGAAAAGTTAAGGCCTCTGTCCCCCCTGCCATCACATCATTACCTTACCTTACCTTACCTTACCTTACCTGTGCTCATAGACATGAGAATATCTGAAAAACATATTAATGTATGTTCAAAAAGCTTATGGAGTGTTGAGGAATATTTTGTGCATGTTTCTACAGGCAGAAATCTTTTGGATCAATTTGTTTTGTGTGTTTATTTATTTTTGTTTTGTTTTTGATACAGTTTCAATACTTTTATCTACTATTTTGGTTTATTGGCTTACATCAACTTTCAGCTTAAATTGTACAGATTTTAGGGATATGAAGCATTTGAGAATACTTCACAATCAGCAAAAATACCAATGTAGGCACTGGCAGACCAGTTCTATTGCAGAGTTCTTAAGAGATGAATGTAGTCAATTAAGATCCTCACAAGTACAGTGCAACCTGTCCAGTGGATGAATGCAAACTGTATGGATCACACTCCACTGCGTATGTCAGTATTTTAAAAGCCCTCGGGTGTTATAGTTCTCCTCACATATGCAATTGGCTGGTCTGTGAACAGCTGACTAGACAGCAACCAGGAAACTGGCAACCATCTGGCGCCATTGGGGACCCAGGTTCCCCCCTGTAGCATTCATCACGAACAGCGGAACTCAAGGGGAAAGTCGAAGCACAAATTAGGATGTAGCACATAATCCTAAAGGTTCTTGCACTGTTCCAGAATTACTTTTAACTGTGGAAGGAGTCAGTAATGTACATCAAACAACATCTGTGGCTATGAAGTGTTTGTACACCAGTTAGCAAGACATTTAACAGGCAGTCGTGAAAAGCTTTTTAACTACATATTGTGCTAAACTACAGCAAACATCTGGCTTCTTACAGCAGCACTCAAGGTCTAGTATAAGAGTGTCTCTTGCAATTACCCATGTGCACTCTTGGGAACTTTTTTTTCTAAAATTATCAGTGTTTGCTGGTGTGCTTACTTCGAACCAGTGAAGCTCTGAGTGTTGGTCTTATTTTCTGTTAGGTTTCCCCGGCATGGATCCCCCCTACAGAGAAGAAAGAGGCTGAGGTGTGATGAGAACTGTTAAGGAGCCTGGACTTGTATGAGGCTGTGGTAAACTTATAAAGGTATTGCAAGGGTAGTGCCCTGTCACTGCAGTCTGACCATGAGAACACTGAATTTTTGATGCCTCCCAATCAGTAATAGTGTGGTAATGATGCTTACTGTGGGTGGTTGAAGGCTCACTGTCACATCTCATCAAAATTTTGATTTAGGGGATGGCATGAAGGTCACAGATCAAAAAGCTTACAGTTGTAATAAGACAATTTACTTCAAATTTTAAAAGCTAACTTTCGTTGATCATTGTCATAGGTAACATTGCAAAGTACAGAAGTGAAAAAAAAATCTCCATTTGGACAGAGAGTTGACGGACTAACGGTGACTTAGCAGAGTGAACTGGAACACATCGCTACGTTTTCATGTGCACAATCAGCAGAAAGGTAAGGGTTAAAGACAGAAATGTCTTTATATCTGACTCACCAGATTTAGACTTAGGCTAGGCCATAAACCTGCCATTGGACGTCTGATTCAGGCCAGCATTCTCTTCCTTCCACTATCTGTGTATTATTGTTTCCAAATCCCCTACGCTATGGAAACAACATCCTCCGAGTGTGCGCACTGGAAATGGCATGTTTTGACAAAGATTTGGATTGTGCAATAAGGCATCCCTGCTTTGTTGTTTGGTGAATTGTTGTGACAATATACAACCAATAAAACAACTTGTGAAGGCGCCCCAAAACAAGTTCACCCCTAACACTATTTAGCTACATCCTGGGCTAAGTGCTACCCAAGACAACTGTGATTGGTTTAAAAATACAAAAACAAGCCAAAGTGTTTTCTTCCCCTATAGCAGAAAGATAAGCTGTGAGTCCAGACCTTTCTTGAGCACTGACACAGCGCTGTGAAGACAGGTTTGGCTATGTGAGACTACCATTGGCACAACCGTCAGGGCCTTGATTAGTTTCTTTGCCTGGGGCCCCCAAAGTCTAGGATTGCCACTGCTGACACTTGTTGTTCTCCTGTGGTGTATTCATGAGCTGCAAGAGCCTGCAAGAGTTGACACTATACGCTGATGAGCGGCACCATAATAATGCAAGAGCCATCAAAGTCACAGCCTCCTTTTGGCACCATATATGTTTTGAACCCATGGCTTCAAAGGGAAAGAAAATTGCACAACCTTACCGTTTTTGTGAGCACCATAATCATTGTTGTTGCTGTCCCAGCAAATGCACACACAAAAAAATTTTACTTACAAATTTGTAGATTATGCAATTTACCCACAGCACCAATAGCAGCAGCAGCAGCCTGACCTGCTCATTTCCTCTCAGAGAGATGTTTCACAACAGAAAGCCAGTGATTTCATCCATTTCCTCTGTCTGGTGTGTTTCCTTAATGACTGTAATCATGACCTTTTGTGGATCCTACAGCTCTACCTCTTCCCTAACAGAGCTCTCCAGCCTCTTGTCTGCACATTAATTTGCTCTTTTGAGAATCAAACCTTATTATGCCTGAAGGTCACACCATTATCCCCCGCAGTAAGAATCCAAATATTCATACTGTAACTACTGCAGACTGTGACGGCAAGAGAGAGAGATGTCACATTACCATCTCTGCCACTGATGAAAACCCAAATGCTGGGAACCAGGCACAGATATCCAAGACGGAGTTAAAAGCTCCCATCTCTAAAATGCTGTAGGTTAAAGATTGAAAATAGATCTTCTCAACAGCGACTGTGAGAGATACCCACTGTATTTCGGGGAATGTTGCAGCTAGAGAGGCACGCAAGCAAAGAGAAGAGGGCTGTGAGAAAAGGAACAAGAGTGTCACATCCATTTGTAACTCCCGCTGTGATGTCAGGATGCTGGCGGGGGCTCACCAACTGTGCACAGTGACGTTGATGGATGCAGGTGAGCGCCCTGACTTTCTCCCCAAATACTCATCTGTGAAGATCTGTCTGTTGTCGTTCCTTTATGAACCCATAGCTGAGAGATGGAGACAGCAAAAGATGAGAAATTGGGCCAGCGGAGTAGATGAGGGTGACAAAGATAAGAGTAAAGGTGAGAGTGGAGTGAGGAATAAAGTAGTAGAGAGTGTGAGAACAAGAAAAGAAAGTCTTTCAGAGAAGTGTTGAAGGGAGAGGAGATGGAGTAGCACGACCATTCCAAAGAAAGTCAGACAGATAAAGAGAGTACACTATAAAGTTCGTGGTTCTTCCTGCCTGAACTTTTTCCCTCAATTCTGTTTAAATATTAAAGGTTTGTAATTAAAAGGTGACGGAGTGGGACGCCACAGGGGGCTCTGGCTTTATTGACCGAGGAGTGACAAAGTATCACTCGCTGCGACTTGCAGCCTGAATCCAAGAGGGCAGCTTGGGGATCTTGAGGCAAGTGCGTCTGGAAGTCGAGATGTTTTCATCTGTTTACATCCCAGTAAGAGCCCCGCCGGCCTCCCGGGGCGCACTGACGGATTTGAGGCAAGAGCCCACCATGGCAGATATGTATTTCTGAGCGTTTATGTATTGCTTAATTTGTTTCTCTCCTCCACATGGGATTGAACTCTTGCTGAGAGATGACTGGCAGACAAGTAAGAGGAGGAAAAAGTCAGTTTTCAGCACTTCATAGCGTGTAGTGCAGAGGCAATTCCCCTGTCGCTGCACACACACAATTTTTCTTAGGAAACACAGGGAAATTATTCACTGCGTTTGACCCTCTGTATGATGTCGGAATGCCGAAGTGTGTTTCTCATTGTCTCTCAAGTGTGTCAGCTTTGACTGCACACACCAATGCACAACACTTCTTCCTCGATGGCAGACACACAGCCAGATGGTGGAGTGTCAGAGGTCGACATACTAACCACCTCGAAACAAGAGCACAATTACTGATACAGTAATGGCGCTGTATCGAATGATCCTGCGATACCTCTGCATCATAAACAAAAACAGCTATTGTGTCTTGAATGAGAGGAATATCTGCTCAATCTCAGCTATCTGCTCCTCCCTATCAGAGCCGTGGGGTGTGAACACGGATGTCAATGGTTAACTGTTAATCAGTTAATTGCTGAGACAATATTTAACTGGTTCCCCCTATAGCTGTGTATAACTGGGAGGCTGTGACTCAGAGCAGGTAGTCAATCCTGGGCTCCACCAGTCTGCACGTCCTTGGGCAAGGTACTGAACCTAATGTTTAATCAGTGTGTGAGAGCGTGTGAATAGTTACTGAGTAGCAGGTGGCACCCTGTACAGAAGCCTGGGCCACCAGTGTGTGAATGTGTGTGTGTGTGAATGGATAAATGTGACATGTGATCAAAAAAAAAGTTTCTGGCTTCAGGGTTTATCTTCACGTTATTAGCCTACTGAATATGCACAGTTGTGTTTCTCCCGCTGGCCCCACTAGTGCAACACATTCTCACTTCGACCTCGTCACATATTGACGTTTTGGTCATGGACTTTCCGCGTCTACATAAAATGTGCAAGGCATCCTGGGTGCGTTGGTTGTTGACGCTCTGGGATAAGAGATAAGCGCACTAAGTCAGTACAATACCACGAATTGGCGTTTTTTTTTCGTTCAACAACAAACAGACATGGTTGGGTTTAGGCAACAAAAGCACGTGGTAGGTTAAGGCAACAAAAACACAGTAAGGTGAAGGCAACAAAAAGAAGTGGTTAGCTTTAGGAAATAGAACAGGGTTTGGCTTTAGAAACTTACGGGATCTTACTCGTACTTTGGCCGCCTTAACTTTCATCCTTGTTTGCTGTGTTTCCTCCTGATGCTGCTGGGCGCCATTAAAGTATAACTAATAACTATTAACCAGCTGCATAACATGCCGACATTAAAGGATGCCTTTTTCTGTAGGTTTCTGATGGCACTAGTCACTGCCCAAGAGCCATATTTCAACGTCTTCAATTCATAGACTTAATATATATATATATATATATATATATATATATATACATATATATATATAGAGAGAGAGAGAGAGAGAGAGAGAGAGAGAGAGAGTCATGATTGACCTTGTACAGTTTTACAGTTTTACAACAATGGAAGCAAAAGCAAGGTTGATCTGCTTTCTGGGGGCCTTGGTTACACATGTTGGTCTATGGGTAAATTTTTTTCTACTCCTTAGCTTAACATTGCTGCACTGTGCCCCACACAGGTCTGTTGGAAGCAAATGTTAGCAAGTGGGGCTGCTCATTCAGCAATTACTACTTGTAATGCCATCCTGACACAACAGTACTGCTATGCAAACGTTGTGCCCACCCTTCAATTGTTAATTAGGCATATCACTGTTAGCGCTGTCTACATGGGGGGAGAACGGAGGGAAGCTACCATGTTTCTGCAGCAGCATCGTCCCGGTGGTGGTACCAGCAGTAATCACAAATAAGCTGCACTGTTAGCTAGCCTCCACCCAATGCAGGTGGTGCACATTGCAGAATGGCCAGGGCTAGCATTAGCTATCTAGTGAAGATCCAGTGGAGGGTGGGCAGTGGGCACTATGTTTCTACATGTTATCATGGCTAGCTGGCTGTCTGTCAGCAAAGCCAACAGAAAATAAAAGGCAAGAAATTTACATCACAAAAACATTACCTTTCCACCCCTTTAATACATAGTGCTTTGAACCGCAATGCCAAAGCTCTCTGAAACATCGAGTGCCGGACCCAAAGGAAAGGCCTCCTGTATTTCATGTCATTTTGCTTTTTTTCCTTTAACATTAACTGGTTAATTACCAGTTAATTGGCTATCGAGAGCAAAATTGACTGAAACTGACATCCCTAGCTGTGAAGTTGTGAATCAAGCAGGGATATTGTATTTGGTCCTTACCTTCATTAATCATACATGCCTTTGAGTAAATTCACAGCTCCACAGATTTAATAAGAGCTGTGCTGGTAGGCCCAGGCAGTCTATGTACCTCACACATACCAGTGTAAGAGAGATCATTATGGAAATTCTCAG
Source organism: Cephalopholis sonnerati (assembly GCA_019142605.1). NCBI lineage: Eukaryota > Metazoa > Chordata > Actinopteri > Perciformes > Serranidae > Cephalopholis > Cephalopholis sonnerati. Next base: position 7,438,112 of record JAGQAX010000023.1, read on the forward strand.
AGGGAGGTGAACTTTAATAACTGCTCAAAATAAATCAAGAGGCAATATGAAAATTGACAGGCGTTTCTCCCCCCCCAGACTTCAGGTAGAGTGCAGAATTGAAACAACACCAAGCATCAGAACATCTGAAGTAATATTGCTTCTTGAGGGAGATTCTGATTATGCAGGTTAGAATATTATGTGCCACTGCTTTGGGCAATCATGTTGCGCAGCAGCCGTGCTACTATTGCAATAAATCACAGTTTATGATAATGACTCAGGAGGAAATCATCGACACCTATGCATCCGGAACACGATGTGGTGTGACGCTCATGCATATTCAGCACGGACACCTCAGTGTGTTACGCGCTTTGCTCGTCAGAGGATTCCAGAGCGACATGTGTGATTATGTGAGGAGATGTAAATCTCAGGCTAGACGACAAAACACAGATGACCTTTCTGAACAAATCCAAGATGACCTTAGTGTGTGAATGCAAATGTGAGCAATGACTGATACAGTTTCAAAGGGCAGTTGTAGCCGCAGATGGAGAGAATATTAGCCTGCAGGATTTCACTGATACATGTTCAGGTACATGCCCCAGGTGCTTCTTCTCCCAAATTCCAGTATCTTATAAAGAGAATGGTGTCTTGCATGCAACAATTTCTTTTTTACACTACACAAGATTTACATTATTGATTCCCAAATACAAACGGGCAGTTGTTAACTTTGAAACTGTGTGTTGGACAAACTTCTGCCTTCTAATACAGCAGATGAAATACAAACTCAATTGTCAACCTGATCTCACAGGACTACATGAAATGACCAGGAACCCTTAAAATTATGTCCTAAAGTAGTCGCTGTTTGAAACGTGTGGTCTATGTTGTTAAGGGGTTGCAATTTCATCAGTTTCAAAGGGCACCAAAAATACTTGGTTGGGGTGTTGGGTTTAGAAAAAAACATTGTGGTTTTGGTACAGTACATTTGTGCATTTTGCACAATTTCAAGTATGTTACAATACATGACGCTAGTACATCAAGTCAAAGTAAGTCAGTGTTGACTTTCGGTTTCACTCGAGACACAAACAGTGGTCCCCTGGGTGAAAGTTCTGTGTTTGATCATTCCACTACCACACCCTTTTGTCCACAGACTTCCTTGTTCTTTATGCTACCTAGTGGGTCAGAACATCAATCACAGCCTATGGAGAGACAATGTTGAACCGAGGAATCTGTGTGTTCGCGACAACAAAGGATTCTAATTGACTTTCCAATGGCCCTGTTTCTATGGTGCTGTTTTAGTTAACAATACGATGCGGTACAGTTCAGTTCAGTACGCATTTTCTCCGTTTCCACTGTGTAAAGTTATGGATGGTACCACTCTGCTCAGGGCTGAGCTGTGGCTGGTTTTGGGGCTCATGTAACAACTGTTCATACTGTGGAAAGTTTTACACATTAGTAATCTGTACCTGTAAAATGAAAGGATGTTTAGCTGCCTCTCACAGCAGCTAGAGTTGGGGAAAAAGTAGCTTAATTCACTGGGCTGACTGCCGGAAACTTTTAAGGTGCAATGTTAACTTGTAATGTTCCTCAATGAGCACTGTTTCTGTGGGCAACATTAAACCCCCGAGCTTGACTGAGAAGGACTAAATGCACAAACTCACTTTTTTTAAATAGCCCATGGAGAGAGACTCTCACTGCATCGTGTTTATTTTGATCAGAAAATGTTGGCATGCAGCCTCGTTCTGTGGACAGTAAACGAGGTGCAGAGTTCCGTCTGTGTCACCAGTAATGAGGAAATACAGTGAGAGCTGGACTGAACAGTGAGTGACAACAACCCTGCCCACATTTAAGGGTACTGTTTGCAGTGGAAACGCTAGGGTCGAGGTACCATGTCTGAAGGGTTAGTTTTGGTTCCAAAGGTAATGTACCGAAAATGTTTAGTGGAAACAGAGCTATACTGTGCTGCGATCTTAAACACCTTTCAGGTTCATTCATCTGATCTTTGTTTCAGTGTTGCAGTGCTCGAGATTCATCCGCTTGGCCTCATCTTGGACTCAGCTGCATTTTTACTTAATCTATTTTTAAGACAGGTCAAGACAACAACTGTGGGGATATCACTGAATTAGGTTTGCAACAAAGGTGTCCTTAGTGTTTGAATTCGTTTGCTGATAGACAACGAAGAAAATTCCCATACATAATATTCACCCCTGCAATGCCTTTTGATTAACTTATCAAGACATTTCTCATGGTACACTTGTACACATGTATACGGAATATAGCAATAAAAGAGGTGACTGAAGATGAATCTTTACTTGTCTTTTGAGGGGGTTTTTATGGAAATGTGGATCAACTTGAAGAGTGCCTGTGGTTTGCTTGCTCCACATTTTATTGTAAGTGTGTCATGCAGTATGGGACTTGCTCTGGTCTGATCTCGGTCTTGACTCTGTCTAAACGCCCCTTCAAGTCTTGGTCTTGCCTTAGCCTAAATACTCTCTGCTCTTGGTCATGAATTAGTCTCGGTTTTAGGCAGTTTTGACTACAGCACTGCTTTGCTCTTGAAAAATGTTTGCTTCTCTCCCTGTACCCTGTTCCTCACCATTAACAGTGTTTTTTTCTGTCTGCTTAATTAATTACAGTTCAATGTTTTGGTTTATTTAAACATTATCAATCAAGCTGCATAAATGCCACAAGTTTAGTTTAGTTAATTTGTTTTATGGGTTCATATGATTATGATCTGTTGAAAGGGGTTCACCCTATTGTTTCTTTGTTTAGCTCATTCTGTACTTACCTGGGCAGGTGGTAGGTTCCAGATAGAGAAGGCTAAAATAGTACAATGCTTCACTGCAGTAGGAGGGATAGAGGAGGTGACAGCTTGCTGTGAGGTGGCATCTTTCATTAGTTTTGTGTTCTTTTTGCTTGAGTTTAATTTAGATTTGTTGAATTTCCCTGGTTCCATTTTTGCCCCCATTTTGGGAAGCTTTTTGTTAATATATGTCTTTTTTTTTCTTTTGCATTACCCCTCTTTATCACTCTTCTTCTTCAAAATCCCTTTTGAAAATTTCTGGTGCCAAGCATCTTCTGCCTTTTATACAAAGTGGTAGCACTTCACAGTCCTCCATGCTGCTTGCATATTCAAGATTTAAAAGTTTGGTTTGTCACACTCTGATAAAAAATGTGGTGTGAAATGCAGGGTGGCACACTTAGGCTGTGCCAAAAAGGCTAGTGCAACAAAAAAAAAACTTGCATGTATACAATCCACTTGGTTATGGTTAGAAAAAGCTCAGATATTGGCTTGAAATAGCTGGTTTTGGTGGCCGGAAATGCAGCAATGTCCTGGTAAAAAAGCAACCACCTTTGTTATTTATTGTTCTTGAATAGTCGTTCCCCTCCTCCTTTTGCATCTGTATAAGACGCACTGGGCTCTCAAGTGACTCCAGTGTAAACCTATCCATGGCAATGATGTAGTAAAGAGTGAGAAAATCTGAGAAACCTGTAAACAAGGAGGTTTATTTTGAAAAGACACTGTAGCAGGTAATGAGCACAAACTGACACATCCAAAATTAAAGCTAGAGAGATACTTGTATTTAGTTTGAAGCACTGTGGACACAAAAGAGATTAATTTCAGTGAAGTAAGAGTCTGAGAATTACTGTAAATCATTAAGAGGTAACCTTTTTTAATTCCGTGTACTGCTCTGATATCTGAGACCATTAAAATATTCACTCAAATAACCTTTCTGCTGCTCTGAATATTTTTACTTTAACACTAAGTACAGAGATGAACTGGCAATTGTATTTGGAGAAGGTTGTCGATGTTCTTTGGAATATATTTTCTGCAGCAGAAAACTTTTAAAACACGCTCCTTGCCTGTTGCCATTTTGCAGTGTGTCTTGACACATTTGCCAAAGGAATATTTGTCATTTATTTACACCAGCTAACTACCACCTGCGGAGGCTGAGTCAGAAAAATACTGGAGGAATAGTGAAGAGATGGCAACATCAGTGAGATTAGTAAATCAAGCCGCTCTCTGCAGAGGCACATAAACAAACCACTCAACTGAAGGCCGAGATTTTTTTTTTGTTCCGCCTGCTGCATTTCATCCTCAATCATGGATAAAATGCAAAGCGGATGATAGGGCCACTGTGACTGTGTGCGCGCACTCTCTGTTTTCCTGTCCTCACCCATCATCTGGCCTCATTAGAAACTTGCAAAAGGGAATGGCGAGGAGAAAATATGATAAAGGTCACGCTGAAGAGTCAAAATAGCTGAGATGATGTTGGAGTCATCTTAACTTTCATCATGTACTTGTTCCAAACTATTGATTTGTTTTTTTGGCACTGTCCTGCAGGAATGTTTGCAGTAATGCAATCGATCACACACAGGGTCATTGGAGTGTCACTCACAAAATAAGTCGTTATTCCTTCCTCTTCAACAAGAAAGTACTGCTAATAAAAACGCGTCCTGACCTGTCGTGCTCTCTTATCATCACAGACTTACAATAGGGTTTAAAAAGGAAAAGAAATATAGTTTTAGCTTGTGACTGCTGAGCCCTCCGGGGATTTGATGGAAGACCTGACAAGCGGTGACAAACTTCTAGGACTGTCCCTGAAGGTGCTGGGGTGAGCATTAAGCAGGCAGAGTGATGGACCCTATTTTAGTCTCTGGGAGCTGATAAGGCTGGGATTCTGAATCACACATTTACAGTCACGGTTATTGAAAAGCAGGGTCACTTCACTCAGACGAGCTCTTCAGATGGAGATGGGGAGCTTGAAGAAAAGAAATGTGTTAAGAATGGCCTGTCTTTGTCTCTACTAAACTAGAATTTCAAGGACTTTTTCCGCCGATCCTATTCAAGGAGCAGACTCTTAATAAAATCTGTCACACCATCGCGCTGTTATGAACTTACACGCTTGTGTCTTAAGTGTTTAACATTCTAAAGGCTTGATTTACTGTGGCAATTACATTCTTTTAATATTGCTTACCATTGCTTCCCCTCTTTCTGCTCTGCAAAATATGGTCGCTGTAAAGGAATGGTTTTCAATACAATGTCCCAAAGGAGAGGAAGCTTGTATTGCTACACAGCTGCAGGAATCAATCAAAACGCAGATCAAAAGGAAAGAAACTGGGTTGTGTATTTCTGTTCTCACATTTCAGAATCATTTGGAAGAATAACATATTCTGATCCCACAACCCACAAGTCTGTTTGTTGCTGTTTACTGTAACTCTTGACATTTTGAATAACAATCGTGCCTGTTTTAGCAAGAAATATTTAGAAATTACTCATGCTAATTAATGTGCTTTCTCCAGTAAGAATACTTAAAGTCTTGGCAGCCTCAGTGATTCACATGCAGAAAATCAGGCCTGTTTGCAAGGCTTTTCTATAGCTTTTATAGCTTGTTTTTGAATGAGCCGTGGAACCGCAATGAAATAGTCATTATTTAAGTCAGCATGTCATTTTTGATATGACAAACTGTAGCCTCATTTTCCTCAAAAAAAAAATGAATGGAAGAAAGACCACTCAGAATTAGTTAGAGCTTATGAAGTTGGCTCAGACTGTGTTTGATAACATATCTCCTTTTTATTCTGTGACAAGTTATTCCATCTGGGGTTCAACCCGTCAATCTGTGAAATCAAAAGACCTCAAAAATGTAACAGAAATGTAAGTGATCTGATGTCTGTAGAGGATTTGAGACGAATAGTGCTTTTTTTTCATCCAATGTAAAGGACCAGCAGACTCACATATGGCAACACTGGGTGTGTGCACAGGCAGAGGGCCTCTGTAGACCCGGGTGGACATGGCCAGATTATTATGTACATCACACTGATGCTATGGGGATGTGGACTATATAATTTGAGAGCATGCTGTCTGCTATCTATAGTTGTTTTCTCATCTTAGCCCAGCACATTCTCACTCCGACCTTGTCACATATTGGCGTTTTGGTCATTGACTTTCCACATCCACATTCAACGGGTAAGGTACCCTGGATGCATTGGTTGTTGACATTCTGGGTCAAGGTCTCTTCTTTCAAGATACACTTTGTTTACATACAGTCTCTTTGAAAATAAACGCACTACTAATTGATGTTTTTTTCCTTCAACAACAAACACACATGGTTGGGTTTAGGCAACAAAAACACGGTTAGGTTTAGGCAACAAAAGCATGTGGTTAGGCTTAGGCAACAAAAACACGGTTGGGTTTAGGCAACAAATGCACATGGTTAGGTTTAGGAAAAAAGAATAGGGTTTGACTTCAGAATCTTTTGGGACGCGAACACCGCTCTCTCCGGTGAAAGTCGTAGTGGTTGTTGGACCCTTTCATCACCCCTCCCACCCACCTAACTCGGACTTTCACCGCCTTAACATTCCTTCTTGTCCTGCCACATTTCCCCCTAATGCCACCAGGCGCTGTTCAACTATAACAGCAACCAGCTGCGTATCATGCTGATGTTAAAGGACACCTTTTTTCGCTGCATTCTGACGCAGCAAATTACTGCCCAAGTGTCAGAATTCGGCAACTTCAGAGTGAGACTGGGCTCTTGAGCCAGGCTCAGAGATTGACACAGATGTTTCCCTTTCACACATGAAGCTGAAAATACTTGTTTGGTTTACATGAGGTACATGAGATATCATAAACAACAAGTTTGTCTCTTGCCTTTCCTTGAATTTCTCTAGTTTGGCTTCAGTCCTAACAAAAGAAGTTCCCAAATCTCTCCCGTTAGATTTTTTTGTTGATGTCTTTGTGGAAATGACACTTCTCCTTCAGCCAGGGATGTTTGTTAATGCTTGCTGTGAATTCCTCAAAAATTACCTGCTCTGTTCACACAGGGACTGTCCATTGTTTGGATAGCCCATATTCCAAAGTCCCGTGAGTTCAAAAAAAGTCCCATTGGACCGAAAGCCCATTTCTCCAACCAACCATTGCCCCAAAAACAAACTCCCATTGTTTTCTTTTTTACTCAACAACACTGTGGTGAATGTGTGGTTGGATGTAGGCACAAAACCCATTTGGTAATTGTTAAAAAAAAAAAAAGTTTAGTGGTGGGTGGCACGGTAGTGTAGTGGTTAGCACTGTCACCCCCCAATGTCAGCTGGGATAGGCTCCAGTCCCCCACCCAGCGATCCCCAAGACAATAAGGGGCTACAGAAAATTAATAAATAATGAATGTTTGGTGGTGTTAATGTCACTGGAAATACAGTGGGAGCACATCTGGGTTTGATAGCTCAAATGCTGCTGGGAACTGCCGCAAAAGGTTGGTAAAAACATCAGGTATCTGTGGCTCAACCACCACTGAGAAACACCATGAAAGTTCAGTAAAAACACCTTAAATTGGTGTCTCAGGCACTGGGAAACACTGCAAAAGATAAGTTAAAAGACCTAGTATAGGTGGCTAAGATGCTGCTGGGAAACTTAAAGTAACTGTAGGGAGTGTATATTTTCTGAGAAACAGAACTGTGAATGGCAGTTTGTTTTTTGAATAATGGGGTGTTGGAGAAATGGGCTTTCGATCCATAGAACATTTTCAGACTGTTGGTGCTTTGAAATTTTGGGCTGTCAGAACAATTGCATGGCACCATTTACACATGGGCTCTATTGGACATTACGCAGACTTTGTACGAGGGAGCTGGCAGGGTAAAATCTGTTTAATGTCCAATCCAACTGATTTGGACATTTGCGTTCTCACATACAGCTCCTCTGAGTAATATCTAGATAATTTCAGGTTTGCAGGGCATGTGTGAAAGGGGCTTATGTCTGCAGTATTTTGGAGTATTTCCAGCCTTTCTGTAATTCACCATTATTGGATGGCAAAAGCAAGAGGGCAAATATCAAGCTATTAAACTTATTATGAACAACACACTTTTAAAGTTATCTTTACTGGTGCTTGAGGAACCATTCATAGAGTGCCATATACTGTTAGACAAAGCCAAGAAATAATAATAAAAAATTGTTGAGTCCAGTATAAACAAGGTCCTGTGGGCATAATGTGGAGCCTAATATAAAGCTTAAGGCTATGCAGAGCGGGATCGTGGCTGCCGTCATTCTCAGAGGCCCAGAAAGTACATAATAATTTTATCTGTTTCAGCCTTGAAGTGAACCAACCAGCTACAAGATGAATCATGAGCTTATAAGATTCAAGAAAAGGAACACAAAGGTATATTACTGTTTACATGATACATGAAGGACTGAATTACTTGTCACATGCAGCAGTAGCTCTCTCATTATCAGTTTCCTTTGGCTTGTTAAAAAAACGATTCAATGAGTAAACCTTTGACTTTGAATCTTCTTCTCTAGTTTTATTTCAAGGAGCGAGACCATGACCTTGCAGCAGCTTTTCCTTCTTTTTTACATCAGAAATCAATGTAGGTGGCGGCACTCAACCTGAATACCAGGCCTTCTCCTCTTAAATCAAATAGTTCCCCTAACACTCTCTATATTTATTTGTGCACACACATACCAGAGGCGCCCAAGGTCAAAGAAAGTATCATCTTGCCGATGCAAGAAATCCCCCTTCTGATAACAGCAAATGCCAAAGCTGGAGAGGCCACAGACACCAACCACAACTACACAGAGAGAGAGAAACCTCAGTGAACTTTCCCCACACTGAACCAGCCTGTGATTGATTTTCTACACAGATCTCTAAACGGGTGTTACTCTCCTATCTGTAACAGTAATGAATTTCATTATAAGGCCCTGGAACACACAGAGAGAGATGGAGATGCTGGCCGATGGCAGGAGAGAGAGAGGAGGGGGAGATAAAAGAAAGACAGAGGGAGGGGAAGGCAGGGCTGTCATTCAGGGTCTGTCTGTCAATAGTGACAACGCATCTCCCCGCCGGCGGGAGACTGAAATAACAGCCAACCGCAGAGCAATTATAAACGCTGCCTACTGCTTTTAGGCAGCCTACACATTCCTCTGCGTGCCTTAGTGTCTTATAGTTGTGGAGGTATGTATTTTAACATACATGTTAATATACGCATATGAGTTTCCACCCCACTTCCTTCTCCAGCATGTCGTAACCCGTGTGCCCGGTAACCACGGTGACCAAAGAAGTCTGGAGGCTGTGGATGTATCCAGGCCGCAGTGAGTCAGGACGCACAATTGGATGACTCATTGCCTTCTTGGGGCTAAAAAAGCCCTTTCATCATTATCTCTCACTCTCTCTGACTCCCTGTCTTCCTCCCCACTGCCTCCTCCTCCTCATTTTGCACTTATCTGCACCTCGGCGTTTCCCAGGTAAATAAAAGCCATTTGGTTCTCTCCCAGACCCCAGGGGAAAGTGTTGTCGTCTGACACCACAGAGAGGTGTCGGGGCATTCTGTTGACTTGCCACTCGCCTTATTTTCATATCTACTCTACCCTTCTGTTTGGTTGTTAAGGAAGTGAATTGCAGCCCTATCATTTTGTGGTCATTAGTATTCATGGAGGGCCAGGTCAGGTACCCCAGGAGTGATTGGCGCTCATGAATAAGCCAAATGCCACTCCAGAACTTGCAGAAAAATTGTTACTCGAGTTTTGTGCAAGATTTCAATCTCAAGTAGACGGTGGCCACAGTGGATGGCTTGTAATACTCAGAAGTTATTCAAAAGGTTACACTGGTTATTTATTTATTCTTTATCATTATGGAAATCAATTGCCAGATTTTTCACTGCAGGAGCAGTCATTCCTACCTCGAGCGCTGTCATTATTTATGCACCACCTGAACCAAATTGATTTGACACTGTTCTCATCGTGTTGGCCCCAGAAATGATTTCCCAGATGGGGCATAATGTCATACAAAAACATTAGGTTAACACTTAACATGGACTCTGGAGGAATTTTATTTTGAAATAGCCGCTCGATGAATTGGCTCCCGGTTCCACGAGTAAATCAAATATTGTCAGGCTAACTGATTGCTGTGCAAAAGGGGGAAATCAGTCTTTATGAATGCTTCATCACGCTGTCATGAGGCTCGTCTTCATTTACAGGAGGTAAAAACAAGATGATATTAAAATGAGTTGGTGTTGTATTTCAGAGACACAAAAGCTGTGCATTGAGAAACCAGACCGATCCATCTTTAAAATAAATGCTATAAAACATTTTTTTTCCTGGGTTAACGGCAAGCTGTGATGATTTAGCACAAGATTTAGTCTCTTGTAGTAAAAGTGGATTATGTGTCAATAATAGTGGTATCATGGTATTGATGAAAACTAATTTGATATATAGTTATTCGAACAATTATTCAGAGATTTTGTATGTTTTTTTCATTTTTATTGTCATGATGCCTCTGAACACACTTAAACATTCATGCAAAGATGCAAAAGATACATTTTTACTAATGAGGTTTGCCATTTGCCAAACATTCAGTTGCTGTTAAATGAATTATTTCAGATTAGGACTCTCATGATAAGCACAGTATTGCATGCTATTCAGTGCTATTGACAGGCCAACTGTAGGGCATGGCCAGCAACCTCCGCAGCTTCTGTTTCCATGTGTTTTCTTTTTTTCATGGGAGCATTGTATATTTGGGCTACACTCTGCTACAAGCACCAGCAGCATGATGAGCCACTGAGCATCTATTCTGCGCAGAACGCTGCACATTTTTCATTTTTTTTCTGGTTGCCAAGAGTTGAAAAATACTGGAGTCTGGGTAAAATGCTGCAGTCACTTGTCACGGTCTCATTTTACCCAGCTGTCCAATCACAGTGGAGGAGGGGCGGGACAAATACCACAACGATCAACCATCACATTACTGAACAACAATAACAATAAAGAAGGCATTAATACTAAACCCACATAGACCAGACGGTAAACTCACAGGCTGAAAAATGAAGCTAATACTGAGATGCCAAAAACTGCAGTTCACTGAACAGGCACTAGAGGCTGCCTTCAAAACAGAGTTATTCCCTATAGACACTCATGTTAAAATGCCCAGCTTTACAGCATAAATACACGTTTACAGCATGGTGAAAACAGTTTTGGTCTCTATAGGTCATTTCAACATTCATGACAACTGCACAGGAGGTGATTTTTTTATTATGACTTACCTGTTTACTTTATATTAAGGCCCAAAATTAGTATTTAAGGGCAGGGCCACTTGAATGACAGACTGTCCGTGAAGCGTAACAACAGTCTATGAGTCAGATCCACCCCTTGCTCCTCAGCTCCACCATCCAAATATGGTCACTTCTTGTTCCAAAAAAACAAGATGGCAACGGCCGAAATGCCAAACTTGAGGCTTTAAAACGGTAGCTACGTCCATTTACACAGTCAGTGTCGTACACTTGTGGGTCTGTCCTCTCTCCCTACATGCATGAGCCTTCTCGTCATCCAGAGAAAGTTGGTACTCTACTTTGAGCCAACATTTTTACTTCTACGTATATTCTGTATCATAGCAATCACATGCATCCAAAGCCGAAACAACGCTGCGCCTCATTTCTCTTCTATGTTCTGCGTTTAACAATGAACTAGTATTTTGTTTTAAACTGTGTAATTTTTGTTATTTAAAAAGCAATATGCCTTATAATTGTCTAACAATCAAACTTATTTACAAAGCACTAAAATCAGAATAAATAAAGTAATTTGCAGGAACAACAATGACAAAAAAAAACATCGCACATTGTGCTTTTGAGCCATCCTTAATCACAGCAGGGGAAATTCCTTCAATGCGACAGCTCTATCAGTTGTTAAAAACGTTTTCATATTGCTTGGTGATGAAAATGTGTTATTTGGAGAATAACATTAATAATAACATTTCTTTTAAATATAGCACCTTACTTTCATTTCTGAGGTGCTACACAGGCGAAATAGGGTCTGTATATATACACATTTCAAGAAATACAGATTACTTTATCTTTTGTAAGCATGATAAGTTCACACTTTAAGAAACTAATATCAAACAAGATTCCCACATTTTGGTAGCTTGATTAGATTCAGTTTTATAATCAAGATGCATAATTGTATACACAAGACAGCACTAGAAAATTCCATCTATTCCTAATGCCATCCTCAGTGTGGCTGTGACCCAGGATAAAGCAGTTGTAGTAAAGCTCAGGATGAACATGTGGGTTTGTGTGTGAAAGTGGTATTACTCTCAGGCGAGCTAATTTGAATTTTGCTGTTGGTCAGTCGCTCATGTTCCTCCCTCAACCATAACAAATCCCACCATCTATCCTCCCTTTGTCCTACTGTTTTTAATCCATCTACTTCATTGTCCCTATCTCCTCTTCACACTTAGTCACTCTAATCCCTTCACTCTGCCCTCGCTTTTAGCTTTTCAAGAGTACATTCCATTTCTCTTTTTATTCAGCTCTTGTTCTTTTAGTCTGGTCTTTTGACCTTCTGTTCTGAAATTTTCCTCTCTATTTTTCTTGTTCTCCCTCTGTTGTTCTCTTTTATTCTTCCTGACGATGCTCTTAGTTTCTCTGTCTTGCTCCTCTCTCTCTCTCTTTATCACTCTTCTCTTGTTTTTGTATTACTCCTCCACAGCTGCTTTTCCTCCCTGTATCCGCAAACTCCCTCTGTTCTCTTCTGTTATGACCTTTCCCCTAGTCATCCTCAGCTACTGTATGCGCATACACTGTACATAAATATTACTACAATATGCACTTTTTCATCTCTGCCTCTCAGCTGATGCATGTTAATCCCTAGCTTTAATTTCACCCATATCCTCTGAAAAAGCCTGACACCACAACCCTAACTCGTCCTCTCAAGTATAGCAACACAAACAAACACCCACACACTTTGTCCTACTCTCTCGCTCTCTCTCTCTCTCTCTCTCTTTCACGCATACACCCATGCGCATGTTGACGGCTTGTCGCCTCGGTGACGTGACTGCACAGAGGTGACACTGCGTCTGTCACTTTGACAGCTGGCATTTCACAGCGATCCACTAACTACGGTACTCACATAGCAGACAGGAGATAGATAGAAAGAGATAGAACGGGGCAGAGAAAGAGGGAGAGAAAGAGAGAGGTTGTGTGAAGCAAAGATCAGCAAAACAATAAAATAAAACTCTGCGACAGATGGACAGTTTTGCTTTAATATTTCTGCCCTTATCTTACCCTTGTCCATGACGATGAAGGTAAACTGCATAAGCTTAGTGTTCTGCTTGGTGCACAGTAACATGCGGTCTGTTTGAAGGACACAATGTGGTACATTAAGGGATGAGTTTTAAAAGCAAATGCTAATTGGCCAGCTTTGTTAATAAAACCATATGGTCACTTACAAGTCCCATCTATGATTTTTTTGGCCATATTGAATTGTAATTGACCAGTCTTACTGTATATATACAGTTTGATAGGACTGTCGGACGGTACCAATTAGTGGTGATGAAGATGAGATAATAAGGAGGCAAAAAATCTGACTAAATGTATTTATTTAGCTCTTGATTTAAAAAAAAAGTAAGGACAAAAATGCATCAAGGGTAAAGTAACAATACAGCAAGAGTGCTGTTTTAGCTGAGGAGGATCAGCATCTTACCCGCTACATCAAGGGCGGCACAGTTGCCTCATGGATAAAGGATTCCGGGTTCAAATGCAAAGGCCGGCAGTTTGTATGTTCTTCTCTTGTTAGCGTGGTTGTTTTCTCGGGGTTCTCCGACTTCCTCCTACAGTCCAAAGACATGCAAGTTAGGTTAATGGTTAACTATATTACCTGTAGATGTAAATTTGAGTGTGAATAGTTGTCTGTCTTAAGGCTGGGATGTGTGCTTACCTCTCGATTGAATAATGTTTCGATATGCATTGTGATTCTACAAGTACTGCAATTTGATGTCATGATTCATTGTGATTTTTTTAACACTAGACCATGGAAAAACATTCAGACACTTCTAGAGACTATATATCATGAGGCATATTTCCAAAATCAATGCACATCCCATGTCATACAGTCTCTATAACTGTTATGTCAGCAGCATCATATACTGCATAGAAAAGTGGTAAAAAAAAAAAAAAAAACAACTGTTTTTATGGTCTTTTATATTTTAACAGTTTTATTCCAGTGAAGCACTCTGTGACCTTGCTCTGTGAAAGGTGTTGTATTAAATATACTTAACTTACTTACTTACTTGAATGCACATGTACAATAGACTGAATAAAATATACTTTTTGAAGCAAATTTAAACTACCACATTTAGTTGTCCTTGCAATGTTTCCCATGCATTAATTTATTTGTGATGTGGCAGCTGCCACAATATCAACATTGTGTGCTCCTATTTGATTTTCTATTATAAGATTTCACCAATTTTAAAAAGTAAAAAAAGACAATAATAATTCATTGTATATTCATCTACAATTGCTAGTTCATCTCATTGTACTACAGATAAATTAGTGAGGTCATGCACCCCGCAGTCCCTCCGTCTCACTCTTCACCTCTAGCAGACTATTTGCTGGGAGGAGAGCAGGCGAAGCTCCAGAGAAAGAGCAACTGTATCAAACTGAAGTCAGCTGGCGCAAACCACAGAGCCAGGGTTCCCCCTGGGCTGGTTCCAATCTTTGTAATGGCAGCAACAGAAAGTTTGAAAGGAGAGGACGAGGAAATTAGGGGGAGTTTGCACTTGGCTTGGTTGAATTTAAGCTGTTATTTAAGCAACTCAAGGTCTATGTCCACAGACTGTTTCAGTTTTCTGCTTTCTCACTCAGGCTTCTTCTTGAAATTAATATGAAGTCATGTTATTCATAAAATACCACAATAAAACAGTGACTGATTTAGACCTCCACATTTGAATTATATGGACGAAGACAAAAAAAAAAATGGTTAAAAAAATTCAAAAAAGATTGAGATGCTTCCCACAAGTCTGTCAACCTGTCCAGGGTGTACCATGCCTTTGCCCAATGACAGCTGGGATCAGCTCCAGCCCACTCGTGACACTGAATAGGATGGGCAGTTACAGATAATAGATGTATCGTTTAGGAGACAGACAAACACATCGAGACCACTGTGGGCTGTGTCACGACTCCAAACGCCATCGACAACCAAACTACAGTATTTGACAGAAAGGTGGTCAGATCTGATGCGTGCTCTACTGGACGAAGACGGAACATTTTTGTCTGTTTTCACTTTGAAGCCAGTTCATAACAGTTTTATTGTCAGTCCCTGCATGTAGAGTATTGGCTTGGTCCTAAATACCCTTACTTTTAGCCATGCTTCATAAATCTTAGCATGTTGACATTGTCATTTTGAGCTTGTTATATAGTTACATAGGTCCGTATATGCCCATGTGCAGGGGATGGAGGGGGATGGCTTGTTCACAAGGGGGATGTATTTTGGTCATTTTGCTCACACGGGGGATGGCATCCCCCCGTGTCCCCTCTTAAATCGCCAGCTAGACTTAACACAGCCTTACAGAACCAATAGCTTAGCTGTAGACTGTTCTCTAGAATATGCAGCATATTTAAATCTCTATGTTACTCTATTGTTAACCAGCTTCAATGACGTGATAAACATAATGTTCTCCTGTGGTTGCTATCTTGTATAGACTGTATAAGTACTATACTGCATAGGACATTAAGTCGAACTTTAAGGCTTTCAGGAAGAGTTGAGAATAAACAAGATAGAATAGGTAATTCTATCTACAGTACGACTATGAAACAGAAAAGAAGTTTGGAGTCCATTAAGAAAGTGAGCAATCTCAGAACCAAGGAAGTTTAAGTAACAGAAATAGAGATCCCCAGTGCACTACAGAATGAAACTCTAAAAGTAATGGAGAAAGGCATTAGAAGATGAGGAAAAAGGTATAAGTGAGCTACAAGAAAACTCGAGCCATTTCACAGAGAATGTTAGAGAGAAATGGAAAAGAAAGTGTCAGTTGGGATGAAGTCTGCAGGGATACCTTTATATTTGTCAAAAATCTCTCTTCACTGGGGAGAATAGTGGTGGTATGAAAGCAACGCAGCAGAACATACACATCAATTCATGAAAGTCATTGAAAGTTAGAATGTTTGTAGCTTATTCAGAACACAAAATGAGCCTCCTGAAAGAAGAAAAAATTATCCAGTAATTGTTGAGTAACTAGAGTCATTCACTTTTTAACTGTATGCTTTCTGTGGGTGCCTATTTCATAAAGGCTCGGGTAAATAAATAAATTACTTCTAATTAGAAAAAATTACTTTGAACCAATTTCTTGACACATCTGAACAAAATAAAGAACTACCTGGCTTCTCAGGGTGTTGAGATTATCCAGCCAAAAACATGCTGTGTAATAGATCTGGAAGATGCTTTTGGCTCAGCAACATACACTCTTGTGTGGGTAGATTTTTTTTCTCCTGTGTACCAAATGCCACCAAAAACCATGATAAAGCCCATTTTCAAGACATAATGTGCAAAATTTAATATGCTTCACAACATTGGATTGCTACTTACCAAAGCATGACAGCGACGGAAAATTGGTATCATGGCAGGGTGCACAATCTCCCCTGTAGCATTCACAATGACAATGGAGGTAATCATTAGGCCATCAAAGAGGCTTGTTGCAGCAAAAAGGACACTTTCTTCAAAACCGTCAGGCAAATATTCTACACTGACTGTGTTCAAACAAACAGGACGAAGTCAGGAACTTATTCTGGTAATTTGACTAAATAGAAATTTCATTTTTACTTAGTTATTTAGTCTGACATTGCCTTCATATTAACTGTTTTCTGTCTAGGAGGGGTGTTTTTTTTCCCCCTAATATATCAGTAGTTTATTCCAGATGTATTAACATGTGATCATGTGAGATCCTGGCACAACCACTACTTTTACAGTGTCAATTCTGCCAGCTGGAGACAAGGGGTGGATGAGCACTGCTCTGTGTCTTCCATGACTTTGGGCTGCCTTCAAATGTAAAAGAAATCCTTATATCTTTTTATCCTTTCACCAAAGACACGCCAAAATGTGTATTGTATCCTTATTAGCCACTATGTGCACAGAAAAGAAGATCAAATGCAATGTTGACACATTTTTCAAAATCTGAGATAATTCTAAGTGAGCTGGGGAGAGAGTTTTTACTATAAGAGTTCTCAACAACTTTGGAGTCAATAAAGGATACCCCTCTTTGTGGATGTTTGGACTGCAGTCAAATCTGTTGTTTTTTTTTCTCAAACTGGATCTCTTGAACAGACTGTCCCCTTAAAACAGACTGTAACACTGTGTGTCTGCAAGTGATCAGATTGGATTTGTTTGCCCAGACATCACTGACCTCTCTACATGGATTGCTGGAAAATTAATGGATAAAGGAATACTCACTGACATCCAATGATCTACGTTAATGCGACTTTTCAGCAGTTCCAATCTAGGTACTCTTGCTGATACATGCAGGTCCTGTATGTGTGAAATTATTGTTCCCCCCAACGTTGAGGTGTATGATTGCCCACAACATGCCAACCAGAAGATGACCCTCAGTCCCGAGTCTTCCATGATGTTGACTGGTCTGCAGTCAGTTGCCACCAATTTAGCAAGCGCTGTAGATAACCTCTTTGATTTAGTTTCATCCACAAGCCTGTGGCACACTCCAATATAGTGCTTTGCCGGCTTTGGCGATGCAGTTGCCTGCTGACGTCAGTCTGATTAGCTGCACCTGTATGCTTAGGTCATAGGTGGTAGCTAACTCAAAGTACTTTGGCGTTATTTTAATTCTGTTTGACGCACAGTGCTTATTAGTTTTGACTTGTCAACCGAGCCCTCTGGGAGTCTTTTAAAGCGAAATGAGCCATTCGGAAACACAGTCGTGTCGTTACTTTCCATCACTGTAGCAGGAGAAAGCAGGAAGCTGCTACGGCGGCTTCACTACAAGTGAGGGTGCATCGAAAGGACAAAATAGCAGCAGGCAATTAACGCAATAAAAACAAGAACATGTTATGTTCATACCTTAATCATACTGTGATTAAAGAGTTAACACTGACAGCTCTAGTATAAAGTAATAATTAATTCAGTATAATATATAGTATGTGACGTTTCAGTTGTCTTTTATCACATATCCACAGATACATGTCTGATGAACATCTGATCAACCACAAAGTCACTTGCGCTGCTTTAAATGATATAGAGTACTTTTTAACAGAAAGTCCTTCATCCAAGCCAAACTGCTCTGGTGCACATTAAGTGAAGTATTCTGTGTCTCCGGTAGCAGCAGCTGTTACTTTGAAATAAATAAGAGAAGTGCATCGTTAGAATGAGGAGCAGCAGCCTCAGTGGATTAACAGACAAAGAAAATTTTACTTCACAGTTACAAGAACAGAATCTACTCAGATTTGGTCTCCCTCTTGAGTATTCTGACTCTATTAGTGTCAGCTCTGGTTGTCTTAAATGTGTATGAACCCCTCTTTAAGACTATACAAAGAAAATGCATACTAATCCGATGTTTTAGTTGTCTTACCTTAACTGTATCACAACTCTAACCAACCGTTAATGCACCTAACCCTGGTTACACCTTTACTCCACAGGCATCAGCAACATATATTCATACTCAAGTGAGAAAGACCTCTGGCAGTCGATAGGAATAATGAGTCTAATGCCTGCCATACACTGGAAGACTTTAAAAAGACTGAAGTCTGACAGCCTCTCACATCTAAAGATAGTGTGAGTTTTTAGTCACACAGAAATTGGGGATCTTGCAGGGTCACTATTTGAAAGACTACAATCATAGATTCCTTTTGAAGTTATTTCTTATCCTGCTCCTGGTGGAAAATTTTAACGCCAAATTCCCATTTTGGATTTTGTCGTCTCAACTCACTACCAGCTGCTGCTTCTCGTTTGGTGCTGGAGAGAGCGCAGCTATTGGTTATTGACACTGTTTGTGTAATTGAACTTCATTGTTTGCATGAGCCAAGACTAAAAATTTTCAATAATATGAAAAATGTTTGATTTTGTTGGAATGTCAGGACAAAAAAAGACTGACTTAAGAACGCTCAGACTGAGTTTCAGGACCAGTAAGGTTAAGCTCATCATTTTTGTCTGATATTGGAAATTTGTCTGCGACATGATATCACTTGAAATGTCATTTGATATAAGGTCAGCATATAACTTTGTTTAGACTGCCAGTGCAGTTAGACCCCAGTCCATTTTTTGGCACATTCAGATTGTATCTAGATTGATTTTAGAATGTCTGGACAGCAAAAAGAAAAAACTCATAAAGTGCAATTTTTGCAAATGGACCACGTTCTGAAATGTGATTTGGTTAGTATTTCTACAGATGTGTCTAAGTACGCATGCTCTTGGTGCTCATATTGGATTTTAAAGTGTCTTTTGCATCATTCATAATGGTATTTGCAACACAACACACTACAACCCAAAATTCAGAGTGACAGAAGTGCTGAGTAGAATCCATGTTGCTACTAGTAAAGCGCTATGGGGGGCAACATGGAGAACAATTTCTGCACCCCAACTTGACAGTGGCATTTTTTGGAATGTGAAATGATGGACTCTTTCACTACCCGATCCATACCAGATATCCAAAGTGTTCTGACCAACTGGTTACGGATGCCCTTGTTGTTACCACTTACCTTGTAAGGGGTTATGGGGGGTGGAGCCTATCCCAGCAGACATTGGGCAAGAGGCTGATGACACCCTGGACGGGTCGCCAGACATAGAGATAGACAACCAGTCATGCTCACATTCACACCTATGGCCAATTTAGAGTCACCAGTTAACCTTGTCTGCATGTCTGTGGACTGTGGGAGGAAGGAGAGGACACAGAGAGAACAAGAAAACTCCACACAGAAGGGCTCCCCTAACTGGGGTTCAAACCCCCCACCCCAGGTTCGAACCAGGAACCCTCTTACTATGAGGTGACAATGCTAACCACTGGCACCACTGCTGCTGTCCTCAGGCATTGTGAGTAGTAATAGTAGTGTCAGTGAGTAATCAAACTTATATAATAGTAACTGCACACCATATTGACAGTGACTGGACATTGCACTCCTTTGCTTCAATGGTTCGGTTTCTTTGCATTCATTTGATTCCCAATCAAGACAGTCTGGTAAGAACTGCTTTACCTCATTAATATGGACTTCAAAAGAATTTTAAAATGCAAAATGATGGAATTTTAAACATCATTAAAAATGTGATTTATCGCAAAGATAATCGTTTGACAGCCCTACTATATACATATATTTACACCAGTGGATTTTAATCAGTGTACAAAAAGAAGCAGGAAAACAGACTTTTACCCAGAAAGCCACAATGCAATTTGAGACAAATTGACTGTAGAATGACAGGCTCACCTGATGTGTAGAGGAACATGAGGGGATATTGTTATCTGTGCTGATGCAGCTAAAGAACGCCAACAGGCAACAGGCCTGTCTGGAGAGGGACGGCGGCCTTATCAGAACTTCAACAGACGACTGGCGTTTTTCTTAATTTATTTTCACCAGATTGCCAGATCAAGACTGGCATTTCCATCAGGTCCTGCTGGTTTTATGCAGGTACGCTTGTGAGAGCGAGTCCTCGTGCATGTGAATGTTCATTTTATGGTAATCCAGGTGAATGTGAAGGTGGCGGTGTTGTTATAATGTGTTATTTTTGAAATACCATTTGACTCCTCATTAATAATTTTACAGAGCGTGCTGGCATTTGCTTTGCAGAGAACATCTGTCTGGGACTCAACCCTGGAGATGCTATTGTTCTGTGTCTGGTGTGTGTGTGTGGTGCATGTGTGTGTGTGTGTGTCTGAATGGCTCTTTCTAAAATACCTCAATCTCTCCGCTTCATTGCTTCCACTTTTCTAATTTTCACTACCTCTCCCCTGCTTCTTCCTCCACTCCTTCTCTAATTACCTTTTCTTTACCATCCATTTCCCTGTTTAGCATATGAATTGGGCCCAGAACGTCTCTGTGTGGTTCACTTATTATGTTTGCACGTGTATGGATGAAAGAATATGAGCTTCTAATGAAATACACTGAGAAATGCATTATATTCAATTACGATGTGACTGTAACATGAGTTCAAAGTTGGTAAATATGTCTTTTGTTTATACAGTGTAATGTATATGACCTTGAATCATAATTAGATAACACACAGGGATGTTAGCAGAGAGCAAATGTAATTGCCATGCTCTTGTTTCACCGCAGCTTCATCACTATCTGCTTTGCTCTCTTGTTGCTGTTTTTTTTTTTTTTTGTCTTTCTTCATTTCACATTTGATGGTATTTAAACAAATGCACATTATTAGAAAACAGTGTTTATTCCTCATGTATAGGAAGGGTGAAACAAAGGTCAGGGGTTTTGTTTCATCTTATTCATTTCCTGCTCTTAAAAGAAAATCCAATGCCTTTCATGACAACTGAAAGCTGATCTTCCCAGACTAAAATTACTGATAGTATCGCAGAATTACTGATACAGTAGCATATTTTCTGCCTGGTGTTGTATATCTTTACATTTCCCATTTTCATGCAGACTGCAGTTGTTTAGTGTGGTTACTGTATTTCATTTTTTCATATTATCATCACAGCAGTTGTGCTCTGCAGCTACACAAAATAATTTCACCACTATATTAAAAGAAAAGGATATAGAGAAACAAATTAAACATTGATAACACAGGTAGGTTGCATGCCTGTCAGCAGCATTTGGAATAAGAATTTAATTTTAGAAATGACAAGTTAAAAGCTATTGCAGTGATTTTTGGGATGAAGGATGTCTTTCCAAAACACTGGAGCCTTTTTGGCGGTGGCACCCTGGGTTTTTACGATTTAGGTACCAATAAGAGCACCCTCTCAGAGGATCTCAGACAGCACCTGGTCTCATAGAGAGTTAGTAGCTTCTCTATTGTGGAGCTGGGGGAAAATGAGCCAGGGTCTTAAATGTGATTAATAACATTGTAAAATAAATCTTGAAATTTAGTGGAAAGAAACTACACTTGGAGAAATGCATTGCTTTTTAATTTGGTGAGGACTTTGACATGTTAGAGATGTTAGATGTTGCATGTTGCTTTGAAAAGTAAAGTCAAAACTCTGATTGTCACTATAAAGTTGATAAATGGTACTGATTATTGGTATTTAACCGAAAACAGTATGAACTCCTTTATAGTAATGTTTGCATATGTGACTAGTTTTAGTGTTGGAAGGTTTCTATATTATATTGTTTACCTGCTATATATAAAGCAATGGCAGGGGGAGCTCTGGAATTAAAAAGCCCCTTTACATTCATAATGAATGACAAGAAACATTAAAATGTATAAAAACATATACACATGTGTTTTCCTTTTCGGGGGCTGTGTGGCTGTGGTCAGAGAAAAACCAGATGAAAAGAATACTGCACATGCTTGCAGTAATCTAAGGGATTTATATGTGATAAGACTGTGCATGGATGACAGGATCAGGGCAGAGAGAGAGGGAGAGTGGGGTTTTGAGGCCGACACATCACACCGTATACTCTCTCAGATTACTCCCTTCTCACATAGCATTTCTCGCTCATTTTCTAATGAGCTTAATGGACTGAGAGCAGAGTCTCACCTCTTTAAACCTGATGAGGTTGGGCAGAAAATTGATCTGCCTGGAGGACTGATATGTGCTCATGCGAAATTAGAAAGATGCTATGTTCATTTTTTTCTCTGGCATTTTACAGCTTAAACAATAAGGATAACTGTGGTGTTGTCATGGTAAAAGGCGTGCCAAAATAATGTAGAATTGTGTTAGATCGTATTATTATTAACTCTTGAACACAAATGCTTTGATTGCTATAATAAAGTCCAGCATTACTGCTTATATCATACAATACCAATGGATAGATTACTAAACTGGCCAATTGGGCACAGGTCGAGGAGGCCAAAGAGTTAGCACTTACACCCCTTTTCCACCCAAATTAACAATATGTGTATTGTTTTGTTTTTCTCAAATGTTGGTTTAAACCCACTAAATAAAGCAATAGACTCCTTTTCCCATTTTAATGGGAGTCATTTTAATGGCGTGTCAAGTTTGGTGACATGAATATGCTGTAAAAAAGGGTTGGTAAAGGCAAAAAGCAGCATGGGGTGCAGTGAAAATGTTTCGGTGGTTTATTCTTTTTCATATTTGTTACTTTTTCAGTCTCTCTTTGAAACTCTGTGCTGATTAATTTTAAATGATGTTCAAAGCGCTGCTTGGATAGAGATGGATGGTATTTTGTGGCGGTACATCGTTGCATCAGTCCACAAAGGGGCAAAAATTGGCATGTAGTCACGGGTGTCTTATTTCGATCACTGCTCATTGGAGCCAATCGAGGCTGGAGCTGATAAATACCTGTGACTACTGCAAAGTCGTTTGTCCTGTGATTGAATGGCAATTGTAACACTTCCCATTAAATATACCCTTTTCCCATCAAAAATAAATATTTATACAGGTTATACTAAATGCCAGAATACCCATTAAAAATAGGCAATAGACTTCTTTCCCATTGCCAGCTGACATTCAAAGTTACGTTCATCACAGACAGGCTGAAAACAGGTTAGTAAACAGTACAAAGTGCACGGAGGCCAGTGAAGATGTTATGGTGGTGTCTTCTGCTGTCTCTCAAACTTGGTGACAATTAATTTTGAACAATGTTCTAGCACTGCTTGAATGATATATTGCTGGTGGTGTGTGACTACATCACACCAGAAAAGGAGCAAAAATGTATGCATCCAGCTGGGTGTTGTATTTCTATCACTGCCAATTGGAGCTGGAGCATGAAATACCCGTGACTACTGCAGAGTCAGGTGTCTCCAAAGTGAATGCCAATTGTAACCTTTCCCATTTAAGACAAAAGCCAGACATTAGTGGGTGTTGGTGGGTTTTTCCAGTAGGAAAGTGGCTTCAGATTAACAGGTTCCAACCAGAAGGAGTCTCAAAATGACCACAGAGAGATGATAAAGGAACTTGAATCAGACGAAAAATATAATAATTAAAAGTGGCAAAACGAGCCCAACTACACACAAAATTTCCATTAAAAGATGCATAATGACTAGAGAGAGAACAAAACAACAACATTTAAACCAGCACAAAGTCAGTGTCTTGCTCCTACTTAAGGGAGGTGGTGGGGCCTTTTGCTTATCTGTGCCCAGGGGCCCACTGGCTAATACATCTACCAGTGAAATTTAACTCTTAATCTAATTTCTCTGATTAAATTGCTACAGATGTGAGACAAAATGTGGACTTTGAATGATGTTCAATGATGCAGCTCTGCCTCTGTCAGTGTCTCTATCATCTGCTAGTTTTACTCTTAATAGGTATTGCGTTTCATTTTCCATTTGATGGAAACCCTGTTCCTCCAAAAGGTCACCTCTTCAAAGAACAAGAAAAAAGCTTTCCTTTTTCCAATTAACACCCACGCTTTTTTGGAAGGGGCTTTCCTCGCCTTTGGGTTTGCTGCATCATAATAAAGCATTTGACCCATCAATTTAGGAACAGACTGGAAAAAAAGGGGTGAAAAAAGACTTTTGTCATTTAAAGAGACGGATGCTGTCAATCAATAAAATAAACAGCTGAGTGACAGCATTGGGATCATTAGCTAACAGCATGCAGCAAAGCGGCCTGTTTAGAAAATTCAAACACTTGAAATTAGCTTCTCAAATGGAGTTTTTCTTTATCAATAACAAGGTATCTTTGAATACCACGGGTACAAACACACCATCTCGCTGCAGACTCGTGGCAATTAGGCAAAAAAAGGAGTGTGGGAGATCAGAGCTGTGAAGCGGAGTCTGCAGGCATACAGGGGGTCCAGGATGATCACAGCCTCTTGCTGGGTCTCTGAGGGTCTGACTCAAGGGGAGATATCAGATCACAGAGCCGGAGTTCCACCACCCTCAGTGTTGGAGTAAATCATAGACTCAACTCACAATTTTAAATAGACAGACATCCCCCAACAAATACAGCTCCAGCTACTTTTGTTATATCTTTTTTAAGCTTTGACATCACTCACCTGGCGATTCCCAACAAGCCAGAGCACCTCGGTTATATATGAGCCACAATGAAATGTGATGGACTGACAGAGAAAGAGGTAAAATATACGCCTTGGTATATGTCAGTCACATGCAGCGAAGAGTGGGTTTGAGCCTTTGCAGCCTTGATTCTATGACACTGTCACACAGAGAGAAGTGTACTGTGTGTGTGCATGCACATGTGAGACAGTCTACCCATCACATTCCCCCACACTTCAAATGGCAGCCATCTTGTTGACATCCATGCACTGCAGCCTTGGGAACCCGAGGCCTGAAGCACGCACTGAGGACAGAGATGAGCACGCTTGTTTGTTTGTTCGATAAAGCTCTTGTCTCTCCCTTCTTTGTGAAACCGCCCCTTTCTAGCATATCGGAGGAGCGCTGATTAAAGCTTTTGCCACCACGAGGAGCGATCCATCAGGGTTGTACATGAGCTATCAAAAACCTCAAAGACTGCGCTCGCTCGCTGCTTTGTCTTCCAATGAGAAGCAAGGCGGCACATCAAACGGCTGACAAAACCTGGGTAAAAAGGGAATATTTTATTCATAGCTGTCAACGAAAAGGGAGGGATGAGATATTAGGGACAAGAGGAACCTGCTGCAATTTAGATCCTGAACCCTGAACTTGATGTCTCTTCCATTCGGGCCCTATGGGGGTGTTTAATGAGGAAATGTGATCAGAGGAGCAGGTGACATCTGAAGTGTGTCAGGACACAAGAGGTGGTGATATTTACAATAGGCAGAGATCTCACTCCTACCTCTCTCCCTTTCACATGACATCAGCCCTCCAGATCTATTTATTCTCATGTTGTTGCTGGGGTAGAGTTCTTACAGCATTTTAAACCTCTTAACCTTCACTTACCGTAACCCTAAATTGCTTTATCTGCTGCTGTGCAAATTAAAACCTTATCCATGCAGCATATGTGATCGTGTTAGATTTATACAGCGATTTCAAGCTGCTAGGTTTAAAGAAAAGCAGCTGAATCTTATTTAAAATTTATTGCAGACTGTCTCTGAATGGTAAACATGACTGAAAAATTGCATTTTTCAATGTTGTCAGTGCCACAAAATGAAATTCCGCTCACCTCCAGTTTCCTTTTGCAGTGCCAGAAATCTCAGTGGCAAACCTAAGCAGATAAAACCCAAACTATCAGCAGTGCTAGACACAGTATTTAAAGTGATTTGGATGAACTGGCCCTTAAACTACTTTGGTTCTATACACTGACAGAGAAACCACTGTACTCTGCAGTGAGCCCGAACCTTTGTGCCTACGTGTTTTACACAGTGAACAAGCTGTACTGAGAGTGTTTAACAGCAAGCTGATTTCTACTATCCCAACAACAGTACAGCCAGAAAAAATGTTGCCATTGTACATTTCTGCAAGCCATGGATATGCTACATTTGCATGTTGTTATTTATTGATATTTTGAAACTTAACATTTCAACAATGCTGTTGAAATGTGTGCTTAGGTTTAGGCATAGAAACCACTTAGTCATTGTTAGGAAAAGAACATAAAAATACCTGGTTTAGGGGGCCTAATCCCTGCTGGAAAGCAGCGATGTCTCGGTAACAAATAACAGCTTTTTGATAGCACTATCCCCGCTGACGTGTCACTATAAAGCACAATTGGAGCCTAAAAGGCCAATGGAAAAGCACACATGGGTCACTAGAAGCATCTATGACTGGAGCCTAAAAAGCTGATAGAAAAACACAGACAGTTCACAAAACACCCACATTTGGAGCCCAAAAGCCAATGGTAAAACACAGACAGGTGACTATGAAACACCCACAACTGGAGCCTGAAACCTGGTGGAAAAACATTGTCGAGACGCTAGAAAACACACACATTCGGAGCTTGTGAAAAAAACACTGATGGGTTACAACAAAACACCCACGTTTGGAGCCTAAAAGCCAATGGAAAAACACTGACAGGTTGCTACAAAACACTTATGATTGGAGCATAAAAAGCTGATGGAAACACAGCTACCAGTCATTACAAGCCACCCATGTTTGGACCCTAAAAGCCAGTGGAAAAACAGCAATGGGTTGCAACTCACTTTTGTAATTTAAATGCAGAAATACAGCAATGACTCACTAAGACACAACATGTTTTTTTGTTTGTTGGCCTCTAACAGTAGTCTGCAACAGTCTGCAGCTTGGCAGCCATCTCACCTAGGTGACATATCATCCACCATCCCTTTCTACCTGCCGATGACAAAGTTAGCTCATATATTACACCACTTTAGAAACCTTGATATGACATTTAGGAGACATACAAACTAATGTATTCGTAGTTTGCAGAAATGTATACTGCCAGTATCTTCTTCTGGCAAATGGACTGAATCCTAATTACAACAAATAATACCTTATTACAAAGCTGATGACGCATGCAATGGAGTATATACACTGCACCTCAGTCACTGTTGACTTCTAGCAGCTTTGACTCTTCATCCTACTGAATTAAAGGAGTCTCACACTCTGTTCACACATCAAGGCTCAAAGACATGGGGAAGTCTGTCCCATCCCCTTTAGACCAAACCTGTGTTACTGTCACTCACCTCCGCTAATGTGTTAGCTTTTTTTCCCCTCTTTGACAGCACCCTCCATCTTCTCCCCACCCTCCTCCTCCATGCTTTCACTGCTCCTCCTCTTAGATGGTGCTGCTTAGAAAGAGGAAAAAGATTTTGAGCAGCAAGCTGCCGGGAGATAAAAAGTACTTTTATCGGCCATTAGCTGAAGAGTGGATACAGCTTCAATCGAGCAGTATTCACAGCTGAGCCATGTATCATATCAAAAGAAGAAGAGTGCCCAGACATGTGTGATTGAATGCAGGCATATCCGTGATGTTTGTGTACAAACGCCTGACTCTCTGAACACTGATATAATTTTCAGATTTGAAAGGCAGGCTGAAACATGGGAGATGACCTTGATTCTGCGCTTGTACAGTAAGTGTGTGTATGTGTGCATTTGTGTGTCCATTTTTAGGTCTGTCTGAGGTGTCAAGCACAGACTTTCTGTCTGTGGCATATTTGTTCGCCTCACTTTTTCCAGAGCTGTGATTGACACTTGGGTGGGGCAATGTGTGTGTGTGTGTGTGTGTGTAAGAGACAAAGAGACAAGAGATTGTTGGTGAGCCAGAGGTGATGTGTGTGTGTGTGTGTGTGTGTGTGTGTGTGTGTGTGTGTACGTGACACATGTGTGCAAAGGGAATTTATGAGTCAGGGACAAATGTGAGCGTGCCACGCTGACAGTCTCCATCACAGAGGCCTGATGTGAAGGGACAGGTCATGTCAGAACACAGGAGCAGCAGTTTCATCATCCAAAGGCCAGACGGGAGAGAAAACGCCCACAAAGATACACACTCACACTTAGCTAACAGCGTATGTCCCAGTGCGCTGATCAGTAAATTAATACATGGAGGGACACAGGTAATCCTATGCTTTAACATACACAAAACTAAATAAAAAAAGAAATCAGATATATATTAGTCAGTCACGGGCAGCATTCAAACAGAAGAGTCGTCAGTAGAAATGGCAGCTGCAGAGCAATGTCACTGCTGTCATCACAACAAGAGGGTTGCTTTTCTCTCCTCCACAGGCATGATGCGCTTGGCTGAGCAGAGAAGTTGAGTTTCCCGTCCCAGGCATAAAAGTATGTTCAATGAATACAGTGAGGCTGTCAATGTCATCAAAATGAAGACAGGGGATTGAGTCATGCTGAAATCTGCCAGACTTTTTTTTTCAAAGGTTACCACTATAGGTGAGAAAATATGTGTTGTCATAATTTGAACCATTCTTTAAAAGACACCTATTCAGGTCCACAAAATTGTATGAGATGCCATGGTGTCATGTGAGTCACCACTAAGTGTTCCTCAAGCACTTGTTAACATGGTTACATCGCCTCTGGCTTGTGTGTGTCAGCTATCTGCCCCAAAGAACCTCAACTGAATGTCATCTAAAGTTTGTATTTGGACATAAAATATCTGCTTATAATCAGTGTCTGAGCCTTAGCATCACCTAACTAAGCCAAGTAACACAGTGACACAGCTGAAAAACAAACCATATGTTTGGTTGACACCTCAGTGCGTCATTGGAGTGCTGAAAACAGTTGAGGCCTGCTCAACTT
Organism: Cephalopholis sonnerati; assembly: GCA_019142605.1. Taxonomy (NCBI): domain Eukaryota; kingdom Metazoa; phylum Chordata; class Actinopteri; order Perciformes; family Serranidae; genus Cephalopholis; species Cephalopholis sonnerati. The sequence goes on from JAGQAX010000023.1 coordinate 7,467,048, forward strand.
TTGTTTGTAGCTCCTCACAATCGTCAGGCAGCGACAGAAATCTAGCACCACTTTGCAGCTTCATGTCACAAGCTTTGCCGCTGTGTCACTCGTAGTGTGAACACGATATTACACACTAGACATTAAACTTCACACAGAAAGAGACAAATCTTAGAGTTCACAGACATCTCCTCCAGATGTCGACTTTACATCATGCTAAATCATTTGCTACCGCTTTCAAATTGAGCTTCCAAACCAGCTGCCCTAGAACAATGCAGGTTAAATGTTTTTTCTCAGGGGCATCTGAAAGGTTGCTGTTTTGGGTGAGTGAAGCATTCGTCATCCCTGTTCCTTGCCCAGATTTACAATCTGCCCAAGCATCTGGACGTACAACTTTCTGACCTGTTTTCTTGACATTTGGCACGGCTGTCGCCTAGAGCTTCGTGTATTTGAACATTTTGAAGGCAATTCTCAATTGAGTAAAAGAGGAAAAAAGGATGAGAGAGTAAGAGCCAGAACTGGCTGTTATGACATGGTTGTGCTATTTTACAAATATGCCACTCATTATCAGAAATACCCTCTAAATTAATAAAACTTGCTCTTTGAGCAAGAAAAAAATCTTGCAGGAAATTGGAGACATTTAAAAGTTCATTTGACTAAAAAAAATTACTTCTGTGTGTCTTAAAGTTTTAGGAAGCAATCCTCGCCATGTGGTTATTAATAACCGCTCATTGTTTTTTTTGCTTCCTTCTTGTTAGCAATGCCAGCTCGATAACTCCAGCTTATTAATCACACTGCCAAAAACAATGCACATAGCAAATGAGCCTGTCTAGTTTTCTATCTCTAGTAAATAGCTCCCATTGAGACTGGAAACATATGTGGTGTTTGTTTCATGACAAGTGATAGTAAAAGATGTAATTGATTGCTAGGACTATGAGGGGAAACTCACTCATGCCGCTTTGCCAAGTACTGTACAGTTAATTCAATCACTGAAGTTGCCAGAAAAAAGAATTAGATATTCTCCAAGGGGCTTTTATGTTCTTCAAAAACTTTGATTTAGAGCAACATCAGTTATACACAGGTATCTTTATAGCAAGGTGGAGGCAGCTTTCTAAGTATTGAGACAGGGTAGAAGGAGGGAATCTTTCGGTGAGAATATGTATAGCACTGAGCATGCTCCACTTACTTCAGATAGTGCTGACCTTTCCCACAGTGTCCTTCGCAAACAGGAAACCCCAGTGGTCATGGCTGAAATATACAATATGAAGGCTTTTGAGACAATGCACCCGCCCCACTGCTCCTCGTGCAATTAGCACATTTACTGAGAGCAAAGGAGTGCTGTGGTCTGCTCTTAGTACAGCTAATTATAATGTGCTGATTCCTGCAAACTGCATGTACACAAGACAAGTGAATTCATGCATACAGGCAGACTAACATGCCCGAACCCATGAATACTGGAATGGCTGTAGGTGTGTGACAATGGGAGAGGTTGTAGGGCAATAGTCATGCGAATAATACAACACCATCCTTTATTATAATAAAAAAAAAGAGAGAGAGATTCTGTAGGATGCATATTGGTTGTATGATTTACTTTCAACAGTTTGATTCTAATCAGAGCACCCATTATGATTATAAATGATATTACTAAAACTAGTAGCATGAGTCTCAATCATTTTCTGGGTCTCAACCACTCATTTAATATCCAAGTAACAAGGTGGGTTAGGTTATGTAGGTTAGGTTTAGGAAAAAAAACATGGCCCCCTAAAATAACTCAAAGTTTTCTTGGTTTCACTCATTCAAGAGCACCAGTCTCCTGGGGGAAAGTCCCATGTTTGACCCATCCACCACCCCAATGCCTCTTAAGCAGACTTTTGCTCTTTATACTATTTCCTCCTTTACTGCCATCAGTGCATTGGTCACATGATTGCAACCTTCCCGATTACATGGGTTATACATGAATTACTGGTCCATGACTACATGGGTTATATACTAATTTTGGTGCATTACTTTTTGTAGGTATACATACGAACAGCGCATGAGAACAGCCTGACCAGTGGTCAGCTTGATCATGATCGAAATGTGAATGCATCTGTGTAAGTAAACCACCTTAGCTGCTCTCGTCAGTTCATAAAATTATAAATTTAATCAATGGAGTCATTGCCAAAGAACTTTTAGATGATTAAGATAATACATTTCTATTCGCAAAAAAATAAAACATTAAATTCCCTTGTTGTGTCTCCCCTGATTGAACTGCTGTTATCCTGTAATTAAATGGAGTCTGTCAGTGCTGAATGCTGAGCCAGAGGCTTTTCCTCTATGCCATAAGTGGACCTCTGTGTGAAATCACTGTATGTTTTTAATTTCTTGGGATCAGTCCAACCCTCTCTAGTGTGCACTTTGCTTCTAGTACAGTGTCTACTTCCTGTCTCTCTGCATCAGTAAGACGAGAGCATCCCTCCCCTCTGCCACCATCATTCTTCATTTCCATCAGCTCCTTTCCCCAAACTGTAAACACTCCCTCACCTCCTGTCTGTGGCTGTGATCTCTGACCCCTGTGGCCTACGGGAGCTGCAGTCCTACTGATGTGTCTGTGCCCCAGTCACCTCCCGGGTGCTTTCTGGCTGAGTGGAGGCAGTCTCCGAGAGTTTCCTTGGGTGACCGAGCCCGACCGGACCCAGGTCACCCGCTTGGGGATAAATCGCTCACCAACAGTCTACTGGGGAAACTCAGCTGACTGTTGGCCATTTATTCAGCACATTTGTCAGCTGTCTGCTGTGGACAGTGTGTCTGTTGCAATGCAGAGTAAACACAAAATGGTATTGTCAGGAAGTTAAACACACCTTACATTAAGCATGAGCCAACTAGTCTACAGCTGTGGGCAAATCTGAGAAAGTCGAGCTCTTGTACAAGTAAAAGTTTGACTAAATAAATTACAACTGTATACTTTTATGGGTAACAGAAGTCTTAAGATTTAAGCCACTTGTTGCCTTGAGCTAGCAAGGAGCAAGTAGCCTTGCTGATTTTGGCATTGGATAAAATCCCCATTCTGAACTTTTAGTGCTAAAATAAGTTGCCCGTGGCCAGAGACTGTTCTTTAGAAGTTTTTTAGAAGTATATAATGTCTAAAAAGAGGACTTCAAGTTTACTGTGAACTACAGCCAGTGAGCAGCTTTGAAATGTCTGCTATGTCTGCTATCAGTAGTAGCTACAGTTTTCAATAGCTTGTCTTCTTTGTCTTCTTTGATTCCCTGCATTAGGCATCATTTTGCTGTAACCCACTGCCTCTTAGTTCATATTACATTACATTACACTTTATTTAGGTGACGCTTTTATCCAAAGTGACTTACAATAAGTGCTTTCAACCATGTGAATAGCAAGAATCAAGTACATCAAGCTCAGCAAATATGCTGCACTGCTTCAAGTGCTACATTTAGGAATAATATGAAGTAGAGAAAGTGTGATCTTTTATGGCCAAGGTGCAGTCTGAACAAATGAGTTTTCAGTCTGTGACAAAAGATGTATAGAATTTCTGCTGTCCTGATGTCAAAGGGGAGTTTGTTCCACCATTGTGGAGCCAGGACTGCAAACTGTTGTGATTTAGTTGAGAGGAAGCCAGGTCTCTTTTGTAGCTGAGCACAGTGGACACACTAGGGTGTATGGTTTGATCATGTCCTGTGTGTAGGATGGTCTTGAGCCATTTGCAGATCGTTAGGAAAATACCAGTGTCTTGAATCAGACTGGAACAGCCAGTGCAGGGTGTGGAGGAGCAGGGTAGTGTGAGAGAATTTAGACTAGCTGGGCTGCTGTATTCTAAGCTGCAGAGGTTGGATGGCACATGCAGACACACCATCCAGGTGGACATTGTGGCAGTCTAGGTGTCTAGATGTTAAGAGCCTGGACCAGAACCTGCCCTGCCTCCTGGGTGAGGAATGGACGTAACGTCTTGTTGTTGTGGAGAATTTATCTGCAGAACTGGGATGTTGCAGCAATGTTGGCAGCAAAGTGGTCATCCAGTGTCACACCCAGGTTCCCTGCTCTCCAGGCCAGAGACACAACAGAATTCTCATCTGTAATGGAATGGAGATGAAGAGCAGCCCATTCTTGTCAAGGTTGGGACTCTGGTGGTGTGTAGACATCCACTGAGAGATGTCAGCCAGACACAGAGATTTGTGCTGCCACCTCAGTTTCTGATCAGATATTACTGAGTAGAAAACTCATAATCAACACATGATCAGAGAAATAAAACAGATTTTTGTTGTTCACAAGCTCATCCCAAGGGGATGAGGTAAATTTTGAAAATCATACAGTCATACATCATACTGTCTTTTGTTTTCTTTTCAGTGCTGTCACAGAAATGAAGTATTTGGACTTTTTTTTTTCTAAAATACTACTATTTAATTTGAATTCCAAAAGAAGTTCAAATGTGTGATGTTTGATTTCTCACTGCCACTGTTGGCCTGTATTCACATTAATATCAAATAAACCTAAAATTAAAAAGGCTCAAGTGCTTGTTTGCATGTGTTTTTTCAGTAGGAGAGAAGGCTTCCTTGTAACATCTTTTCACAATCTCAGGCATCCTTCAGCCAAGCACATCTCCTTGCATGCTCTTCTTTAGCTTCACCCCGTGTCAGTTCTCACCCTATCCCCATCACTGCACCGGCGCAATTACACCACAGCCACTGGCCGAGGTTAGAGGGAGTTCAGTGCTCTCAAGCTCAGCCCCCCGGTCCCTAAAGGACATTGATTCCTCTGACCTATGTGTGACTGCTCTTCCTCCGACCGAGGTTCACCAAGCTTCTTGCAGCATGCTTCAGTGCGCAGCTAATTTCCCAAGGCTCAGTGCACAAGGCTATTAGCACTGAGGCTAAACACTAGCTGCCACAAGCTGCTGCCTTGGTGAGATCTATAACCAGGCTGGTGGGAGACACTGAAGGCTTCCACTGGCTACTCATGCGTGTACTCGTCTCCTCCTTAACCTGTTAATAGGACAATTTCACCAGGTAGATTCTGCTCATGAGCCAGCTGTGCCTGCAAGGATGTAGTAGCTGCTTTAAAAAATGGAGTGCATGGCTATCAGTATTCTTAATAGCAATGTTTACCTTGCGATTGTATTGTGATTTGCCACAACAATAATAGGCATGAACCACTTGAGTTGCCTTGTGTTCTGACAAAATCAGAAAAATATATCAGACAAGTTACACCTAGTTAACACAAGTTATGCTAATAAGACAATAATTAGGCTAATTAATGCATCCATTAGCATATTTGAAAGTACTTGTCTTCACAACACCCTTGGTAGCAGTATTAATATATTCTCTGGGTGTTAAAGCATTAAGAGGTGATAGCAGTTGTAAAAAAAAATGTACATTAATTTTCTGGTTGCTGATCTAATTTGATCGGATCATTTAGAGGGCACAAGTATGAAGAAGTTTCTGTGATGATAGTGTGTCGTTCTCTAGATATTGTGTTTTTTAAATGAGTCCATACAAATGTGCAAACAGGTGGACACCACTTAGCTTTGAACTAGGATCATTACATCACATACAGGTGCCACTGTGACCAGGCGATAAACGGCTTAAAAGAGACTATAATATTAGTTAGTAATATTGCAGTAACAAGCTTTAAGCCACTAGTGGCAGCACTGACCACACCGTTAATGACTAGCACTCCAGTGGGTGAGTAACGCAGAAGTCCTGTGGCATCTTTGATTCATGTAGTTGGAATAATCTGTGCTTTTTTGTTACTTTATACCAGGCTCCCAAGAACAGAGCCAGGATTTGAAGCCGATTTGACGCAGTGGCCAAACTGTGGAATTACAACTTTCAGGTCCATTGCATGATGCCATGGGGCCCAAAAAGACTTTCCCACAGACATGCATATGGAAAAGACGCCTGTAAATCAATGAAAATAACTTTGTTAAGCATTAAAACCCTGGCAAGTGACGTTTTATTCCCATTCAAGTTAGCAGAGGGCTAAACCGGAAGTTAGATGCTCAGCCTGCAAAAGTCTCTAGTGTGCTCCTTTATGGGCCCAGTGATGCAGAGGATGTAGATAATTTTATGAGCAGAAAGTCAAACTTTTTGACTTAATGCACCAGTTAATAACTTTCAAAGCAATGAACAGGACCCTGTTTCCAGCGCTGTATTCAGTTCTCTTTATACATTCATGCTGTACACCTGCCTGACCTTTTTTCCTACACTATACAATATCCGTCATCCAATAAGTGTGTGTTCTCTGGGCGAGTACCTGAAATGGTGGCCAGGGACATCAAACGTTTAGTTCTTTAATTGATTTTCAAAGGTAAATTCAGTCTTTGGTTGACCCCTCCACAGAGACTCTGGGGCTCAAGTTTAGCTCTTGAACAGCAGCCCAAGAGCAAGAAGTCTGTCCCATGTGCAAAGAATGACCCTTTGTGTACACTTTTTATGCAAAAGTTATTCTGAAGCACAGGTGTAGAGGACGCATGTGCCCCCACCCTAATAAAAACATGAAGGTAGCAAAGGACTTTTACTTTAACAAAATTAAAGACATTTCCACTATAAATTGATGCATAAAAGGTGCAAACTGGGACATAAGAATTCACAAGAATGTAGGAAATTATGTGTTTGATGCTGACATTTTCTAGCAGAGGACCCACCCCAACCTGTTTCATATGTGACCTCCCATTGTTGAAACATAAGCCATGCTCTTGTTCTGAAGACATAACTTTTGTTTGTAGAGAATGTGAGCAAAAACAATATATTTGACGTTGGTGGTGGTGGTGTTGAGGTGCGGTGATAATACCACTAGGAGTCACCAAAGTCAGAAATGTTCAGTTTCCACACAAAGGGGCTCTGAGCAGGGTGGTTGCCTGCCAACATTGACTCAAGTGGGTCACACTGACCCCCACTTTGCACCAGTGAGTAAAATGTGCTGTTGTGTATAACTATTATTTATCTAATTAAAATATCATAATGGAATTACGCTGTATGTTTCAATGATCTCTGAGTGGATACTGTGCACCCTCTATGGTGCTGATCAGGCCCATGAAGCTCTGCTGCTGCTGTCTATTCCTTAGATGTATGACACAGTGGGGACGAACACTGCCTCCAAACAAATAACCTATATCCCATCACCATGGAAACATTGACCCTGACCGAACCTCCCCACCCCAAGGCTGGGGACACAACTGCATGATAAGCAGCTTTTCAACCCCAACTCCGGTCTGGACTTTGTGTCCCTCCCAGCCCATCCAGTTATGACGCCAGTTGCCAGAGGCCAGCGTGAATCTCATATACAGCAGCCGCTATCAGTCGGTCCGTAGGGGCGGCTGCTACTCAGTTAGGGCAGAGATAGTCACAACTGTGAGCTCATTTTGCTGCTGCTCTCTGCTGTATAGTGCGACAGAATAATCACACCAATAACACTCTCTGGCTCTATTTCAGCACAGGAAATTAAAGGAACAACGAGGAACGAGGCTCTGCTCCGGATCTCACATCAATTTTTTTTTCAGACCTTCGTGCCGCCAAGGGAGGACGTCCAAGGCAATAAGGCTCACAGCCTGCGGAGGGAATTGTTTTGCCAAAAATATTTGTTGTTTTCAATAATGTGGCTGTTGTATTGCACAGAGGAGAGGAGAGATTGTGGTTCACATACTGTCTCTTGTAGTGCCCTCAATTTGCCATAGATGCCGTATTCTCTTACCCAGGGGATATAATGAGGAAAGAGTGTGATTAGTATGATTAGTTGCCTGTGTGTAAGCCTGAATTTTGCTCTGTTGTGTGTATGGTGGGGGGTTACTATAGAGTAAATGATTTTTCTTTTGTGCTATGCTGCTATCACTGCCTGTATTCAAACCTTGTCGTGTTGACTTCGTGCCATTGGCATACGGTTTCTACTGGATCCACTTGAAGACAGCAGATCCACCGAGACTCAATTGCTTGCACAGATTCTCCTCATTCTGGTTCTGACAGGCTAAGTCTCCTTTTGCTAATCCTCTGGAAGGATGCCCGACCCTGGGGACAACGGCCCAAAGAGCGGCCCTCTGTCTCTGGAGCTTTGAACAGGTGCCCTTAGGGTCTTTGCTGGCCTCAGAGACACAACCTCCAATCCTCAGTGATCCTTGGGATGAGCCAGGAAAATGCTGCCCAGGCGAGCCAATGGCAGCCAGTCATGCAGGCAGCAACTGAGCATCAGCAGTTTCACAAAGACAGAGGAATGAGTGGGAGCCAGGAGATGGGACTAACACCACTGGTCAAAATAAAATGAGAGCACACATACAAACACACACACACACACAAAACCTTTCCAGTGCACAAACTTTCACTTACTCAAGGCTAACATTTGGCATGGGGATATTGCGGTTTGCTGCAAGTGGTCTTTCTCAGAGAGTGAAGTGTGTCTATGTGTGTGTGTTTGTTTGTGAGTGAAGGATCCCTTTCATCTCTCCTCTGCTACCAATCTTGGACCCCCACCCCCACCATCACCCAGCCACCCACTCTCCACACCCTTCTCTTCTTCTTACAGTGGCTGCGTTTAAAGCCCCATCACTCTTCAGGTGATTGTTCTTTCTAATGTGCTGATGGAGGAAGCGGTGTAGCCACACTTCTTTATTTGTAGGAGCCACAGTGTGGAAATCAAAGAGAGAGAGGCTGGAGTGTAACGATAATAATGAGCAATAATGTAAATAATAATTAAATAATAATATATGGCATATGTCTGAGTTTTTTTGTTTGTTTTTCCAGGAATTCTTTGAACTTAACTTTCTCTGCTTAGCGTTCTCTGGTTAGCATAATCTGTGTTACCCACCATGTGTAAACAGATAAATAAATCAATAATGAGCACAGGGCTGCAGCTAATTAAGAATGCATTTCATTAGTCATTAATCTGGTGATTATTTTTAAAAGCACTGTGAAAAATTAGCATCACAGAGCCCAAGATAACTTTCTCAATTTGCTCATTTTGTCCGACCAACAGTCCAAAACCAAAAAGTGTTCAATTTACATATATTTAAATTTCACATAAAACTAGGAAAAGTATGTGAAACTACTACTTTTAAATGTTTGGCATTTCTCCTGAGTAAATTTCTCACTGTATGAGCTTAATTATAATTTAAAAACTGTTGTCAATTTTAATAATCATTGTTTACCAATCAGTGAATCAACTAATTACTCCAGAAATAGATATGTGCAGTAGATACAGTCAGCCAATACAGATGAGACATTTCTGCTGTAGTGGGAAGCCGGTGAGGGATTATGCTGCACTACACATCAATTTTGTTTGTATAGCCCAGTATGACAAAACACAAATTTCCCTTCAGATGCTTTACAGTTGTATAGCATAGGATACATTTGTCCTTAAGTTAGATAAGGGAAAAACTCCCCCAAAAAACTTCACTGGGGAAAAGTAATAAAAGAGGGATCCTTCTCCCTGGACAGGGGACATGCAGTAAATGTCATGTGTACAGAATGGAGGTAATTACAGATAGGTTGTAAATATCTGGGGGTCACCAAACAGATTTACCTCAGTACCTGAGCCATAGGTCCTCCTTTCCTGACCCAGTAGGAGGATAGACTACACAGACTCATAAGAGCAAAGGTCAAGCATACATTTCACTTCCCACTCTTAGTTCCGCCTTTGAGGAAAGGTGTAGGATTTGGGGGAATTACATGAACCCCTGTCCTTGTTATGGCCTCCCGGCTAGATCATCACTCTCAGGTTGAAAGAAGTGGCTGGTGTTTAGGTCAGTCGCCAAAGGAAAATGTTGGCTTTGTACATTTCTGCAAACCACAGATAAGTTACATTTGTATCTTTCATACCTATCATATCAATGCTTCTAATGCGATGGAGTTCTGATAACATGTATATGGGCTGGCTTTGTCATCAGGCGATGGAGGGGATGGAGGGGATTGTGGATGGCGTGACGCAGCTTGCATTGCATTGCAGACCACTGTTTGAGACCAAAAAACAAAACTGTTGTTTTAAACTGCATTTCATTCCATGATTGAGGCATCAAAACCGTGTGTCATGTTTTTTTTAACTATAACCAAGCAGTTTTATACGTTAATCACAGAGAAACGTTACGTTTTAATGTATCGGCTACAGAATAACCTACAATGGATCATCTGTTATATAACTTGAAGTGGCTTTGTAAGCTCTGATGTGGTTTAAAGCTGCTGACCAGTCTGTCAGGAAGAGGAAAGGGTGCGAAGATGTCCTAATGACTTAAGACATGGTTGTGCCAAATCAGAAGACAAAAGTACAGAAGAAACAAAACAGATAGCTAGAACCACAGACACCCATCCTTTCTCCAATTAGTTTTCTTAAGGGGTTTGTTAACTTCTTGGTTGTAAATAATGTCCTACACAGCATATTCCTTAGTATCATGTTTAAGTAAATACAGGGACTGATTAGAGAGCATTCTTTTATCATACAGTAATCAGAATCAGCCTTATTAAAATAGATTAGGATTAAAATAGCAAATGTTTCAAAAACCCAGGCTCCTCTCTTCGTTGGGATGTGGACACAGATGCAAGAGTGGCATTTTCTATAAAAGTGACAAACAAGTGGAACATGGGGGTGGTTTTAGATAACACATACAGCACAACATGAGGGAGGAAAGTGTTAGCACTTTACTGCATTCATTATCACATCTAATTAGCATAATAAGTACAGTAGTTATGCAAACCTGTTATGGGGAACCCGTCGAAGAAAGGTTAGCTCTTTAACGACTGACGAGGAGTCAAAGATCAGTGGACGCACGCACACACACAATACGTACACACTTTATTGAGTCAGCCTCATTTACAGTGATTCACTCAGTCATTACAAACTTGTCACTTATCAACTACACTGAACTCATCTGGCTCGACAAATCACACATTTAATCAAAGAAATCGTTTGTGAGTTTAACAAATTTACACAATAATCTTTGCATAATGATTGTCAGGAGCTGGACTTTTGCTGCAACTGGGATGGTAAATAAGTATTTTGGCAGCAGTCCAGTTTGCTCGCTTGTTTTTCTGCTGTTTTGGAGAAAAACATTCACATTTTGCTTAAATTGTCACTTCCCGTGTGTGGAGATTTCTCAGCAGTGACCTGACATATCTGACACCAAATTACATTTCAGAAAATAAGCAGAATCTACATCGTTGCACTTGGTCAGTAGTGCACTCTCTATTGCAGTTCTAATTTATAATTTGGGCTGATAAGATATATTTTTACATAATAAATCTTGACTAAAATGTCTTGAAAACATCATGTCCTGAATTTAAAGTAGTCCTCAAAATTATAGCATCGTAATCGTACACACAAACACACATGCTGCCTTTAGACCTAAAAAGAGACTTGAATCTCCCAGCTGACTGTGGTTTTGTCTCGCTCATTGTGGAATAACAGGGTCAAACTTACAACCAGACTGGTGGAAAACAATGCAAACATGCATCCCGCTAACCTGTTTATTCCCTCTAAAGCCACGGAGCATGAAATGCACCCGCTCCCTCATGACACTACTCGAGCGAAACCACAGTCTTTATGGGGCTTATTAGAAAGCCTCAACACTCTGTCTGAAAGAAGGAGCGGAGGGAAAGGCAATGCCATGCAAGTGTCAAGAAAATGTTTTGATCTTTGCTGCAACAACAGAAGAAAGGAAATCAGCTGTTCATACATCAGCTTGGGGAAAAAAAAACAAAAAAAAAAACAGGCTCCATATAAAGTCTTAGACAGACGGCAAGGACTAGGCAGGTTTATGGGTGTCTTTGTCATTTTCCATTATTGTCCTGCATCAATTATACTAATACTCAACCATGAAAGGCATGCATCAATGCATGCTACAGCATGAGGCTATTATCGTCCTCACTAGAATATCCTTGTGCAAGAGAGAAGCAAAAACTGCTTCACAATTCAAAGTATCCCATTTTTATTAGGACCTTGCCATTTTCTCTATTTTCAGTAAAGGGGTCAGCCCAGGATGTATTCATGTGCGTGACAGCTAATGTGCACGTACTTGTAAAAGATAGGAATAAACAACTGATACATTTTCTGTGATCTAATACTAAAATAGAAATAGTATTACAGTATGATAAACGATAAGATCTATGTGATCGAGTATGGTTAATCCTGCAACAGGCTCAGCTGCTGCTGACTTGGTCAAAATGGAAAAACAGAGAAAAAAATCTTAAACATGCAGGCTTTACATACATGAGCTGATTACCACTTACTCTGTGGTGTTTCATTCAGCATAAGGATGTTTTAAATACTGTCCAATGCGTCTGTAGCCAGAATTAGCTCCTGTATTTTCTCTGTACAGAGGTTGCTTTTATTTATGCTGCCTGCAATAAATTAGGGTAACATGTAAATCACACATCAGATCTTGATTTTTAAATTATTCAAGCTGAAAATCTTTACTGAGAACAAAACGACGTAACAATGGTAAATAGTAACCAAAGTCATCAACCCACTGAGGGCTGCATCTAAAATCACACCGAAAATAAAAGCAAAAAATTTAAATCATGAAAACATGAATGTTGTCATGGCAACTCATACTGTGACTCAGGAGTATGTATGGCCCCCATGTGCCTGTATGTACTCCTGACAATGTGTGGGCATGCTCCTGATGAGATGGGGAACCGTGTCCTGGGGGATCTCCTACCAGACCTGGATAAGGGCATCAGTGAGCATCTGGACAGCCTGAGGTGGTACTTGGTAGTGTCGGATGCACCGATACATAACATGCTCCAGGTGCTCAATTGGATTTGGGTCAGGGGAATAAGAGGGCCAATCAATGGCATCAATGCCTTCATTATCCAGGAACTGCCTACACATTCTGGCCACATGAGGCCAGGCATTGTCCTGCACCAGCAGGATCCCAGGGTCAGCTGCACCAGTGTAAGGTCTGACAACGGCTCTGAGGATTTCATAGCTGTTTCTCTTCACAGATAAGCGAACACGGCACCAATGGCAGACTTGCTAATTCGGTTGTTCTCTGGTTGCCCTCATGCCACCCTTACAGAGTCTGTTTCTGACAGTCTGGTCAGAAACATGCACACCAGTAGCCTGCTGGAGGTCATTTTGTAGGGCTCTGGCAGTACACACAGGAGCAGATACCTGTCCTGCTGCTGGGTTGATGCTCTTCTACGGCCCTGTACAGCTCTCCTCAAGTAACAGCAACGGTCTCCTAGTATCTCCTCCATGCTCTCGAGACTGTGCTGGGAGAAACAGCAAACCTTCTTGCAATGGCATGTACTGTATGGATGTGCCATCCTGGAGGAGCTGGACTACCTGTGCAACCTGATTGGGCTGCAGGTAACATCTCATGCTACCAGTAGTGACAATGACACTAGCAGAACACATGGTGACCACCAAATGCAAAACCATTTCCTTTTTTGGGGTTGTCTTGCTTTTACCTCTCCATTGCACCTACTGTCACTTTTATTTGCACCAAATACCTGATAAAACCTGCTAGGCACATAATTTCACCTGACAATCACCTAGAAATGAGTAGCCTGCTGTTGGTTACTTCAGACTGTGCGAGATGAAAAAACAAGTTACAGCTATTAGCATAGTGCAAATCATGAGTGGTAAATCTGCCACCTCTATCACTGTAAGCTGTATAGACCAGTGTTGCCAGCTTGGTGACTCTCTCGCTAGATTAAATGACTTTTCAGACCCTCTCAGCCACTTTATTTCTAAAAAGCGACTAGCAACAAATTTAGCAACTTATTCAGACCATCAGGGAAAAAGACAGAAATATGCTTTATTGAAATTTATCCTCATGCATGCTGCTCAGAGTAATCGCAGTCCACAGCTCTTCTACCATCAGAACAGGGTCTCTCCCACTCTCCTCTTGCACCATGCAGTGGTGTGGGATCAGCAGGAGGAGGGGAGATGCTGCTGGCCATGCAATTTCAGTTGTAGTGAGTTTCTATGGTTACATTGACACTCCTGCTCTCTGGATAGGAAGCATGAGAAAGTGGTGCACTGTAGTATAAACACCATATACCTCATGCCATTTAAATGTTTTGTTGAGGATTTTTCTATTGAATCTGATTCAGGAAAGTTTCAATGCTTCCAACAATGTGTCATGACATTACCAATATGCAAATAAGTATTGGCCTATGACATCACCTGGCAATTTTTAGCAACTTATAGGGCTTACATTAGGTACTGTCATTGGAAAAGAGTTGGCAACACTGGTACAGACCATTTCACAGTTTGCAAACAATGATGACGTACATGAGGGTGCACACGCAATACGGCAACTAAAGTGTGGTGGCATGTTAAGGCCTGACAAGCTATGCAAAGGCATTTCCTACCTAAGATCGGAAAATGCTACCTAAACAAATTGACAAATGGTGACAAACTTCAAGCTCCGTGTGCTATTAGTGAGTATGAAGAACACTTTAGCGAGTCACCAGATATATACATATACTTGGTGGAGAAACGTAGCATGTACACATGCTAGGAATTACCAGCATACAAGTCACTAGATGCTTACAACTACGTTGTCTGTGGTCGTATAACCTCAGATTCAGAGTTTTGTGTCTTGAAATCAAAAATCCTGTGCAGCCAAAGACAAGGACACAAGACCAATCTGTATGACCAGAAAGCTAACATTACATCCTAAGGGGAAAAGTATCTGTATTTTGTGTTGTTGGCTTGCTAGCTAGCATAGTTCAGAGCTCGATTAGTTGTTTTGCTAATATTTAATCAGCTTCTGTTTTACTGTAACACGACAGTTTTTTGATCGTGTCCTCGGTCTAGTGGTAGTCTAAATGTTCATAGAAATCATAGACGCTGCCAGCATTTCGGTTTAATGAGTGACAGTGTTAACTGGGAACTTTCAGCCGAATGCGTCCATGGTTGTTCGTAGTAAGTTCCTTGAATGCTTGGCATAGATAATGAACACAAATGAGTGTGTTTAAAATTGAGTAAAACTGAAGGCTCTTTCACCTATATGTTCTTTTTGTGTTTTCAACAGCTGCTGTCCACACAAGCAACCATGAAGCATTCGACTGAGTCATGTTAACACGTCACCTGTTAAAGTGAAACGCAGTTTCTCTGAAACAGTCATGATCCTGTTGAAATAATGTAGAATTTGAGTCTACTGTAATGTCAGTTCTGACAACTGAACACACCATACTCAGACATTTTGAAGGTAACAGTTTCAATCCAATGTTTTTGTCGGGATGGGCAGGGGCAACATGTGTACACATATTTTTGATGAGGTCTATATTTGCCATGATAGAATGCAGTGCTTGACAGGCATAGCAACAGTAGCTAAGGGGGGCAGGGCTTAGCAAACTTTGCTGTAGTGAGTGTAAATTTGAGCTTTGATTTTTTTCCTTGAAAAGGGGGAGAAAAGCCTCACAAAAATATGTACAGTATATAGGCCTGTATGAATCACATTATGGCAGCACACTTTGTTCCTCAAAACTGAGTCATCGTCAATGCTCATCAGCCACCATTTGTTCGATGTCCCCAAAGTGCCAGGTTCTTTATGTTGCAGGTTCTGTTTGCAAAAATATTTGATTTAGGGCAAATGTAAGTCTGATATTATTTCTGCAACCAAAACTTAATGAAAGAGACAGAAGAGAGGAGACACACACACACAAGTAGGCCAGCAATGAGATGATGTCTCGTCTCCAGAAACAGAATGCTCTGGGGTCCAGACAGTGACCTCGTCTCCTGCTGGCAGAGCAAACCCAAGTCAACCACAAAGACAGAGAACAGCTTTGACTATCCTCCTATGTACACATGCTCTACATGTATTTTTATATCCGCTCCAGTTGAAAGGAGAGACCCATTACACTCAATAGGGATTTTCTACCCCCTACTGTTACTCACAGCCATTTTCTTCTCTTTTCTAGGGGAGTTGGCAGGAAAAAATAAAAACAAAAATGTTGCAGGAAAGAAAATAACTGAGGATTGTTTCTGAGCATCCAGCCTTCCTTTTTTTGTGGAAAATGAAATGGCATACTGTAATTCCAAAAGTAAACAAATGTTTACGGCGAGAGTCTTGCTGTTCAGGCTTCTCAGGCCTGTCCAAGAAGCATCTTTAAAGTATGGAGATGAGTACAGACGCTTCTTTAAAAACACACACACACGGCTCTACCGCTGCTGCTGTGCATGGTATATTATTTATTTCTTGTACATCAAAACTAGGCTGGAGAATAAGAGATGAAACTGAATTAAACATCATTTTAGGGAGAGACTAACCGTAAGTATGCCAGGGAAAGTGGATGTATAAGTTTCCCAGGATTTTGTGTGAGCATCTTTGACTCTGTGAGTATGTGAATGTCAGACATACTGTACCTATAAGCACATTGGCTGCTCTCTAACTTTCTAAATTCCATTTCATGACACAATGACAGATAAAAACCCAACAGCATCGCCCACCCACATCTCCCTCCTCTAGCTCCGTCTCTCCGTTCCTTACTGCGCCTCAAACCAGCTGCAATAAAACTCAAAAACCCACTTGGCTCGGTTCCCTTACCCCCCTCTACGCCTTTCAGAAATGCTCTCTAGTACTTAACAGACAATTACAGCACATTATTATACAAGAGCATGGGAAAAGAAACTGCCAGAACCTGTCTCATAAGATGAGTGAGGCTATAATTTGGTGAACAAACTAACACATGTACAAAATGTAAACCACCCCTTAAGTATTCAAGATCTGTAGGTGACAGTTAAACTATTGCATTTGATACTTACTTAAAATTCACATTTTCTTTAATAAAATATAGCCGCAAGCTGCGATTCTGGGTTCAAACCAACATGGGACTGTCAGAACTTTAAGGAGCAAGACCTTTGATAGTTCATGTCACCTGCATTAAAGGTAACTAACAGGTTTTATAATGATCAGACAGATGTTCATTCATTTAGGTATACACCCGTCTTTGGCAAGACTGTCGCCCCGTTTTGGTCAGTTGCAGAAACATTTTGGGGAAATACTTCAATGGCAGGGTAATTTCCCATTCCTTATTTAGACATATTCTTTTGAGTTTCATGATGATTGTCCCAATGGTTATGGAGTTAGGTCTATTAATTTGTCAAGCCATGCCGCTTTTTTGAAGTTCATTGGTGAATGTCTTCAAAACACAATGTGATATCAACGCGTTCTCAATCTCTTTTGATGAGCTTGGTCATCAGCCTTGTCAGCAGCCTTTACTCGTTCTCGAGGCTTTTTTGTAAGGCTTGGACACCTAAAAAATCTGAACCACTGTTTGCAGCTATTAAGTACATCACCAGGTCAAAGGCCAAACTGCTCATTAGCACTGATAGGCTGCAAGGGATAGCTTGGTATGGGTGAAATCCCACTGGATCCATAAATAAGCATCCCAAGTGATTGGATATGCCTGTCATACATAAACATCTTCTTATTAACACTTGGATACTTACAGTGAATGCATGGGGAATGTCATTTAAACCATATAACAGACTAATGAAAGAGGGAAATTGAGAAGCATTACCAAGGCATCACACATAAATTGCATGCAGCCAGTTTAATATTACCAGATAATTGATTACTTGTACATACAGAGAGTCATGTGGTTTATGATTTCCTGTAAAAGAGAACTCGGGAAATGAGAGAGCTACAAGACTGTGGAGTGATATCATCATCAGTGACACAAGACAAAATATCTACACATCTGCATCTCTGGATGTACTTGATGAATGGCTTATAATGTGAAACTACTGTTATGGTTTAATTTCATAGTAAATGTGATTGTGATTTTGTAAATATATTCAGTTTAATCCTCCTAACATACAGATAAGCTTTAGCAGGTAAAGACACACTCAAGGCAAAGTAACACGTTTGGACAGCATCTATTTTTCTGAAATTGTACAAATTAAGTACAAATAATAAATAAATAACACCAGTCAGAGGTATAAAGTGAGGAGTGGTAGAGCCAAAAATGGTGTTATGCGTGGAAGATTTCACAAGATGTCAACCAGTTCAACACAACGCTCATCCCATTCATTCCCACCTTAACTTAAAAGGCATTTTCTTCTCTCTTTTAATACTTGAATAGCTGCTGTTAAAGGACTTTCTTACTTTGATGGCAAAGATACTTGTAGAGGAATACAAATCTTAATATGAATACGTTTTTGTGTATAATACACTGCCTCTTGTGTAAAATGTATTCTACACAGTTATGGTGAAGATTAAAATACACTGAAGATCACTCCTACATATTATGACAATTAATGAGACTCTCATGTTAGATATTAGTGAGGTTCATATTAACAAGAGACATCACACACTCTTAGAAATAAGGGTTCCAAAAGGGCTCTTTCCAAAGGGCTGAGGTTCTGCCTAGAACCATTTGCTTCTAAAGAACTGTTTTTGAAGAAAGGGTTCTTTTTAAGACTAAAGCTGAAAACACACTGGTGACACCGCAGTGCAGCATGTCAGGTGACACACGTCAAGTGCTGCCCCTGACGCATCGCGCTGCAGCTTGTCAACAGACAACCACACAAAGTTATTACTACTTTTGCTAAAGGATCTGTACCTCTTCCTCCTCTGCAAAAAAAAAAGCATGTGTGGAGAGCCTCTAATTAAAGAAGATTTCTTACCTGAAAAGCCAATCTCCAGAGCCATGTCTCACCAGGCAATATCTTTTTGGCTGTTGTCTTTATAATGACGGGATTTTGGATCATTAAGCTCGGGATATTGCTCGACCTCAATGATGACTCTCTCCTCATCCATTCTTCATCACACTCCAGACAGCAACAGCAACAGGGTTCTCTTTGTACATCTGTGGTGAGGAGAGTCTAGCTGCCATTGGAGCAGAGGAAGAGAGCTGCTACGGGAGCTGGTATGTACAAACAGAGAACAGTGGGGGAAAAATGTAATTAATTTGGGGGCGGTAAGGCTGGAAATAGGCCAGTGGTATGAAGTGCGGTGGGGCGGTACATCCAGGAGCACCAAGGTACGTCTAGCTGCTGCCTGTGTGGGGTTGTGCATTGAAAATAATAGGGGCATGTTTTATGATGCGCAGTGTCTGCCACCAGTGCGTCTTGGCTTAAGGGTTCCACTAAGAACTGTTTTCATCCAAAGAACCTTTCTTGAAGAAAGAGGTTTTCCAGGGGTTTTTATGAGACTAAGAGTTCTACCAAGAACCCTTTTCATTTAAAGAGCCCTTTTTGAAAGAAAGAGTTCTTCGGTTGTTGAAAGTGTGATCCTCACCTTTAAATATTGAAATATAAACCATGTCTCAATTTTTTTTTTTAATTGAATATGTATCTGGAATCCCCTTAATCAATTCATTTTACTCATGGTCTGCCATAGATGATCTCTTTATCATTAATTTGGGCCGTACTTTCTTTTTAAAGGTTAGGGTATTTTGTATTCAGTTCTAATTTGAAACCAAGTTTCAGTTCCCAACACTACTGCACCATTAAAATCAGTAAGGCTGTAGTGGTAGTGATTTCACAAAATCTCCACACCCTAAAAACATGATTGTGAACCATAAGTGTTGTAGGTTGCGATGGACCCCATCAACCCTGTCCTTTTAGGAGTCTCAGGAACCCCAAGGATGGTTCCCTTGGTCCTAACTTGTTAAACTAAAACTATGACTAGGGGAGAGAGTCAGTTGCTTTTTTTGAGTCCCCCCATTGTGGGTTCTCAATATAACCCTTGGACTATTAAAGGGATCTAAGGAGAACTCCCTTGGTGGGTTCTTATCAGCACCCGTAGAAGGTGGAAAAATTCTGAACAGAATTCCTAGAGAAGTTTCTGGGAAGAACCATTACACCTTAAATGGGGGTCTCTGTAGAACCTCTCACTGGAGCCTCTGGGTTGAACCTTTCACAGATGATTTTAGAGCAACTCTTTATGTTGGGTTTTGGGTGGGACCTCTGAAAGGGTTCCTGGTGAAACCTTTAAAGAAGGGTTTACCTATGGGATACGCTGAAGAACCCTATATGGTTTTAGTTAGAACCTTACTTCTAAGAATGTATTAAAACAACTTCAATCTGCTGCACCTCCCTGTATATATACAGGAAGCTATATGAGCTGATTCAATAAGTGAAAACATGTTAATGCTTTTATAAGCTACAGCAAAGCATACATAATTATAGACACTATGGAAGATAATTTATGTTTCTTTTCTGTCTGTCTGACTCACTGAATGTGACTAATTGTAAGGGGCTGTTGTAGAGAAATCTATGATAGATGTTCTCTCCTATGATTGTCAAATGTCAAAAAAATCCATTACTCTTTGACACCAGGCAAACATACCATTTAATGATGTTTTTGCTAATAAGAGCTTCTGTCATATCTGCCCAGGATATATCTCAACATGATGCTCACATCATCTACATTTGTCTAGTTATCAAAGGGACTAAGAAAGGAAGATGGGTAAAGGATACAGTAGGATGAAGGGCTAGCAGATTATGGAGTACATGTCAATGTGGAATTGTGAATGTTTTATTGATGTTTTTTTCACTTGCGGCTTTGCTATGTTTTCTCTCTTAGTGAATGAGTCTGTCTGCAGGTAGCCTATCCAATCTAACTGGAGAATAGCTGTCAAGGAAGCTCTCCGTATGGCTGTTAATACAAATTTTATATAAACCTAAACCATCTCTAGTTTTCTGTTTGGTGTAGCAAGACAAATGTTCATCATATAAACTCATCCTCTCTGTCTTGGGCTTTTTTCCTGACAGCGGTGATAGTAAAAACATAGGATGTGCAGCCATGCATCTCCTTTTTTAAATAAAAAATGGAGCCACCTTCAACGCGTCAGATGCAGTCATGCATGTTGTACACCTGAACACCCCACACTCATCCTCCGTTATGAATAGGTGTTTATAGGGTATAATGGCAAAATCTCACAATTAGAAGTTACTTCATCACTCTACACTTTGATACAGCCTAGTCCTGCTGTAGGTAGTGAAGCTATTTGGAGGGAAAAGACAGTCATTTCCCTCCTAGAAAGTCACACGGAGCATTGAGCGTTCCCTTATTTAATGGTTCAATAGCGATACCTACTCCCTCCTGTTTGAGAGCATTGTTTCCCTATGGTTATTGCGCCATCAGTTACCCCTGCGGATGCCTGGCTGACATAAATGCATACTTCCCATGCCAGCAGAGCAAATTAAACTGAATTGAAGGTAGAGAGAGAGAGAATGGGAGATTAAGTGAGAGATGGCCTGAAGAGAGAAAGAAAGAGAGGTACAGAGAGATTGAGTAAGAGATTGAAGGAATGACTTGCAATCAGGAGTAAAAGAGGCTCTCTCACTCTCACTTTGCAACCACACACACACACACACACGGACACAAACAGGTTTGTTATACTGCACTTGTAAGGCCCTTTACTCGTTTAACTGCTAAGCATAAGCCTCAGTTTCGCTGTGTGTGCATATAGTTCTCTGTAATCTTGACCTATTTCCAATTCTAAATTGAAAACAAGGTGAAGTGAGACACAGATCTACTATGCTTGTACAATCCAACAAACTCACCAGGTGGGAAGCTGGTGAGGGATTACATCCTTGTTGCTAGCACTAGTGACTCTTACTGGTTGGTGCAAGTGTTCCTATGGAGATAGGTGCAGGAAAAATAGTGTAAATCACACATATGTTAGAATGTTACCCTTATCCCCATATTGGAGAACTTAAGCTGGCCAGCGTATCTTCATATGGTAGTTTATATGATATCTTACACATACAGTGGTTTGTATGATATATAATGAATTAGCACCCCTACTGGTTAGGTTCAGAAAAAGAAGTATGGTTGGTTGCTGTCTCTTCATGCACTTAAGGTGAAGCTGCGTACTTAATGTAAAGTTACAACAGACAGGTTCAGGAAAATAAAGTTATGCAGGCTAGGTTTAGAAAAAAGAATCATGGTTGAATGTGCTGTAGTCACATAATGTACTTAACCTATGGTTACATAGGTTTAGGAAAATAAAGTATGGTAGATTAGGTTTCGGAACACAAACATGATTGGGCGTTGTCACTTAATGTACTTAATGTAAAGTTACATAGTTGACGTAACGTGATGATGGGACAATATACCTTAAAATGACTCAAAACTTAAAAGTTCCCTTGGGTTCACATGGGACACAAACAGCGGTCTCCTAAGGGAATGTACTGTGTTTGTTTGACCAACCTGTGCTCTTCTGTAGACTTTCGCTCTTTATGCTGCTATCTCCTTACTCCCGTCAGCACATTCATGATTCATGATTACACAGGTCTTACATGAATTCTGGTGCATTACTTTTTGTATTTATACATACAAGCAATGCATGGGAACATTATAGACATTATAAAACTAAAAGAGATATTTTTTTAATGATTTTGGATATCATTCTAATATATAATAGAACTTCCACCAATCCATTCCCTTTCAAAATGATTAAATTGGATTTTATATTTGAAATAACCAAAATAATTCATCAACATTCTTACACAATAATACCAATATACTTTTGCTTATTTCATACTGCAATAAAGAGTCAAACCTACTGATTTGTGCCAATGCGAAACCCCAGCCAAAACTCATAAAGGAATACTCAGACACTTTGGGAAATCTGCTTATTTGCCATCTAACTGAGAGTTAGATGAGAGGATCAATACTAATTTCATCCATGCGTTCAATACGGAGGTGGCTGCATGAGGTATTTAGCCCAGCTTAGTACCAAGTTTGTGGCAGGGGGAACAAATATAATTCGTCAAAAGCCTTTTGCTGATGTTCATATCTAACTCTCTGTAAAACCCTTGGCAAATAAGCAAATTTCAAAATGTTATTCCTTTAACTAGCATTGATCTTGGCCAAAACCTATTCTAAATGAAACCATTTAAGATACCCTTAATAGTAAATTAGAGTTTGGACTAAGAAAAATGACATCACCTAAAGGGACAGAATACTAAAACTGCATCTGTCAGGGACCGAACTGGAAAAGCACACACCTATACATGTTGTACACATGCCTCACAGGGGGGTAGTGGAGACCCCTGCGCTCATTTCCTCGGCCTTGACAGCGCAGCGCAAAGGCAGCATTGTTCACCATCGGCAGGTGCTCTCCATCTCAGGGGGATAAAAGAGGGAGAGAATAATTGCTTACCCTCACACCGTGTGTAAAGTGTGTCTCCTATCAGCAGCCGGGCATGATGACGACGATAATGGCGCTTCTTGCACGAGATGGGACTGCTCCCACCACCTCCTCAAACACAAAGACAACACACCGCTGTCCATGTTCACCGCTGCGACAGTAATCTCCGGAGGGGCCCCCCTGGAAAATAGCACCCCTTGATCTGTGCCCATGCTGTGGAAAGGAGCACACTCAGGGATACTCATTAAAACACCAAACATAGAGTTACAGGTTTCAGTCTTCACTGTGATCTTTATGGCAATCCATCCCACGATTCGCTTTCTCTCTCTTGTAACCATAACATGAAAATACTGACATGTATTTCACATGCAAACACACAATTCATTCACACTGATACACATCTCCAGTGGTGTCTCCTGCTGCGTATCTTTGTTTCTCTCTCTCCCTTGTGCAAAAGCTGCTATCTGCAAATATGCTGATGTTTTCATTGTTGCATTACATGCACACATGCACACACCATGTCCAAAGGGCTCCGTGGGGTAAATATGTTTGGAGCCATCATGCCTGATCATCTAATCATGACTGGGCCTTCAGGGAGCAGAGCATGCCTGCATCTTCCCTCGCCATACATGCTGATAACACAATTCTCCCACAGTGCCCTTCAACATTACAGATTCATATCTCGGGTGGCTACAAAGACTGGCTGCATAAAGTGCTGCTTTGCCAATTTTCTTTTTTTTGAGGGAGATAATTGATGTTTTTTGAGTTTTTCCATCACTGCTATTATTTCTTCTTCTACTCCAAACAAATCCAGGTTGTTTGGCGCATTCAGTTTGCTTGTGGTTGCATGACTAATTCTCATCACCTACTGCTTTTCTTAGAATGTCATACTGCCTGAATCACCATCAAAACTTCATTAAACATCCTGCTGACATGAAGGCTTTTTGATTTGCAGCTAAAATCTACCTGTGCCCAGTCAGTAGTGTTGCTTTTGTGCAGAATAACAGCTCTCTTTATCCACTGTGGTAATAAAGAGGCAAAAGTTCCCAAAAAAGGACACTTGACGTGCACAGCAGGAGGAGCTAAACTAGGACTATTATTGATTGCTGTAAACTTTTATGTAACACAATTTGTGTTTAGCAGGCAGTATATTAGATTGCCAAAAGCATTCTTTTTTTACTTCCTCCTTAACTGCAATGTACAATCTTCCTCATCTGTCTTTCAATCTGATGTGCTTTCTAGTCTTATATTGTTATGAGCTTCACCAACATCGAGGCTACCTTCATGTCCTGTTAGTACAGTTAGATGGATACTGTAAAGTGATCTCTGCTCTCTCTTTCTGTCTCTCTCTGTTTCACCTATTTTCATTAACTACTCCATGACAGCAGTGCAATGGTGGAACATATGTTAGTATAATTACTTAACAACAGTACTACAGTGCAATTTTGAGGTACCTTTGTGAGTATTTCTGTTTTTTGTTGGGGTTTTTTTTTTTGGTACTTTATACTTCATCTTGAAGGGAAATAAAATACTTTTTAGGCCACTACTTTCATGTGATAATGTAAGTTACTTTGTGGATACACATAAATAGATTATGATTTATTATTGTAATATGAGCTCAACCTTCCCCAGATGAAACATTAAAGTGATGAATACATTAATGTGCCATTTTACATAATGAGTACTTTTACTTTTGATACTATACGAAATTCAGAGCATATGAATTATCTCCACATTGAGGTGTCTGAGCCAGCAGTTGGGAGCTAACAGTGCTAACGTATAAACAGTGCTAAACAACAGCAAGAGTGCTGACAGAGCTGACGATATTAACTGGAGGAGAACCAAAAGTTGAGGCCTACACCTGATATCAGCAGTAACTGCTGTATGTGCGCAGTGTAAAGCATACAGAACCTTTCAGTACATTTTGATGCTAAAAATGTTTTGCTTAGGTATTTTCCAACCTTGATCTTATTTTCCCCATGCTGCGATGTGTCTAACTAATCAGAACAACAATTTTTGACATTGATCTAGTATTGAACGAGACCGGCTGCAGTGTAATGCCTGTGAGCAATTGAGCACCATCAATTTTCGCCCACTAAAAGTGCTTGTTTTTGCGTATGACAGGCTCAGATTGTTATTATAAGCATCTGACAACTTATGTAAAGTGTCTCTACAGAGGTCGACCTTCTTGTTAAAGAGTAACAGCCTTTTTGTTTAACCAGAAACAGCTCCGAAATTGCCATCACTAAATACACCAGACCCCATTTAAATAAACAGTAATTTAAACATGGATAAAGCAGACATATTGTCATACCTAACTGGGAGAATTAAGGGTTTATTTAAACCAAATCAGAGTTGGTGTTTGTTGAAACACTGGAAAGGAAAACCAAGATGGCTTCTGTAAGTTTTGTTTTGCCTCTGTCGATTATGAATGAAGTGTGTTTTACCATGATAAAAGTACTATTTATTTAAATGGAGTCTGGTGGGTTTGATGATTGCGATTTTTGGGATGTTTCTGGTTAAGCGTAAAGAATTTTTGGATCCTTTCCATAATGCTGTCACTTAAAGTAAGAATCTGATCTGATCCTGTCAATGGCAAAAACAAGCCCTTTCAATGTGCATAAAAATTGACAGACCAGTACAGGGCCAATTCTGTCTTATTATTCTACTTTATCAAAAATGGTCCAGTTTGAAAAACACTAAAGTCACCCTTTAGCCACATATTTGATGCTTGACTTAAAACAGAGTATTTTTACAGTGTTGTTTTGCTACTTTTACGTAAGTATAAGGTCTGAGTACTTCACTGCAGTAATGTATTGCTGCTTTACTTTTCCCATATTTAACAAATGCACAATAGATTTGAATTCAGTTGTCTTCCTCTGTGATATATTATGGAACTGAATCATGTCGGTTTTTAGTATCTACTTATGTCAGATTATAACAAAGGAAACAATTTTGTGACTGGAGTGTTGAAATATTTAAACTTAAAGCATACATCTCGAAGCAAGGCAAGTAAATCTTATAGTATTGCTCAACATTGCCCAGCATAAAGTAATTACCTACTATCGTGACCATGGTTAAAAGAAACCAATGTTGACTGTTAGTAGGATTTCCGAAGCCAGCAGCAATCTCTTTGTGAAAGCCTGACATTTTGTTGACCCATCCATCTACACCGACGTCCTTCCTATGCAGTCTTTGTAGTTCTATACCAACATTGACACTATTTCATCCCTTGCTCCCATCATAATTCCAAAAGCCACAAGAGGGCTTGGACATAAACGTATGGGAGCATTTGCTGAAACGACTGATGCTGTCATTTTTCTTAGGAGGACAGTCTCCAAATTTGCCTCAGAGGGTAACAACACAGATTTGTAACGGAAATATTAAGCTGCCATTTCTCTTCTTGGTGTCAGCATGCAAACCTCTTCTCCGCCTTTTCTCCATCATTTGTCGGCCATTAGTCAACATCCGTCCAACATACAATGGAAATAGATCAATTTCTCTGACAGGTGTTGTGTCTCAGTAGCAAACCCACATGCCCTGCCTTGCTGGTTAATGATCTGGATGGAGGCTTTTAGGTTTCTCGCCTGAACAGCAACACTTTCACTTTACAGTAAGTACACATTGATCTGAAAACTCTTCCTTCCCTGAACCCTGCCCTGCTGACCATTATGATATCATGTAGGCCTATGGGCTTATCCAGTAAAAGTTGTAACCTGATGTACATGTGCTGTGTAAATAGATTAGTCTTCTTAATGCAGATGCATGATAGTGCATGTCTCTCCGGGTCACTGAGTTCAGCTTTCTGCAAACAAAAATATGTGTTTGATATGGAGAATATAGAAAAAGCAACCCAATTGCTAGAATAAGTGTTAGCATTGGGGAAAGATTATGTTTTGGCTTGAAACACCCGGATTTGGTGGCACAATCCCCACTGAAAAGGCAGGATATGCAGCAATGTCTCAGTAAAAGACAAATGCTTTTTACAGCATTGTACAGGCAAGAAATGCAGCAATGTCTAAAAAAAGCAATCACCTTTAGCAGCCAAAAATCGCAAAAAATCTGTTTGTTGGTCTCAAACAGTGATGTGCAGTTTGGTAAGCATCTCATATAAGTGTCTTCCACCCTCCCCTCCACCTCCTGATGACGAAATCAGCTTGTGTACTACGCCACTTTAGAGACGCTGAGGATATATTTGAAATGTACAAATGTAACATATCTGTGATCAGCAGAAATGTGCAATACCAGTCTTTTTCCCTTGCGACCAGGCTGGGTGAGGATAAAGAAGCATCATATTGGTATTTCAAAATAAGCAACCACTGCCTACCCTTTTAGACAAGACAGTAGTAATAATCAATAGTGATATTAACTAACTATCCCTGAGCGTAATTGAACAAAGCACTCATGCTGAGCAGGTAAACCACTGTTTTCGTGAACTCAAGCATAGTGTACAAGTAACACCCACTTCACAACAACACTTTACATGTACAGTCAGCTAGTACTCTATATGCATACACCTACACAGCACTACAATTTCAGCTGGCAAAAGATGATGAATTTATATCATTAATATGCATTAGTCTGCACAGCTGTTGCAGCCACACTTTGTTATATATAGTTTGAGGAGACAGTTGTAATTTTACATAAAAGTGTAACCTATTACTGTTATAAATTTGGGTTTTCCAAACCTGCTCTGAAGAAGTATTGATTTCAGACCACGGCAAAATGCACCCAAGGAGACTTTTTAATGGGTACAGCAACCATTGTCACATCTAAGACAACCACATTTACTTGTGTTGAAACAACTCTCCCTCTGCTCTTTTATGCCAAGTTATTATTTGTGAATTTGATGGAAATGTGATAATGTGTTCACAACAATAACAACAGACAAGGGAGATGGCTTCTTTGGCGTGTTGACTTTTTTTCATGTCTGATTACACGGCACACTTGATTTGTCTCATTTCAGGGATGAGCAGGACTGAGATGGTAGCACTGTGATTCGGGGGCTCGGTACCATCAATTCAATTCAATTAGTTTTAATTAGCGCAATGGAGAGAAAGAGGAAAAAGCAACAACCTCACAGGGTCCTCCAACAATGAAATGAATTACTCATGAGTGAAAGCTTATCAAATCAGCCAGCTTTATATGTAGAGAATATTAAATCATGGTGCTGGAAGACATATGACTGGAATGAGTTATACTGATATTTAAAAGGCATAAAATCTCTATGGGATTCAAATCAGATCATGATAACAGACTGGCGGTTATTTGATGATATTTGGGGCGTTATACACTCAGTTGACATCTGTTTGCTGTGAGATATATACATTTATTTTTAAGATGTTGCCATTGAATGGAAAACTCTGTTGCATCAAACATTTGATTGAAGTATACACCTAACAGTGACCACAGAGACCTGCAGTTTTGTTAAAGGAAGGGCTCTGACAAATGACATATACATAAGAGCAGTCTTTGATGATAATGTCTATATATCAGAAAACATTGTGGATTTGTGTGAAGGGTGTCTTTGTCAACAAAACTGCAACTCTGCATACTGACTTTAAACAATGTGTTAGAGACTGGTAACTCCTCAAAATGAAGTGGTGTCTACTTGTGACCCCTTTTCGCAATTTACTTAGGCCCATGAGCTGTGAGCATTTTCGCTCAAACCCTAGTTGTTTCATTTGATTGTGTGGATTCAAAGAAATATTCAGTATTTCATAAGAAAAAGGCTTCTAATTGTGTGTTTTTGTGTCTAATATTTGTCCTGTCTTTCTTTTTCAAATGATTATCTTTTACTTGGATTTGGACGTGTTCTGACCAGCAGGGTGCAAACAGCCCATCGACAGAAGAAAATGTTGGCGCTGTGCATCTCTGCAAACCACAGATATGTAGTTCAATCAGGAGAGACTCTTTTTTTAAAAGTAAAAAGAATATTTATTAAGATGTGGACATAAGAATGAAAAATGTGGAAAGTCTTTGGCGATTAGACTCCATAGAGATGGTATGATTTAAGGACGACAATGCTGAGTTTCCTGCCAGGATAGTGCCACAAAAAGCTGTTGTTTTTAACTGAAACGTTGCTGTGTTTCCAGCCAAGATACGGCCACCAAAACAAACATGATATTTACCTAACCATAACCAAGTGGTCTTTGTGCCTAACCCTAACCACACGCTAACCACAGTGTTGCTGAATGTAAATAAATGTAGTTTCAATGTATCTGCTACGTAATAACGTGCAAATGTGACGTGTCCTGGGGGAGCTTGTGCAAAATGCTATTTTTGCTATGCATTTCTATTTTTCTGTATCTTCATCATCATGGTACATGCCTAAAATTAGGCTATTATTGATGTATGATTTGTGCATGTTGGTGATACAGCATCACTAATTTTCTTTAATAAGGGCAGCAGCATGCATGCTATTCTTGCCATCACCATTGAAGCCTGGTAACACAATATCATCTCATCCCACTCCAACCCAGTCACCAGAATAAATGTTGGCATTGTACATTTCTGCAGACCATGGATATGTTTCATTTGTAGGTCTCCGTTACTCTTTTTTTTTTAAATGCTGTGGTTAACAAAGATTATGTTTAGGCACAAAAACCACTTGGTTATGGTTAGGAAAAGATCATGTTATGACTTAAAATACCCACAATCCTAGCTGGAAACACTTCAGGGTCTCAGTAAAAAATAATAAATAAATAAACCTGGTTGTTTGTTGGTCTTGAGCAGTGGTCTGCAGTGGTTTGCAGTGGACTGCAGCTTGGCAGGCATCTCACCTGGGTCTCATGCCATCCATCATCCCTTCCACCTCCCAATGACAAAGTCAGCTCATGTACTACGTCACTATAGAAACACTGATTTGACACGCACAACTGCATCCATGGTTTGCAGAAACAAACAATGCCAACATTTTCTTCTGGCAAGTGGGTTGCCCACTCTGCCTGTGCCGAATCACCATTATTCATTTCTCTGTTTTGTAGTCAGCATGCAGATATGTCAAAAAGAAACAAGGAAGGCTGCTTGCAAATTTACTAAAAATACCTCAGCCAATCACAAGCTGGCCTCAAAATGCAAAACTAGAAATCACTCCAGCTTTTAAAAATATTTTTTGATTGGCTTTTCTTATATAGAATGTTAAATTAATCCTATAAATGGCTTGCTTACACAGAACAGTCTTCTTTAAAGAATTAGTTCTGGGTTGTAAAAGAGCTACATTGTCACGTGTGCTTTCTTCAACAGAGGTTCAATCTGCCCCAGATAAAAGGTTAGTAAACTACAGCTTCTCCTTCAACTTCAGTGAGGTCAAACTAGCATGAATTCTCTTCCTGTTTAAATAGTTCATCCTGTGTACAACCTGCTTTGTTTGGAGAAATGAGTCACAGCTCTTATAGCACTTATCCTGTTCATTTTAGCAGAAATTTTGTCTAAATGACGGCTAAAAAATATCAGTTTCTTAGGCCAAAGTATCAGAATGTAACATATAATGTGAATGAATTGCTCAAACTTGTCTTGACTGACATAACTAAAAAACCTTATCCTACACCAAGAGCGACACAATTTTCTGCTGTGACAATGGGCCACCTACCCTCTACCAATACTCTTTTTAATCTGATATATTTGGGCCTGAGAAATTAATTCAGAGAGGTGCCAATATTCCTCTGACAGGCTGCCCTCGCACCACGCTGCTCAATAAGGCTGTGATTGATGTACCCCCTCCAGATTCATTGACCAGGACTGTGATTTTTCTGTTGACACAGTGCTCGCCTGTGACGTGGACAGACCTTTAAGGCAAAGCACGCTGATGGCTAGATGGATGAGATACACTGTAAAATACTCCAAAGACACATTATTGATTTATGTGTCAATAGCGTTTGTGTGGTCAATGGTTCCCAATGGTTTCTGATCGATCATCGCTAAGGCGTAACGTAGACGTTTATTTACTTGTTTTTTTAAAGCTTAACACATATGTTTTAATGGAAATCTATTAGGTGGTGAACGTGTAGACTTCAAACCATCTATGCTCCCATGAAAGACCACACTGCTCTGACCTAACAAAATATATCCTGTAAATGAGCAGAACGGGCTGAAATGAAGACTTTTACGGTGGCAATTTGTTGACATGATGAGGGACATGATGAGGAGACACAGTTGCTCTCCCACTGAGGCAAGACAGAGCAACGGGCCACAGTGAGGCCATGGAAGGGTACTAATGAGGAACTTTGTCAGCCCAGTGTCTGACACCATGAGGAGAGGAAATGAAGAGAAAGTGAGAGTGGGAGAGAAATGCAGCTCCAGCTTCAAATGGTCTCCCTGACTCAAATGACCCTCTTCTCTGGCCAGATCAAATGGTCCCACTTGTGCAGGTGACACCTTGTTTTCTAGGAGCAATGGCGATGCAGACTTTAGGGTAACAGGTGATAGTGCAGCAGAAAGGGAATGGCTGAGCTCATCAAAGCTGATCCCACTTGTTGTCTAAAATAAATATGCTACACTACTGGTTTTGAAGACCAGCAGGACACAGAGCCTGCTGGTTTTCATTTAACCTGTTGATTGGGTTCGGATTTGCACTCAGGATGCAAACTAGATGCATTTAAAGGAGGAGTTTACTTCAAAATCAAAAATACATATTTTTCCTCTTACCTGGAGTGCTATTTAACAGTCTAGAATGTTAAGGTCTGGGTTGCAGAATGTTGGAGATATTAGCTGTAGAGATGTATGCCTTCTCTCCAATATAATGGAACTAAATGGCACTCAGCTTATGGTGCTCAAAAAAACAAACAAACAAAAAAAAACTTGACACACTCAACAGCAATGTCTCTTTTCAGAAATCATTACCCTGTTACTCAAAATAAGACCTTGTTGTAAGCAGTTTCATATAGGAACTATTTTCTTTCTACTGAACTACACCCACCAATCAAATCACTGTGCAGAAGGAAACATGCATCAATCCATGGATGAGACGCTCGTGCTTGTGACAGTGCGAGATATAAACATTTGGCGTCCTCCTCGGCTGAGCTGTAGCCTCATGTTAGCTAGCTCACTGGTGCCAGCTGAGATATTTTTTAGTTATTTATTGTAGTTTTAGTTATCTTAGTTCCATTTTAACTAAGTAGCTCAGTTTTGAGCTTCAATCCCCCCTTTAGCATTGTTAACTATGTTACCCCTGTTAGCTCTGTTAGCACCATTAGGCGTGTCAGCACAGCTTGTGGTGGTAACATACTTAACAATGCTAAAGGGGGTTTGCGGCTCAAAATGATTATAATTACTCACCAGGGCTACCTGCGGGTAGACCAGAAATTGGCTACCATGTTTCTGCAACAACACCATCCCGGTGGCAGGACGGCGTTCCCAGTGATTATCTCTAAATGAGCGGCGCCACTACTTAGCTCCCACCAGACCTGAGTGATGAACAGTGCAGAGCATCCAAGGCTAATGTTAGCAAACCAGTGGAGACCGGAAGGTGGGCGGTGGGCACTATGTTTCCACATGTTAATGTGGCTGTCAGCAAAGCCAACAGAAAAATAAAATAAAGGCAAGACATTCACACCACTAAACATTAAAATTTCACCACCTTTAAATGGATAGTGCTTTGAAATGTGGCACTAAAGCTCACTGAGTCAATGGAGCACCCAAATAAAAGGCCTCTTTTATTTTACTTTCACATTTTCATTTTGCATTTTTTTAAATTAAAAACTAACTGGTTGGTTACCAGTTAATGGGCATCAGGCTATTGAAAGCAAAATCAAGCGAAGCTGATATCCCTTGTTCCATTATACCGTAGAAAAGGCAGACATCTGAATGGTTGATACCTTCAAAACTTGACAGCGTGCACCAAGAAAATCTAGATTAATAAATAGCACTACAGGTAAGAGGAAAAATATGTATTTTTGATTTCAGGGTAAACTGTCTCTTTAACTACCTAGAAGAATGACTTTGTAAAATGAGCAGTGCTCTTTAGACTTGTAAAATACTTTGAGTCCAGTTTGCACACAAAAAGAAACTATAAAGCTGTGGATATTCAGATCATCTCAGCAAATTATTCCAGTTCCACTTGAACAAACAGCTCTGCCTCTCAACATTACCATACCTTTGAATGCATCTGGTATTTGACTGGCTGAAGTTTACTTTGAATTCGGAAACCATACCATTATCGCAGCAAAAGTATGTGTATTTGGAATATTAGAGTGATACTTTGGACCTAAATATCACAGAGCATAGTATATATTCACTATTAACTTTATCTTCAGTGCTACAGAGACGCCTGAATTACTTATGAGAACATAGCAGCATGTGAATAATCTTTCTTCATTCATTCAGGGACTTGTAGACTTGTTAATCCACCTAAACTCAATATTCTCTCCTCTTTATCTATATAATATTGTTTAGTCACATATTTAGACGATCATTAATCTTTATGAGAGAAATGTATGTGCATGTCCAAGTAAATAAACTGATGAGGATTATGCCGTCTATGGAAGGAAATTTCTTTTTATGTTGTTTTTCCCTTTATGATGATGAGCTCACGGACCCACAGTTTTGTTTACATAATTGCCTGCAAAAATGTTTGAGGCTGTGGGCAGTCATTAGCAAATAATAGCAGCAGTGCACCTGATAGTTATATCTTAAACAAGTAAGTTTGTGACTCATTAGGAATTGCTCCATTTTGCCTCAGACAGTGTGGTTTATATAATTAGGTTCCAGATAGGCTAGGCTGTCGGCTTTGATATCATTATTGGAAGCAGCTGTGACCATCCTTCACATGCAGCACAGTTTGTGGTGTGTATGCTGTTCTTTGGGTAGACTTTGTTGATTTTTATGGAACTATAATATAGATTTTCTTCCCTTTTATTTCAATTTATCAAGACTTATTTTCACTTACTGTCTTACAAGGCAGTAATTGTAATATATATTATATTTACATATTATTATAATATATATAAATGCTATTCTACAACAGGCAACCACACACCACTATCCAAAATGATCATTACCAAATGTTATCATAATAGCAGACTATAAAAATTGCTATTATTATTACTACCAAATCTAGTATTTCAATGTGCTGCTGTTCTGCATGTGGTTTGTCCAAACGGTGTTGCCGTGTCTGTTTTATGTTATATTTGTCAGATAGCCCAGTTGAAGTCTGAGTAAAGTGTCAATCATTTTCTGTTGTGCTGCATGTCTTATTTACAGTAGTAGTGACAGTAGCTTTCTTGCATATTTGTGTGGTAAACTGTATAGCTGTACGTGCTTATGATAAATAATACCATATAGTAGGATGTGAATTTTCAAATTTGGAGGATTTTTTTTTTGGTTCCACACCCCCCCCCCAGTTTTGTCTTCATCTCATACATGGATGGATTACTGAACAGGACTACCAGGCACAAGCCAAGGGGCCTGCAGTGTCAGGGGGCCCCCTAACCTTCACTTGCAAAATGTCACTCTAATTAACACATACTGACAAGGAGGGGACACAAATTGACCACAAACTGAATTAAAAAAATACAAAATGACCATAAAGAGACACAAGAGTACCTCAATAAGACACAAAACAAAACAATCACAAGGAGACACAAAACAACCAAAAAATGACCACAAAGAGACAAAAAATTAGTACAAAGCATCACAAAACAACAACAGGCACAAAACTACTACAGAGAGACACAAAACAACCACAAAGAGACACAAACAACCACAGACACAAAATAAATACAGACACAAAAAACAACCACAAAGAGACAAAGGGACAAACATAAAGAGACACAAAACAGCCATAAAGGTACAAAAAACGACCACAAGAAGACACAAAATGAGTGCAAAGCGACAAAAAACAACCACAGACACAAAACGACTACAAAGAGACATAAAACAACCACAAGGAGACAAAAAAATGACCACAAAGAGATTAAATATGAGTACAAAGCATCACAAAACAACCCCAGACACAAAACTACTACAGAGAGACACAAAACAAACACAGACACAAAATGATTACAGAGACAAAAAACAACCCCAAAGAGACATAGGACAACCATAAAAAGACACAAACAGCTACAAGGAGCCACAAAATTAGTGCAAAGTGACACAGACGACAACAAAGAAAGACAAAACCACCATCAGGAGACACAAAATGACCACAAGAAGACACAAAATGACCACAAAGAGACACAAAATTAGTACAAAGCAACATAAAACGACTACAGATAGACCCAAAACAACCACAAAGAGACACAAAACAACCATAAAAAGACACATAACAGCCACAAGGAGACACAAATGAGTACAAAACGACACAAATCAACAACCACAGACACAAAATGATCACAGAGAGATGCAAAACAACCACAAAGAGACACAAAACAACTACAGAGACACAAAATGTTCTCAAAAAGACACAAACTTTTCCCTGGGAGACCCAAACAACACAACAAGACATAAAACAGCTACAAGGAAACACATTATATTTACAAAGAAACACAAAATGACCACAAAGAGACACAAAACCACAAAAAGATACCTAACGACTACAGAGGGACATATAACTCCATGTCTCTTGCTTCTTGTATGAGAGGTGGTGGGGCCCTTTGCATATCTGTGCCCAGGGGCCCATTGTCTCATAATTCGCCCATGATCTCATATACTTTCATCTTCTTCTACCACCCTATTTTCTAAATTCCCTGAATCTTAACGGCTGTCAGGTGCGACCACTTACACTGGAAAGTGGAGTATTTTTCAACAGTACATCCAGCACCGCCCTCCCGTCTCCCTCGCCCAGGGTGAAGTAGCCTTCTCCAGCCGGAGCGGGGCGTGTCTCTGTGGGCGGCCTCCTCAGTGCGGTGCCGCTGCCGCTGCCTGCTGATGCCGCCGTGTCTTCCAGTGGATGCAGGTGGAGATGCGTCAAAGCGTTCAGAAGCATCCACCAGAAACACAGCGACAAAACCTCCACAATAAAATCCCCGGCGATACATAGCAATGTGTGAGTTTTAATTTGAAAAGAAAAATCTGAAGCCGCATGTTGCGCATTATGGCTGGCTTGACGGCAGGGATGCAGGTGGAGCGACTCGGCCAGGACCGTTCACATCTGTCTTGAAGGAGAGAGGAGGGAAAGAAAAGCTACGTTGTGGTCTGCTCAGCGCTCTGGATAAAAGAAAAAAGAAACACAGAAGCGTGAACAGCATCCAAGCTATATCCAGGGATATTTACAAACCTCCCCAAGTCTGGAGAATATTATCGGAGGGATTGCCGCAAAACACAAGTAAGGACTTTTCTCTTCTTTGCTGTGACTATGCTTCTGTGGGGCTTTTTTTCTGGCTGTGAGGATTTGTCACTCTCTGCTTATGTCCTCCAAATGATGACAGGTGATGTCGAGAAAAAATAAAAATACACTCACATAGTCTAATCATGGACAATTGTTGGCTTTGTTCTGCTGAGAGGGAGCCAGCAGCAAACGATGCGTAATGGGTCAATATTTGGAGGAGATTTGGGAGGCGAGTGGATTTGAGGTCTGCTGTTTGTTTTCTGCGGCTCTGGGAGCAGACACGTTGAATCCGGTGTGTGTGGGGGAGATGATGGACGTATATGTTTTGAAGCCACGCGTAACAGCAGTGTCCGAGTGTGGGAATTTACCAAAAAAGAAATATGACAGTGTTCGGTGAAAGTCAGTTTTTGGGCTTCTTTAGGCTGTGGATGTGTTTACGCAGACGACTTGTGAGGGATTTCAGCTTCCGACACTCGAGGCAGCGTTTTATTCCAACAGCTCCGGTTTAGATTTTTTTTAAAAAGCCTAAATTGTAGCAAGTGAGACACGCTGTGTATTCTGTTGATTATACATGTGGCCTAATTTTCACACACACAGCCTGCTTACTTGAACATCTCCTTCACTCCAAATCCCTGAAATGAAAATTTTCTGGAATTTTACCCACAACAGAGACGAGTCATAATTTTGGCATCATCGACTGGGTTTGTAATTATTTATCTATCAATATTGATAATTAGTTTATCCTTAAAATGCTAAAATAAAATCTTTATGATGCGCAGAATTAGGCCACCGGAGGGTATACTTTCTTTACTGGACAGCTGCATTATAATTGGCTGCTGAAGGGCAGAATGATCTGACCCTCTGTGGCGTTAACACGATCTCCGAAGAGTTTCCTCAAAGTAAATGTGATCAGCACGACGTGTTAGATATGCGTACAGTATACGTGGATATTTGGGAGCTCTATATTGCGCCGACAACACTGCGACTGTATGCGACTCCTGCGCCACTGTGTCGCCAAACGCCCACTGGGGTGCGTAACGGTGTCTCTACACAAAATCCCCGAACCAGAGGAGAAATAACAAGTAGTACAAATCGGTAGATCGCTGATGCTGAGATACAAGTCGGGTTGTGGGGTTAGTTGTACTAATTAAACCGAGCTGCTGTCTAGTTCAGCGGCGCGGAGGCAGAGACGGAAGGTGAGGAGCAGAGAGAGGAGGAAAGCAGACACCACACACGGAGAGTCCCTGTAAACGCCTGTGGGAAAACTGACCTACTCTGCATTTTTATGCTGAAGATGTGTGAACTTTTTGCACAATAAATTTGAGACCAGTGGCTTGTCATTTTTATAATATTTGCATATTAATCACTAGTCTGAAACCACTTCCACAGCTTTATTGTTGGACTGTGTGACAAGAGGAGACATTTAGTATAGGAAAAATGTCAAGAATACACTTTGTATTAATTTGAAAGACTTTGCTGACTGCTCACTGCGGTGAAGTTTGATGACTACAGAGAAGTGTCCCAGCTCTGATTGACTGACCTGAATTCATTGCTTGAAGACCTTCGAGAGAATGACTGGCTGAACCACACACAGGAAGTTGTAGTGCATATTGAGCTGGCTGTCTTCTTAATGCAAATGAAGCCCTGTGCTAGAAATCAAGCAAGGTGATGTGACCATGGGCACAGGCCCAGGAGCCCAAAGTGTCAGGGGCCCCTCTGACCCTCACCTGCAAAATGTCACTCAGATTAACACTTACTGTGCAGGAGGAGACACGAAACAAACGCAAAGACGTTCAAAAGAACCACAAAGAGACACAAAGTAACTCCAGAATGGGCAAAACAACCACAAGGAGACACAAAACGATTACAAAGAGATATAAAGAAAAAACAAAGAGACACAAAATGACTACAATGAGATGCAAAGGAACAGCAAAGACACACAAAAACTACAAATATGGGCAAAACAAACATGAAGAGAAACAAAAATGACTACAAAGAGACATAATGCAACCACAAAGACACACAAAAGGACTACAAAAGAGATGCAAAGGAACTACAAAGAGACATAAAATGACTACAAATAGACATAAAACAACCACAGAGCTACAAAACGACGACAAAGGGACAATGACACAAGACTTGTGTGTGTGTCTCTCTCTTTTTTGTAGGAGAGGTGGTGGGGCCCTTTGCATATCTGTGCCCAGGGGCCTATTGTCCCATAATCTGCCCCTGGATGTGACCCATCTCCTGGCCATAATGTAGAATTTCATAAGGCCAGGGACCAAAGGCTGTGCTGAAGGACATTACTGACACTGGAGCACTGAGGTCAAAAGTGTATTTTTCTGCTTTTTCAGTCAGCAGCTTCATCATCATTGAAGCAAAGAATTGCAGCACCAATATTGCTTTTCTTGAGCACAATTTGGCAGTTGTTAATTCCCAATTGGCAGAAAAAAAGAGAGACTCCACCATCAAGCCAGTCTAACGAGTCTAGCTTAGACAATGGCTTTGGAAATACCTAAATAGCTTCCCCCCTTTATAACACACACTGAGCAGACACCGCTGGCAGAAAATGGGCCCATACATGATTCCACTTTTGTTCTCCGAGCTTTCAGTGCACTTCATGAAGGGTGCTTAACATTGCCTTTGTGGGTTGAGATGACTTATAATAATTGCAAATTCCCCTGCAATTTGAA
Source organism: Cephalopholis sonnerati (assembly GCA_019142605.1). NCBI lineage: Eukaryota > Metazoa > Chordata > Actinopteri > Perciformes > Serranidae > Cephalopholis > Cephalopholis sonnerati. Next base: position 7,506,017 of record JAGQAX010000023.1, read on the forward strand.
TAATTTCTCCAGACCTTTTCACTGTTTGTTATGCGGCGAGTGCAAAAAGTGGATTCGAGGTCCTGCGCTTCTCTTTGTTTTCGCTCATCCCTCTGACACGAGGCTCCTAACAACTTTCCCCTGAATACGAACCTCCAGCTTTTCAACTCAGATGCCATCATTCTGGGTCAACACACAATGGGCATGCCATTTGTTTGCTGCAGAAAAACAACACCTTTTCAAATGCATAATGCGACTTATCGTGAAGTGGATGGAATCTGTAGACCCAGTTTGGTCAAGTTAGTCTCTGAGGATGAACTTGATGAAGGAGCTGGATCTCATGTGACTTATAAGATATTCAGTCTCATGCTGGGTATATTTAGGCCAAGCGTAGCCCTCGAAGCAGCTGTCAGATTGGAGGCATCAGTCAGAAACTCTATCCTTTCGCAGGTCAGTGTTTTGAGCAGCTGTCATTTTCCCCTGACAGGAAGCCAAGGCACTGTCTTCTATCTCACCTCTATCAAAACATGCACCCCTCACACCCTCACACCCTCCCCACGCCCCTCCCCGCCCCGTCGCACCCCTCCAGTTTACCACTGCAGAGACCGAGAGAGCGAAATTGGAAGAGAAGAGAATCAGAATGGGTAATCTTCCTGTAATCCCTCGCACGGCGGCAAAGAGAGCAATCTGCCTCATTAACTCACTCTTCTGCCGCTTGCCGTCTGGCCCTCATCCATCTTCCCGTCCATCCGTCCACCATCCGCCCGCAGAGTGGGAGAGAAGAGAGGTTAGAGGAGCTTAGGGGAGCTATAAAGAAGACAGACACTTTCACTGGTATAAAAAAAAGGGGGGGAGGAAATGCGATAGGAAAATGAAAGATTTCCTCCTACTCCTCTTCACGCCCTCCATTTTAGCCATGGGGGCCATGATGAGGGAAGACGTTCCCCCGCCGGCGCTTTCTCCCGCCCTTCTATCGCTTTTCGCCTTTGATTAGGCAGAGTAGAGGTGGAACAGCCCATGATGGAGAGATGGATTGAAAGACCTCTCATTGTCTGTGAGTGATTGCGTGGATGGATTTGTGAGAGAAGGAGAAGGGGTGGCAGACAGAGAGAGACAGGAGGGTAGACAGGATACAGTATGGCCCATCGATCCGATCAAGTTACGCCCTCTCCTCCTGTGTGGCCACGCCAGTCGGATATCTAGATTGGTACTAATATTAGTCAGTCTAGCAGGACATTTATTATTGAGGGTGTCAAAGTTAGTACATCTCTTGTCGTGCTGTGTGCTACAGAGGAAAAGGCTCAAAATTGACGCGTGATGGCACCAGTTGAGTTCAAAGCTCGTTGTGGCTTGTAACAACTTGCCTTTGGTCTTTCTAATTGAGGAAGAGTTGAGAGACTCGGGTGTTGGAAATCCTGGATTCGTGCCACATACTCTACTGTATTCCACAAAGATTGGGTCATGAATTCATTCAGCAGAGCTCGCGAGTACATCTGAATCTTGGATGAGGGTTTTTTTTTCTTCTCTCAAATAGTTGAAAGTAATGTAATCCCAGCCCCCTTTTTTTCATATCTAAGTAACCCCAAGAAAAGCAGGCCAATGAATTAATGAAGATGTTCTTTGTAGCCTCCAGTGGGATGATTTGAAATATTTGCATTACCATATCTCGCCTTTTAAGAGGCTCAGCTTGAATTTCTTAAAGAGAATCGGGGAGTATCAATAAAAGAGAAATAAAACAGGCATTTCAAGGCACTTTGTCATGTCAGCACCTTATCTCTTTTTGGCCTCACCTCAAATGTCATCTGCCTAGACCTGAGAGAATTCTTGGCTGAAGAGTTTCGCAGGACCAGCTTATGTTTCAGGTGTGAGACGGATCTCTTTAGCACCCGCCAGTGAGCTGTTTAACCTAAATTACTCCAGCGCAAAGGCAGCTGCTGTTTCTCAGGTTTAAAAATATCACCCCAGACTCCCTACCTCCCCGCGCGGAAGGGCACGTTCTGGACAAAACGAGCTGATGTAACCTCCCTGTTGATGATGATGTATCATGTTCACCTGCAACCTGAAGACAGTCCTTCCTCTTGGAGACAGTAGTAAACACCTGGAGGGCTTTTTGTGCTGCAGAGCCTGTTAGACCAAATTGTTCTAAGTCTTTTTGGCTCATCAGAAAAAAAAAAACCAAGACTGTCTCCATCTTTGTCTGAACTGTACCCATCCATTCCAGGGTACGCTAACATGTGGTTAGCTGTGAAAGGATCCTATTTCAAAGTGGAGCAGGTTGCATAACAGGGATATGGGACACAAAAAAACCCCACATAAGAGTTTTATGCTCATAATTGAAGAGTGGGTGTTAGTAACTAATCCTTATGCTGTGGGATATCACTCATCCACACTATTTCTAGTTTTGCATAATCGTGCAATTTGTTTGCATAACACTTGCATATATCTAACAACACAATAGCATTTGCGTCTAAAGACAAGTGCTGGACATTAGCATCACTCACTTACTCCCTATTTGGATAGAGTCTTATGCAATGAAATGCAAGCTAATCCATGGTAAGCCTTTTTTTTCCTCATGAGAGTGTTTAATTAATTTATCTGATGGTCAACAATGCATATTTGAGACTGTTTCTTCACCTAAATGATAAAATGCAGTGAATACAGACAATCCAAGGAAAGTTCAGAGTCATCACTTTGAATTTAAAAGCGCTTGTGTTCTCTACACTGATTTGTATATGAGTCACACATGAGCTGTAGCTAAGGTCATGCATACCAGACGAGCTTCCTCAGACACACTTTTAATAACTGTATTGTTTCTTTTTATGTTTTTTCTCTTTTGAACACCTCCTCCTGACTCCTTAGCTAACTCTCAGCAGAGCACCTTGAAAAACTGTAAGCATCGCTCTCAGTGAAGTACCCTTAAGAGAATTGTTGTGCTCCAACACAGTTTATTTCTCTCCTAGAAATCCATAAGGCTTTTGTCCGTCCTGTCACGCAGGAATAAATTTTCAGAGAACCACCCCTGCAGCCAAATCAATACAAGTTGTCCAAAGTTGAGCCATATGCTAAAAACTCCCGAGCGCACAACTCCACCTCTGATAGCTATTTCCACTTCCAGAATGCACCTGTTCCTTACGCCCTATTCACTGGCTGAAATTAGGTCTGGATTGCGCCCACCTGTGGGAAGAATGGGCTAGGCAACAGGGGGCACTCAGGGGCTGATGGGGGTCATGATATTGAGATACTGTCTACTGCTGCAACTGCGGCCACACTCAGCCCCATCACAGCAGCACTTTCCCCGCCAGGCAATGGAGAGCGATGGCTATTCTGCGAGCCACAATGGCCACTTCACCGCGGAGAGGGAAAGGCTTTGGCGGGGCACAATGGGTCCTTTTAGAGAGGTGCTGCTGCTGCTGCCGGGGCCTGCATTGGGTTTGTGCAGCCAGCGTACCTTCATCAGGCTTCTCTTGTCACCGATACGATGGCGCTCTGTTTGCAGACAGCCACAGGGCAGAGTGTGGGAATAGCCACCATTTATCCCATAGAACTCTCACGTCGAGCGCTCTCAGCAGCCAAGGACATAGGTTGAGCAGGAAGGGTCAAACAATTACCCAGCACTATTCTCTCAGTTGTAATGAGGCAGGAATAGAGAAGCACAATTGAGCGATGACTGCTGACACCATTTTGCGATTCAAAAAGAGAAACACAGAAATGAAATGGGCACTCAAATTTAATCACATTTAGCTTTATTGTATTTTTATAGTTGTTATGTATCTTGCTTTTGTGCACTTACTGTATTTCCTCTAGCCTGGTATAGCAAGATCCATTTGCAAATGCGAGTCAGTCTGGAACCTCTCAGTTAATTTTTGATTTCCAAGAGGCGATCAACAGCTGTGGACCAAAATGTCTGTAGATGCGATTGGATAGAACCACAACCAATCAGAGCAACGAAACATCTGATGTAGCGCTGAGTGATGGACAAATGTAAACAGACTACAGCATGCAGAGATGAGCTATAATGATGCAGCATCAACTCGTCTCTGAATGAGTGTCGCTGTTTCTAGTATCAGAATTAAAAGGAAGCTCTTCAGCAGAGAGTTCCACATCAGCTGCAGCCATCTTGGTTGTTTGAAAATGGCTCAGCGGCGCTCCTCTTTACTAAGCTAGGTTAACACTTGCCATAGTGTCAACGGCATGAGAACATATTTTTTTATATTTCCATAAAGGCTTAGGAAGTTGTCAGTCATTGTACCAAACCCACCCATAATAGGTAAATGATTGTGATTGGCCCGGCCCAGGCCAGGTCAGGTGGACATCTGTCTGAATGGACATATGTCTGGTTCCCCCACCAGACATATCTGCCAGAGCAAATAAAACATTAGCTCGCAGATTTGTCTGGTTCCAAGGCTATATTTCATCAACATTTTCTTCTCTTTTTTGCTGTAGAACAAATTGAATGCTTGATTGTTTATTTTCTTTTGCACTATATGTCTCGCTCCAAGTAGCTTCTCTTGTGTTGATGCATTTTTTAATTTGGATTTATTTATTAATATTTTTTGCCATTTTCCTTTTTGTCAGGGGCAAATAAATGTCCGTGGCACATTTGTGCCACTTCAGCTGCTGCTTTGGCAGTTTAAAGAGTAAAAGTACAGGAGAAGGCTGAATGTGTCTCAATGATGGTAAGAGGGAAAAAGGGGGAGGAGGGAGAATCGAGATGGAGGAGAGATAGCCAGAACAAAGTCACATGCCATCCATCCTTCCCTCCGTCTCAGTCCAATCCAACCATCCATCCAGATTGCTTTAGTGTGACTTGCTGACTAACTGCTCTGAAGCAGTGCAAGCTTTTCTTTAGTCTTTTGGACTGCGTCCCTCACCATACTTGGACCTTTTTAACTGCTGTTGCATACACTTTCCTCCTACACTTCTTTTCAATGAAGAATCAGAGAACCATTCAACATTTTGTGATGTTACTGCCTAGTTTGATCAACTCTATAACAGATTTAACACAGTGGTAATGCAGTACATATGATTTCAGTGTTGGTGCTGTTTTCCGAAAAAAAATCCTGTACCACACAAGAAGCACTTTTCCAGCTCCACCAGTGGTGATTTGTCTAACAAGAGGAACTGCAGTGTTAGGATGAGCAGCAACAGTTTTATTGTCAAGGCTCGTATACAAAACAAGTGCATGTGATATCAGCAGCCTTTAATGTCTTTATGAGATGCATCTGGCTTTCAACTAACTCAATGTAAACCCATCTGCGGCAATACTGAGAGCACTGAGAGCAACTGGTGTACTATAAAGAGCAAAAAAAAAGCCCCCGTAGGGTGGGAAGAACGGGAGGTGGATGAGTCACACAAAACCACACTTTCATCCAGGAGACCACAGATCATGTCCAGTGTGAAACCAGAAGTGGATTGTTTGTTGTTTTCATCTGTTATTGTTTGTAACGTAACCTTACATAATTTACGTCACTAACATGATATTTGCATCACATCTGTAGTTATTATGTAACAGTCTTTTTTGTTTTATTGCCTAAACCTAACCTTGACTGTTTCACAACATTAATTGCGTGTTACAATGCCTTTCAGTTGTGCATCACATAGAGACGCTAAAGGGTGCCGTGTGCGTTGCTATGAGACGCTAAGGGCGACAAGGCATCGACACATGATGGCCTGGAAATGAGAAGGGGCTGCATTATCAGTAAATCAGCTAAAAGCCGTCCTTCGACTCATCACCACTCTTCACAAAATCTTGGACAAGTGTGTGAATCCATGTGGAAGTGTGCACATTTTGCGATAGGCCCCTCTCATTGCAACGTCCCCTTTTAATCTATTGGCATGAGCATAAACAAGCACCTTCACACACACCATGCCAAATTTCAGCCTCCTGGGGCAAGAACGGTGGCCACCAAAGGGTGCGGAAATTTTTAGAGCTGCTGGTCACAGCTAATAAAAAACAGCACCACCTACCAAAACTGAAGCATTAGCAGAAAAAACGTGATGTCGCATGACTAGACAGATTGCGTTTGGACAGGTGAATCACCGTCAAGCACAGTGCAGATAAGTGACATCATTCACATCATAGATGCTAAGCTGTAGAGTGTCCCGTTGTTATAAAACAACAGTTAAAATAATATTATAGCCAATACTATTTCACTTAATCAGTGTTTTAGAACACTCTTGGTTTAGTTTCAACAGTCTGAAGATGTCCAATGCTGCAGCCTCTCAAATCATGGCCCAGAAATGAAATAAGCCCAGATCTGATTGTTTTGGGATCAGAGCCACTCTCCCCATCAACGGTGCTAATTGCGGGGGTTTAGCACTTACCAGGTTTCCAAGTCTCTCTCTCCCTTTCTGTCTCTCTGTCTCTCTCTCATTCCCAAATGGAGCAGTCGAGGATTCATCTGTGTTTTCCCTCTCTTCCAAGCTGGTGTGACACACCATTTGGCCTGGGTGTTTGGGGACTGGCATGTATGGTGACTTGTGCCTCCCATTCCACAGCAAGTCCCCGGAATAACTCTGCGATTTGACATGGCCCCTGGTGTATAGCAAGCTGTAGAGTGTGGGAGACAGGAAGTGTGTGTGTGGTGTCACAGATGGTATTAGCAGCAGAGATGCTTGCGCCTGTTTTTAAAGAGTGGATCCCTGGGAATGTATCAGGGATTTCCACCACTGCTGCGGCCTGTCGGTCTGTCACCCTTTTCCGTTTTTTCGTGAAATGGAGGACACAATGCGAGGTTTCTTGACATTTTCTTCCGCTGCGTTTGCATAAAGTCACAGACAGCACGAGCTGAATTTCAAGAACAAGGCACAATGAAACTTCACTGGCAATTTTTCCCTCAGACATTTAAATTTTGAGATAAGACACCAGAAATACAATAGGGTAACAATGTCTACCATACAGTAAGAAGAATGATCAATATAGCTTCCAGGCTGACAGAGAATCAAAGGGAGATACTAACAGAGAAAACAAAAACAGAGAAGAGAGAGAAAAAAGACAACCAAAGGTGGATCATAGGACCCCAGCAGACCTCCTAGGTCCTCCAAAGCACAGATGCTGTGTTGAAAAGTCAGCCCCACCAAATCCCTATCAAACTTCTTCAGAGCATTATCGATTGAAAGCTCTCTCTCTTGCCAAGCCATTTTCTCCAAGGATCTGCAAGGCGGGCACTTTGCTCCAGTTACCCACTACTCACACGCTAACCCTGCTCTGCCATCAGCCGTGAATCTATAAGACTTAGTCACACCTGTGTGGCCCGGAGCAAGTCAATGAGGAGAGAGAAAGTGAGTATGTTGTTTTCTCCTCTAACATTAACATCTCCATCTTCTTCCTGGTTTATCCTTCTTGTGTTCTCAGGGAGGGAGCAAAATCCATGCCTTCTCACAGTGCAGCCGTTTTCACGGTTTCCAGGTGCTTTTATAGATTTGCAAAATGATCACATCAGCACTTCAAATCATCCATCATTAATGGCAGAAGGCATAATTATTCTCTTGTGGATGATGTCTGAATACATTGATTAGGAATGTGAAACTGGAGATTCCTATTGGGATTTGTTATTCTTCTTCAATATTTTGACTACATTAATTTGAACTGACATGGACTGCCACAGGGAAGAAATGTCTACATTTAACCATATGAATTCACACTATGCTTGTGTATATATAACCTCGCAAATCTATGCTACATCTTACAAACTCAGTCAACACATTCTCACTCAAATCTCGTCAAATACCAATCCTTGGGCAGTGGCCCTACCCCTCAAATTATGACTCTCTAAGTACCCCTCTAACATTACTTTAGGACGTTCAAGGATGGAATGTAAATTTGTGCTTGTTATGTGCATTGTGTCTTTGCAAAATTAAGTTCCATTTTCACAGGAAATGTACAGTTTCAGCTCAATAAAAGCATGCAGTCTCTTTTCAAAATAAACTTCCATTTTCACAATAATATGTACAGTTTCTGCTTGTTAAATGCATGTCTTCTCTTTTCAAAATAAACCCCAGTTTTCATAGGAAATGCTCTGTTTCCATGCGTTAAATGCATGCATTCTCTTTTCAAAATAAACTTTGAGTGTTGGTAAAACATTTTATTTTTAGGTTTACTTTCCTAGGTTCTTAGGTTTAGTCCACACAAGCACATGGTTAGGTGTAGAAAAAACATAATGGTTTGGCTTAAAATCAGTACGTTTGTTATTAACGTAATCATGGGATACACATCACCTACATCACGTTACTTACGTCACTAGCACTAGAATGCTACCCAAACAGTGGTCTCCAGACTGAAAGTCTGCTTTTTGTTTGACTCATCCACCCACCTTTAAAGATTTTGTCACTCTTTATAGCATGGCAGAATGTCATACAATGTTGTCGCCCAGTGCGTCTCATACTGCTGCTAAAGGGTGTCTCTGTGCATCGGTATCTGACGCAAAGGGCCACTGACTAAGTGTCAGTATTTGATGAGTTGGGAGAGACCCCAGGTTGGCTCAGTCTGTGCTATGATGTTTTCATTAGGGAAACAAACACCTTGAACCTACTGAGTCCAACAGATGTGTGCTGGGGCAATCAGTTAAGTATGTAGTATGTAAAGATGATAATATAACTGTATAATATAACCTCTTGTACTAAATATTTTAAGTGAATCAGTGGTATAACAAAATTCCATTCTTACATTTGTTGTGAAAATTTATTTTGTTTAAAGGACATTTCTAAACAGTTGCCATGTTTTTCACTGTTTGAAATTTGGAAGTAAAATTGGAGCCCAGTAAGTATATTTATATAGTCAGTTGTAGAGAGCATTCGTATCGATCAAGTGAAGGAGAGAGCTGTGAGTCAGCCTACTCAAATAGGAAATGCCTAGCTCAAGGCTTAAAGCTTGCCAAGCCACAATGGTTGAAGTGGAAACAAAAACAAAAGTTGCTGTAAAAACAACCCTAACCCATACCTACACACTGAATATCTCTAGAATACTTTACACACTTTCTACATATCATAAATGTATTTATCTTTGCTCAGATGTATCTGCTACTTGCAGCTGAATGCTGAGTGTCAGCTCTGAGAATTCTACTGACCTTCCTTGATGTCATTAAGTGCTTGTGGCACACCCCACAGTGCATCGCCACCTCCAGCCTCTCCGGTTCTGAGCTGGAGAGCTGAACCAGAAACAATAGGTGCAAGATGCACTGTGGGGTAGGCTGTGAGGACTCCGTGACCATCAAGGAAGGACATGCTTTGTGCACATGACCCATTGGCACACTTGAGCAGCACATACTTCACAGACAGCTCCCAGTGCTGCTGCTGCTGCTGCATTGTGAGCTGCTGTCGATTCAGCACCATGGACTGTTCTCTATTGGCATGCATTGTTTCAGCTCTCTCACACTGGGCCCTGCGCTTTGTACATGGATAACTGAGTTATCCAGATTAGACTGAGGTTAACAGTCTGACATGAGTCTGGATTGTGGGGTTTTTTTTTTAAGCTGGTTTAAAAAACTGTCAGAGCAACAAGTTCTAAAGCCCAAACCTGCGGATAAGGAAAAGGCTTATTGACAGGTCGCTGGATCATGATATATAAATGAGATTTTTATTTTTTCAAACAACAACTTCCAAAACATAAAGGCATCTCTTGCACCTACTCGAATCCTAAAAGCATGCTGAAATTAAAAGTATTTCATTATCTTCACAAAATTGAGCATCATCTGATAAAACTATACATGTCTTAAAAGCAGTAAATGGTCTCCAAAACAGTCAATTTTGGTCCCAAAATGGTCCTTTTCAAATATTCCCCATTTCCCTTTTTATGTTTACGTCACTCTGTATAAAGGAAAAGTAACGAGCATTTGCCTAACCCAGTATGTAACATTTGGACTGCTCGTTTTTTTCCAGAAAATTGCAATTATAAATACAGTTTTAGATGAGAACATGAAAGCAATTATGATTTTTTTGGTATAATTACCACAACTAAATTTTCATAATGAGGAGTTAGCTATAATTACACATGCTAAAGTACACAACAAAATATGTTTTGAGATACTGTGAGCAAAAAGAAATAAACTCAAGTAGAATATTCTGACTGTTAGAAGCCCAATGGGGCCAGAGCATTTTGCATGTAATTTTAAATTAAAATGTGAATTTGTCACGTGAACACTAAAAAATGCAAAACTCACTTTGCTGAAAAATGTTCATGCAATTGAGGCTGCTTTTTAAAGGGATTTCAGAAAGGTTTCATTTTCATACCAGGCTCATGATTATCACTTAAAAGTCTCTTTCACATCCACGGGGGAGAACCTCACCAAGCCTGCACCCAGCATTGGAGTCTAACCACATCCACTGGTAATGTTTAACAGAGAGGAAACATTGTGGAGCACAGTGTAGAACAAAACGACACCTGTAAAAATGCAGGGACACATAAAATGAGACCATGAATCTGTTGCCCTGTTGCATGCTGGGAGGGCTCCAAACACATCTACTTCATGTAACTGCAAATGATCAACACTCAGCCAATATGAATGCAAATCATGGTTAAAACTCTCTGCTCATTTTGCCTTCATTTCAAAATAGGAGTGCTCTGTTATTCAAAATGACTTTATCCAGGACTGACAAATCAATCCTCAAACTGCTTTCAGAGAACCACGTGCTATCTTCGGGTTAACACTAGCTTTCCTTTTGCACTTATTTTTAACCTCAGTAGCTCACCCTGGTAACCTGTGCTGCAAAACACAGCTCACATCCTCCATGGAAGGTTAAGTTCAGGATTTAAACACCATTTCTGCAGAAAAAAAGTCAATACTTGTTACATTTTTAGATCATTTTCTCTCTATAGCTGTAAAATGTAGTGTCTAACAAGTAGCAGGTAGATGTTAGGAGAGTGTAGCTATCAATAATGAATTAAATTTAGACTATTAATTGCGTTACAAAACTCCTGACATCGATTGGCCTGGTGTAAACTGTTGCACTCATATTTCATCATTGCAGCTCTGGAGAACATGAAACCAACTTTTTAAATAGAAATCTTTTTACAGAGCCAATACAGTATTAATGGAAAGTAAAGTATGTCCACTGTGTTCTAATAACGCTGCACTGCTGGGCCTTTTTATTTATGCATTTACACTATCTGCACTTCCAGGAGCCCACTTTCACCTTGGCAGTAGGAGCAGTGTTTTCTTTTAGTTGTTATAATGTTCTGTAATGCTCCGACTGAATTACCATGGCATTTCTTATTCATGAAATAGAATAGAGCATCGATGATGTTAATTATACATTTGTTTTCCATACAATATTTTATATTCTAGCTTATACAACATCTTGTATATGTATATACAACTGTAAACAAGGCCAACAAATATTTGTATTCTTGCTTGCTACCATTTTTCATCCTAGTTGTGTATTTTGTTTTTTGATTTTGCATAAAATAAAAATCCACTCTGTAGGCAGCTACACCTTTTTTTCTTCAGGTGGTCCATTCTGTCCGTGAACAGGATTATTCAGTCCGCAGCCTTATTCATAGCAGCAGGGAAACTCAATTGCATATCAAAGGTATAAGTAAACAGTCTGACAGTGGCTTACTCCACACACGCAAACATAGTCAGTGCCGAAAGGAGAGCCATGCCGTTGATTCATTGCCTTGGACAGTTCCTCTCCTCAGCCCATTCTGCCTCCACTCCCCCTTCTCTTCTCCAGCCAATTGTTTCTGAGGGAGTGAGAGGTTTCAGCACCTTGGATAGCTCCAGACCTGGACTGCTACTCACTTTACCACTGCCATTTTTTTTCCTACCATAGCACAGAGGAGCTGTTCTTTCAGCACCTAGTTCCACACACTCCTCAGCACAGTTCTCACTTTCTGTTTGTGTGTACCAAAGACGTGGTGTGTGCTCGAAGTTTGTTGTAGCTCCCTGGACAGCTCCCTGTGGAAGGACTGCTGCTCTGGCTTTTTTTTATGATGGATTAGAGGTGTGTATGTGTGTGTCTTCGTATGTGTGGGGACTTGAAGTGCATGCATTTGAACTGCACTCCAGTCTCCTTCTCTGCATTTACCTTTCTGTCTCTGTCTCCCTCTGATTCCGAGTCTGGTTTCTGTTTACCTTCCTGACAGTACTCACAATACTTTAATTCACTGCTGTTGCAGAAATTAATGGCAGGACTCAAGAAGTAAACAACCCTCAAACGACCCAGTCAGGCCCGTTTCTAAATACAATACAAAGGTTGTTTATTTGTGTGTTTGTGTGTGGGGGCTGGTGGTGGCTTAAGCTGCCGTTTTTATTAATTATTGACTTGTGTGAAGCCAGTGGGAAGGCCTTGCAGCCCTTGTGGGATAACACTACTATGATTATGTCTGATTTACAGCCCACAGCCCTCCTTGTGATGACTGTGCAGGACTTTCTCCGCCCCTCACTTCTTCCCACTTCTCCTTTTCTCCCTTAACCCGTTCTTGCTTTGCATCTAGCATTTCTTTTTTTTTTTTTTTGTCTCTTTTTTTTTCTTTTTAAAATCAAGCCAGACTTGAGACTGGCATAATAGAGGCTTAGGGTGAGAACTGCTGACTGGAGCTCTTTGATGTTTGGGCTGCTGGTTTTGCGTCAGGTCATGGTGTGTATGTACTGATGAGGTCACGGGGTGTTAAGCCCAAGCCTCTTAGTGCACTTAAGGTAGCTGAGGAACATCTATGTAAGCTCTTTTGAAGTGCATAGATTTTGTCTGATGGCATGTGCAACTTCAGAAAATTTTCAGTGAAGGAAATACTGTAGTGATTTATGGATTATCATAGGATAGCTGTTGTGCTCAGCATGCAATTACAGCACAGCACTGTGGTATCTGTTTGTGTGTGTAAGTGAGCAAAAATGTATCTAAGTAGATTAGATTACATCAAATTAGAAAATGCTGTCTTAAGTATTCATCATGCAGGATTAAAATACATTTTGCACAAAACACATTTCCATAACAATCCCAGCAATGCTTGTTTCAGCAAGAATGATCACATCCTTCAGAGTGCCTACATGTCCTTTCGGAGAAAGTTTTCTATGCATATGAATGCATATGCATATCAGTATATGTGTATACATTTTGTGCATGCGTTTGCCCCATAGATGTCCCCTGGCGCCACCTGTGACCTAAGGAAGGGTAAAGTCAGTATGCTGATGTGGCAGCTAATGCCTTTCCCACCCCTACAGATGGTCCTGATAGGCCACGACATGGCAAAGGGACAGCTGCTGGGTGTCACAGCAACACATAGGGAGAGAGCGAGGGGTGAGAGGGTGCGAGGTAGGCATAGGGATCATTTACGGTGGCATTTATGTTTGTGCTGTGTAGGCTTTACCTTGTGTGTAACCTTCTATGTCAAAAATGTCAACTTCTCAAGAATTATGAAGAACGCTTGTGCATATTTGACTTGTGGATTGGTTTCAAAATAGTTTTCTGAATTTGAGTAGCGGGAAAATTTTCTTCTTGCATTACAAAAACACTTACATAAGACTTTTTTTTTTTTTTTCATTTTTTGCAAAATACATATTTTTCCTCTTACCTGTAGTCCTATTTATCAATCTGGTTGTTCTCTCAAATGTAATGGAGCTGTTTGAAAAACATAGCAGCAATGTCTCTTTCCAGAAATCATGACCCAGTTACTCAAGATAATCCACAGAATTTGGTGCGAGCAGTTTCACCGAGAGCTAATCTCTTTGTACCTAACTACACCCACCAACCGTATCACTGTGCAGAAGGAGGCGTGCATCTACTGCTAGCTCACCTAGCATCACTAAGCTCGCAGATGTTACAGCCAAGCCAAGGACGAGGCCATTAACCCCTTTAAAAATGAGCATCCAGCAGATGGCCGTGGGACTTCATTGTTTGCATAATCATGTATATGTCAATCTAAAATAAAAATCCTAATAGCTAAAACATCAGAAAGCTTAGGCTTCTTTCTTCTTTTGTACATGCGCAATAACATCATTATGCTGCACAACATTATGTATGGTGCAAAACCAAACGAAAATGCACTCTGGCACTGGGGAATGAATGATAAATCTATCACAATGCCTTTGCACTCTGTTAAAAAAAACTAAGCATTCTCAAAAACTAATTAATGCACATAGTTTAAATAACTTAGAGTGTAAAGAAATACTTTGTTTATGTTTCTACACATAGAAATCTTTTGGATTAATATGTTTTGTGCACTTATTTTGTAAAATCTGATTAAAAAAACTTGTGTTTTTAATGACACAGTTTCAATACTTTAATCAATTATTATAGTGTATTGACTGACATTACCTTTTGGCTGATGTTGTACAGATTTTAGAGATATGAGGGATTTGAAGATACTCCAAGAAATGACATCACAAGAAGCAAAAATACCAATGTAGGTACTAAAGGACTATTTCTATTGCAGCATTGAAAGGGTTAACATTTACATCTTGTCTTTCATCTATGACTAGATGTATGCCTCCCTCTGTGTAGTGATACAGCTGGTAGATGTAGTTTGGTGGCAAAAAAAACAGAGCTGAGTGCCATCTTGGAGAGAAGGCAGACATTTCTATGGCCGGTATCTCCAACACTTAGCAATGCACATCAAAGCAATTGGATAACTAACTAATAAATGGCAGTATAAATATTTTTATTTTGGGCTACACTGTCTCTTTAAGCAAACAAAGGTATTCTCATGAAGAAGAATGTAATAGTTCATGATCTCTTGTAGCCTACTACAGTAACCATATCTCTCTGTGTTTGTGCATGTGCATCTGTGTATAAGGAGCAATTGTTATGCCACCAATGTGCAGCTATTCACAATACAAAAGGCAAAGTGCAGTCAGTCGGTCAGAGACTCAGGCAGCTTCTAATCAATGTTAGTTTGGGTTTAAGTCAGAGGGGCAGGACGAGTAAAAAGTGGAAAAATTAGGTAAAGATGAAAGAGAAGTGATGACAGTAAAAACAAATGAAAAGAGAGTGGGCAATGTAATGGAAGTGATTTTTACATTCATTCTTCTGTCTTTGGTAAGACAGAAGAATGAATGTAAGGGTATGAAGAGGAGGAGAGAAAAATGTTCCTCTTTCCACTTAACACAGTCAGAGTCTACCAGAGAAAGAGACAGCCAGAGACAGAGTGGAAATGAGCTTTGGTGAGGGTGCAGAGAGCAACCTGTGGTTTGACATTGGCTCACCTTGGCTGTCTGTCAGTTGGAAGGAGGGGTCATCTGTCTCCCCCTGGTCCACTCCCTGCTGTTTTAATGAATTTACCGAGGCCCTGGGAATGGCTAATGCACTTGTTTATGGAGGTAGGAAAACAGGTGGCTGCAAAATTCACCTCTAGCAGTCGTTTCCTGGGGGGAACCAAATAGTCCCTCCGGCTGGGGCCTTGTGTGCAATTTGGTTACGTTTTGTAGGTTTGAATCCAAATCATGACCTTTGGGATGTGTCCCCTGAGCTCTTTCTTGTATCTCCTGGCGTAGGTAGTGTCTTGTGCAGTGCATCAGGAATCAGTTTGAGTTTCAACCCAGTTTTCTATCATTTTTGTCAGAAATTCCAGCTTCACGGGTTTGTGAAGAGAAAGGTCCCATGGTAATACAAATACCCAGATGACTCCCACATGTGGGGCTGAGGCTTTCCTTTCCGCTCTGTCTGCCTGCCTCCTCGGTTGGCCTGTTGCTACCAAAGCATCCCATCCTTCATTCATATGCTCCACTGACTGTGCTGCGTCAAATAGGCAGCCCGTGAACTCAGGGGGAAGTATCCACAGAGAGATGGGATGGTGAGCTGCAGGGTGCAGGGGCAGTTGCGGGAAGTGATGTGGAGGAGTGAAGGGAATGCTGCTATCATCCTCTCCTATTAGAGGAAGGGAGAGAGAGGGAGGAGGGCCAGTGGGGAGAGACAGGGAAGAGACAATAAGTCCCGAGATGCCGAGAGGGCAAGGAATATGCCTCTAGATGTAACCTGAGCAGGAGGAGCATATCAAACATAGTCATGTTCACGCCAAGGATGAGAGGCAGGGAAAGCGAGCAGAGACAGAAAGAGAGAAAAAGAGGGAGTAAATCGTGAGATAGAGACCTTTACCTCCTGTGCAGTGTTAAATGCTAAACATGTTTCTGCTTACTGGAGAGCATGGCTTTCACAACCCTTCGGGCCTTTTCCTTGCCTCTGACTCCTGAGAGGGGGAGGAGTGAAGGGGGCAGAGGACTGGGTATGTCAGAGCTAGCTGTAGGCTGCGCGTCTGCCTGAAAGTGCTAAGAGATCTATCTCCCTTGCTGTCTTTCCCTGGCTAGCATAGTTCAATTCAGTATAAAAATGGCATGTAACCATTTTCTGATTTCAGGCTTTTTCTCTCCAAATGTTTCTCTTTGGCACAGTGGAGCTCTTAAAATATGCATTGGTTCAAGTTGAGTGATCAAATTGAGAAAATTGACTCTGACAAGATGGATTGAGAGCAGGCAGTGCTAACGGATGTATAAGAATGTAACAGAGTTGAAGAATTATTGATGTATTTCTCTCTATATCATATTACTGTATTCAATATGTTGGTGTGTGACTGTGAATGGAAAAAAAGGGACTGCTCATTTTTTTGGTGACCATGAACATGCACTGTAACTTTTCAATCCAGCAATGAGATTTGTTTTTAATAAAAAGATAATAATTTGGCTGGGACATGGCACAGAAAGAAAGCTATTGAAATGTTAGAAACAGAGAAGGTTAAATCTCAAGGAGACATGAATGTGCAACTAAACTCTATTCAAACATGCGCAATAGTATTTGACTTCCCTTTACACAGGCGGAACATGAAATGTCCACTGATCTAAAAACAACCTGGTGTCAAGTATGACCATTGTAAATGACACAGCAATCTTTTTGGTTTTAGTATTATTTAAAAATAAAGATTTATTATTATTTTTCATCTGACTAGCAGCTGTAATGGTAGCTGTCAAAATGGGCGGCCCCCCCCCCTTCCCACTCCTACAATGGCACAGTCTTACCTTCACCTGACGTCTCGAGACGGTTACCCAGGTCTGATTTGGTACGTGTAACGGTGCTTTTAAGAAGATGACGAATTAAAAGATAAGATAAACTACAAGAAAGATGCAGCATTTTTTTTTAAAAGTAACGGATAACGTCTGTAAGTGCGAAATGTTCGGTGTTAAGTACCCAAATAAGCAGACAATTATCACCTCAGCGTTAATTGCCGTGAAGGTGAAACTGGAAGAACATGGCGTTCGTGAAAATGGAGAAAAAGGGTTTTAAAATGCAGCAATTCAACACGGTGAGTGTTTATTTTATCATTTTGTCTGTTCTTATAAAGTAAAATTACAGACAGAGCTGTGTGTTAATACTTTGCAACTTGTTTATTTGAATAATATTTTTAAAAAAATCGATATATCCAACACAGTCATGAGTTTGGGGAGTTTTAAGCTAATGACGCAGTTTTGTTTAACATGACCCGCTGATAGAGTTAGCTTCATATTGAACAATGAAAAATATGTCCAAAGTAGTGCAATAATGTCGTTTCTTGTCATTTTAACTTTCTTGGGACATATATAAATAGCTTTAAGACGTTTAAAGTAATGGCTACTACTTTTTCCTAACTGTAAGTGGCGCCAGACTTCGCCATGTGTAATATAGAAAACTATTTTAGTCTTTGCCAGAGGTAAAAACATGGTTGTTTTCAGTTTTGGCTAATTAGACCTCTGCACAGGCTGAATAAAGGCCTCCTGAGACCTGGCAATTCATGTTTGTCCTCTGTGGGAGACATGACACTGAGTCCTTTGTTTTAAACACCGTGCATGCAGTCTATTTGAGTCCTAATGCACTGTGTAAGTCACATCCTGGGGTTTCTAGTGATGTGACACTCATGGGAGTGTGACCAACAGAGCATATTTTCTATCTTGGGGGCAATTGCAGCAAACACGCTTTATGGCAGTAAGGGAGATAAGTCATCAAAGGTTATTGTCTTTTTTTTAAGGAGAGTCTTAACTATATTATATTAAGTTATCAGAAGTGTATGCTAATTTGAAGCCTTTCAAAATTCACATGTGAATGTTATTGTAATGTAATTTCTTTTTGAAAATATTGACCTGATGTCCACTGCAGGGGACATGTTGTGGGACTTAAATTATGTATAAAAAAATGATAATATTGAAACTTTTTTTTCATCTGGGTCTAGGAGGATACTGAGTACATTTTACCTTCAAATAAAGAGAAATGTGAGTTAAGCAAATAAATATATACACATCAATAAAACAGTCTGTGCATGCTTACACTGTCCTGAGAAGAGGTCTAATCAGGCAACACAACTGCAACTAAAAATACCGTTGTTGATGTACCATATTTTTAATGCTAATGGTTTGAAGATGTGTCAGGTGGTAGTTGTTGTTCAGTGGTTTGTTTGAAAAAGGGACCCCATCAATAAGTGGAAGGCCCTACCCTTTGTCTGAGTCATAATATTCATAGTAACCTGTAATAGGCTTCACTTTCACGCCAGCAGTCGTTTTGTAAGAGTAGACGGTGTTTCTGACTGGTGGATGTCTCATTTTAAAAGGAAACTCTTTTTTATTATGTTGTACTTTGCACAAATTTGATGCCAAGTGGGGTTGATTGCCTGTTGCCTTGGCTATTTGCCAAGTACTGTTGTCGTTATTTGCTCATAGTTGGCAAAAGTTTAAAGAGTGGATTATTTTTTTTACAGCATGAATATGAAATTCTGTCTTTTGACGAAAATACTTTGGATTAAGCACCTCGGTTCCCACCAGCTACAGGAAATTATTATAAAGCAGACTGCGGGTAAAATATGCAGATTTAACATGGAATGGTTCTTCAGGAAATAATGGCTAACTGCTAGCTTGTGAGAGAAGACACTTTTTACTTCCTGTGCGATGATACCCGATCAAGAACGGGCATTCAGGATCTCAAGCATCTACATAGCTACCCAAAATTAACATGTGTACAAACAGGGAATTGGGAAGAAAAAACAAGTCGGGGAGAGCATGTATGTGCTCGGTCAGATTATCAACTGTTTTAAATTGTGTGGAAAATGTGAATAGAACATTATATCAAATCATAAAATAATAATATTTTCAGATTTTGTATCTGTCCAGAGTAGTTGTGGTCCCACCATTTTTATTCATCAAAAACACCACTGGATACTGAATTAAGTGAGGACTATCAGTGTGGGTTTTGTGACTTTGTAACTTTAATGTCACCCATTGCGGAAGAGTGAAGCTCACTGCCACATAGCTCTGGATGTGATGCTAGTTGTGGTGTCCTTGAAAAAGTGGTGGAAAAGACTGACTTCCATCCCCACTACGTGTACATATGTTCTGTAATAACTGAATAGTCAATAAATAGCATCCTTTTTGACAAGGAGCTGTGGAAGCTCTGAAATAACTGCTCCAAAAATCGAACTGATTAGAAGCAAACTACTTCTCAGGGTAAAGTGTGGTTTCAGATCTGAGGTGAGAGGGTATTTAGAGTTACCCTAAAAGATAAATAATTTGGGGTTTTGAGAGCATTTCAGTGCCTCAAACCTAGTGGCTCAGCCATGGTGGCTCATCAGTGATGTCATAACTGGACAAGCAACATCTTGAACATAAAACATGCCCAGCAGTACTGAATTAAAGGTCAATCATCGCTGGATGTATGCTTCATTGGTTTCTTCTCTGAACTCAGGGTCATCTTACTCAGGTGTGTGTTTGTGCTGCTGTATGCCTGTGCGCCATCTTAATGCTCATAGGGGTTTCTGTGTGTCAGTGTGCCCGATAGTAGATGTGCTCATATTTTTGCCAGTGTGACTAAAGGTGTATGTGTTTGTGTGACAGTATGTACGGATGTAAGGGAGTATTCATGGATCCTAGCCTGTGGGCAGGAAACATCATCTTCTCTTGTTTACAGGGAAGGGATGTCTCAGAGTGTAGGCTGCCTTTTGCAGAGCTGCTGCCCATTGGTATGTGAAGGCTTTATAATTGAATTAGCCCAGGCCTTATGGCCTAATGTTGGAGGCATGCTGAGTTCCAACGCAACACTGCTTTCTCATTATTTGTGAAAAGAGGTCAGGAAGAATTGCATGTGGAAGTGCGTGGACTTGTTAAAGATGGGGCAGACATGGGATGACGTGTGTATTTTTGTTGGCGAAAACGCGGCTGCTTGTGCTTTTGAGATCAAAATTCATCCACTTTCTTATTCTCCCGCCAGGTTGCCTTGCCCTGCTCCTGTACCACATGTGGTGTGTGTGTGTGTGTGTGTGTGTGTGATGGATCTGGCTGGCTGCTAGATTTACCTCAGTGCTGGATGTGGCGATGATTGCTTCATCATCAGGCCCTGTGTAAATCTGGCAATGTTTAACTGCTGTCAGACACGTCCATCAATCAGCGCTCTTTGGGCACTTAGGGAGCCGAAAAACTGGTGTGGTTTATCCAGCAAAGAGTAGCTGTGTGTTTAACAAGTAAAGATATTGTGGTGCAAGTACCATGTATGCATTAAGGACACATTCACAATCAGTTTGTTTTTGCAATTGGCACCGATTCATGGCAGTTTGTAGGCACAAATCAGTGCGCACCAAATCTTTGATCTATCCCGCTCTGTTTGTCTGTCTTTTCCTCTACGTCTCAATCTGTCTGCACATACACAGTGCACGGTGGTTGCCCACAGGTGCTGGCTACAGCTGAAAATGCTGGGGCACGCACAGTCATTTATTTCAATCGGCCTTCTGTCAGTTTAGCATAGTTTAGCATAGCCACCTGAGGACTGAAGAAAAAATGTATGCAGATTTGCCATTACTCAGAGATATCAGCTAAACAGCACTTTGCCTCCCCTGATCAACTGTGTGTGCTGCATTACATCACTCTGAGATAATATACCGCAGCCCATCCATCTAATTCCCTTACAGTTTCATTCAGCTGCATTTTCTGTTCTTATAGGCATCTCCTCTGCTACTGGATGTGTCAGGGAATCTGTACATTTGCATGTCTCTGCTTTCGCATTTACTTATTGGCTGCCTTCACCGGCTCTCTTTTTTTGCATTCTAACCTAGCGGCAGATCACACAAAATATGCTTAAGACACATTTCTGCCTCACACAATGCGGCCGCAGTAATACGTTCACTTCTAATGGCCTACAATCGGTTTGGTAGACAGTGGTTGGAAACGGTGATACTGTGGAGGATGTCGGTGTGTATAATGAGGATTAAATCATAGATGGGTTGGGAGCAGTGTTAAGACACTGCTGTGGTTTGGGTTTTGTGCACACACTTCCACACTGAGGATGCCAAGCACTTAAGGCCCCACGGTCTAGCAGACAACGCATGTGTAAGATGTCATTGTACATAATTTAGCACGAATAGGCCGCGTTGTTGGTCATGCGCTTAGCTGTGTGAATTGGATATCTGCGATTGTAGTCAAGTTAGAGTTCACTCATATGGAATAGATCTGCATTAAGTATGTAGGCTAAACTAAGCTATGGATTGCACATGATAGTGTGGTATGTGAGCCTATTAAAGCAGGAACAGACTGACTGTAAGTGTACAGTATGTTAAACTGTGCATTTGGTAAATTAATGCATGATTAACATGATTTCTAATCATGACCAAGGCCACTACATTGAAAACCTTGCACATCTTTTTGGAAATTTTACATGATGGAAAAGGTTAAGTCATGAGGGAATTATGGAAAAGATCCCTTTTATTTTTCTTCATCAGACATATCTACCCCACCACATCTTTGTTTTTTCTGTTAAAGCTGTTATACCTCATTAGCTTTGAGCCCTCTAGTACCATTTTAATGACAACAAATTCATTTAGCTGTGTTAACAAATGACAAATTATGATGCTTAGCTGGAGAGGAGAGAAGGGGGAAGGAGGCGAAAAGGAAGTGGAAAGGAAGGGAAGGAAAAATCGGCGAGACAGGAGGTTGGACTGAGGGGCCATGTAAAGTGGAGCTTAAATTCACTGTGGTAACTGTGACTTCCACAAAAGCGCTCTGTGGTTGCGAGTCCTGCAGGAGAGACAGGCAGAGAAAATTGCTATCATTTGATATTCAAATAATATTCAAATAAAAAGCTTGTGCTTTACAGTCCCTCTGGCTTTCTCTCAACAACCGGCCTCTCCATCCTCCCCTCTCCTCTTCTTCTTCCTCTGGTTTCTTTGACTGTCTGTTGTGTATCTCCTCCCCCACTGAGTGTGTTTTAACACTCTTATTTCAAGGCAAATGGAGCTTGAGGGGCATTTCGACTCTCACGGGCAGTGGCTGTGTTTAATTGTGGTGCATCCAGCAGAGGGGACAAAAGACTATACAGTCTGTCTCTCTGTCTTTGTCCCCATCTATGCAGCCAGTGTTCTTTTTTTGTTTTTCTTTCTCTTTCCAGTTCAGCTCAATTCTGTCTCCTCTGTGTTACTGTCATGAATGTTAAGTGAATATTTCCAGAGCATCTAAATACAACTGAATAAAATAAAAATAAATTGCTCATAACAATAAACATCTGTTCCGTTTGTATGACTGTGTGTGAATGTGTGTGGGAGTGTTAATGAAGGAGCTGTGATGCTGTGTAGTCATTCTGCAGTGACTCAGTGTTGTGTGTATGTGGCTAGGGTATTTTTCAATAAGAAAAAAATGAAATGCGTAGCATTAATTTTCAAATAACAGCTCCAAGTAAACTAAACAAGCAGCTAGCACAGGCTGTCTTTCCCCTCTCTGGGTTGCGTCACCCACAGTTTGGCACTGTTTGATTTGGCAAATGACTGATCTGTTTATATGATCTGCAGCGAGTCATTATG
The DNA here is from genome assembly GCA_019142605.1 of Cephalopholis sonnerati. NCBI lineage: Eukaryota > Metazoa > Chordata > Actinopteri > Perciformes > Serranidae > Cephalopholis > Cephalopholis sonnerati. The sequence goes on from JAGQAX010000023.1 coordinate 7,528,719, forward strand.
GCCGCCTGCCGCTTGGGCGACATGTCCCTCCCTGTGTGGCGTTCCCGGGGACATTCATCAAATGCCTAATGGCCAAAAACAGGGGCCAGGCCACACTCTTCCTCGAGACTTGTGGTTTTGGCCAACATGTTAACGTCTGCAGATGGAAAGAAGATGGAAGGCCAATTAGAATCCAATAAGTCCCTATTTGTGTCCTTGGCATGCACCTTTTACCAGCAAATTTGCATATCATTGTTGAGATGGAGAAACCTTCCACAATATTTGTGCTTCTTTTCATGTTTAGAGATAATCAAAAATGCATGGTGATTAAAACTAAAATGAGGGTTTTGTTGTTGTTGCAGAAAAGTTGTTTTCAAAATTCAAGGTTTCAGCCAACAAAATTAGTTGGATGTTTGTGGTGTGGTGGTAAAAGGTATTCAGCATGTCCTTCTAAGTGAAACATGTCAGTATCATCTCTGCTCAGTTTCTTGGCAGTTCTCTGATCATTCCTTGTGATAATACTGTTGTGATAGAATTACTGCAGTGTTTTATGAGTACCAAGCATGGTAAAGGGAGTTACAAAATAGCTGATATCACCACATCTGCACAGTGCTTGACACCGAGCCTGAATATGAGTGGCAGTTCAATTTTAATCACCCCTCATCAGCAGCGATCATCTAGGTAAACAGTGCACAGGGATGGGATAATTAATCATCAGTCCCTCGTCCTCAATTAGCCGACTATTGGAGAGGCGGAAGGGAATATTCCAATCGCCGAGCTGCTATAAAGGCGGCATGTTGATGACACATCATAGTTAAAGACTTCCACCATCCCAAGATCTAATAGGCAACATCTTGTTAGCAGTCCCTCAGTGGATAGTCTAGATGGGCTGAGAGCTGAAATGCGAGCAAAGAGGGAGGGGGAAGAGAAGAAGAGATGGCAGGAGAGATATATTTGTATCACATTAATTGATGTTTGCTTTTCTCAGTGCACATGCGACTGGTCGTCTTGTATATACAGTATGTGTGTTGGTGTGCACTCAAGTTTCTTTTCCATCACTGGCAAAAAAGGATGAATCAATTATGGTCTGACTGCTGTGAGCAAGTGACTGCACTGCATCAGCATTTTCAGACTGGAAACAGTGGCACCACTCCCTAAAATCAATCAGTCAATAAATTGATCAATCAGTGGAGCTACACTCAAGCCATTTAGCTTAGGTAACCTTTCAATCAGTTTAATGAGCTGTGTCACTGCAGTGATTGAGGTAATGCAGGGCTAGTCAGAATGCATGGTGACGTCATATGATTTACCAGAAAATGATCTGGCATACTCAGACCATTCTGAGTAATGTGATATTTAATTATCCTGCTCCATCATGACTGACGCGGACCATAGACTCTTATTCACAGAGACAGTTGGACTCATCAGATGTAAGTCGATGAGCTTTCAGGCTTGTTCTCCCCATAAGACTTGTTTCTGGGAAGAAACACACACTAAAACCAGCGCGTCAAAGCCTATTGATAAAAAAGAAATGAGCAATGGGATTTTTTTTCTTGTATTTTGCCCCCTTGTGAGCTGGCATTACCCTTGAATTCATTTGCTGTTACCAGAGCCACAGAGGGAGGAAGAAACGATATTGATCCTATGTCAGGCAGGGAGGAGACGCTTTGTGAGAAGGGGGTAAGGGAAGGAGGCAGTTACAGAGAGGAAACGTGAATGCAGGAAAGACAGTGGTAAAGTCAATTTGAATGTAAAGATAAAGAGGAAGAGAGACCATGGAAAAAAATAGGCTTCCCAGGCAGGCTGGCGTACAGCAGCTGTCAGATTAGTGCAGGGGGAGCGATGGTAAGCCGTGATGAGATAGCTGAACTTTTCACTGCCTATCCCCTAGCTCCCTTTGGTGGCACCACGGTCACTTTTTCAAAAGGCATTAGCTGTCACTCTGCGTGAACTTGGGCATCACCGCTCTCCCACTGTCTGTTCTCAGTGCCAGTCCCCTGTGATGCTGGCTAGCAGTTAGCTGGCAGCACAACCAACAAAGGGTGACTACAAGGGCTACACCAGCTCAGTTACCTCAGATGGCTTTCTGCTTCATGCCTGAGCTTCCTTTTGGATCTTTTGGAGTCCTCAGGTGACTCTGGCAGTTAGTTAGCTGTGTAGCAGCCGTGGGAGGGAGCATTCCTCTCTAAGGATGATCGGATGATCACATCCATATTTTTCCATTGCTAATGTACAGTGGTGCTCAGTGCACTGAGCCAGCTTTGGTATTATACAGCATTGTTCTCTCAGCATTCTTTGCATTTCTTTGAAATACTGTACAGGAAAGGAATGTGGTAGTCACAACCCTGCCAGTTCCCTGTCAAAGTGGGTCAAAATTTGTTTGGGGTCTCATTGCTACATCAGTGGATTTATGGATTTAACGACTTAACCCTCGTAAGTCATCAAGTAGAACATTTTCTTGTATTTATCATGATGCTTTTATACTTTAGAAATGTCATTACCCCTTGCAATGGTCAGGGAGCAGATTTTTGTTTCTAGGTTCACAGGAGTAGTGATGCGCTTTTGCTCTATACTGCAGTGAAACATTCTGATGGTAACAATACTGCCAACTGGAGTTGGCTTGATTTTTGCTTTTGCCTGTCTGGTCCAGTGTACAAGCTTAAACCGGTTCGATTAAAGGCAGACTAGCTGAACCGAGATTTGTCATTATGACACTATCTGGCAAATTGAAGAGAAGCGTACCTTGGCAACCTGTGCTATAAGCGTCACAATGTTAAAACCAACCTGTTGAAGTTCATGCGTTTTTTGGGGGGTGACAAGAGGAGAAACAGCAGTCTCTCAAGAAAACTAGAACTGCACCAATATGGCAACAATTTGGATTTGAAGCCGACAAAAGAAGTGTCTTACCTGGCTGCAGGCGACGCAGTGTGCTATTTAGAGGTGAAATTTTGTTCGACGGCCTGATCCTACTCATAGGCTACCTGTTGCTGGCTTTAAAAGCACCACAATGATCAAGTAACAGCTGAGTCATGAAGTTGAATTGAGGAGTGACGTACATGATGCCTCTTTATTTCACTGCAAAAAACCAACATAAGTGGCAGCTCGCTTCAGTGAGTTCACCAGGAAGCTGGAACTTTCTGCTAAGGTAAATGACCATTTTTAAAAACAACCTAGGCTCCCTGCTGTTGGCTATCATGTATGTCATTTCAAGTATATATAACACTAAGAAATGGTTGTTTTCTGTTTTTAAAAGTAACATCACAAACATAGGAAGATAGCAAGTAGGTTACTTACTCATTTTCTAAGTGGTTACATATCCAGTCTGATTTGGAGCGCCCGGCTTATAGGCCTACATGTTCGCTACGCAATGTGATTAAAGTCAGTCACACATTTGCAGTTAGGGCACAGTGTCGTTATCTTTCGCTCTGGAGCGACTGCTGAGTGAAGTGCGAAAAGTTTGTTAAACTGGTCTGGTCTGGCATTGAAAAATCTCTCACCTGCCCAACCCTTCCACGAACAATTTTTATTACCATCATTCAGTTTTGTTGTGTTTAATTAAAACCAATGCAGTTATGCTGTGAGCACTAATAGCACAGTATTTCAGGACAGTTTAATGATTATTGTGGTAATGCTGTTTACTGTGATATTTTTGCCGATAATATTGGTAGCATGAAAATTTAATAGCATCACATCCCCATTTGAGAGCGGGAGAAGTTATCAGATGGAAAAAGGATATTGTTATCCCAGTCAAAACCCAAAAAGTAGACCCTAAGGTACCAGTTTTTGTTAGAAAGTATAGGTCTAATATTTCCACTTTAGATTGTTTTTAAACACAATTATTACACAGTGGGCACAGTGCTATTGTTACATGTTGAGAAGACATGAAAATGTACAGTAGGGTGAGGAACATCTACGGTAACAGATACGTTATATGGTGAAAAATGAAACACCTCAATGGAGTGTCAGTAGTCCACTCTTGTTTTCAGTCAGGAAGAATATATACACTAAACAGACAGACATATTTGTTGGTCGTAAGTGCTGATGCAGAGCACATGCTCAGTGGTTTGGTGCGTCCATTATTTCAAGAGCAGAATGGTCACTTTAACATTGATTTAGGTACAGTTTGATATTCTGAGTATCTAGATATTGAAGTCTGACAAAGTTGCAGAAAAAAACCCACAGACATGTAATGATGTAATTGAAAAGTACAGTGTAATGAGGCTGGTGGACATAGATTGAAAGCTGTGTTTGTCTGGGATTAGATAAGTAATGGGTTATGAAAGTGTAGTTTGGATCTACAGCCAAAACCTCTTTAAAAAGACTGGACAATATCCAGGCTGCTATTACATTAAGGATTTTCAAACTACCTGGGTGGCAGGCAGCATAGAGATAAGGGAAATGCATTTAAAAATGAGAAAGCAACTAATTAGTTACTGGATTGATTTAAAAGGATACTATGTGTGCTGTGTTGTAATCACTGTTGCTGAGCCATATTGTGAAGTATTACTACTGTTTGAACCATCAGTTTTACTCTCAAATAGAGCTGGGCTATATGAGACTAGATATTGTCTTAGATTTTTTTATATTGTATCTTAAGTGTTGTCTTTTCTTGGTTTTAAAAGCTGCATTACAATATAGCTCTGTCATTTGCCTGTACCCACTTTGTCATTATATCTACATTGATTATTATTTAGCAGAAATGTAATTGTGGTCATATGTTGTGAAATCACCAGTCGTCAGCTGCAAAATATCGTCACAATATCGATATTGAGGTATTTGGTCAAAAATATTGTGATTTTTAATTGTGATGCACTTGCAGACAATGAGAGTGTTGCTGCAGGATGTAATTATTTTTCTGTGGGATGTAATTGTTGCACAGAGGCAGGAAAAGGCATACAGTGTCAAGGTCTGGTCCCTTGAGCAGTAAAAAGACAACCTGCTCAGTGAAACATTGACAGAATATCAATATTCAACCCTAAACACAAAATAAATGTGTACTGTTCTGTAGTTCTGTACAGTGAGTCCTATGTTAATTGTTTACTTCGTCCAGACACACAAGTAGCTTAAAGTTGCTTAAAGAGGCAAAAGGGATGGAGACTGGGGGGAGTCAGATTTCATTCATAATCCCTCCATTTAATGTTTATCATCTACAAAATGATGATTCTGTTCTCACTGGATCTCAGCCTAGCTGGACACTGGATAAAAACAAAATGGGTGGATGGAAACAAAATGTTGAATCAATGTTATTCATTTATTAATGAGTAGCAGCAGGCCTGCTTGAATGCTGATGAAAGTATCATGATTCCAGACCAACCCTGCCCTGAAAGAAAAAAAGTCAGTCTCCTTCTTTTGGTCTGAATGTTGACTGAATTTTTGAAGTGCAAAGATTTTTGCAAATTGTTCTTTATGTTTCTCATTTTGTTATAATGCACAACGATAAAGCAAAAGGCTTTTTATTAACCCACTTTTTGGAGTGTGTTTACATTATTGTGTAGACTTATGATGGTGTTTGATGTAGGTGTGTGTGTGCATGCGTGCATATGTTCAACAAGTTTCTTTTCCACTTTCAACTGCAATCTGGCAATTTAGTGATAACTTCTACAATGTGGCAGTTTGGAGAAAAACTGCTGAATATGATCGACTACTACCTTACACATCACCATTGTATAGGAGCCAAAATGGCAGCCAGACTCCTCATTTTGCGGCATAAATAAACACCGCAGTTGATGATGCAGGCTTTATTATTTATGCATGCTTGCTGAATTGCTGCACTTATGCACTATATCCATATTTCATATCCTAAACAAAGCCTTGAATAGACATCCTGTCAATTTAACCCCACAAAGTTTATGAAATGTAATGAGAATGAAAATATTTTCAAGTTCCTCAGTAATTAAAGCAATTATACTGTACCTTAACCCCAGACTTTGTAATGTCAAAAGCACAACTCACCCTTGACAGTCTCAAAATTAAAGAAACAGAAATGTTAAGGTTTATCCTGGTATCAGTATATCAATCAATAATTAAATACATGTGTACAATCAATAGAGACTCTTATGGGCACAAGTAGATTTACTGTATTTCAGCAGTCAGCACCATACCGCAAGCACATATTAGACCTCTACAGAGCAAACATTATAGTTTACAATATTAAACCCTCAGAACACTGCAGTGTATTTGATATGTGAGCTGTCTGCCTTTTTCACCTCCCAGCTAATAGTAATAACATTTATTCAAACAAAATCATCTTCTTTTTTTCCTCTTCCTTTTAACCTTGGAGCTTTGTGTTGGGGCTTTCTGTCTGTTTGGAACGCTGACAGCCTGAGCTGCTGTTGTCAGAGGCTTTGCTCTCAAATACCACTCTAAGGTTTCATTCAATCAGTCATTCTCCCTGTGTCTCAGCATGCTGTGTATCGATGTTGGTTTGGAGCCCCTCTCCCACAGTGAACCGCTGAAGTTGATGTAGCCTTAGGGCAGAATAAGCAGCCATCCAGCTGCGGATTGATGGGGTAGAGAGACATGTGCACATGCACACAAACACACACAAGTGATCTGCAGGCCTGTTATTGATTAGATCATCTTATTGCTGACTCCAGTGTAGTGCACTCATGTCAAAAGGGCTGTGGAACGCCACTCGGCTACACGGGGTGCATTCAATCAAACTGGCCAAAGCTGGGTTAAGAAAGTGTAACATCACTTGAAATACTGTAATACATAAGTATCCTGTGCATGACGGTTTCTCACCACATTGGTGCCAACATGGCCACTTGCTTCTTAAGGAGTGACTCTCACCCAAATCATAAAAAAAGTGCCCTCTACCCCAACTTGTCATTAGCCAAGTATCTCTCTCTCTCTGAGTGGTTTTCTACTGTAAAATATTTACCTCTGAAAAAATAGAGATGAATGGGTTTTTTTAATGCATTGAAAACATGCAACGGCAGTGTCTTTCTAGAGATACCATGTCTGAGATATTCTGAATAATACACAGTTTGCTGTCAACAGTATTCTTTGGAAATTTCAGTACAAAGGCTAGGTACCACAAGGCATTAGCAAGAAAACATGTTTCATTGTGATTTTGACCAACTGCCTCTTGTGCTTGTATATCTTGTACTTCTAACAATACACTGTCACAGTCTGACAGTCTATGAATGATCTTGTGTTGTGAAGATTAGGTTTTCCATTCAACAACAGCAACTTGTACAGTATAACATTCCCCCTTTGGATTGATAGGAAGAACACTGAGCAAGAGATACTGAAAGGGAAGCATGCATCGCTGTAGGAAGTCATAAAATGCCAGTTGTTCATTACCAGACTAATGGACAAAGAGTAAATCCTATAACCTAGTTAGAAAAGGGCTTTGTCTTTATAAGCCCTGCGTTCGCTTCTCTCGTCAACTCTCTCCTACACACGCAGACAGCAGTATGAACTCTCCATAGTGCATATTTATCCACACTATACTTTCCTCCCTCTTGCCTAGTTTTAATTGGATTTAGATGTCCGTAGACAACAGTTTGACTGGTATGGATTTTTTATGCATTTTTTGTATTAAAGTGATACATTACTTTTCCTTTACAAGACTGACATGGACAAGTGTAAATGTGCACACACACACACACATACATGAGCTTCAGCCTGCACACACAAAAGGTAGTATCAATGACTGAGAGTGTAATGGATCCACCTCAGGTTTCCCCCAGTGCACACATCTACATGAGCAGCGACAGGGCTGAGGAGAAGAGGGGGAAGAGACAAAAAGGGAGAGTGAAAGCTGCAGACGGAAAGACAGATAAGAACTTGTAAGTGCTCCTCTTTCTATTATCCAGCTAAAGCAGGCCATTGTTATCACTTTTGCACTTGCTCTATTGGGGCAAGACAGGTGTTATGTTTCATGCTGCTGTGTGTGTCAGTATATGTGTGTGTGTGTGTGTGTGTGTGTGTGTGTGTGTGTGTGTGTGTGTGTGTGTGTGTGTGTGTTGGGGTTTAAGTGTGCATGATTATTTGGCAAGGCCAGAGGCATTTTCACAGTATCACTTTGATGACGTTGGACCCATAGCAGGCAGGTGATGAAAATAGCATTGTGCTTCCTCTGAGGCAAAAGAGGTAGTATTAACTTTGATCACTCCGTCTGGATGTTTATTTTAGAAGGGAACTTTCGGTAATCAGCATGGAAATGGCTTAATTTTGCCTTCCTCCTACTGACACAACAGTACCCAGTTCAAAAGTGAAGTAGTTGAATAATGAAGTGCTTTCCTTGCTGCCCTTCTCTGTAGCCCTCTCCTCTCCTCTCCTCTCCTCTCCTCTCCTCTCCTCTCCTCTCCTCTCCTCTGACTGATCCTCTGTAGGCTCTTGCTTTCATCCAGAGAGTGCTAGTAGGGATCATCTCATGACATTACCTATGCAGGCAGAGAAATAGGACCCCTGGATTGATCCCTTTTTTCCTCCACTAGGGGATCTTCGGCCAAAGGCTCAGGTTACAAAGCTGACATCATCTTTAGTACCCCCACCTCCCTCAGTCATACTTCCTCAACCCCACTAATCCTTCTCCTCCAGCGAGAAAAGATTTGCATGAATGAACAAGCAGCTTTAAAGGCCACATAACTAAAACAGATTTTGACAGATTGAAGGCTGATGTTAGAAAAAAAAATTTAATAAAAAGTTGCACCTACCTGCACCTTTTTTCTATCAAATAATCTAAGGATTCTTTTTTTGATTGGACTAATTTATTCTAAAGTTTTTTTCTTTTATTACTCAAGTAATATAACACTTAAACAACCCAAAATTAAAGGACAAAAACTCATAAATATTTAAATATGTTATTCAATCATCTTTTAAATACAGTGACAACAGTGGCATATTTTAAAATTAATCTAATTTTCATGTTACTGTTGGGTTATGATAATATTTATGATATAATAATAGGCCTTATGGGTCAGAAGCATGATCAAAAACTACTGGAACTCAAATTCAAAAGCATTGCTGTAACACATACATTCGCTGGCCACTTTATTAGGTACACCTGTTCAACTGCTCATTAATACAAATAGCTAATCAGCCAATCACATGGCAGTAACTCAGTGCATTCAGGCATGTAGACATGGTCAAGACGACCTGCTTAGGTTCTAACCGAGTATCAGAATGGGGAAGAGAGGTGATTTAAGTGACTCTGAACATGGCATGGTTGTTGGCGCCATACGGGGTCTGAGTATTTCAGAAACTGATGATTTTGCGGATTTTCACACACAACCATCTCTAGGGTTTACAGAGGATGGTCCGAAAAAGAGAAAATATCCAGTGAGCTGCAGTTCTCTGGGCAAAAATGCCTTGTTGATGCCAGAGTTCAGAGGAGAATGGCCAGACTGGGTTCAAGATGACAAAAAGGCAACAGTAACTCAAATAACCACTTGTTACAATCTTTGAACAAACAATGTGTGGAGCCTTGAAGCAGATGGGCTACAGCAGCAGAAGACCACACCAGGTGCCACTCCTGTCAGCTAAGACAAGGAAACTGAGGTTACATTTCGCACAGGCTCACCAAAGTTGGACAACAGAACATTGGAAAAACGTTGCCTGGTCTGATTAGTCTAGATTTCTGCTGTGACAATCAGATGGTACTGTATGGTCAGAATTTGGTGGTTTAATGGTGTGGAGGATATTTTCTTGGCACACTTTGGGCCCCTTAGTACCAACTGAGCATGGTTTAAACACCACAGCCTACCTGAGTATTGTTGCTGACCATGTCCATCCTTTTATGACCACAGTGTACACATCTTCTGATGGCTACTTCCAACAGCATAACGCGCTATGTCACAAAGCTCAGACCATCTCAAACTGTTTTTTTGAACATGACAAAGAGTTCACTGTACTCAAATGGCCTTCACAGTCACCAGATCTCAGTTGCACCTTTGGGATGTGTTTCAACAAGGTCCAGCACCCTTGTTGTACATGTTGATAATCCTAATATATCATGCTTGGTTAGGGACAAAAAGTAAACAGGACAGTGCTTTCAAAGCGCTCTGGGATGCTTTCACTTCGAGTGTCTGTACGCTGCAGCTGCACTCCTGTGAGAAGTCACTTTCACTTGTTGGCGAGGTTTTCAGCTGCAGCTTGTTCTCTGGATGATCCATGTGTTCACCGGGTGCAGCCTACCTTTATTGCGAAGCGCCAGCACGCATTTTGCAAATCGATGTATTTTCGTAATCAATAACATTGATTACATCAATGAATCGCCCAACCCCTACTTACTTGTTACACACACAGTCAGACTCAGTAAGTGTGAAATTTAGTGCCTAACTGCAGTGAAAAATATAATAGAAATAAATACTGTTCAATAAAGACTCTTGACACTCTTAGCAAATGGTAATTGCTCCTTAAGGACTGAGGATGTAGAGTAACCCAGGCTTTTCTGTTGAAAATCAGCAGCATTATTTAATGAAAGTTGAGACTGCCCTCATAATCAAACATTAGCAGAGTTCATTCCTTATCAGTAGTAGCTGCAGCCAGATCACGAGGACAAGCTAATGTTAAAGCATTGCTAACTGTCACCTATTTACCATCCTTTTACTTTATTTTTTTTCTATAGTCACCTTTGTTTCTGCATAGCAAAATCAGCATAAAGAAAAAAGAAAGGCTTTTAGAGATGTACAATAAGTCTAAATGAGAATAGATGTGAAAACCTTGCTGAAGGAAATTATGCTGTATCACAAACTGCTGTATGTATATAATTTAAATGAGGAGATAGATTTTAGGGTGCAGAGTGTTGGAATTAGCTCTCAGTGACTGAATACATTAGCACCTTGTTGCAAACATTCAGTTTTATTTGGTTGATAAACACACATATTTTGCTAGCTTTGTGCTTGTTTCTCTGTCATTTACCAACTAAGCTTCACAGTATAATATTCATGGTTTGGCATCATGATAATCTAGTTATAGGGAAAGTTGAGTCATCTCTTTTTTTCTCTCACTGTTAAGAGATGTTGAGTGGGAAGAGTAGTCAGAATAGCTGGTCAAAGAATCTTAAAGTGAGTCACCACTGGTAACTTGATGGTATTGATCCACTGAGTCCTACAAAGTAAAATAAAAAGACAATATAATAGCATATTGATTTTGACAGACCTCAATTTCAGCGCGGGCAGTAAGGTGTTACAAAAGTGAACATGTTACAGTAATACATTGCTTTTAGCAGTAACAAAGTAATAGAACATACAACCAATAGGATTTTGGGTGATATATTAGATTCACTTTGTCAAGTAATGTGTTATCATCCAAACTTTAGTGCTTATTGCCCAGAAGAAAAGTTTTTGTGTCTTGCCACTTCATTTTAGGCTACATTATAGAAGGGTGCCAGTGATCTGCACATGTGGGTGATGCCATTGAATGTGAATTAGCATGTTTGATGCGTTTCCATCTACATGCCTACAACGTATTTACAAGGGTGGAGCAATGCCAGCTCACTGCTCTTGGTACACAACTCTGTCTTAGTTGTTGTAGCTGCCCTGGAACCCACAGGCTGGCCTTTCATCTCTGGTGTTTCATTTGTGGTTGCCACAGTGACTGGCTCACATGCCGGCTTGCTTGTTGTGCTTGTTGTAATAACATCAGCATTTGTTTATTGTGTTTCATATGATAGGCCTACAATGAAAATATTGATCCCAATGTGCAAAGTTCTGATTATTGTAATACATGGGAAGCCAGATTTCATGGCAGCAGAACTGCCCAGCCCCTGATATGGGAAGTAATGGGGGTGCAGTGTTTCAGTATGCATTAATTGGCACTTAAATAACTATTAATTTTGCTCAGACATTGCTGTGTAACTTGTTATGTGATGCATGCGCAAGAATATTTATCTCTTTGAGGGTTCTTAAAATGGCATCCCTGACATGAACCAGGTGTGCGATTTATCAGTTATGAGATGAGGATATGAGTCATGGCCGTAGATGACAGGTTTTGTGTTCATCCACAACGGGGCAGGAACAGAACGGGAGCTAAATAAAGCTCAGAGATCTCCTAGAATACATGCTCACAGATCACAAAAACAAACACTATGGGAAAAAAAGCCTCCTGAATTATTCATGATTCTTCATGAGCATGTTTTATCAAGTTTTACCTTCCCACTATCACATCAAGTGGAGTGTGACAAATAATGACAAAACACAGTGTATAGGGAGAGACAATGACAAAAAAAAACAGAAATAAAAAAACTAGCTCCAAAAACAAGAATAGTAGAACTCTCAGGGGATGAGCAAAGCAACTTGATCCTTTCTTTGTCGCCATCGGACTGATTGTAAAACAGTTGCAGTACTCTGAGCTGGTGTCACTGGTCTCCATATTCTTGTTTATTTACTGTAGTTGAGGTTTTCTTCACAGGGAGGAATAGAGATTTGAGGAATGCATGTTTTACATTCCCTCCAGTAACCCTTAATGACAAAAAGGTAGTTCAAAACTGCAGCCGCATTGACGAGGACAGGGTCAGAAATACTTGTGGCTTGTGGTAGCAAACAAATAAAAAGTAAAACTAAATCTAACTGTCATGAACAACAATACAGTTAACGGACACTAAGATAAACTGAGTGATTTCTTTTTTGTTTAAAGGATCAGTAAAACTGTGATGAAGGGTAGATGTCATAATGTGTGTAAAATGTTAAATGTGTGTAAGCAGGGTTTGTGTTGTTGACAGTGAGTATATATCTGTCTGTAAAGGTCTCTATAGGACCCTGTCTCTATAGTAACAGTGTGTACAGTTTGATGTGAGTACAGGACTGCAAAAGCCAGACTCTGGACATTCATGTCTTCACTTCTTGCACTTCATTCCACTTGCCTGAGACACATGGTTTGAGGCCTGGGGAGCTCTCATCACTTAAATTATAATGGTAAAGAGAAATATATTTAAATGCAGGAAGGAATGTTGCTGAATACATTAATATCCTTTTCTGAAAATATATAGGACTGTTTCGTTCCTGTTGTTTTTTGTCATTCTGAGAGGTAAGAAATGAAGGAAAAAGCAACGGTGTGACATAAGTTTAACAAGTGGCCACTTCATTAGTAACTTGTCCCCAATCAAGTTTGTTTGTTTTCCTGATCAAGTTTCTTTGCCCCGATCCCGATCCAAGTCATTTAATATTGAGTCCTAATCCGATACTTCTATTTTCTTAGATAATACAGCTGCACAGTGCACACTGCAAGTACATTAAAGTTATTAAAATCAATCCAATGTGAGGTGCATCAAGAAAAAATATTCCTGTGTCTAAGCTGTGTCTTTATGTTTTTATTTTTTACAAATAAAGTATAAAATAAACTTTCTCTTTAATTCTTTTTGGCCTTGTCACTGTCTCACGGGAATTTCTCTGTCCCTTTATGAGAGTATTCTCCAGTGTTGTGTTGCTTTGGTGCAGTCTGTGTTTGAGATCGCCTACCAGAATGAAGCGTATTCCATTGAGTGTTTATTTTTGTCATCTGTACACCTTTTGTACAGACTAGGTCACTTTATTAAAATTACTCGTATTGGCTTTTTGCTGGCGGGGCTTTTGTTGCACTTGCAGTGGTGTTATGTGTGTGGTTGTCGTAAGCTTTGCACTGCTGTCTGTCTCTCCTCTGAGCAGGGTGTGGAACATCATATGCCAAAGAAGACATCAAAATGCAAGAGACTCACAGTTAGCCAAAATGAAACCAGGGATCAAAACTTGGGTAAATGACATAAATAAACAGTCTCATACTGTGTTTTCATTTATGACGTGCAGTCTTTTGCTGCAGGCGGGGCCCATTCCCTGCAGTTACACACAGGAGCTCAGCAGAGTAGAGACAGATGGATAGCAGGGAGGTGGAGAGTTGCAGACGGCTGCACTCAGCGTTGCTGGTCATGAAAGCTTTGCATGTTAAAACATCTGACAGTAACAGAAAGGATCATATCGCGCTCTCAATAGTTCAATATTGTTAAATAATGTCTTGATCAACCCAATCTGTCCTTGAGATTGGACAGGCACATCCCAGTCAGGTACAACTTTGCAATCTTATGGAGCCAGTGTTGTACTGGACTACATTATATTGAGAGGAGTTTATCGTTTTTGTTTTTCCTATTTACATACATGAAAGGCAGAATATTAAAAACACCTCTTAATACAGTGCAGTCCAGTATTTTTGGGGGGTTTTGCCTTTATTTGATAGTACGGGTGAAAAATGACGGGAAAGAGAGAAGGAGAGGGGGTGACATGCAGTGAGGGGCTACAGGTTGGAATTGAACGCAGGCTGCTGTAGGAGGGCGACAGCCTTAAGGCATGAGGCGCATGCACTACCAGGTGAGCTATTGGGCTCCCCACAAGTATGACCTCAATATTAAACATATGATTGAGTTTTCACATTTCTACAGTGTCACCTAAAAATGGAACATTATGAGTTTTTGTAAAGAAAGATGTTCTGGAAAGGCTGTTGTATTGGATTATATTAGATTGTAATAAAGTGGCCGCTTAGAGTATAAAAGGGACACACACACTAAAGACACTACTGTCAAATAGATGAGAAATAGCCCAATAGGTGCAGACTAATTTCAAAGTGACATATATCGGAGAAGTGTGTTTTAAGCTTACCTTTTTGCTTCAGCCATTAGCGACAGATTGGCCCATGCCAGACATTGTTTATTGCCTTGCTGGCTCCAAACAGCCAGCGATAGACTCAGGGGTCACTGTGGGTGTTAAAACATGGGACAGTGATGTCAGCGCCATTATTCTTCGAAATACAGACAATGCTCAATAAATTGTAGTTTCTGGAGAAAGGCAGTGCTCTAACACACACACATATAACCCAAACGCTCTTCATCTGTTCTTGCTCTAAGCACCATAGTAGCATAAATCGATAGCCTAAAGCTGCCTGTTAAAGACCTTGGTGGGAATCCAACTTGGCTCCCTCAAAGCTCGCTTTTAAAGTGTGGAGATGCAGGATATCATTTTACTAATGGCCTGTGATTTTCAAATGTGTGGTCTTTTGTGAAGTACCTGGCACAAAAGATGCATATATAGCTTTTTTGGCATTTTAGAATGAGTTTGTGTAATATTTATGAAAATCAGATATTGTAACTAACTAAAGCAAAAGAAAACTGAGTGGTCAAAACAGAGTGCACTTATCCTCAGTAGATCCCACTGCCACTTGTCCCAAGGAGTGGGACAGATGATGGGATGGGAGGGAGAAGATGGAGGAGAAAGAGATGGTTAAAGCTCCTCAATAATTGATTCCCATCAGACGATTTAAAAGTCCTTCATTCCACTTGAAATAATACATGAAACGTCTGCCACAGACACACCCGTGTCAATTTTTTAAGGTTGCCTCTTTTCCAGTGAGTACGCCAAATCAATCATTGTCCCAGTCAAATTTGGAAGTTCTTTTTTTATTGCTGTCCCGTATTTCATCCAATCAAAATTATTCACAGATTCCAAGCGTGGAGGAGTTGTCTCGGCTGGCTTTCAAGATCTACTTTGAAGGGGCACACAGGGACAAATTCTTCACCGTGGCATGGAATTCCTAGCAAAGAAGCCCACATTTTTCCTTTTAATTTTTTTCTCTTTTTACTCCTGTTGAAATATACATTGTAGTGCCAGAGAGCCCTGAGTGCTGTCTCCTGCCCAGGACTTTAAAGTGCCATACCTCTCTTTTTTTCTTGTCTGCCAGATCTAATTCTCTTTCCTCTCTAGTAGTGTATTAATACATGCACAAAAGAATTTAATTTATATTGATGTGTATTACAATTACAAAATACAAACCACCATACAAACTGTGTTTGTATGTATCATTGACTGTGCCTGTGTCCATGGTTTGGATAAATATAGTTGCCACTGTGTGTGTCAATCTTCCTCTATAATTCCATTTGATTTTTTATATTGAAATTGTATTTGAATTTTTTTAATCAAATTTTTCCTATTATCATTGCCAACCCAGTTAATTACTAGGGGTGTAAAATTACAAGCTTCATCATGATATTATTATTATCAATTAAACTGACTCCACTAACACACATGATAAATAGCTTCGGTATTGAGATGGCATTGAAATTTGCATCAGTAATAACTGTCAAGGTTTAGAGACAAAATATAGTGTTTTTGGCTAGTCACCATTATTAGCTTATGCCTATGGCACCTGCAACGTAACAAGTTGTTGTCAGTCAAATACCAATAACTTCACCTTTCTCCATTCTCCTTTGCTCCGCTGCCTTCAGGCTCCCAGTGTGTGGATGGGCGAAGCCCTGCCCTTGGTGAAACATGTAGCGCGACCATAAATAACAGCAAAACATAATAAAGAAAGGTGGCAAGAAATAAGGTGGCAGCTGGCTGGAAGTGATTGTCAGGGAGCGAAAAATGTCTGCTTGGCTGAAGTAGTCTTATCAATGTAAATGGAGATTAGTACAGTAATAATGATGTGGTTGCTGTTGACTATACTGTATGTCAGATTCAGTAAATATCACAATATAAAATGTGTGATGTCTGTTTGAAAACTACAAATGTAGGAAGATAGCAAGTAGCCTACTCAGCCATCTTTTAAGTGGTAATGTCTCTAGTCTGATCTTGAGCACACGGCTGATGACATGACAGCAGTGCATATTTAAGGGATTCACTGTGAACAGTGAGTCCATTGTGATGCGATAGTTGGACGCTTGCTAGCTGTTACGACATGATGGCAACACATTTTTAAAAAAATACACATATGAGAATTAATTTCAGCATTGATTAGTATTAATTTCTTTAACAGCCCTAGTGTGTGACTGTCTCTGGTGGTGGTTTGCCTTGCAGTTTCTGTACCTTGCATATTTTACAGGCTGTGGACCTGTCAGTTGGCCACCTCACACCAGCCCTGACAGGTGTTGTCTGTGTCGCCTCACCTTTCTCTCCAGACGACTGCACAAAGCACACACAAGCACACATGAATCACACGCACAGCCTGTGCACCGCTGTCGTGACAAAGGCAGATTTGTTTTTTTTTTGTTCTGGTATAGTGTGCTTTCACTGCCAGAGCCAAGGTACTGTTGTAGATTCAACATGACATGGTGAGCAATTATTTATTTTTTCATAGTCAAAATGACATGAGGAAAAAGACTCCATGGTAAAATCAATTATGCTGAGTCGTAATGGCCTCTTTCTTATCGGCAGACATCTCTGTTTATGTATAATTGGTTCATGATAGCAGTCTCTTTGCCCAATAAGGCAGCCTTATCAAGTACATCTCTTAACACAATTTACTGCAACACAGAAATGCATTTTAATCCCAAATACATCTCTTGTGCTTTATGATCACGCAAGACATCTACAGGGGTCATCTACACTAGATCCCACAGTCATGATCTCAGATAATGGATAAATGGATACATTGAAAATGCCTACCTTTCAGGCTGAGTCCATGTGATCACGAAGCCAGTGAAGTATAAAGAACTGTTTAGTGGGGTCTCTCCTTACATCTCTGTCTCAGCACATGTTTTAAGGCTAGTTTCCATTCCCATCGCTGTGGCCTCATTTCTATTACCCTATCTGCTCTGCTGGTGAAATGAGAAAATGGGAAAGTGGGAATTGACTATTACAGAACACTGCAATAATTAAAACAGAGGTTCCTTTGGGTTTCACAAAGCACAGACTTTGTTACACCATATGGGTGTCAGTTTCAGGAAAGAAGTGTTGAGGGCGACCGACTGTGAGCGAGGTCCTTGTCTTACACGTTTCAGGATCTCCAGCCGCTACTACTTAAGCCTTCACACCTCAGGCCAACCTGATTAGGCCACCTCTGCCTTGTTTTCATCCACTTCCTCTTTATTAGCTAATTGGCTTAGCTCTCTCAGGGGGCCATAGACACATCGGATCAGCACACCAACCTGTGCTCTGTCTATCTCTGCCTCATTTTCTACCCCCACCCTCTTCTCTCTTTCTTTGTCTGCCTCATTAACTGTCTCAGAATCTCACTTTTTCTTTTTGTTTGACGTAGCTACTTCACTCTCTGCCAATGGCAGAGATGCATGAAGGAATGCAAAAGGGCGATATTTTTTAGATGCTCTTGTTTGCCTATGAACACACAGATGCATGCACACGTTATATTCACTCAACTTAAAGTGAATTAATTATTCATGTTGTTTCTTTTCTACGTTAAGAGACCCATCTTCTGTATTTGTCCATTTTCCCTTGGGGCAGAAACACACACATGCACACTCAGAACGAAGGGCAAGTTTTACTACTGCTTTGCTGATGCTGGGTGTGGAGTCATAAAAATAGACAGCATCATCCCTGACTTATCACTGGCAATATAAACATAATAACTCCACTGGGACGCTGCATTACACTGTAATTGACCCTTCCTCATCTGCAAAATTGAGCCCATCATTTCCAGCTCATGTGTGGCAAGTCCTTAGTCTGGATGGCGAATGAAAATAAGAGGACTAGCTTGATGCTATCAGTGCACCCACCTTGAAGTTAATTGTAACATTAAAAAGTGGTAAAAAAGTGATGATTTTATGGAGGGATTATTATTGTCATCATTAATTTGTGTTTTTTCATCATTTGACATTCTCTATCATCATGCATGGCATGGGTTTATAGCTTTATATTTACTGTTGGTTTACTGCTTTATTCAAAAAGTCAGTACACTTTCAGCGTCTTTGACCAGAGATTTTAAAATCTGAATACATGATTTTTAATATCTTAATGCAAAACTGGTAATTGGAACATACTGCAGTGGAAATTTGGGGATATCAGATTTGCAAACTAATATTTTTATTTTTTTATTTTGATTATTTTTTTATTGTCTCATTTTAAGGAGGTTAGTGTACTAAAAGTAGAAAGTGCACAGAAACAAGGTTTATTTAAAAGTTTGGCAAAGAAGGAAAAGACTGATAAAGCCTTAGTCTGCCTATTGGAAAAGTCTCTCTAGACCAATAAAAATCGTGTGAGATGGATCTCAATGGACTGAAGTGGTGGTGTTTGGCACATAGAAATGGTCTGTTTGTGGTTTATTTATAATAGAAACACTGATGGGCTACACCATCTAAAATCAGCATGAAGATTTTATAAGGGCAAGACAGCCTGTGAACTCTAAAACACAAATTACTTGGAAGATTGTTGCCCCTCTTCCACAATCATGACACTGACACAAGCTGACAAACCTTCTTTTTTAAACATAATTAAAAGGTTACCTTGTAGATTATCTAGTAAGATTAGGTTAAGGTTTTTGCATGCTGAAATGAACAATAGTAAAAAAACAAATCAAGCTTCACCCACAATGGAAGGCCTGTGTGATGTCTGTGATTTATTGCTTCTCATAGGGCTTGTTGACAGTTCACATTAGCTAATGCCAGTGATTTGAACTTCTTCTTAAAGCTTTGCTGATTAGAACTCCATCATGTTTCTATCTATAGCAGTAGCAGCACTTAGAGGAGAGACAACTATAAAGCTGTGTGTGTTAAAAATGATGGCAAAGAGAGAGAACAAATACACGGCTGGAAGACTTGCTCACAGAAAATCATTCAAACCCACATATACCATACATAAACATGAATAAGATGTGCGAGGATGAAACTATTGAATATTTGCGAAGTTAGTTGTGTTTAACATGGTTACCAAGTTTTTACATAACGGCCATGCTGAAGTGCACACCTAACAGTGAGCAGGACATTGCCAGAAAAGACATCTATATTTTCAGTAGTTTGGTGCAGGCAAGCATTATATGTCATGGAGTTTAACAAAGGCTAAGTAGGTGACAGTATTTATGTATTTCATATCTTGATTAGTCAGGAACCATGCAGATTTTAATTACTCACCATTCACAGGCTCTTTTGTGAGGCAGGAAGAAAAAAATAGGAGGTAGCCCTAAGGACTGACTCTACATAAAGGTCATATCTGCAGTGCCATGTAGTCCTGTGGCCATCATTAAGCTTTGGCACATTCAAGCTTTTTGGGATATAATGTATGGTGGTGATAATGTGCTTCTCATAGTCAGGCACCACCAGGGCCCTTAAGGGAACCATAGGGGACCTATTAGCATAATGAGGAAATGTATATTAATGACTTCTTTGATAAGAGGCTTCATGGTGACAGTGATGCTGGGACAGTGTCCCTAGCACTTGCTACAGTATACTGCAAGTATACAATCTAGTCATATTTATGCAACTCTGTCACATCATATGTAACAAACATTCCATTGCGTTTATTTTTTGGGATTTTTTACAAACTTCTGAAATACCGTATCAGTTCAATTTCAGTTCAATTCCATTTTATTTATAAAGCCCAATATCACAAATCACAGTTTGCCTCAGAGGGCTTTACAGCATATAGCATCCCTCTGTCCCCATCCCTCTCACATAAGTAGCCCTTTACTTTTTTATTTGTGTTCTGACATAGCTCAGACTATGGCTGATGCACATGTCCTGTGTCTGTCCTTTAATCTACAGGAGATGGTAATCACCTTGAAAGAAAATCATGAGAAATTGTCCAGATAAATGTTTGGAATGACTTCTGTCAGCAATGCTAAAACAGTAGGTATTGAGCCATGTAGCTTGCAGCTAGCTGTAAACAAACAGAGAACACATCTTTATATATTTTTTGTGTAATGCCCAATAATCCATGTTTTGAGTGCCATCAAATGTGTATGCACCAATTAAGCCCAAACTTTTACTGCACTTGAAATGTTTTGTTTAATAACAGTAGTCCTCAAACTAAGATATAACTATATTTTAAGCAGTGGCAGTTTATACAGCAGTTTTTTAATGATGTTTTTAAGAATGCAGGTTTTATTATTTTCCAATTATTGCACAAATATCCCTAAATTGCATCATGCTAAATCCCATGAGTCCAACACCAAATCGCTCTGCAGTATGTCATCATTCATTATTCATACATGAGATTTTCTCCTGGTCCTAATATATTTTCTGACTTGTGCGCTGAGAATTGCTGGAGTTGTGTTGGAAGCAGTCCTCGTGTCATCCCTGGTGGGATGGATGATGCTCTAAAATGTTGTTGGCTTGTGTAACCATTGGCGTGCCGTCGACTTGTGGTTGCGATGAGAGAATCCCATTGATTCACAGATGAGATTAGCCAAGGATTGTGGTGCTCATGAAGAGCGTGACAGAGCATGCTGTGCATATGCAGAGTTAAATAGAGATCAGCAAAGGGTTTTGAGGGAGGAGCAAAAGAGTCATCTTTTTTTAATGCAGGTAGCGTAACACGTTTTTGTCTTTTGACGCACATTTTGAGTTTGTTTGCACCAGATAAATGTTCCAAAATGGCAGCATATGCCCACACACTCACCCATCGCCTTTTTGTCCTTGCGTTTGGCAACACTTCCATTTCAGCAGCTTAAGCGGACCCCTCTAGCCCTGTCCTGTTGCCTGCTATTGGGCCATGCAGCTGGGACTGGGGTTGTGACAGAGCCACCCTTGGCTATAAGGGCTATCACGCAAGAACAAATGAAACCAAGGGCTGCGAGCTGATAGTATGATTCTGTTACTCAGATGCTATCAGGGAGAAATGCTGATGCCTGGCCAACTACGCCTACACCTCATCTTCTGCCAAGTGCACCGTTTCTTCTTCTCCTCCCCAAGGAGTTACCTGTGTACGGTTTTCTCCACATACTCACATCGGCATGTGGGCAAACCTTTGCATCATTAGGGTATTGCTGATAATATGTGGGAAAGTGTCAAGTATATATGCAGGCATTCACATGGTACAAATAATGAATACTTATTTGCATACATACAGAAGATGCACACAAGTCACCAGGGATGTACCAGCTATATTTAGTAAATTCTGATCCATTTCCGATCCTTTGTTTATATATTGTGCTCTGTTTGAAAAAACTTGGAACCTTTTTCTCACTGTGACTAACAGTGGACTCAATTAATGATACCCTTACACTGATGGAGGGAATTGAATAGGGTTACTTTGGTTTAAAGGAGGATTGCATTGCTTGTATTCATCTATATTTTGCACATGTACTACAGCACTAATGTGCTGCTGTTGGCTGTTTGATGTTTGCCATGCAGTATATTATATGCTGTATATTTATGCTTTTGATGGAGACAGGCTGTCCAAATCCTGTCCAGATTTTCCTGTCACAACAAATCCACGCTGCCTTCCACAACTCTGTGGATGCTACAGCAAACAATTTAAGGAACGCTTTGATACAGGCTATAATTTTCTTTTTGCATAGCAATTCTGTCATAAATATCTGATTTCCTCATTTTATTGTAGGCACACTTCAGCTATTTGCGCGCTGTACATGTGTATTATGTAAAAATCCATACATGTAAAATTGTGAATTGGTACTGGAAGTATTTCATGAGTTTGAAATTTATGAGGTCACCGAGACATGCATCACACTTGCACACTGTATAATATAATGACAAATACTAATCCCTCAGTCCTCTCCATAACCTTTGCAGGGTAGACTCGATAATGAAATTAACGTTCCCCGACCAGGTGATTTTTTCTGGCAGTCCAAGCCGGCAAATAGCTGCACCTACTTCTCATCTTGACTCCTCAGAATATCCCTGATACAAAATCTGTTGCTCTTGTACTGTAGAATATTGTTTGGACAGCAAATACAGATTACTTTAGTATACTTTCACTGCAGATGACTTGACATGTTGCCCAGTGTCAATTGCCAGGACCAGGCGGCTGAGCTCTTTATCAAAGCACATTTGACAACAAACAAGGTGCATGAATGTGAACTGTGTCAGTAGAGATTTGGCTGAAAGAGTGAGCAACTGCAGATCAGAGACAGGTAAATGATTGGTTTATATTAGGCTTAGAAAAAGGGGCACACCAGGGGGGTGTCATAGTGTTGTGATAAAAGGTCAGAGAAGGGCCTCATTTATTAAAGATAGGGCTGTTGATGCATTCTGGAACATCGGTAAGAGGAGGTCTCCTTATACTGTCATGAGTACTGAACATGATGTCCAGATATCGGTACAGATTTAAGAACTATTTACTCAGTTCTGACCTCTGATGTCAAGTACAGTGTTGCGGTTAATTAAGGCTTGGGAAGATAATTGACCTCCAGACTGCAGTTTAGTAGTTTGTTGCATCTGGGTTCTTATTTCGAAGGTCTCTGTTTGACGGACAATCCAAGACAAAGCTTGTGTTGTTAGGTGGTGCACTGAAAAATAGTAGGAAACACAGATGGATAGAGTTCAGAGTTCAGACAAAGAGTGAGAGAGGGATAGGGATAGAGAGAGAGACGGAGGGAGTAAAAGCGAGAGCGCTCACTGGGAGAAAGTGTCAGGAGAGCTCTGGTCTTCCCTCCTTCGGAGAGACGCTGATCATAGAGTGCGTGGCTGTTGTGGGATCAAAGGCTTTGTCAGTCAAAGCCCCTTGACTCTGTCTCTGCAGAGCCGACTACAGGTACTCAGGGAGGCATGGACGTGGAATAATTCATGACCAGAGAGGCTAACCCTCAAATGCTCTCTCTGCCCAGAATGAGACAGCGCATCTGGGGTCACGGGTCTCAGAGACTCCCCTTATCAGCCCCCAGGCATGGAGTTGAGAACAGCTGCTGGGTTTGGCTTCTGTTTTTCTCCTGTATTATCTGTTTTAACACACGTACAGCACAGTCCTGTGTTTGGCACAAACACAGTCATGCTGTGAAGTGTTTGTGTGTGGCATAAATGGCATGTTTTGCATGTATATGGGTGGGCAGGTGGGTGGCTGTTTGGCATGAGATGTGTTGTTTTTCTGTGTGTGTGTGTGTTTGATATTTTTAGCTTCCCTACTGATGCTTTGGTGAACCAAACAGTTAAATCACATTCCACTCACAGATCCAAGTTTCAAACAACATATGGTTTGGGCTTGCTGGAAGCGTATATGAATACTATTAAGTCATCTTCTGGCAGTTCTGTTACACAAGGCTGATTAGAAACACTCAGGCAATCAGCCAGGATTTACGTGAACTGAATATACATTTACTGGAATGTGAATTGATTATTTTGTACTATTGTGGTGAAACAAGTAAAGATGTTTCAATGTCTGAGTCTCCATTCACATCTAGGAATTCAGCTGTTGTCCTTAATTTACTGTCAATATCTGCCCACAGCAGTATCTAACTGAGACTGAGTCATTTGTATTTGTGGTATCACGTAGCAGCTTTTCTCAAAAGAAGGGAAAGACACCTTGCCCTCCTCTGAGCATGTATTAATTGGGCTTATTAGCTGAACATAACAAGTGTATTTTAACAAACACAATATTTTATAAGCTGTCACAACTAGGGATCGGCCAATTATTGGCCACGATAATGTTTTTACATTTATCAAAATCCTTTTTTGGTTTATCTAAGCACATAAAATGCATTTATAATTAATAAATCAATTAATTACTATCTTATTGGTTAAACATCACAAGTGATATTCTATCAACACTGAAGGCTGCTGTGCCACAGACGGGCAGAGAACAAACACATTCGCAGACTGAAGCTGCTGCTGTGATCAGGTGGAGCTGCGTGTCGAATGTAACGCAGCAGATAAATATAAAGTTCTGATACAATTAAAAATCCTCTATGCTGAAGCTGCAAATCACCCAGTGTTTTTCACTGTAAACATTTTGCCGATAGTAATTACTAGTTAAATTACCAGGTGTAACTTAAGTTGTATGAGTAGGAGAGAATTGCAAGGAGAGGTAAAGGGAATGAGACAGTGCCTGAAGGTGGGCGAGAGATGTGACGAGATTATCATTATTTATAAAAATGCAGCACAGTGAGGATATAGACATTTTATACATCAGATGTAGCCTATACAACGCAGACCTGCCGATGGGCATTCAGCATGCATTGGACCATTCATATGAGTCAGCTGTCACTCTGTTACTGTTAGTAGAGACTTCAGTGTAGTACAGTGTAGCAGTGTAGTACATACACTTCATGGATGAACTAGAGAGTTGTAGAGTAACACTGGGATTCATGATCACAGAAGGTCTTTCTCTTTCTCTTTCTCTGTATGGATAGATGAGATGAATGGAATATTGCATACACCAACACCAGGGAAGCCAGCTCGCAGTACATACAAAGAAGGTGACAGCATGGAAAGAGCTATGGCTCTTTTTTATAGTTAATGTTGAAAATCTTTTGTAGCATTTAATTGAACATATTCTTAAAGGCATTTCTCCATAGTTTTGTGTTTGGGTTTGTGTCGTTCCAAATTTCATTTTTATTGCAAATGTATATTGGTTCGAAATATAAGTTATCAGTCTACTTAATTACTAATAATCAGTATCAGCCCTCAAAAAACCAAACCAACAAAACTGCTCTTACATAATGGGTGTAATGGTTAATCAGTAGATCGTGATTAGTCGTATTTGTGAGTGGATGTTTGAATGTGGTGTTGTATGGTGTGAAATTAAGATAATCCTAAAGGAGAGACACACAAGTGCGAGATCAAGACAAGGCAGAATCCTACAGGCCATGGCAGAGCCAGAGGGCTGTAGGGCTAAATTACACGCCAGTAATTTATATCCCCGCTTTCAACAGCTGTGCACTTGAGTAACTTGCTCTGCCAGTTGGGGCATGTAGATATGAAGCGATCGCTTTAGTTGCAAAATGTGCAGGTTTCCACCTTAATTGCAATGTGCATTTAGTTTAAGACCAGACAATTCATTGTTTATTTCCATACTTTTGAGAGTTCCTACTTCTTCAGGGATTTAACTTGAGTAGGCCTTACTTACCATTGTGAGTAACTTCAAACTGCATGCAAAAACAGCACCAATTAGTTTGCTTCTGGGTTGGTACTACTCTTCAGTCAGCATGTCAAGCTTCTTAAGTGTGCAGATGACTCTACCCTAATTGCGCTTACCTCAGGAGGGGATAAATTTGCCTACAGGTGGGTGATTGACCATCAGGTAACCTGTTGCAGACAAAACAACTTTGAGTTTAACATTCTAAGACAAAGGAGATTGTTGTGGTTTTAATTCTACCCCATCACCCTTTGTGACTCATTCGACACTGTGGAATCCTTCTGCTTAATGGGCACCATTGCAGCAGCTAAAGTTCAACCTGCCAAAGTCAATGACGTTGCATTTCTACACCACCGTCATTGAATGAGTCCTCACCTTCTCCATCACCATCTGCCACATCCAAATACAAAGACAGACTAAAGCATATAATTCACTCCGATGAGAAGGTGATTGGCTGCAATCTGCCTTCTCTCCATAACGTGCGTGCCTTCGGGACCCTGTAGCGAGCAGAAAAGATTACAAACAACCCTTCCCACTACGAACAGAAATTTCTGGAAACACGTTCCTTTTGCAAGAGGCTGAAGTCCATCTCATGCCATGTAACGGGTCATTCTCAAATGCAGCAGGCCTCACTAATAAGTCCAGAACCCGCAATGACACTGACTTTTATCCTGCCCCATAGACACTGGGCATGACATTTAATTTTTTAAGTCGGTGCAGTTTTTTGCAAATCTTATTTTCACACATTGCATATATTCTTCATACCTAAAACAATAGCGTATCCCTTAGTCAATATCTTGAACTTTCCATTCTCTTTATTTTAAACACAGTACAGCAGCGTTTCAATGTTCCTACATTTTACACTTTTTTTATTGTAAATTTCTATTTCATTGTGATTCTTTGCGCTTGCAGTAATTTTTCTCCTCTCTTGCTATGTTTATTACGGCCATTATGTTTCAACTTACCAAGGCAAATTGCATGTATGTGAAAACCCACTGTCTAATTCTGATGTAAATCTGAGCATTTGTGATGTGTTTTTGATGATCACATTTGTGGTGGTGCTGTGCTTTCTTCTTTACCTAGTGATGAGATTTTATTCTCATAAAAAATGTGGTTCGACCTGACACATGCTGAATGGGTTTCAGTTGATTACTGTTGATAACTGGTGAAAGCTTCCCAGCAGATTTATTTGAAAAAAAAAACATGAACAAGCCCCTTAAAAGGAGTGCTTGAAGATCTATTAAATCCATTGCTTGGGATGACGCTGAGCTCTAAAGTAATTGTTTTCAGTTTGTATTTGATTGATGCCGTCTCGTTAGCGCTTGCCTGGTAACAATGTTAACACATCAGAGGAATGTTACATTCTGAAAAGCAGCTTGCTTCTCCTCCTTTCTTTTCTTGTCTTTGTGCTAACATTGAGCTGAGAAGGAAGATCAGCTTGTAGCACTTTGTGTGTGCACCCACATGTGCCAGTGGTTAGGTGACAAAAATTTTGTTTTGTTTTTGTGATGTGGCATTGCATTAAGATCCCTCAACCAAATCCAAGTGACCCCTGTCTCTGCCAAATTGCCTTTGGAAGGCATCAGTGTTGGCATGACAGATCTGCAAGAAAGAAGCTTGTTTTTTTAACACTTGTGTAATTTGTACTTTACCTTTTACAGGCTGACAAAGTAAAGGGAATGAGAAGGGTGGGGATATTGTGTTGAGTGAAGCTGGAGTAGAGGCAGTCCTGGCATCAGACAAACCCTTTCCACTCTAGCCTCCACTTCTCTTTCTGCTCCCCTTCCTCTAAATAATAAAACACTTGTTTCACCAGAACCAGACATCTCTTCAAACCACATCTCACTTTCTATTCATTGCTGCCTCTGCCTCCCTCCTTGCCCCCAGTGGTTAATAGTCTATATAGAAAACCATGATGTCTCTGTCTTCGCTTCTAATTAGAGAAAATAAGGTGCAAGTGTTTTTCCCCTACTGCTAAATGAACTTGATAAACTACATTGGGATTTAATTGTACACTGAACATTTAATCTGTGAATATGACATTAAACAGTATGAGTAGAGAGATGAGCATGAGAGAAATACAATAGTTTATAATGATGATGTAGTGCCGTAATAGGCCACAGAAGTCTGTCAGCTAATTGCAGCTTGGTTTTATTTGGAATAGAAAGAAAATAATAATGACCTGGTGAACTCTAAGGCCTCCCTATTGCCTAACCTTGTCATCTTTTGGTGAGGGATTACAGGATTATGCAGTGATTTGTATTGCAGCACAGAGACACCTGTCACCTCTCTCTGTGTACTTTCATTGTAGTCTTGACAGAAAAAAAGTCCCTTGTCAACCCATTAGAATATCTCTTTCTCTCTCTGCTTTTGTTTTAATAAATAAATGAGAGGGCATGGGGAAACTGAAAAAAATAGGTCAGGGTGAATGTGCTATGTAGAGAGTGGGGATGGAAAGACAGAGCAAGGGGGAAGAATGGGGAAAGAGGAAGGGCACTAAACTCTGAGGCAATAATTAAGTGGAATATGGAACGCGCCCTCGAGGGTACATCCGAATCAGCACTTTGCATTTTGATGGAATGTGAGACAGCGTGGAAGCCACTTTATTAATGAGTTTATTTATGTGCGGGTGGATGGCATTAGCCCTGACTCTGCGACACGCTTGGCCGGACTCTTCCCTCATACTTGCAAATTGCTGGCAGGGGGCAAACAAAGGTGACTCGAGGTCGCATCTACTCAGTGTACTACAAGCTGTGGAGACCAACCATGTAATGATCAACTTATTTACATAATGTCCCCTCGAAGTGTCCAATCATATGGATTTGTATGGGTTCATTAAAGTTTGACCAATATGAGTTTTTGATGCTGATAGATATTTTTGGCCATTTGAGCAGCTAATAGCTTGGACTGCTTGTCATTGTCCTATGTAAATTAAGTTTTGGAGGCTTTACGTGTTCTTTAGCAAAATTCTTTGAACATTGTTGACTGAAAAACAAGATGATAAAACAACATCAGTGAAACGTCATCTAAAATTTGGCATTGTCATTTGTATGGAATGAAAGGCTTATCATAGACA